>OX637864.1:1410000-2035000 GCA_951802705.1 Netelia virgata | reverse complement strand
TGTGCCAGTTTCTGCACGATAATGATAATAACATTTTAAAAATAATAACAATAACAATTACATTAAAAATAATAATAATAATAATAATAAATCATTTTAATAATTATAATAATAGTAATAATAATATTGTCGGTATTTTATTACAACGATTATTACAATTATGAATCATCATAATTTAAAAATATGTGGTAGAGGCACGTAACTCGATAGAAAATTTATCAGAATGAATCGACGGAGTTGTCGTAGTAGTAGTAGTAGTGGTCGTCGGTAGTCGCGCCCGTGGGTTTAGCCGAGCCGCATTTCCATGATTGCGCGAGGATATCCGGCAAGGTACGGTCCGTAGAAGCTATAATATAATAACACTCCTCTCACCTCTCTCTTTTCTCTCTCTCTCTCTCTCTCTCTCCCTCTCGGGCGACCGCTCTGATAGTCTCCGTCTCTTCCGGTCCCCAACTTTTCCTCTTCTCCGTTCTCTCCCTCTCCTCCACGAATTAAGAATACATTCATAAAATTCGTGAAACTATATATCAATTTTATATTTCCGTTTTAACGCTGAATTTAAAAAAAGCTCACGAAATAAAACAAATAAATAAATAAATAATCGAACCGACAGAAATTTTATATTATTTTACCGTGATAATTTGCGATTTGACACAATTACTATCGAGGTTCAATGAAATAATGCTAAATTTGGAAAACAAATTTGGAAAATAGAAAAACATTTAAAAATGTTTTTTATTAATTACTCGAGAAAGGAAGAAATGTTAATAAATATTAATTAATTAAATCCCAATGTTCGTGACAGCGTTGGTCCGTCGTATGAAAAACGATCGTTATTGTTATTTAAAGTTTGCATCGCTTTATATAAGTCGCGTTGTGCGCGAACGCCGTGTCTCGATTTTCTAAAGCGGCTAAACGGGCGTGGGACTCGTTTCGCTCTTTTCCAATCTGCTCTATCCTCGTTCCTTCTCTCCCTCCCTCTCGGTCTCTCTCTCTCTCTCTCTCTCTCTCACGCGCACGCGCTCTCGCTCGCTCTCACGCGCACGCGCTCTCGCTCTCTCTCACGCGCACGCGCTCTCGCTCTCTCTCACGCGCACGCGCGCCCTCTCTCTCTCTCGCGCTCTCGGCGCGCGCTGTGTGTACGTTCCGTCGCTGTCTCTCGCACGGAGCTCTCGGGGAGTCCATGAGGTGTACCGTTATCGCGTATAACTCTCGCGCGCTGGCCGGCCTCGGTGCCTCGGCGTGCCTACTCGTACGAATTTTCATTATTATATACGCTTCTTCTCTCGCTGCTTATTTTTTTTTTCTTGTCTTTTCTTTCTCTCTCTTTTTCCCTCTTCGTTTTTCTTCTTCTTCTTCTTCTTCTTCTTCCCTGCACTCTTCAACCATTATCTCATCCACCGGCGATCCTGAGGCGCGGTTCGTATTTTTTTTGTCTCTTTTTTTTTTATATCAACCCGTGTGATATTATCGTCGAGCATAATAATCGACATTGTCCCGTGTGTCTCTCGCTCCATCACGGTCTTTCACTCCGTATGAAAATCCTTTTCTTTCGTATTTTTTTTTTCTGAAATAACGTTAATCGGCCTATATATAGATATATGTCGGGTGCACTTTTCCTCGACTCATTTTTTTAGAGAATAGTTATCATTATTTTTTACAGAATTATTTTTATAATTTTTTTGCGTTATTGAAAATTGAATTTTTGTTTCATATTTAAAAATAAATTTAACGTTATTTGGTTCGTCTTCGTTTGGATTTTTTTTGACGATGGTAATAATGAGCTTGCTCGGTGAAAAAAAAGGATTCTCGTTTCTGAGGAATACGTACAATCGTATTTAATTGATACCGCGCACGAAATCGTAACTTTACGATTCTTCGTTTCTGGCGTGCGTGTTTATTACAGCGGCGTAGAACACCGGTAGTTGGATACCGCAGTATTATACACAGCACGTACCGTAGTCGCTTCAGCTCACCAGCATATTGCACCGCCGATGCACTTGTCCGATTTCGCCGCGGCGGCCCGCAAACCTTCTCCTTCTCTCTCTTTCTCTCGTCTCGTATCACTCGTTGTCTTTTTTTCACTCCCTCTCACTTATCTCTACATATATTGTTTATTTTCAGTCCCTTTTCGTCTTATTTCCTTACTACGTATATGTATATAGCGAATTTACACTTATAAAGAATATATATATATATAATGTATAATATAAAAGCGTTGCAATTTACCAGAATCTCCGATTGAAAAAATTGGGCTTCAAACGACGCGCCCTTTGGCCAATTGCGCGCGGCTGCACCGGCGAAACCGCTAGAGGCTGCGCGCGCACCCACGCGGCCTCGAGCGTCACCGAAAAGTGTCGAGATCGAGGTACTTCGCGTTTCAATATTTTTGTGAAGAAACTCACACGTTGAACGAACGGGGATAAGAGTGAACGCGATGTTATTTATCGTGCGTGTATCGTCGAAAGATTCGGTTAAGAAACGAACGAGCATAATTAGTATCGTTGTTTCGTATTTTATCGCGTGTAAAGCGCGTCGCGAAAGAATTCAGATACGTAAGTACCTACTGCGACGAGAGCGCGAGCATGCTGGGACACGTCGAGCTCCGTGCGGCCGGGAGTGGGGGAGTCCGGCAGGTTACACAACCCGAGCGCACTCTGTTGACGGTTGATCGTTCGTGCGCGAGGAGAAAAACAGTTGCACGTCGTCGTTCGCACAATCTTTGTTCATCGAACGACATCGTCGCTTTTTCGCAACGTACGATCTTTTGAGAAACGTATTTTTGACCTCTGTACCGTCGCAAACGTAGGGTATCGCTGCATATACGCGTGTGTCAATATTGTACAAGAAAATGCGAACGTCTTGGCGGATCGAGTAAGAGAGCGCGAGCGTGTGAAAGGACAGGCCAAGACACGTACGAGTGCGAGGGGCAGCGTGGTGGGGGAAACGGCGCGAGACAGACGATTATCGATCGCTTTGCTCAACAGTCGAGCGAGCGTCCGTGTGAGTGATGAGAGCGAAGAGGTTAGCTCATCGTTTTCTTTCGCGAAATCCTTCGTATTTATTAAACAACTTTTGTGCGTCTCTCGAATATTATTTCGCTCGTACTGTGAAGTACGAGAGGTTTGGGAAAAAGTTAGGAGACGCGCGGTAACACGATGACCGCGAAAGATTCTACGTGCGTTTGGTGCGTCGCAGTGTCGCCGTCTTTTGTCCTACTCCCTGTTTACATTCGACGAGCGAGGAAGAAGAGTCGGCGCGGTACGAGTCGTGAAAAGACTATCGTCGCGGTATTCTCGGTCTCTAGTCGTCGTAGAGCATTCGCACGATGTGCAAAGCGCTCGGGAGAACGAGTGAGTAAGGCAAATTCTAATGTCGATAATGCATAACCTACAAATTGTTTTTCATCGTTTTATTAACCTTAGATAGATATTTATTTATCAATATATACATATATATTTGATATTTTATTTAAATAGAACACAATTTTGTTTTAATTAATCAAGTAAAACGAAATGTGATATATTGATTTATTTACAAATATATATATTTTACATCTTATTGAAAATAAAAATTAATTAATTAAAATAATTGCAATAAATATTATAGTGTCCGTTGCGGGGACTCGAACCCCCGACCCTCGCATTACGAATCCGAACTCTTGCCGCTGCGCCAACCACTGCTTAAAAAATACATGAAATATAAACATTTCATATAAACTCAATATATATTTCATATTTTATGAAAATCAAACAAAAAAAACACAAATTTTTAAAAATTGCTATCCATTTTCAAAAAAGACAATTTCTTTAATTAAATTACAAAAATAACACACTCCACAAATATCACCGTACAATTAAACAAAAAAAAAAATTATAATTACTTTTCGTGCGACTAATTTCTCTTATTTCGAAGACTTCGTGCAGAACGTATATTCGGCGTGTTCGTTTATCGCGATGCCCTCTCGCGATAAACCTTAAGGCCTCCCTCCCTCCCTCCACCTATCTCATCGAGCTGATAATGAAACAGGTATATATACGTACCGTGAAAATAATAGCCGCGAGATTCTTATCGAACGTCCGATAATCCTATCCGTATCTCGGCGGGGTCTAGGGGGAGGGGGAACCTCGAAAATGTTTCTACCTAGGCTGATTAGTCGCGATCGAGCGTTCGTCGAGCGAACAGCTTCAATTTTTTTCTTCCCTCGCGGCGCGTTCACCGGCTATTTCGCTCTTTCTCGGACCAGACCGAACACTGAGTAGGTACTCGAACGTATTATATATGAATTAACTATATGTATTTCGATTTTTGAAAAAAAAAAAAAAAAAAAAAAAAAAAATTCAAAATTAAATTTCTTTTTTATTTATTCGAGTTTTTCTCGTGAGACATAAGATTGCAAAAGTGTACATCGAGTCGTTCGTTAATTTTCGCTCGTGCGTCGAAAATGTATTCGCGCGTCGGTACGTGGTGAGGGTTGAAATTTTTTTTTCGAGAAATATTTTTCATTCTTCTTTTTTTTTTTTTCTTTTTTTTCGAGAACGAGATTTGTGTCATGAAAGGGAATGGAAAAAAAAACGTGCTTTTCTCAAAGAGTGTGAAATAATGGAATGAGAATGAACACGGACGGAGCGAGAGAGTGAGAAAAAAAAGAAGAGTGGGAGAAAAAAAAAATTAACGACAAAAAAACGAGTCCGGGACGTGGAATTTTTCGTGAGTATCGGCTTTTCCGGGTGGGCGCCGAATAAACCCTCTTCGAGAACACGCTGACGACGCCGCGTGACTCCTAGTGTACCAAGGCACGCACGAAATCTCGTACCTCTTCGCTACCCTCGACACGAGACAGAACGAACGAGAGAGAGAGAGAGAGAGAAAATTACAACCCCCGACGCTTTTGGACGTCGGGGGTTGAGAGTTAAAAAGAGAGTGAGAGAGGGTGGAAGGGAGGGGAGAGAGAGAGAGAGAGAGAGAGAGGGGGGGGGGAGTTGGAGTTGGAAGAGTAGTTGTCGTAGAAAAGTGGCGGTCCATTAATTCTCGAGAAACCCTTGGCGTGTACCGGTGGGCGATAAAGAATCGCCCGACGTACACCGAGAGAAAACGGGGTGGACGAAGAAAAAGAGAAGGAGGGGGTGAGAAACGTGGTACTTTTTGCGTAAAATATTTTTCTCACCCCCCATCTTCACAGGCTTCGACCACCTAAGTGGTGACTTTTTTTTTATGCTATTTGGCATTTTTCGGAAATTTTTTTCGAAAATCATCAATCCGTGATAATTGCCGTGGTGAAAGAGAATTTATTTTCGTACGGTTTTAGTCTGAAATAGAATTCGATTTTTTTTACTTCTCACGATTTGAACCGCAGCGAGGGGGATGGGGGTGATTATTTGATTTTTACGATTTGTTTTTAACACGATGGAGCGTGTCGAATACGAGATTTATCTGAGATTACGAAAACGAGATGGGGTCGTTTTCGGTTTTTATTTTTGAAAAATTTACCGATCGAACGGTGAAAAATAAAATAAATTTTGTTTTCTTTCAATTTTTTTTTTTTAAAGTTTTGAAAAAAAGGAAAAACTATTATATTTCCTTATCAATGAAGAATCCTGTAAGGGAAGGTGGTACAAAATGATCCCTCTAGGGGAAAACAGCTGTAAAACGAGTGTAGGCAGCTTTTTCTTAAACTTAAAATATTTAAGGGGTAGCTATTCGATCGAACTACAAATTTAGTAAGGGTTCAATCGCATTAGTTATTAGGAATAATTTTTATTAATGTTTTCGTTAAAGTCTACCGTGGGATCATTTTACCCCACTATTAAAAATTCAAGCAAGAAATAAAATATTAAATAATATTTTTTGGTAGTTTTATTGTAGATTAAGTCTAGGCAACAAATTTAAACAATTCTGTCTTAATAATCATACAGTAAATTGTTAATTCTCGTAAATCTCTATAACAATAATATCAGTTTTATAGTATTATTGATGTTTCTGAACAGAATCTTAACAACAGACACTCTCTCTTTAATTAGTATCATTGGCTTAACAGCCTTAATTATTTAAAAAAGTAAGTATAAATAAAGTTAACTGAACACGATTGGAAGTAGGTAGGCGGTGGGTAATTTCTCACCCTATGAAGGGATCGTTTTGCCCCAAATGCCTTATTAACGAAAATAATCAAAATATAACCAGTTTTTCGAATACTATAATGAAGTTAATTCCATTGCTAATTGGTGACAGAAACTGAGAGAAACAAACCTATCGCATGATATGTACGTAGACTAAAGCTACATAATGTCAAATAATGACTTACTTTAGATCGAGCACAATAATTTTCAATATTTTGTGTCAAAAATTTTCCCATCAAAATATAACTCATGTTTTTCGAATACTGTAATGAAGTTAATTCCATTGCTAATTGGTGACAGAAACTGAGAGAAACAAACCTATCGCATAATATGTACGTAGACTAAAGCTACGTAATGTCAAATAATGACTTACTTTAGATCGAATACACAATAATTTTTCAATATTTTGTGATAAAAATTTTCCCATCAAAATATAACTCATGTTTTTCGAATACTGTAATGAAGTTAATTCCATTGCTAATTGGTGACAGAAACTGAGAAAAACACACCTATCGCATAATATGTACGTAGACTAAAGCTACGTAATGTCAAATAATGACTTACTTTAGATCGAGCACAATAAATTTTCAATATTTTGTGATAAAAATTTTCCCATCAAAAAATAACTCATGTTTTTCGAATACTGTAATGAAGTTAATTCCATTGCTAATTGGAAACAGAAACTGAGAAAAACACACCTATCGCATAATATGTACGTAGACTAAAGTTACATAATGTCAAATAATGACTTACTTTAGATCGAGTACACAATAAATTTTCAATATTTTGTGATACAAATTTTCCCATCAAAATATAACTCATGTTTTTCGAATACTGTAATGAAGTTAATTTCATTGCTAATTAATAACATAAACTGAGAGAAACAAACCTATCGCATAATATGTACGTAGACTAAAGCTACATAATGTCAAATAATGACTTACTTTAGATCGAGTACACAATAATTTTCAATATTTTGTGATAAAAATTTTCCCATCAAAATATTACTCATGTTTTTCGAATACTGTAATGAAGTTAATTCCACTGCTAATTGGTGACAGAAACTGAGAGAAACAAACCTATCGCATAATATGTACGTAGACTAAAGCTACATAATGTCAAATAATGACTTACTTTAGATCGAGTACACAATAAATTTTCAATATTTTGTGATAAAAATTTTCCCACTGCCACCAACGCCACGACACTGACAGAGATTATACTGCTCGGCCGTAGGACCACGAAATTCCCTCAAAATATCCTAGACAACGACATTAACCCTAGAATGTTAACCAGGGGTGAAAACCCACCCCATGCGACTTTAAATCTCACGACCTTTCTCCCTTCTAACTAACTTTTACTAACATCTAACTAATTTTTAACTACCTTTTTCGACTTCAAGAAAAAACGAAAACAATGAGCCCAAATTGAACCCTCTTCGTGAAATTTTACCTGAGATACGAAATTTTGAAAATTGGGGTAATTTATCACTCCATGTTATTCTAATAGGTCAACAAAAATAAGGTTACCATTCTAAAGTTAAATCGCTAAAACAGTCGAGGATCGTTTTACCCCGAACAAATCATTTTGTACCACCTTCCCCTAAATCGATTTCCCTTCAACAAAAACACAAGAAAAATTTCGCCCTCTATCCCCTAAATTTCAAAAGTCGATCTTCGTCTTCATCGTGTTCATCCCCATCCCCCTCCCCTCAAATTTTAATCTCTCCACTCGCCCTATTTCTCTAAGTCTCGATCACAAATTTCATACCCCCCTCCCACCCCCTATTGATTCTTCTCAACGAATAAAACTCAAGTTACGATCGATCGACGATTTCATCAAATTTTTACAACCCTCGCGCGTCCAACCCCACTCTCGTACGTCCTTCGTATAATTCCTCGGTCAATCGAGTTTTCATCGTTCGACCCAACGTAAGAAAGTACACAGACCGTCGTGTCGCCATTGTCGTTTCTCTCATCGAAATAATTCATGTCCCTTTTTTCATTCGTTCGCCCTCTTGCCCCTCTCGCCCCTAGCTCGTGCATCCCTCGTCGTACCGCGAGACTGTCTTTCGTGCTTTACGATAAATCGTATCGGGGTCGTCGTTGTCGTCGTCGTTGTCGTCGTCGTTGTCGTCGTCGGGTTTGGTTGCGACGGCATAGCCCGGAATGAGGGAAAAACGAGTGCAAGAGAACGAAAGAGTGACGAGTGGGACCAGAAGGGAGGAGGAGGAGGAGGAGGAGGGGGAGGAGGAGGAGGAGGAGGAGGAAAGGCACAGCTCTCACTCCTTCTCACCCGATTCACCGGGCGCTCGTCGTTCGCTTCTCTACATTCCGGAACGTCGTACCTTCTCTCTCTCTCTCTCTCTCTCTTTCTTTCTTATTCTCTCTCTTTCTCTCTCTCATCGATTGCAGTCGCTCTGGCCGGTACGTATACAGCAGCGGTGCAACAACCAACGAGAGAGTCGCGAGCGCGGAAAGAAATTCCACTGGAAACGTTGAACCGATTCCTAACCTGGGACGAGTGTATGTGAGTATGAGAGAGAGAGAGAGAGTATATGAGAGAGAAAAAGATAGAAGGGGGGGGGGGATTCTTCGACGGGCGAATCGATGCGAGTACTCGCACGCCTATATCGGTATTAGTACATACCTCGTGTGCACAATTCGTCGACATTAATCGTCGAAAGCCCATATACGTATGTATATTCTCATATATAGATGTATTTATGTGTGTCTGTGTACATATGTGTTTATACGGAGGCCTTGCACCGTAGAGAAACTGGATCGAGGTCTTTGCTTCTCGTTACATACCGAACACGTAGGACGAGACGCGATCGTTGGATTTGTTTTTGCGATTTTTTGTCTTTCGTTATTTCCTTTTTTGTATTTCGTACTACTTAGCCCTCCTTCGTCGAGTTTGCGTCGATGAAAAATTGTCCGAATAGAAACGACACGGGGCGACGATAATGAACGACGACGACGACGATAAGGAGCGAGCGATAACGAAGATAAGTATCGTTTCGTGAGAACGAGAAAAAGAGTTACGAAATGTGTAGCGCGCGATGGATGAAACTGACCCGACTCTATTGTTTTTCTTCTAGTTTAAAAAAAAATAAGATTCCCGCTATGTAAGAATTATCAGAATTTTTCAAATTATAATAATAATAATAATAATAATAAATTGTGTCGACGATGCATATATTATTATTGTTATTATTAGCGAGCGAAAATATCGAGGCGAGAGGTCGGGTCCAAAAAATGACGAATGACTCATCGTTCACCGTATAAGACCGAGTTGGCCCAAATATTCGTATAAACATAATTTTATTCAACGTTTTAATCGTGATTTTTAAATATTTCTCGCAACGATATTCCACCCATATACTATATATATATATATAACTATGTACTATATATATATATATATATAAAGTATATGTCTGGAATATATTTATATATAATTTCCGAATAATATTCCAACCAAATTTCAACGCGACATTGAATAAAGTATGTCACGATATTTTCTCTCTCACTCCTTTCTCTCGCTCGCACACTTTTTCTTATTTAAATTCATCTTATTTTTCGCGTAGTCAAAGCACCACCGCCGTCTGCAACGTAGTCCCCTCATATCTATATTCTTACGTATAATTTTGTCTTGCGCCCTCTTCTTCTATCTGCCGAGACACAACCACGCATATAGCACACGCGGTGCTTAAAGCTCGCCTCACAATGGTCACCCCCGATCGAATAATTTTTACTCTCTATCATCCAAAAAAAAAAAAATTCTAATTCACCAAAATTGAATATTTCCATTAATTATAATTTTTTCAATAATTTCTATCAAATTTTCAACATTTTTCCATTTCTTTTTGTTTTCTTAATCTTTCTTTCTCCCTTCAATCGTCACGAATATATATATATATATATATATTTCTCTTATTTCTCTGTCTCTCGCGTTGCCTCTCTCTCGATATCGCGCGTTCGCGCAATCCGCGATGAAAAATTTTTTGTCTCTCGCCAACTTGGCCCGAGAACTGTGAGACGTGCTTTATGCATAACCGATACACACAACGTGTATAGAGGGCGTAGACTGTGGGGGGGCGGTGCAGCATCCGCAGCGAGAAAGACAGAAAGAAGCGAAGGGAGGTGAGTGAATGAGAGTTTCTCACGCGTGCCGCCCTATCCCCCCCCTCCCTCTCCGCTCTCCCTCGAGCGCGCGCCTGCGCCGTCTCTCTCTCTCTCTCTCTCTCTCTCTCGCACTCTCTCTCTCTCTCTCGCTGTCGTTGACGCTCACGCGCCTCGTCTCGTCTCGTCTTCGTCGCGCACGCGCGCAGGGGAGAGACGAGTCGCGAGAGAGCACGCGAATAACAGAATGAGTGGACGCGCTTGCGTCTCCCGATACGTCACTGCGTTCTCCGACAGGACCGTCTAGACGCGAAAATATCCGCGAGTCAGACACGCCAAACGGACGTCGAGAGATTCGCAGGAAACGAGACGGAGAACGAAAAGAGAGAGAGAGAGAGAGAGAGAGAGAGACATAAAATATATACCTATATAGACGCGAGCTATAAAGAAAGAATAAAAACGATCGGGAAAAGCGAGTGAGACGAGGAATTAAGACTAAACACAGGCGCACTTTTGAAGTAAAGAAAAAAAAAAAGAGAAAATAAGACAAAACAAAATCTTCGATCGTACGAAGTTAGAATTTCTTATTTCTGAATTTTCCCCCTAGTAAAATTGTACAATTACAGAAAAAAATAATTAAAATTAAAAACGACTAATTCTGTGTGCTTTTTTTTAAATTATAGAATAATAATCGAAAAATATTTTTAGAAAAAAAAAACAAATTTCATAAAATACATAAATAATATTAAACGAGAGGTGAAAATTGTAGCGAGAGAAAATTCGGCCCGTGATTACTTTACAAAGAGAAAGAGAGAGAGAGAGAGAGAGAGGCACACACACCGAAGGACAAATCGGACGAGGTGAAAAATCGCCCGACGGGCCCCAATTAGGACGAAATCCCCGCTCGTGTCTGGGGCCCCGCGAGGCGCCCAAATACAAATGTCGTTGCCCTTATTTCGGGATTTAAATAAAATCCTATTTATAAACGAGAGAACGAGAGTCGGCGGTCTCGGAGAGAGAAAGAGAGAGAGAGAGAGAGAGCGTAAGAGAGAAAGAAAGAGAAAGAGAGAGAGAGAGAGAGAGAGAGAAAGACCGTCGAGACTTTTTAGTTCCCATAACACCGAGGGACGAGAGACGAGAACACCGAGGATATCTTACGAGGGCCGAGACTCTCGTCTCTTCACTCGACCCCCCCCCCCCCCCCCGTTCTCTCGCACGCGTACGCGCGCGCATACGTGTGTGCGCATGCGCGTACGCGTCGAAGCATTTTTTACTCGCGCATATGAGCCTCTCTCTCTCTCTCTCTCTCTCTCTCTCTCTCTCTCTCTCTCTCTCTCTCTCTCTCTCTTTCTCTCTCGATACGAATCATTCGCCATGCACTCCGCGTGTTATAGCGCGGTATCGTCCGCCGGTTTTTTTTATGATGTGAGGAAAAGAGGAGAAGAAAAAGAAGAAGAGGAAGAAGAAGAAAAATAAAATGGAAAAGAAAAAAGAACGACGCAAGGTAGAAACGGAAGGAAGGAAGGAAGGACGCGGATGGTTAGGAAGGAAGGAAGGAAGACAGACGGGAGTTTGTCGGCTGTACGGGAAGTGACGTCATTCTTGGTCTCCACGAGTCTCCCTATTTCTCTCTCTCTCTCTCTCTCTCTCTCTCTCTCTCTCTCCCCCTCCCTCTCTTTTTATCTCTATTTCTTCTTTGATTTACCGCGCACGCGCAGGGAGAGAAGAGGGTCGAATAAAAATTGATTTCTTTAAATGGAGAGATTTATTATTATTATTTTTTTTCAAACGAATGAAACTTTACGAAATTTATAGAAGAAAGTTCGATCTCGTAATTTCACGACATTGTAAAGCTGAATTTTGGCCGATTCGTTGTTAAACTTTACGAAAACGAACGACTAATTTTGATGAATTTTTTTTATTTTATTTTTTTTATTATTTCTTCGTAAATTATTGTCGTTCGTTCTCGAATATCACGAAAATTCGACTCGAGAATATTTTCGTCGTTTTTTTACCTGGAGAATTCGTCTCGAGTCTCGAAAAACGAGGAGGATGGGTGGGGAAAAATAAGGAAATGATTTGTTTTTTTAACGTTATTTATTATTCCGCGCGCGTAATCGCGGAAATAACGCGCGGTTGTTTGCGATCTCGCCCTGAAAAATGAAAAAGAAAAAACGTACGCGAGGATATAATTATTCGTTGCCGATGATATTTACGACTCGATCGGCTATTTCGATATAGCGATCGGACCTCGAGATGAGTTTCTCACGCGAGATTCGACGATAATAGGCGCGTGTCTTGTTTTATTCCACACGTTTCTCTCTCTCTCTCTCTTCTCTCTCTCTCTCTCTCATTCGGTATATTTCACGACCCGGTCCCGATTCGTTGTCGCCGCGTCGAAATCGTGAAAACGTGCTTGGGGACAACGGGAACGCAGACGAAACGACGACCGAGCGAGCGAGAGAGAGAGAGAGAGAGAGAGATATCGTCTGCTAGAAAAAGAGCCAACCCTCCAATTCTCTTTCTCTTTTTTCCATCTTTTTTCTCCTTGGAAGAGCCTACAAATCTCATACACGCACATATACACTTTTATATATATATATATGTGGGTAAAGAGATGGGCACGAAAGAGAGCAAGACAGAAGAGAGAGAGAGAGAGAGAGAGAGAGAGAGAGAGAGAAGGAGGGTTCCACGGGGGATTGCCGGAGCGGTGTCGTCTGCACGTAACTTATTCCCTTTTGCTTAGTTACAACGACGAATACAACGACGGATACGACGTCGACGACTACGAGACTACGGCGACTACGACGAAAATGCATCGTGTTAGCGATCCTCTGCTTTCCGAGAAAGCTTTTTGCATTACAAATTATCCGATTCCGAGTATAACCGGGCCTCGTAGGATAACGCTTTGGCTAGGTATAGTCCCCACACACCATCCCCTTCTATGGCGCGATGAATTTTCCACTTTTCTACAATCTCTCGTACTTCATATCTGTATTTTTTTCAACCTACTCTCCGTTTTCTTTTTGTTTTTGTTTTTTTTGTTTTATTTTCTTCTTATCCGACGATTATCTCTTTCTATCAAAATATTCCGATAAGAATTCTCTTTATTCACGACCTTATCGATTACGTTCGTTGGATTTTTACAAAATTATAAACTAATAAATTGTTAATTAGAACAAAAAATAATGATACATTTTTAGTATTAAATTATTGATAATCATCGCGTCGATCGAATTATTATTGTTATTATTATTGTTAAATAATAATCAAACGAGAATAATGATAAATTCGTTGATAAATGATGTTTTTTTTTTTTTGGAAATAAATTTCGCGTCGATTATTTTTCAAAGATTTTTTTATTCGACGATAACGATTATATCGTGAAATTTTTTAATTCGTCATCGATCCTGTTTGAATAATGCGACGTCGATAGGTCTTGGCTTCTCGACCCTCTTTAATACTCTTAAGGCGTTGGGTTATTGCCTCGGATTGGCTCTCGGCGAGAGACCCTAAATCTTCGCTCGACACGACGGGCTCCACTTCGTAAGATAAATAAACTAGGCGAACCGACGAAAAAGCACACGGAATAGATACATTCGTCGGTCTCGTCGAGTCAATACGAAACTTCACGCACAGTGTCTATTTTTTTTTCGTTTTTTTTCCGATGCATACGATTTTGCTTTTTTCTTCTTTTTTTTTTTTTTCTTTTTCTGAAAAATTTTAACCGCAGAACGACTCCACTTCCGTACCAGGGAAAAACGCTGTTTCTTGAACGTCGAGCTGACGTTACGGGACGAATCGCACGAGGAAATGAGCTTTTATTCCATTTATTCGATGACTCGTTCCAATTTTTTCATTAAACGCAATTGTCGGCCGGTGTGAACGCGGTGAGTCGTTTCTTCTATATAGTATATATATATAGAGAGAGAGAGAAGCTAGATTATTTCGAATCGGTCGGTGTTACGGTGCCTCGTATATACCGAGCTCGTGTTCGTTGAGATACGAGCGAGAATAAGAGGAGGAGGCGTTAATAGCCAATAGGCTAACGTCACGTCGCTCCATGCTGGCGCCACGACGCGCGCGTGGGCCCTACGACATACTTATTTCTCTATAACTATATATATAGTTATAGTTATAGTTATAGAAATATATTTGTATAGGTATAGGTATAGGTATAAGTACGTAGCTACGTGTAAAGTCTGATAAGCGGGTATCATAACACGTATATGAGACCAACACCTGTATTATACACGTAGGGTGTGAACGGGGTAATGGGGGTCACGCGCCTGATACGAAACGTTACGAAGAGAAGATGGGAGGGGTGGACGGCGAAGTAAAGCATTTTTCAACCTCGCCACGAAATTAGGTTAAAATAATTGAGCAAGGTCTTATCTCGCTTCGTGACCACTCGAGAAAGAATTTTCGAAGGAAAATTCTCGGGTCGATTTTGAACACTCGTGACCTAAAAAATAAATTTTTTATTTTCGTGTCGACGGAATTTTTTTTTTCAATACAAATTTAAATTTGTTTTTTTTTTTAATTTTCTATCGAAAGAATTATTGTTTTTTTTTTGGCTTTTTTTTGTTTAGAATCGTGCATGTAGACAAATTTTGTTTAAAAATTGGAGATTAACTACGAGGGGGGTGAAGAGGATGGAGGAGGTTGGAGAAAGAAAAAAACGAAAAAAAGAGGACATGGAGGAAGCCCACTTTTGGGGGCGCAGAAGATGTTAAAGCGAAGAGAGAGAGAGAGAGAGAGAGAGAGAGGCCCCGGGATGCGAATATCGTTTGGGATAATGCGCATGACGATGATCGAAGGTAAACGAGAGCATGCCGGGCTAATACGCGTGGAGAGGAACGGGACGAACTCGAGAGCGAGAGAGAGCCAGGTGTTTCATGGCGGCGCTTCGTCGTACATAAAATGGAATTACTGCCCTGTAACATCGTTTTTCGTCGACGAGGATGCGTAGACCAATGCTCGGTGGGGGAATACGGACCACCGAAATATTTTTTGAAATACGTCGAAATTTTTTTTTAATATTTTTGTTTTATTTACTTTTGTCACGTTTTTGCAACATATTATCGTCGATTTTAGTATCACGTGGCCATATTTTTCTGAAATTGTCCAAAGGTTATCGATAATTCGCCGATTTTTTGAAAATAGCGACAATTTTTCAAATAAATTGTTTTTTGTTTTTAAATTTTATTTTCATTATCAGATTTTGACAAAATTCTCTCACAGTTTGCCAGAAAATGTTTATCTAATTCCGAGATCGAGAACGAACGTGACAAAAAAACACAAAAAATGTTTCAAATTTGAATTCTGACAATTTTTTTTATAAATCGTCGAAATATCGTTTCAAAAATCGTCGAAAAATATCTCTCTCCCTCTCTCGAAGATCGTCGAGTCTCAACAGGGGTATCCAAACATTCGGATCAAATCCTGTTGTATAAAAACGATTTTTCCATTAGGAAGTAACAAGGACGAGTTTTAGGGGTTGGGTGAAATCCTGCAGGAAGCGAGAAACTCGCGTACGAGGCGTACCCCCGACCGCGTGGCATCAAAGGAGTCGTGAAAAAGATTTACATTTTTTGTTGTTGTCCCTTAGTCCACAGCATAAGATTGGATTATGGGATAAAGAGACCAATAGGGATAAAATCTCTCTCTCTCTCTCTCACGAGTGAAACCAAGAAAAGCAAAATCTCGTTCGTTGAACGAGTTGCGGTCATTTTTCCATATTCAAAATTTTCACCAACTGTCCCATTTGTGCCAGTTGTTTGTCCTGTTGATCCTCGTCGAAAGGATAAACGTCGAATAACCTGAATACAAAAACCCTTTTTCATTCTTTTTTTCTTCTTTTTGATTTTATTTTTGCCAATCCCTTCTCGTTGACCAAACATTTTCCCCTTCGTTTCAAATCGTTCAGCCACGATTTTCATAATATTTCGAAAAAACATTATTTTACCCACTTCTCGAGTACATTTTCACTTTTATCCTCGAACCTCTTCCTTTCCTCCTTCTTTGTATACGAAAAACGTCGATAAAAAAATGACAAAAAAAAATAAAGAATCTTTTCAAAAATTCTCGATACTTACCCTTTTTTCTCAAAAATCTTTGGGCCACACGCACACTCGATCGAGCGAAATAATCATTCGATCTCGAAAAACTCACCGAACAAGTGGGTATCCTGTTCTTAACGTTCTCTATGAAACGCGACAGTGGGATTTCGGTGGGGTCCATTATCTCTTCAGATTTCTTACCACCGAGGAAAAAATAAATCTATGTAAATATATATATATATAGATATATAGTTTTTCTTACGTTTATATACGAGACCATTCATCCCTTCGACAAATATTATATATACTTATATATGTACAAGAGGGAAGAATAGAGATTTAGTTCGTGCTCAATTTGCTACCTCGAAGATCGTAAAAATGGATCAGCTCGTAAAAACGTGAGATCTTTCCTTTCACTTTCTCATTCTGGATAAAAAGAAAGAAAAAAAAAAAATAACAAACGTATCCTGGCTCATCTACGTCCGTGGTAATTTGGACCACGAGGTTTCATCCCCCTCAGCCCCGAAAGACGATCAATCCCTGGTTTTCTTTTTATTTACGTTTCTGATCCTGTCAGGATCTCGATGGATCGCGATCGATTATCGAACCTCGAATTTTTCGTCCTTCGGATCAATTTTTGTTAAGGGTTGATTTCTCGCGAAGAAGGAAGATAAGAGACGAACCAAAAAAAAGGATAAATAAAGAAAAATAAAGATCGTCGCGAGTTTTTTAGATATCGATCGAAAAATGGCGGTCAACGATAGTTTCATCTTCTGGTTTCGAGTCGAAAACCAAGAGAGAGAGAGAGAGATCGAGGCACCTAGAGGGCGAACAACTCGAGGGTTGAAATGATAACTCGTTCCATTGTCCCGTCGCCACGAAAAAGCGCGTATTAAGTTCTTCTTGGAACACGTTGGGTGTGCCCGATCGATCGATTTTTCATTTTTCTGGCTTCGCCTTAATCCCCTTTTATTTTTTCTCATTCAACCTGCGATTATCGATGAAGTTGCGACATGGCGTCGATCCAACCCAAACTCGCGAGTTTCAAATTAGAAACTCTGTTTTTTTTTAAACCGATTAATTAATTAATTATTATCGAAAGTTTCGGATTATTTATAATATAACAAGAGTAAGCTCATTAAGGTCGCGAGACGTCGAGCTATAAATTATCGTGAGTTTGGAGAAAGACGTCGTCGATGGATTATTACGAGGACCGGGGCTATAATAATCTTGCGATATAGCTGTTTCGGATGGTTCGAGGAAACCTTCCGGTCACCCCATACGTAGGAGGGATCATCATCGAGCTCGAAGCATAGAGAAAGAAAGAGAAAGAGAGAAAAAGAGAAAAAGAGAGAGAGGGAGATAGAAAGAAAAAGAAAGAGAGAAAGAGAGAGGGTGAGTGAGTGGAACGAACCGACAAGCAGCAACGGACACCACCCAGGAGTTGTCCGAAAGTCCTGCTGTTGCTCTGCTCCTGCTGCTGCTGCTGCTTCTGCTGCTGCTGCTGCTGCTGCTTCGAGCCCTGTAATATTACACCGCCAGACTGGCCCTCTCCAGGCCTGCTCCCTTTTCTTTTTACCTCGAGTGTGCGGTATAAGCACGAGACCCCAACCTACCACAGAAAACGATCAGCGAGCTTCGCAACACTCGGGGTCTCTCTCTCTCTTTTTCTCTTTCTCTTTCTCTCTCTCTCTCTCTCTCTGTCTTTCGAGGTTTTAGATACACGAGGATATAATACGACGACGGGGTTTGTTGTCCTCGTATATTTGGTGTTGAAAAATAGTAAGTTAGTTAGGGAGATGTCTGGATTATTGATTGAATCGAACGATCCGAACGATGAGCATTGAGTTTTGCCCTGGTAGAGTACGATCGTTGGTTGACCCACCTGATACTTGTTTAACCGATACGTTAGGTGGTTAATGGGTTTGATGGATATCTTAGTCGAGTAATATAGTTGGTTAAGTTAACTGATTGTTTGTTAACTTAGCTGGTATTTTGTTAATTTATGTAATAGTTGATTAGTGAACGTAATAGATGATTAACCAACCTAATATTTGGTTAATTGATGGAATAGTTGGTTAATTCAACTAATAGTTGGCTAACTTACCTAATAGATCGTTAATCGATTTAATATCGATATCGGTCGATGGTTAATCAACCTAATATTTGGTTAATTCATGTAATAGTTGGTTAACCCGAGTAATAGTTGGCTAACTTACCTTGTAGTTTGTTAATCAAGCTAATAGTTGGTTAATTCATCTAATAGTTGGTTAATCCGACTAATAATTGGCTAACTTACCTAATAGATCGTTAATCGACCTGATAGATGGTTAATCAACCTAATATTTGGTTAATTCATCTAATACTTGGTTAATCCGACTAATAGTTGACTAATTTATCTAATAGTTCGTTAATCACCCTAATAGTTCGTTAACCAACCGAATATTTGATTAATCCATCTAATACTTAACTAATACTCATTTAACCCTCCAACAATGACATAAACTCACCCAAATAGTCTCTCGATCCACCTAATAGTTTATTGTCCTACCTAACAATCACTCGTCCCAGCTAATCCAACTAAATAATCAAAAATCAACATTTCTCACTCTAAAAACAATCGATCGACCCAACTAAATCCCTCGATCAAACCAACATCCATCCATACCCGTAACAAAGTCATCGCCAACAATCCCATGACTTCATCTAACACTAATTCATCCCAAAATTCCTCTTCCTTCCTTATCTCTTCGTTCATCGACACTTATCTCTTCACTCGAGCCGAAAACCAATTTCACCGTTCGACGACAATTTCACACAGCTAAAATCATCGGTGACGAGAAGTTATGTCTCGAACCTTTTTTTTTCTTTCGTCTCCTTCCCTTCCTCCTCCTTCTCTTTCATTTTTACGAGAGGCCGAAACAGATAGAACGACGGATTGGGATGAAAGACAGACACAGAGAGAGAGAGAGAAAACCCTCCATTAGCTTCCTCGTTACAACGAAACCTTCGACGAGCAGTCACCAACGTCCAGTTGGCATTCAACTCGACCAACGTGACGGTGAGAGAACGAGAGACACGAACTCTCTCTCTCTCTCTCTCTCTCTCTCTCTCTTTCTCTCTCTCTTTTCCTACCGTGTATATTCGGTTCCACGCTCGAAGATACAGACGTAGACACTGTGGTCGAGGAGGAAGGAGGATAGGAAAGAAAGGAGAATAAGCAACGAAACGAACACTTACGTGTGTCCGAGGGAACGAATCAGTGCAAATTTTCAACGAAAGCCCCCGACAAACTCTGCATGTTATGCTCGAAGGCCACCGTGACCGCTCTATCTTCCTTCGAAGATCTATTATGTGTTATATATCTTTCTTTACCTACCCAAACCCCTACTCTATCCAACCTAATAGCTTTTCTACCCATCTTTCTCTCTCTCGTTCTTTTTCCTATTCCAGTCTTCAAGTTAGTTCAGTCTCTCGCACTTTTACCTGAGATATTTGTCTAATTAGCAGCCTCTCAATTTGTATCGCTCGTGTACTCGCTCACCCTCTCGTTACCTTTTTTCCCTTCTTTTTTTCTTCGCGTTTCTAAACGAAAATGGACGTTTTAACTTTTTCGATATTTATCATCGGGTTTTAACGACTCGAACGACGGATTTCCTTCGTGAGATAAGAAAGAGAGAGAGAGAGGGGGAAGATAGTTGGGATTATCTTTAGATAAGAGTTATCTTTCAAGGGGAAAGGGGTGGGGGTCGAGCGAGGACGAGGTCGATCAGCAACAACGGCAAAGCAGCAGACCAACATCTTGCGGAAAAAAAAATTCCGACGTTCCTCGGGCTTCCCGTATCCATTTCTGGTTGACCCGGAGATCGATATTTCGCGACGTGTGTCCAGCGCGGGGTTTGCGAGGGCGATTCGCCAGTTTTCATGCAACGCACCTTGCGTCACACGTGCAACGCGCGCCTCTCGTCCCACCTACCTACTGCTGCCCACTGCTGTTGTGCACCGCCCTTTTGCTTCTCTCTTTTTATTTTTATTTTTCTTTTTCTTTTTTTTTGTCGTTTTTATTATTTTTTTTTATTTGTTATTTTTCCACTTCGCCATTAGTCCCTCTCGCTCTGTTTTTTTTTTACTTGGGGTGAAGCCTGATGGCTTCACCTGTGAACGATTAGTCGCGAGTGTATCGACGAATTTGTGGAGAAAATTATTAACGATCGAGGGATCGAGAATTTTGATGTTTGAAAAAAACGATTTTTTTCTTTAATTTCGACAATTTTTGGAAAATTGCTAGAGGTATTTTATTATGTTTGAAAAATTGTTTTTTTTTTAGGATTTGATTAGTTTGGGTAGTTTTTTTTTTGAAAATTAATAATCGGGCGAAATTATTTTGGAATTTGTTTCGACTTTTATTTGCTCAGTTTTTTTTTTTGTGTTTTTGTTTTTATATAAATTGTTAGGATTGAGCTCGTGAACGCGTATCGCTGATAAAAAAACGGAATTGTGGCAACAGCAGCGAACAATAATATAGAGGCGCGAATTTGTCGAGAAAACTATTAACGATCGACAATTTTGATATCTAAAAAAAAAACGATTTTTTCTATAAATTATGACAATTTTTCGAAAATTTCAATAGTTATTTTATTATCTTTGAAAAATCTTTTTTTTTAAGTATCTGATTACTTTCCATATTTTTTGAAAATTAATAATCGTGCTAAATTTTTTGGGAATTTTTGTTGCCTTTTATCTTCCGTTTTTTTTTAAATATAAATTATTAGGATTGGACTCGTGAACGCATATCGCTGACAAAAAAAAAACGATAGAAGAAAAAACGAAAGAAAAAAAAAGCGAAAGAAAAAAAAACGGAATTGTGGCAACAGCAGCGAACAATAATATAGAGGCGCGCGCATACACGACACGAGCGCGTGGCGTGTCGAGCCCGGAGAAACGTACGGTTATACACTACTACGGACCTTATAATTTCGTTAGGCGAAAACTCGCGCGCAAATGACCACCACACGCTCTCCTTCGCCTTTCCCTTTCGATCTCTCGACATTTGCGACCGAGTCTCGTGTACAAACGCGGATACGCACAAATAGCGTTACGCGCCAATATTTTTCAACCGACGACTGGGTAGGGCTAAAATCGCAAAAACCCGAAAAAAAACAAAAAAACGGTTAACGTGTCAATTTTTTTGACCGTTTGAAATTTTGAGGACATTTTTTTATTTGTCTTCAAGGTCAAGGCGATATAATTGTTTTATGATTTTTTGATTATTTTTTTTATTATTAAGGATAAGAATTTATGGATTTTTATGTTTGTTTATTGATTATTATTTTTTTATTTTATTTATTTGTGACGATTTAATTTCTCGTCGTGATTTTAGAATTATTGTAGGAGGGGTGATTTTTTTTTTTTTTTTTTTGAGGAAATAGGGAAGTGGCGCAGGATTCTCGCTGGATATTAAAATATTGCAAGAAGGAATTCGAGCGTGTTTGTACGAGGTGCGGTAATAAATCTTCGTCGATCGTGCGCGCCGCACACGAAACGTCGCCTATAAAATATATTCTCGTGCAACGGGCCAACTTCTCGTGCCCGCAAAGTTTTTTCTCCCGTTTTTTACGAGGTCAAACGATTCTCGACTCGTCCCTCGTTATTTCCACGTTTTTTTTCAAAAAATTAAATAGCACGAAGAAAGCGAAAAAAAAAACAATTGAAAATTTGTAGCAAACGACGAAAAATAATTTAAAAAAAGAAAAATAATTTTTTTGTGTAAATTTCTACAAATTTTAAACATTAAGTTTGACATAAATCGACCAATATTGATTATTCAACGAACGATATACATTATTTAATTAACGATCTTGACTCGTATTACACGAAATCGAAAATCGGCAGAAAATTATTTCCGCTCTAATATTTTTAACGAGAAGTAATTACGTTCCGCTCGTATAAAAATAAATGTACAATTATTTCGATAATCGTACCAATCGTCGAATTAATTATACCGGTAATTATTTTATTTTATTTTATTTTTTTCGATTTTTTATTTTCTTTCGAATTTCTTACAAATTCTTTGGCACATTACTTATTCCTTATGGCTTACCAACACACAAAGGGCCGCACGTACGTGCACAAACTTGGCGGTATCGATCCTCTGCGGCTTCTTCCGCACGCGAAACGAATAACTCTCGCTCGTTCCCCTTCTCTTTTTTTCTCTCTCTCTCTCTTTCTCTCTTTCTCTCTCTTATTCTCTTTCTCTCTTTCTCTCTTTCTTCGTGTCGAGTAACTCGACCTGCTCAACCGCTATATAAAGCAAATATACACAAACACACACACACACACACACACAGCGACGAATATATTCGCTCGGGCAAGACTCTTTGCCCTGCAGCGAATCCAGGCACGAACTCGATAAACCGCACTGCGGCGACATTTTGTACTAATTTTGTTTTCTTTTTTTTTTCATTCGAATTCTTTTATTTTTTTTTCTTATCTCAGTCTCGTCGTTGTTCATTTCGCGCTCATTGGCCGATGGGCGTTATCTCGTACTCGTGTTATCACAAAACGTTTCGAGAGAGAGAGAGAGAGAGTGTTTATTTTCAATTATGATTTTTCGACCGACCAATCGTACGTCTCGTGTTTTTATTATTATTATTATTATTATTATTATTTTTATTATTGTGACGAGACGCCCGAGCCTCGCTTTTGCGGCTCGAACGAGCATCCAAGTCTCCGAGGCCTCGTTTTTTTTGCCGAAGTTCGATTTGTCACGAACGTCAGTCGTGGAAAAAATAAAAAAAAAAACCCAAAAAAATCTAAATCTCATAATTTGATAGAGTTGAAAGAAATTTTGAAAATTCTACATTTTATCTAATCCTAGATAACGGATAATTTAATTTTAAAAAACAAATCTTTTTTTAATGCTCGACAAATTTTTTAATAATTTTGTCAAAATTGTTCTCAAAATTTCCAAATTTTGCTTCATTGTTGCTCGAGCTCGAGACATTATTTGCAAATTGTCAATGTTATTGTCGATCCATTTCAATTTTTTTTAAATACTCGATAAATTCTTAAATAATTTTGTCAAAATATTTCTCAAAATTTCCAAATTTTGCTTCATTGTTGCTCGAGCTCGAGAAATTATTTGCAAATTGTCAATATTATTGTCGCATGATCCATCTCACCCCCCCCCCCTCCCCGATATCTAAAAAAAACTACATATATATAATACGTCTAAACTAACGAGAGGATTAGCGTCATTAAAGGATACGTCAGCGGCCAAGGATAATCCTTAACGGACGCACCCAATAATACATCCGAGACGAAACGGAGAAACACGAGGAAAAACGAAACAAAAAAAGGAGAAAAAAGATACCGCGAGGACAGAAAGACGGAGAGAGAGAGAGAGAAAGAGAGAAACAAAAAAGAGAGATAAATAGAGACATAGGAATTTGTCGGCAAAGCGGGAGTCCAGAAAAGGATAATATACTTGTGGCTTCTAACGACTTTTTCTTTCTCGCTCGAAAACAAGGAAAAATTATTTCGCCTCGTTCCATCCTCCTCCACCTCCTCCTCCTCCTCCTTCTCCTCCTTCTCCGCCTCCTTTTTCTTCTTCGTTCCGTCACAGTGGAACCAACGCGAAAGAGAAAGAGAAACGAGAGCGAGAAAGAGAGAGAGAGAGATGAGGTTATGTAGGAGAGTGGATATAGAGTCGCCGGTGCTGCCCTCTCTAATTTAACGCGCCGTCCAATTATCCTCGGCGTGGCGGTATCGCGCCATTGTTGTCGGCGACCACTTTTGCTTTGCTTCGTGGCATCCATCTCCCCCGCTCATCTATATATATATATATATATATATACATATATATATATTTCCTTTCTGTCTCTCTCTCTCTTTCTCTCTTTATATATATATATCCTTTTTTTTCTATATAAATATATATATATATATGAAGAAAAAAGGATGAGAAAAAAAGACAAGAGTCGTTGGTCGTTTGACGAGCGCCCTCCCGAACGCGACTAATACACACACATAATGCATATACAACGGACAGTGAGAGAGAGAGAGAGAGAGAGAGAGAAAGTATCTCATGAGAGAAAAGAAGCGAATGACTTCTTACGGACTGGGGTGAGAGAGAGAGAGAGAGAGAGAGAGAGAGAGAGAGAGAGAGAGAGAGAGAGAGAGAGAGGAAAGAAGTTGGACAGAGAGCCAACAGGACTCTGAGCGCGCTGCTGCTCTTTGGGGGCTGCGCGCGCTGTTAAATCGGGGCGCGCGCGCCGTGGTGGGTCCCCGAGACGAGAGAGCGAGCGAGCCAGCGGACGAGAAAGTAAACACGAGGGCTCATCGAAATAACGAAACTGGCCCCACCCATCGAAACCAACAACCTTTCTGCTCCTTATTTTCTTTTTAATTCATTTTTTTTCTTCGCTCTTTCTCTCTCTCTCTCTCTCTTTCTCTTTTTTTTTAGTTCTCTATCTCTCTATTCTCTATCTGGAGTCGAATTTTTATCTTTCGTTCTTTTTTTTGTTTTTTTTTTGTTCTTTCTCCTTTTTCGACTCTCTCACAGCCACACGCCTCTCACCTCGACACCCACGTGACCCAGAGACACCATTTCGTTCTTTCTTTTTTTCCTCTTTACTTGTTCTTCTTCTTCTTCTTCTTCTTCTTGTTCTTCTTCTTGTTCTTGTTCTTCTTTGCTTCTCTATTTTCCTTTCGTCCGACTGTGAGAAAATCTTTTCGGACCTTCCTTTCTTTCGCTCCCACAGCCATGCCAACCGGTTACCTTCCTTTTTTTTCTTCTTTGCTTTTTGACTTCACCGCTCGACAATATTTATTCGAAGCTTTTTATTTTATTCTTGTATTTATTTTATTATTATTATTATTATTATTATTATTTAAAACAAAAAGAAATTCTTTCTTTCAACGCTCGCTGCTTCGTTTTTTCTTTAACGGTTTATACTTTTACTTAAATTTACAGATTTTTATCGTCGTACGATTTTTTGTGACAGGGAAAAGAAAAGAATGTGAGACGAAACACGCGGTAATTTTCCTCTTCTATAATTATATTATTAGCCTAGATGTGAAATTGTAAGAAAGTGCAAACGTCACTAGGCGAGCGGATCGTGAGGTGGCGGGACAATCGCGACCGAGCGAGCGCCCTTTACGCCCTTCGGGTGTCAAGCGTGGCGGTGGTAACGAATTAACGCGCATTCTTCCGTACCGCGACGGTGACCGATCGTTATCGAAAGATGCGACTAGAAGGAACGGAAAAAGGACAAGAGAAATTAAAAGAAAAAAAAAAAGCGTAAAACAAAAGGAATTTAAACGCGGGATCCGAAAATCTGCCGATTCATCGTGAAACGTTCGTTTTTCTCACATTTTTAGTTTTCGAAAAGAAAAATTGAGAAATTGTTGGGAAAGAAAATTACAGGTGCGAAGGGGGGTGGAAATAATCGAGGGAAAAAAATATTTTTTCTAAATTGTATTATTATTAACATTTTTGTATTATCTGCGATTAATTCCGAATCGACGTAGTGACAAATATGTGGTAATATTTTTCAATCCGAAATTTGTTTATATATATTTTTATAAATTTTAGAAAATTGACGAATTCGATGAAAATCTCGAAATTTCGTCACCTTATTTTTGCCTTTTGAATTATCGACGTTTCTTTTTCCTCGTCGTTGTCGTCGTCGTTGTTAAGAGGGCTAAAAGAATAACGATTTTGGCTCTTTCGCCCTCTCCAACGCCGTTCAATCGACAGTCACAAAATTAATCAAATCTCTTTTCTATCATTTTCTCACATTTATCATTCTTCTCATTTTTTTCATTCTTTCAATTTTCAACTTTATACATTTTTTTCATATCTTTAATTTTTCTTGTCCCTTTATTCATTTCCCTCATTTTTTTCTCTTACCTTTTTTCATTTCTTCATTAAAAAAAAAATGATTTTCATCCCTATAATTTTTTTCATTTTCAAAAATTTATTTTCACTTGTATAATCTTTTTCCTTTTTATTCTCGTCGCAACGACCAACTCCCATTATTTTATTAGAGCAAAACCGACCACCGCGAGGAGCGACCCTCGTTCTCCCCCTCTCGGCCTGGCGTCGAGGAGCCCGCGCGCATGCGCTCACCCCTCGTGTTAGAAACGCGCTTATCCAAGGGTGGCCGGCACGCACGTTCATCGAGAGATAGCGAGAGCCAAGTTTTTCGGACGCGACACAATATGAACGACCCTCTTTCTCCCCCTCGAACCCCTCTCCCCATTTCCACCCCTCTCACTGCTGTTCCAATTCACTCGAGACTCAAATTATTTCATTAAAGCGAGAGGACCTGCGCGCTCGCTCGGCTCGTCGACGGGGCCATGAATAAGCGGAGCCGCAGAAATCAGACGCGCGTTACCATTACCTATTAACTCTGATACGTCGTGCACGCTAGGCACACCAGGCTTTTCTCTCTCTCTCTCTTTTTTTTCTCTCTCTCTTGTTTTTTTTCCTTCTTCCCCCTCGGGCAAATTAATTCATTACCGTGGCTCGATATGTCGGTCGAGGAATAAACCGCAGACTCAAACCTGCTTGACCACCCGCCTTTAACATATTTCCATCGAATGTCGAAACGCGTACAGTCGATGAAGGGGGTGGAGGGGAGAGTTCGTCATCGACACGTAACGTTTAAAATCAATGGCCGGGTTTCTGTATCGTTGATTTTTTTTTTCTACGCTTTCACGAATTTTTTTTGTCGCGGTTATATTTTGGAGTTTTTTGATTATTTGTTTAATAATTGTTAATTAATTTGAGGAATTTGATCGATTTTATTAATATGAATTTCATTATTTCGATAAATTCGATAATTATATTTTTAAAAAATGATAAATTGTGATCATCGACGGCAGGACAAATATTATTATTATTATTATTAATCAAATTAATCAAATTGATACAATTTCTCAAAGTCATCAATAATAATAATAATAATAATAATAATAATAAATAAATAATATAAACGAATTTTCCTAGTCCTGTCCGTAAGTTCGTTCTTCGTCGACGCGTTATACACGTCGATCGATCGGTATCGTCGACAAACGCGTCTGAATCACACAGTTTTTATGGCCGAGTGGATACCACGATGAAAAAAAGAAAACATATACACGGTTAAATGGCACCAATAACGTGCGCCGTGGCACATGAATAATAGAGAAAACGAGATGAGACGAGTCTTTCGACTCGATCCTCTAACGAAACGAAATAAGAGGATTGCAATACTGAATTATATATATATATATATATAGTACAAGTGATGCTTTTACTACCCCAAACGCTGCTGGACCAGCAAAAAGGTGCGGTAGGAGGGGTAGAGAAAAGGAAAGAAAAAAAAAGAAGAAAAAGAAATAATAATGTCGTCGAGTGATTTTGTGGATTAAGTATATTTGGAACGGCTCTCGGTCGTCTGGACACAGAAAGAGAGAGAGAGAGAGAGGAAGAGAGCGAAGCGAAAAGCAGAGGGAATAATGCTGAAACTGCGGGGGTGCGCGCCCCTCTCTGGACCACTTATACAATTGACAAACTAGCTCTCTCACTCTTTTTCTCTCTCTCTCTCTCGTTAAAGGCAGTTCGACGTGACCATCGAACAATATCCCACAAAAACCCGATGCCAAGGGCTAGTTTCATCCTATAATTCTCGACTACTGCGACGACTCGTTCGCCTCCCTCTCATTTTCCGCTACGATTCATCCCTCTCTCTCTCTCTTTTTCTCTCTCTCGTTCATTCTAGATTTGTCAAGAGAAAGAGAGAGATGGAGAGAGGGAGGGGGAGAGAAAGCCATTTCGAGCTTTGGCTAGTTTCACAATTGTCATTTCGAGTTCTCAACAATGAAGGAAAAATTTCGCCCGTTATTATTGTGTCCAGGGCCACGTGATTAAGTACCCTCGAAAGATACGTTTGACGTAATCGCTCATTCCCCATTGTGTACGTGTACCGAGTAGAAAAACGATAATCTTGCGAGGGGGGGGGGGGGGATTTGTGAATTATCGAACCGGCTAATCGATCGTAGCAAAAATTAGCCACGATGACTTGATTTTTATTTCTTACAAACAACATTCGTGTTATACATTTTTCTTAAAAATCATGAAATTGAAACATTCGATTTTTATCCCAATTATCCAAAAACAAAATTCCATCGAAAATAAATAAAAAAAAAATAGAAAGAAGAAAATAAAACACGTAAAAAAAAACAAACAACATATTCGCCATGTGGGTGATTTTGGCAGCACACTCGTACGTCGTAATCGGAAAATAAGAGAGAGGCCGAAGAAAAGAACGAGGTAAAGAAAAACAAAAAAAAATAAAAAAAAAATAAAAATAAGAAAAAAAAAAATAAAAAATAAGAAAAATATCGGCCGAGTCGTTAGCATCGTGCGGCGAAGAAAATAATCGGCCTCGTGTGGGCTATTCGCGCGCGGGCCTCCTTGGTCTCTCGTTCCCTCGGCGGGCCACGCAAAAAACCATAATCGTCCATGAAGGAACCATCTGCGGCTTCTGAGAGCCCGAAGCGAACAGCGACTCGACTCAATTCGATGGTACCCGGTGCTTTTTCGTACACACACACACACACCCATACACACACATATATATATATATATATATAACAACAAAGCCTCTCATCATTCGTATTGGTTTACATATATATATATATTTATATATTTATATATCCATCTTTTAACCCTGCTATATAGATATATATTTCTTGGTGTATACAAATATATATATGTATATATATATATTGGTTTATATATATAGATATATATAGCGGGGTTGAGAGAGACCATGTGCCGATCGAGAAAGAATAGAGGCCGCGAACGTTTTCTCGGCGCCCTCTCTCTCTCTCTCTCTCTCTCTCTCTCTCTCTCTCTCTCTCTCTCTCTCTCTCTCTCTTTCTCTTTCTCTCTCTTTTTCTCGTTCTTTCTTTTTCTCTCTCTCTCTCTCTCTCCTCCCAAGCGCAAAAGTTTGTGCATCGCGCAGAGCTGCTGTGTGTGCGGTGTGCAAAGGGCAAACTCGACACAAACCATAATCGCAGACTCATCGACTATATATCGGCAAAACACGTAGTTACAAGAAACTTCGTCTTGTTGGGTGTCTCTTTTTTTTCTTCTTTCTTTCTTTCTTCCTTTTTTTCCACGTCGTTTTCTCATCCTCGACTTCTTCTTACTCTCTCTCTCTCTCCACTTTGTCTTTTTCCACTACGGTCTCGTTCTACTTCTGCGTTATCGACGGCTCTCGAGGACTTTGCTCACGATTTCGCACGAGATCTTTCGGTAAAATTGTAATTTGGCAATTTTTGAATTTTTTTTTTTATTTGAATTTTTTGTTTGTAAAAGAAAAAAAAAGGAAAAAACGATCGATTTGAAAACGGTGGAATTAAATTTGTTACGTTTTTGGGAAAATACGTTATTTTTTTTTTTTACAATTATAATGTTATTTTTGCGATTAATAATTTTGGGAAATTTACCGAATTTTTTTTGTTTTTATTCTTTTTGTTTTGTTTTGTTTGTTTGTTTGGTAAATTGTAAATTCGTGGCAAATGGTAAAGAAAAATATGACTTCTCGCGTCTCTGGGAAAATTCATTTTCGTTCACTCTCACAGAATTGTACAAATAGAATTTTTGTTTCTTCCGGTTTCGTGTTTTCGAACTTTTTTTTTTTCTTCTTTTTTTTCGTTTACTTTCACTCCTCTCAGGATTCTGGCACGTTCGCAGGTGGCACGAGCCCCGGCGCTTCTTATCGCGGACACACGAAACTCGCTTTCACCGGGGATTCCCTTTATTTTTCGAGACTCGCACGAGTCTCCTCTCGCTCTCTCTCTATCTCTCTCTCTTTCTTCACACGCGCGTAAAACGCGCGATAAAGCCGAACTCTCGACTCGGGTGTAAATAACGCACCGGCTGTGATTATCTTATCACTGTGAACCCGAGAATCTCATTTTTTGTTCTTTCTTTTTTCTATCTTTTTTTTTTCTTTTTTTTTTTTTTTCTTTCGTTCTCTCTTTTTTCTTTTTCTTTTTTTCTCTTTGCTCTTTGGATCTCTCGCGAGGTGCGCCTATCTCTCAACGGAGCCGCGCGGCCTCGAATAAATACCGCGTTATCTCGAACCCGACCTGCACCTGTATGGTCGCCTATCTATTATACACGTGTATCGTGTCTATATATATATATATATAGACACTATATATATAGACAGGTACGGCCTTCGGTTATTTAGAGATTAGAGGCGTCTATGTGTGCGCTCGAAAACAGGTGCATTTAGAATACAATTTCATTTGTTCAGCTCTATGGGACTCGTTCATTCGACCCTACAGGAGTATGACATCGGGTAATATGGACCAGGCTGCTAATATGGACCAGAAACCATTTTTTCCCAATTTTACCAAAAAAGTTATTTTTCTTTAGCTCATTGTATTTATTTATTTTTAAAACATTGGGAAGAGGCTAAAGTTTTAGAATGCAATGACAATTATGATTTCTGTAATTTTTGAATTTTTTGAAAATTGGAATTTTGAATCGATAAAATTGACAAAATATTGTTATAAAAATAAAAGAGAATTTTTTTTTTAATTGAAACGAATTAGCATGCCGCGTCAGGATGTCACGGTTTGTGCACCTTCCTCGTTGACTTCGAACGTAAATATTTGTGTTATACGTAAAAAAAAAATAATAAAAAAAAGGGGTGGCGAGAAAACAACAAGAGCGAAAAAAGATAATCGGATCATTCGTACGGGACAATCGACGCGTGTCTGCGAACGACGCTCGCGGGACTGGCCTTTTTTTTGCTCTCTGCCCTTTTTTGCGCGCATCCTGCATAAGGGGGTTGAAAAAGAGACTCGTCCCTAGGCGAGAGGGATGGGGTTGGTACGTGTACATTGTCGCTTCGAGATGAGAGTAAACGAGACGATTAAAGAGAGGGAAGGGGGTGCGATGCACATTCTCTCGTTGAAAAATTTTCTACCCTTGCAGCACCACCCTGCACTCTACACGACCCTCGTTGAACTTGAGGGCTTGAATGGGAGATCTTACGGGTGGATAAACGCACCATGCATCGTGCACCCTGCTCTCTCGTATCCCACTCCCTCTCTCTCCTTACTTCACGCACCACCCTTATTTCATTTGATTTTATTTTACGAATTTTTTCGACCCTCGGAATTTAACAAATTTTGTTGTTTTTTTTTGTTACGATTTTACATATTTGACAAACTTTATATTTTACAGTTTGTATCGTTTTAATCATTTGTCTATTCGATCATGTTACGATTCGACGAACAATTCAATGTTTATGATTCTTAAAATTAATTTTTTTTACAAATTTTGTATAAGTTTTGCATTTTTTTTTTTTATAGTTTTCACAATTCTCCTTCAATCGGAAGAGGGAGAAAGATATTTTACAAGATGTGGCACGTGTTCCTCCTCGTCGTGTCGGAACTCCCTCGTTATCATTCTCAAAATCCATAATATTTTTTCTATAAATTTTCTATAATTTTTGGAAGTTTTTGGAATTTTTCAATTCTCTTCCAACCTCAAAGGAGAGAAAGAACTTTTACGAGATATCGCACATGTTCCTCCTCATCGCGTAAAGGCTGTTTCGTTATCATTCACAAAATTCAAACATTAAAAAAAAAGATTTCTATAATTTCTAAAAATGTTTAGAATTTCCAATTCTCGTTGAATCGCAAAAGGGAGAAAGAATTTTTACAAGATATGGCACATGTTTCTCCTCATCTCTTCGCTACTGCCTCGTTATCATTCTCAAAATACATAATGTTTTTTTTTAATTTTCTATAATTTTTGAAACCTTTTAGAATTTTCCAATTCTCGTCCAACCGCAAATGAGAGAAACAACTTTTACAATATATCGCTTATGTTCCTCGTCATCGCGTAAGGGCTGTTTCGTTATCATTCACAAAATTCAAACATTAAAAAAAAATTCTATAATTTCTAAAAATGTTTAGAATTTCCAATTCTCGTTGAATCGCAAAAGGGAGAAAGAATTTTTACAAGATATGGCACATGTTCCTCCTCGTCGCGTCGGGACTGCCTCGTTATCATTCTCAAAATCCATAATATTTTTAAAAATTTTCTATAATTTCTAAAAATGTTTAGAATTTCCAATTCTCGTTGAATCGCAAAAGGGAGAAAGAATTTTTACAAGATATGGCACATGTTCCTCCTCGTCGCGTCGGGACTGCCTCGTAAGCGTGCGTGCGCGCATCCAGCTTTCCGTCGGCACAGAGGCCTTAAGAGAGAGAGAGAGAGAGAGAGAGAGAGAGAGAGAGAGAGAGAGAGAGAGAGAGAACTACTCCACTATGCGTTGAACTCGCTCACGCGTCCGCAAGAGGGTGTATTCAAGCGGTGCAGCTGCCGAGCGCGCGCGCGCTTCAACGCCATTATCTCTGTGTTTTTCGTTCGGAACTCGAACCACCCCCTCTCCCTCCCCCGCAGACCTCTTCTTCCTCCCTCGCTCACTCCCTCCCCCGCCCCTTTTTCTAACTTCCGTCGATCCTCGGCACGCGCCAAAATCGTTGGAATGTTGCGCGCACCCTCTTGGACGAATCTTTTTTTTTCCTGGAGATTTTCAACCCTCGGTGTTAAAAGAAACGAATCATTAAAAAAAAAAAACTCAAAATTAATTTTAGAAAAAAAAAAACAAATTTTATTCGATAACTTTCATAAAATTCTGATTATCGTCGAGGTATAATGATTTTAACGTTGAATAACCGTACCGTCTCGCTGACATTTGGAGGGAAAGCTACTGGTAGATAACTCGGGCTTGATTTTTCTCCGGTATGGAGCGAGAGTCGAGAATCCGGAACGCGCGGCTCGATTTCTTTTTCAACGAGCTCTACCGTCCTCCTCCGTCTATTCTCTCGCGCTATTAATTTTCGTTTTTTTTGTTCTTTTTTTACTCAACATTTTTTTGCCTACTCGTGTAAAATTTAATTAATTATCACGGGAAGTCGAAGAATTTTATTAACGAATTTCTATGAAAATATTAATTATCGACAAATTAATTTGACATAAATAGTTCGATTAATTTTGTTTAATTAAACGATATTATTTTTTGACGAATTGTTTTCTTGGGGCAAATGAGAAATTTGTGGCAGAGCAACGTCGTGAGAATTTATCGACGGAATATGAAATAGCGCACGCGCTCTCTCTTTTTCTCTTTTTGAAAACCAGATTTACGCGTATCACATACACATGTCACTTCGACGTGAGGAAAGTCGCGTAGACTTCCGCAGGTAGGAAGATAATGTATCGTGTAACGACGTATGTAGAGCCTCGATGGTGAAATCTGCATTGGTCGACTTGCAGCACGGAACTAACTCTCGGATTTATCTACACACACACACAAATATAAATGTGTGTTAGGTAATTATGAAGACACAGAATACCCGGATAACTGGCGTCAATACGACCAAACCTATTTTTTTAAAATTGTTCTGCGATGAAAATTGGCCGAGATATTAATTCACAAAGTTGAGTGATAAAAGAAAATTATTTTCTCTTACCGGGTCGACTCGTCGTTCGTTTATCGACAGTTATTTTGTCAAGATCTATAAAAAAGTCGAAAATCTGTAAAAAAAAAGAATGTCCCGAGCGGGACTCGAACCCTCGACCCCGGTGTTTATCGATCGAGCGAACGAGCGAATTAGTTAGGTTATGTTTAAAATTTTTCAACTTTGAGAATTAATTTCTCGGCCAATTTTTATCGCAGGACAATTTAAAAAAAATCGTTGTGCTTGTTCTGACGCAAGCTACCTGGGTATTTTCCGTGTCTGGCTAGTTGCCTAACACCCTCTATATATATATATATATACATATAAATGCTGCTATTGCAAAACGAGAGCTCTACGAGAATGAGTTGAACGGCGAGCGCGGCCATTCAACGTTTGTTCAACGCTGCATGGCCAACTCGACGATCTCATCATCATCCTACATATACACGCATACGCATACCTTCTACCTACATACATCGTCGATGGGCACTCGAGCGCGCATACTATATTGTACAAGCATATATATATACAGGGTGAATCGGAAAAAAAATTTCACAAGAAAAAAGTAAATCACGTATTTATTTATTTTCCAATTATTATACCAACGTGTTTATAAATACGTTTTGAAAAATATTTTAATTGAAAACTATTATTCATTGTATCGTTGATTTATTTTTACAAATAATCATTATTAAATACGAACAATGGTACATTTTTAAAAGTGTTTTATTTTTTGTAAATGTACGCGAGATAATAATAATTGTTGAACTTTGTGATTTTGTTTATTTTTTCGAGATGAGAAATAAAAATTGGGTCGCGTGATTATGGAACACCCTGTGTATCGGAGTGCACATAGGTATGGCTACTATGCGCCAGGAAGCGAGTCTCGGCAGCGGCGGCATTCATTAATGAATAATAACTGCGCCGAGACCGCGAAAGGAAGCGCTGCTCTCGATCGATAAAGCCCGATTATTCGCGTATCCGTTTATCTCTCTCTCCCTCTCTGTATAACGATATATATAGATATATATATATATTTATAATAATACACTGTGATTATATGCTAAACCCCTGAGTTTTAGAAGAAGGAAAAATGGGAAATAAAAAAAAAATGTTGCATTTCGCCACAAAAATTTGTGAATTTTGTGTATAAAATTTTCTAATTATTGATAACAATTTGATAATGCGAAAAATATTTGGAAATTAGGAAAATAGTAAAAATATTTCAGATAAAGCGAGGGATGAACGAAAATGTGACAAAAAAAGACCTACCGCAGGTTTGATTGATAAGAGAGTGCGTAACTTCGAAGCAATAGCGTCAAGTAGCGTACGGGGGGCCCTCTCGAGATAACAAAAGTATGGACGACAAGTACGTAGCCTCTTTCGCCTTTACTCGAATTACACCTTATTCTTCGCATCCTTTTATCCTCTCATTTTGCCCTCTCGATACAACCGACGATCTTCCACTCGACCCCCAACGATGCTCTCTTGCGACATGATTTGCAAATTTTAAATCGATAATTTAATCAATTTTTATTATCGATAATTAAAAAAATTATTTTTTGATAAATTTTTTACTATTAACTAATACATATATAAAGAACATGGAATAAAATTTTCAAGACAAAATAATAATAAATGGCCAAGATACAAGCCAGTCTGCGAGGGGTTGAAATAAAAAAGGGGGTTTGCGGTGATCACTACCCCTCGTCACTGGATCATCCGAAATAAAAGAATTTAGCGGGGATCGTTAGTAAATCCTATTACGCGGTCTTTGAACGAAGGATTAATAAAAATTTTCATTTTTCACGAAATGGCGGATGTTCAAAGGCACTTTCTTTTTTCAACCACAATTTCACCCATATATTCGACTACATCAAAAAAACCATTTACCGCAAATAAAAATCCTTTGTTCAACCACAGCAAAATTATGTTTAAAATAAGTGGTCAAAATTTCAAAGCGATCCGTCGAAAAAGATCTATTTTTTCAAAATGCCAAGCGACTCTTTAACAATCTTTTTTCATCATTATTAAAAAGATTAAAAACAATGAAAAATCACAAAACGAAACTATTCAAATTTCCATCTAAAAACAAAAATTTTTAAAAACAAAATGTTCTTTAAAACCAAACAAAATTTTTGTTTTTAATTTCAAAAATTATTATTAAAAAAAATATCACGAATAACGAACGAAGGCATGAAAAAAATCGACGAGCCGAAAATTTCGCTCGTCGCAGGCGGTCCCTTCGACCGCACACCTTTCGCATCATATCTCCTCCTCCTCCCCCTAAATACTCAGCAACCCCTTGCACACGGGGATCTTGCCTGGAAAGCACACTTCTGCCACGAGTGGGCCATTCACTCCTTTCGTTGGAAGGTACGTAGACAAAAGTGTGTGCGTTCCTTGTATATCTGCCACCTACGACGGTGAACGAGGACGAAGAACGAACGAACGAACGAACGAACGAACGATGGGTACCGAGACGTTGGCGAGATAAAGGTCGAGGAGGGTGAAAGGAGGGTGAAAGGAGGGTGAACTCTGCTAAAAACCGACCTATCCTTTTACTGTTCGAGTCGATGAGAGAGGAGAGGGGTAGGTGGGGGTAGTAGTTCTCGTATTATGAAGCCGCAGCAGCCACCACCTTTGCCAGCTGGTACTCAGTGAATGATGCCGTTTGCTGCCATCGGCCCACCCTCGCTCGTTCTCCCGATGATCCAGCGGCAGCAGCCAACAGCCAGCGGCGGTGGCGAACAGACGAGACGCGTGGCACGACGGCCAACGAGAGAGGAGAGCATGTGCTTCCCGTCTTCGAAAAACTCGTGTGCCACGTGCTCGTAAAACTCGCTTCTCTCTCTCTCTCTCTCTCTTTTACAGACACAGACACACTGTGTGTCTTGTGTCCGCGTTAAGAACTCTATATACTCTGTTTGGGCATAATGGACCTCGAAAAGTCGAGACGCGCGAGCCGGCGACAGCCCAGATTATTCAAATATCATCCCCCTCCCCTTATGGTCGTGGCACGCGACGCTTTTTTTCCCCTGGTTTCCTCTTCTTTCTGTTTTTTCTTTCTACTTTTTCCTTTTTTTGTTCTTCTTTGTGTTTGCGTTTGGCGATATCGTTCCTTTTATCGTGCCTCGGCAGATCTTCGCTCGTTCTCCTCTCCTCGTTGTTGTTCCTCGATCGATAAAACTATAGGCAATATAAAAATGGAAATTTTCACAATTTTTCATATCATCATTTTGACAATTTTGAAAACAAAACAAAAAATTGCAAATTTTGTTTTCTATGTAACAAAAATAGATAGAGAGTTGAAATACAAAATTCTGACGATTAGAAATTTTCACCAAAATCTGTGAAAAATAATAAAATTATCCACGAAAACATCGGACGCGTAAATTTTAATGGGCGACGAAAAGGCCGGAAGAAAAAAGAGATGGCAATGTGTCATGGGTAATTCGACAGTTATGCTCTTTACCACCCTCGCTCCTTCATCCCCCTCAATGTCGTTTATTCAGCACATCCGGATGTTATCTCGTTCCACGTCTATATCGTTATATTTTAAGACCCTTGTTCGATCGCTACATATTACATGTATATCTATATACCCTCGCATTTGTACGAGTACCCGTCTGTGTATATATACACGTATCGTATTATGCTCTTGCTACCAAAAGCTTACAAATATATATATATATATATATATACGTTTATACAATATATATATATTGTATAAACGTACCGGCTGCTGCAGTTGCATATATATATATATATATATGTGTGTGTGTGTGTGTGTTGCACGAAGAGAGTGGTGTATGGATGAGGGAATAAGAGGGCGAAAGATCTCGTTTCCCAAGTATAATATAATAATACGAGGCTCTCTCTCTCTCGCTCTCTCGCTCTCTCGTTGGTGGGATAGTCTCGAGTGCACTCTTCGCGTTTCCTCTTGAGCCGAGGCGGCACGCGTGCTGCCCAGAGAGATCCCCATATTCGACGCCCCCGCGTCTCCCGACCTTCGCATCCGGAGCATCATTTTTCCTTTCTCCCTCCTCTTTTCTCTCTCTCTCTCTCTCTCTCTCTCTCTCTCTCTCTCTCTCTCTCTCTCTCTCTCTCTCTCTCTCTCTCTCTCTCTCTCTCTTTCTCTCTTTTTCTCTATTACTCTCTGTATCTACTTTAGTCCGCGACGTCAATTGAACAATTTTGCTAAATATTGTCAAAATGTAACTGGTTTTCGTTTGATTTTTTTTTAATTTTGGAAAAAAATAAATAAATAAGAGCAAGGGTTTTGACTCGAAGAGGCGAAAAAATTATAATTGTACTTTCGAAACGATGGATAAGTGATCGTAAATTCGAAAAATTGATTTACATTTCGTTATTTTATTTTATTTTTTACGATATTTTGCAAAATTAATACAAAATTGTAAATTCGCGAAAATGACTTTCAATCTTTTATCTCAATATTATAAAAATTATCAAAATACGTATCATCAAAATGTCATTTCTATTTTCCACGATATTTGACAGAATGAAACAAAAAAATCTCCCAAATTTCAAATCTTCCGATTGCAAAAAAAATTCTCTCCCAGAATAAATCAGCTCGAAATTCATAATCTCTTCGTTTTCGACACCTCGACGCGTCTCTCGTTCAAATATTTTTCAAAATAACGCCACGTCTATCGATATACAAAAAAAAGTAAAAACCAACAAAAAAAAACAAAAAAAAAACTTGCCACATAGTAGGCTCTCGTCCTCTTGAATACCACGAGACGGCGACGATCTCGAAGAAAAAAAAAAAAAAAAAAAAAAAAGGACCAAAGTGGCCACTGTGTGTATCACAAGCTCTTGCACCCTGCGAGCTACCCTTAAAATTTTTCCGGTGGACCGGTGCGCGGGGGTTCGTACAGAAGGACGTGTTAAGGGGGGTGGGAGATGGATTTGGTTGCTCGAACCGGTGCACGACCGACACCGGTTAGGGGAAGTTTTAATATACACACCCCACACACACACATAAATATATATATATATGCACGCGGGGGTGCCACACTCTCGGACTCACGAGCTCGAAAAATTCGAGACCCTTTTCCTCCTTTTTCTCTCTCTCTTCGTCCTTTCACCCTGTGCTTCCCCCTTTCACCCCTCGCAAACATTTCTATACGACGCACGCGCCCTCTCTCATTCCTCACTATACGTCGCGTCCGTCTCTTCTTCCTCTCTCTCTCTCTCTCTCTCTCTCTCTCTCTCTCTCTCTCTCTTTCTCTCGTACTCTCCTTCTTTTACGAGGGAAAAGGACCGACCAAAATGAAAATGAAAAAAGAGAGAGAGAGAGTGAGAGAAAAAACATACATTTCCTCGGTCGCGCGGAGTGCCCGGCGCTACGTGAGTTTCCGTGTTTGTCGGTGCTGCTGGAAAAGAGAGAGAGAGAGAGAGAGACCATAGCTTTTTCTTTTTTTCCTTCTTCAGTGTATATGGCGATGATATTCCCTCGATCGCTCGTCAACACTCGACAGCTGTGCCAAGCCGAGGTTCGTACGGACCAGCGGGCTACGGCATGTATGCTTTACTCGTATAACGCGCGTGCACACTTCCTCATCCCCCTCTCACCCCTCTCGTTCTCCTGGAGAGTTCCGCGTTGAGCCTGCCACGCGCCCAAAAACATATCCTCATTTTATGCCTCTTATATATTTTTCAATGTTTGCGCCTCCACTCGAGAGAAAGAGAGAGAGAGAGAGAGAGAGGGTGGAGAAACCGTGTTGTACGGTTTTCTTACGAATCTTGTTTTTTTTATTTTTTTTAATGATGATTTATATGAGCTTTTTGGTACGAATTGTGTTGAGATTTGAATTCTTTGGACAACGATAATGGACTTGATAACGAATAATGATGATTATGGTAATTTTTTGATCTCGAAATAAACAATTTGAAGAAAAATAAAATGAATTTTTGATTTTTTTTTTGTTTAGAAAAATTAAGAATTTTTATGAAAGGTTTTTAAAAAGGTATTTTGTCTTTTTACTGAAATATTTTCAGGGCAAGAATTTTAACGAAATTGATTATTTGAAAACATATCCTCATTTTATGCCTCTTATATATTTTTCAATGCTTGCGCCTCCACTCGAGAGAAAGAGAGAGAGAGAGAGAGAGAGAGAGAGGGCGGGCGGAGAAACCGTGTTGTACGATTTTCTTACGAATCTTGTTTTTTTTTTTTGATGATTTATGAGCTTTTTGGTACGAATTGTGTTAAGATTTGAATTCTTTGAAGAACGATAATGAGCTTGATAACGAGTAATGCTGATTATGTTAATTTTTTTATCCCGAAATAAACAAATTTAAAAGAAAACAATGATTTTTTTTTCTTCCAAAACTTGTGTACTTTATGACAAATTTCAAAAAAATGTTTCGTTGAAATATTCTTAGGTCAAGAATTCTAACGAATTTGATTATTTGAATATTGTATTGCTATAATTTTGAAAATACTCGTTTTATTGAGAAAAAGAAACGAATTTATCCATTTTAATAAAATGTAACCAAATTGAAACTTTTTCTTTCTTCTTGTTCTTTGTTTGCTTTATTCGGCTCGGTTTTTTTCTTTCTTTTCGTTGACTCGTCGAACCGGTCATCATCGAAATCCGACAGACGGGCAATGATGGTGCATACGCCTTGCATTTCCTCCCTGGCCACACGCGCATCTTCTTCCGGGGATGTGCCCTCCTGTCTCCCTCTCTCTCTTTCCCATACGACCGGCGTCCGGTTACCCCAAAAATCCCGTTATTAAAATCCACATCAGTCAAAATCCCGGGATATACTTAAATATACTCTAGCGTGATTGTGTGTGCGTGTGTGGAAGGACATGTGCACCCGTCTCTATAGGGAAACAAGGAAGAGAGAAAATGGAGAAGGATGTCTGGCTTTATTAATTTTTTTCTTCTTTTTTTTTTTTTTTCTTTCTTTTTTTGAGGAAAATATTGTCGATGTGTACATAGGTATGTTTATATATATAAAAGCGCGCGTGGATTTTTCCATATTTGTGGAGAAAGAGAGGAAACTCTCGCGGGTTGAACGGACGCATTATTAACCGCAGCATCCACGTGCCGGAAATTCGTAAGAAATTTACTGGATATAAATGTGGGGGCTGGTTTTTTTCTCTCTCTGTTTCGTGTATTTGGACAGATACCATCGGGCGAAACCGATGACGGGGGTGATACGAACAAAAACAAAAAACAAAAGAAAAGCGAATAAAACCGAGCCGACAGTAAATTAAAAAAATATACCTATATATTCTTTCTCATATATTAATCTTTCGATTTCGTCAAAAGAAGAAAACAAAAAAACCAAGTCTAGTTAACCCTGAGTCAATTTTTATTTTATTTTTATCGTTAAAGATCGAGATAAGAATAATGAATAATGAAAACAAAATTATAAATAAATTTGCAAAGTTTAAAAAAAAAATTTATTTATGAAATTAATTACACAACGACGATTAGAAAATTTCGAGACACGCGCGATTACGAGATATGTCTCTTATCCCCCCTCTACGGTCCATTTTAATCGACCCGGGTCATATTTCCCTGCATTATTCTATATGTAGGTAGAGACTCGGTGGAAGAATAACTTGTCCGGAGATTCTCGAGTTGCGAGTACGTGGCCCGGAGGGAAATGGCCAATTATCGAAGAGCCGAGTCGGTGTGTATTTGTGTGCGCGCGTTCGCTCGGTGCACGTGGGCCGGCGTGCTTATTCTTACTCTCTCTCTCTCTCGTTCCTTGACTCTTCGCACCGCTCGCGTGTGTCACCTACTTACCGCAGCTTTACACGCGGCACGAATTCCCGTCCGGTCGGACGAACTTGAGCGCATAGCGCGCGCATACTGCTGCGCGCGCACCCACGCTAGCCTGCGCGCGCACCCACACTAGCCTGCGCGCGCATCCACTCTAGCCTGCGCGCGCAGCCACTCTAGCCTGCGCGCGCACCCACACTAGCCGGCGCGCGCAGCCACTCTAGCCTGCGCGCGCATCCACACTAGCCTGCGCGCGCATCCACTCTAGTCTGCGCATGCGTATCTCGCATGCGCAATCCCACCATCCATTTCGTTTACTCACCGACGCGTGCTAAACACCGCTCACCGTCCTCGTTGCAACGAGCGATAATCAAGAAGACCGGACAAGAGACCTCCCTCAGTACGTTTGCACTCTCGATAGCCCAATTCGCGTCTTCGACAATTATGAACTACAGGCCATTCGTTATAACCAATTACGTAATGATATATATATAAATTATTTTCAATTTTCAAGTGGGGCGACGGTCGAGGAAGAGGAGGAGGAGGAGGAGGGGGAGGGGTGGATACGAAAGTAGAGCTCTCCGCAGTTGGTCGCGCATTAAGAACGCGAGACTGCTATTAATCAACCAGCTACCTCCTCTTTGCCTCACCGCCTTCCCACTTCCTTCTTGTAATCAGTCGCACAACGAGTAATTTTCGTGTTCTCTCGCGACGATTCCCACGAGTTGGAATTCCGAGAAATAACATATATCGTTGTTATTAACACCACCAGGAAGACTCTATACTATATACCCGTTACTCAATCTTTTTCTTTCTGTCTCTCTCGAGTCTTTTCTTCTATTTCTCACCTACGATATTACCGTTGGTGATTTGATTTTTTTCTCGCGATAAGAACTTTTTTTTTTGTTTTTTTTTTTTTTTTTTTTTTTCGTGTATATTACCGAACGTCAAAGTCTCACGCTGGGCGCGAAGTATTCTTGGTACGACGGGTAACCCCGCGTCGTCGTCCGATGACAAATATTGTCTACGATACGAGAGATAAAACGTAGGAGAGAAAATTGAAGGAAGATTTTGTCGATGGAGATATTTTTATACGATTTTTGATGAAATTTTTGATACGATTGGAGCGAAGAGTCCAATCGTTGAAATTGTAATTAATTCAATGATTATCGATAGGTAATTTATTAGATCATTTATTCAAGTTATTAATCATGATTTTGTGAATTAAAAATCTTGAGACGGGATTTTTTTTTTTTGGTGAGAATTGCTAAATATTTTTCAAACGATGTTTATTTTTTTTTTGACTCGCGTCTGGCAGTGACGATTATTTTCTTACGAACGCGTTTGTATCTAAGAACTAATACAATATCGAGAATATCTATCTGCGTGTGACAAAAATCGTAGAAGACTATCTCGAGTCGTCGCGTATTTCGTTTTTACCGCGACGTCACGTCATTGCCGGTGTGAAGAAAAGCCTTAAAATCATTCCCCGTAGTATCGGCGTCATCGGGCTTATCGTCGTCGCGAGACGATTCGTCACACACGAAAATAGAAAGTCGTACATGTCTTAAAAGTAACGCACACTCAATACATTTTTTTTCAATATTCATAAAAATTTCGATAGAAAGAAATCTAACAAAAATCTATCGAAATATTTTTTTTTTTAACAATTCTTAAAATTTCTGATCGATATTGAAAATTATATTATATTGAAACATTATCGATCGATATTTAAAAATTGTCGTCCGATATTAAAAAATTCTCAACCGATATTAAAAAATTCTCGATCGATGTTGGAAAAATTCCTCGACGAAGATTTCTGTAATATCCGTATGTAAGAAATGTGATTTGAAAAATGCTTGACCACGTACGTATCGAGTAACGCGGATACGACGATGACGTTACGAACAAGGCGAGTAGAAAATCGCGTTAAAGATCCCCCGGTTTGCGAAACTCGGCTTATGTGGGAGTGAGACTCAATCACGCGGCCGTTCGTTCTATCCTGTCTAGAAATAAGTTTATTAGACGCGTACGCGACGAGAGTCAGAAAAAGATGAAATGTACTCGCGTCCTTGTTCGTCGTCGCGGCGTTAATAACGCGTAACACCTCGGTGTTACGAGACTGACGCACTCGTCATCTATTATCGCTAACCGGTATCGATATATATATATAGAGGGAGAGAGAGAGAGAGAGAGAGACGGAAACACGCGTGAGGCGTAGAAAAAACAAAAAAATCTACACAATTACTTTGTACCGTACGTTATCTAATCGTAAATTTCCCACTGATTACGCACCTCCTCGGATTTGTCTCGTAATCGCAAATATATAATTTACGATCGATAAATAGAATACGTTTTGTTTTCTCTTGTTTTATTATTTGTTAGATGAAAAAATTGTTAAAAATGACACGTTTTTGGTTCGAGATAATATATTCGGATGTAACGAGTCGCGCGTGAGATTATAAAGTTCGTAAGAAGTTAATTTCGAATTAAAAACAATGATTTTTCAAAAATATTTTCGAGACGATGATATCGGGCAAAAAGTAATTACGTTTATAATTCGAAGGCAATTGATTGCTCAAAATTTAACGTTGCTTGAAAGAAAAAAAGGTTTTTTTTTTTCAAATATTTTTTATCTGTGAAAACAGAGATAATTTGTTGTTTTTTTGTTGCTAAACTGGTACAATCTTCGAACGAAATTCCGTGTAAAAAAAAAAGTTGGACTCATCTACAGAAAGCTAACGTTTTGGGGGATATTTGGTTACAGGAAGACGACGGCACGTGCGTCGACCAGGTGGCGGCTGCTGCGGGAACGCACAGTCTGACGAGACGACGGCTGTCACAGTCTCGAATCCCGTCGGTACGGAGCTAGAACGAGATCATCGAGGGATCGCCGGTGGGTCGACGACGATGACGACGACGACCGGGACGACGACGACAACAACGACGACAACAACGACGAAAACGACGACGACGATAACGTCGGTTCATCAAAATCGTCGAAGGGAAACGATCGAGCCGATCGAGAGGATTCACGATCCAAGATGGATCGAGAACAGTTCGTCCCAACAACACAATTGCGTCAGTTGTCGCGAGAACGAGAGGTTATTCGTCGTCGGTAAAGAACTCGAGGATCGTATCGAGTTACGTCCTCGAGTCGATCCTCTCAGGCACAACGATCGTCTCGTCGATCCTTCGTTAAATTTCAAAGAGGAATTTTCACGAAGAATCGGGTCGAATAGCGACGAGAATCGTCAAGAATTTCGTCAATTAGAGATGGACGGTCGAAGATTATCGTCCGTCGACGAGTCGAACGAAAGTAAAAATAATCATCAAGAGATTCAGGATAATCAACGTTCGTCCAGGAGACAGAGGCTTTTGCATAGAAACGATACGAGCGATTTGCTCGAATCGACGATGTCACCGTCGAGCAACTCGACAACCACCGGCACGACGACGATAAGAACGACGACGACGACGACGACCACCACCACGACGACGATCACAACGACGAGACAACAAACACCGTCGAGCTTGAATTCCAACGATGAATGGACGACGAGCCCGACGAATTACGTCGATCTCATCGTACGTCATCGACATCGTCATAATAACGTCGACGAGGAACGAGAACGCGCACCGACGGAGGAACGCAAGAGGGATTCCGATAACTCGTCATTTTCCAATACGAGCTATACGAGAAGACGCGCGATTCCACCGTATTTGGCAACGTTACTCATCATATCCTACACGCTATTCGGAATTGCAGGTAAATATCTGTTTTTTTTCTTTCTTTTTTTTTCCTTTTTTTTTTGTGTATTTCTCGTAGGCAGAGTAAGAGCGTGTGAAAGCTATTTTAGTAAATTTCGTTGGCTCGAGTCTCGATGAATTTTTACATTGAATTTCGTCATTTTTATCAACACTTGGTCTGTAAACGTTTTTTCGGACTTTCCGCCTGTAAACGGGGGTATTTCAAGTCCTGCTGTGTTTTCTCCCCGTTAATAGACTTAAACAAATTTGAAAAAATTCATGCTATTGTTAGAAAGTCTCAGCTTGAAATGTCAATCATAAAATTAGAGGAAAAACAATATATTTATATATATATATATTTTATTTGTGTGTGTCTCTCGTAGGTAGAGTAAGAGTGTGTTAAAGCTATTTTAGTAAATTTCGTTGGATCGAGTCTCGATGAATTTTTACATTGAATTTCGTCATTTTTATCAACACTTGGCCTGTAAACGTTTTTTCGCCACTTTCCGCCTGTAAACGGGGGTATTTCAAGTCCTGCTGTGTTTTCACCCCGTTAATAGACTTAAAAAAATTTGAAAAAATTCATGCGATTGTTAGAAAGTCTCAGCTTGAAATATCAATCATAAAATTATATTAAAAACCATATATTCATATTTGTTAAATAAATAAGAGCGTTTCCGAACCGAAAACGTTTTAGCTCCGACACGAAATACCCCCCTTTACAGACGAAGTGTTAACAATTATTATTACTATCATTCCGTCGATTTAATTAATTTTATTATTTTGTTACTTTTTCTTGATTTCTTGAAAATATTTTTCAAATATTTTCCCTCTCATTCTCCTCTCCCTTTGTTACTCGAATCGAGCACGAGTTATTTTCAATTCATTGATCCGCCAGGAGCCTTGCGGTGTTTGACCGGCTGCGGACACTTTGTATACGCATGGTGTCAAACCACGACGACACGTTGTTTTATTTTTCTTCTTTTTTCTTCTTTTTTCTTCTTCTTCGTCGAATTTCATACGCGGTTTTGTACTTCAATACAAAATTCGTGTTCACAGCGAGGACAGAGTTGCGCAGGGGGTTGTTTTTACCACCGTTATTACATCTTGCGGATGATTGTGGACAAGGGGCAGGCAATGTTCTCTTTCGTGCCGGCGCGGCCAGTCAACCGAATGCGGCTTCTCTCGTTCTCTCTTCTTCTTCTTCTTCTTCTTCTTCTTTTTTTTCAAATTTTTAAGAATTCTGCTTTTTTTCTCTCTCTCTCTCTCTTTTTCTTATTCGCTCATTTTTTTTTTGCAAGGGCCGCGCCGAATGGGCAGCAGATTGTTAAATTTCAACAGGTGACAGATAGAAGGCTCGCTCGCCCCGACTCAGGGGCAGATGCGACCCGGTTATTTCATTCTCTCTCTCTCTCTCTCTCTCGTCGTGTTTGTCTGCGAACGTAAGGTAGCACTTTATCCCTCTTTTTTTTCTCTTTTCTCTCTTCTTTCTTTCTCAACATCACGCGCTCGATTCTCCCGGTGATGGCTTCGTCTCTCTCTCTCTCTCTCTCTCTCTCTCTCTCTGTCTCATCTGACGCGTTTTTGGCATGTCTGCGGTCTTCCCCGGGAAGCGCGCGCGTCAACAACAGACATTCACCCCTTCGGGGTGTCCATCCCACCTCGCTTCTTTCCGTTCCTCCTTCTACCCCTCGAGTCATCTCGTCTTTTTTCACGTTCCCCGCAACGAAAACAAGAATTTAATTCCGACAGAATTCGAATCTTTCGAAAGCAACAAAAAAAAAAAAAAAATCCAAAATTTTGCGAAAAATGTTTATTTCAAATTTTTCATATTTTCGAATATATTTTATTTTGTAAAAAAAAACTGTGATCGAGCGATATTTTTCTCAGGAATATCTAAATTTACATTCAAACGAAATAATAATAATAAAATTTCACGTTAAAATCAAACGTGAATTTGATCTAAAGGGGATGAAGTATAATCGAAGGAGAGAATAAAAAGATCAAGTAAGAAGGAATAAACACCCGCGGGGAGTCTAGAATTCGTGGCATTTAGGGGGTGCTGCCTATTGTCGCGATTACGTGCGTGCTCTAGTTCGTTTCTTGGCTGTCGCTGAGTGCTCAAGAGGGGATGTGTGGGGGGGGGGGGGGGGAGAATTCGTTAAACGGCCGATTCGTTTACCGCTGCTTTTCGACCGATTCTTCCGCCACCCTTAATCGATTCTCGTGACTTCTCTTGTTCTCAGTTTTTATTCATTCTTCACGGTACGACCAAAAGCTTCTTGTTTTCGTTTTTGTTTTTTTTTTTATTGTTTTGTTTTTCTTCTTAGCTCATGACGACCCTCGAGTCAGGCATCGTGATCGATTTAAGAATTATAAATACCGTCGAACAAGTTCGATAGAAATGAAAAATCGTTCGAGAAAATAAAGTTCTTTGCCAAAGAGAGAAAATGCGCATGCGCGATCGCACTCGTGCATTCGCGCATGCGCGAATAGGCACAAGCACGAATTATTTTTAACTCGTATTCTTTTTAACATTACGAACATTTTTCAACATTTCGAGTAACAAAAATACGAGAAATTGTTATTTTTCGAGAAACGAACCTAAGGGAAGTAAAATTTCGAATTCATTATCACCCTCGATGTAACGATCGTACGACTCGCGACTCGAGGGAAGCAATTTTCCTCTTGTCGACCAACATCGAGACAATCTCTCTCGCGTGGGCTCCTTCGCTATCTCTCGTCCTTTTCCTCCGGTATTTGCCCATTTTTTTTCTTTCTCTCTCTCTTCTCTCTCTCTTTCATATTTTCTTTATTATTTCTTTTCCTTCTTTTACCCTCGAGCCAACGTCACGACCGGACAAAGAACATAATATAGACAAAAGCTTGCTTTCGTAACGAAACGAAAGTCTACCCACCGGTCGAGAAACAATTGGATAAATTTTGTCGTTAATTCGTGTGTCGCAGACGCGTGCTCGTCCCGGTCAACGCCTAAGCCGAGACCACCGACGCCGACGCTAAGGCCCAACGTCACATTCCACATGTACACATGTCCGCCCGATTACGCGGAATGGTACTGTCTCAACGGTGCTACGTGCTTCACCATCAAAATCCAAGAGTCCCTACTCTACAACTGTCTGTAAGTAAATTTTCCATATTTTATTCTTCTTTTTGTTTTTTTTTTATTTTTTATTTTTAATCCGTGACAAATTTATAAAAAATTGTAAGTGAAAATTATTTTTAAGCTTAGAAAAGTGTATTTTTGATGGAAGGAAGGAGGGAGGATTTTTCGATCGTAAGTTCGGGTGAAATTAATTTTTTGATTTAATTGAAATCAGATTTTTTTTTTTTTTTTTTTTTTGGTGACTAAAATCTCAATTTTTCGGCAGTTTTTATATTTAATTGTAAGTGTTAAATTCGAACGAAATTTTTGGTAAATTTTGGAAATAACTTCTAGCTGTTGGGGATTTTTCGTGAGTTTTTCGAATCACTTGCTTGCCTATATTTACATTCATTCATGATATATTAGCAGAAGCACCGACGGCACCAGAAGTAGACAGCATTGTACCTTCCACGCCCATAAAGGTCCACCTGGGTTTTCCCAGCCATTGACCCATCCTTGGCCTTTTCTCTCTCTCTCTCTCTCTTTCTCTCGCTCTCTCTCTCTCGTTAACATAAGTTTTCTTCTCCATACTTTATACTTCTTTTCGATAATTCATAATTTTTCCACCAATTTAAACCCATCGACCTTTGCAATAATTAATTAATAATTTTGTTCAACAATTATCTTATGTATTATTTTAATAATTGTGAAAATATTTAAAAAAAAAGTACCAACAATATTGAACTTTTACTCAAAATTAGAAAGCGAACCGGACAAATTTTCGTTCCTGCCACTTTTTCTTTATAAGAACGAGTGTTTTTTTTAATTACAAACGAATACGCGTATATTTATATCGACCTTTGGAATAATTAATTAATAATATTTTTAAAGAATTATCTTCTTTATTATTTTAATAATTGTGAAAATATTTTTTAAAAAAGTACAAACAATATTGAAATTTTACTTCAAAATAAAAAAATGAAAGGGCAAATTTTCGTTCCTGCTACTTCTTCTTTATAAGAACGAGTGTTTTTTTTTGTATTACAAACGAATACGCGTATATTTATATCGGCCTTTGGAATAATTAATTAATAATATTTTTCAAGAATTATCTTATATATTATTTTAATAATTGTGAAAATATTTTTTAAAAAAGTACAAACAATATTGAAATTTTACTTCAGAATAAAAAAATGAAAGGGCAAATTTTCGTTCCTGCTACTTCTTCTTTATAAGAACGAGTGTTTTTTTTGTATTACAAACGAATACGCGTATATTTATATCGGTTGTTGGGGCTGAATGAACTTTCCCGCGTTCCGCACTCAGCACTCGGAAATCGTGTTCCCTCCCTCGGTGAGATTTTGTTTAGCCACGCACCATTGTGCCCGGGACCCTCTAAGAATCACCGAGACTCGATTATACGCTCGCCTTGAAATTCTCGCACGGGGTCGATACGAGGCTTTTAATCGCGAATAAATAAAAATAAAACATAAAACATAAAAGTCTCGTATCGATTCGTAAATATTTTTTCATTTTTTCTTTTTGTTCAACGATTAAAAATTCTCCCAATTTTTTCATCCCTTCGACACTCGATCGTACTTAATTTGTCTGTTTTCCTTTTTCTTTCAAAATCGCTTTTAAATTGGCCGAGAATGATTTTTCGTGAAAATTCCATCGATTCGATCGATTTTTCTAATTTTATCGAGACGAATCGATCCGTCGCCATTTGCACGGAATCCATTTATTTTCCCCGGTAATCGGGGGTTCTCTTTCCTCTCTTCGCTCTCTCTCATTCTCTCTCTCTCTCTCTCTCTCGATATTCCTCGATAGGTTCGTCGTCGATGCGAAACGTAAGAGAAAAAGTAATAAAAATACAAATAAAAAAACAGAAAAAAAGATTCGGCCCTCCCCCGTTGCAATTCGCGGGGGCACCTCTCTCTCTCTCTCTCTCTCCCCCTCAACAAAGCAAACACCGTGGGAAATGAGAAGCTCGAGCGAACACACCAGAGGAGTAACTCGGTCGTGTACGACTCGAACGCTCTCTTTCTCGTTTCGTTCCTCTCAGCGAGGGTCCTTTGCCTCCCTTCGATCTTTTCTCTCTCTCTCTCTCGCTCTCTTTCTCTTTATCTTTTGCACGCTCTCATCAACCTCGCCCGATTACCTCTATTACCTGTAACGGCACTTACGGTAAATCAACCCCCTCCCCCTTTTTCACCCTCATTCTCGCCATTTTCTCTCTTATTAAATATTTATTAATATTTATCAAACAATTGTTCATTGTAATTTGGTTCGATCGAATACTTTATTAATTGTAATATAAATTGAAATCCAATGAAAATTAATAAAGGAATTGATTTTAATTATATTGAGATTAATTTTTTGATTAAACGGTTGTATCGAGTTGGCGCTGTTTTTTATTGTAAACAAACGTGAAACGTGTCAGCTCTTTAATTAAAATATAAATTTGAATATAATTTAAATAAATTATTCTTTCATTTTTTAATTTAATCTAATCTAATTTTTTTTTGTGTTTTTCATTTTTTAATTCAATCGAATATTGTGTTTTTTCATTCGTCCACTCGATTATTCATCAAAGACTCGAATAACTCTGTTTTTATTTCGAATCGCGATTTTAATTGTCAAAAATTAAATAAACAAAAATATCAATAAATCTTTCCTCGTTGACTTCGTGGATGAAAAATTCAACGATGGAAAATTGAATTCTCGCAGGACACGTACAGACCGTCCCCTATAGCGCGGGGTGTGAATAATTTTCGACAGAGAGCTTCTCTCTCTCTCTCTCTCTCTCTCTCTCTCTCTCTCTCTCTCTCTCTCTCTCTCTCTCTCTCTCTCTCTCTCTCTCTCTTTCTCTCTTTCTTCGTCTCATAATCGTACGTTTCGTGTCGAGAACGAGGATCGAGGGGTTCGTGTCCCCGTCCTTCACGCACCCCGTTCTCACCCCCCCCCCTGTTCAACCCCCGAAATTCTCGTTGCTCATAATCCTCGTTTCCTCTGGACCGACACGTTTCCGAAAGAATTCCTCGCTTCTGTCGCACCGCGGCACTCGCAAACCCCAGACGAGACGAGCACACCGACTACCCGAAAACTTTCTCACTCGCGCACTTTTGCCAAAGGGGCAATATCCTTCGCGCGTGATATTCGGAAAAAAGAAAGAAAAAAGTTTTTTTTTTTTTCCCCCCCACTCGGATTCATTGTGACTCGAACGCTTCTTCTTTTTTTCCTCCCACGCCTCTTCTCTCTCCCCCTTTTTCCAACGTCCATTCGACCACCGCGACGTAGCTTTCGATCTCTCCTTTTACAATGTTTCGGCTCTCGTTTCTCCTGGCAACATTTGCAACGAGAAAATGCGAACGAAATATATATTTTTTTTCCCTCGAAATAAGAGAAAAACGATAACGATTTACATTGTTGAAATTTCATATTTATGAAATTTTATATAATTTTTTAGCCTATCATGCATTCGTTCTATTTTGATTTATTTTATTTTCATTTTATTTTCGTTTCATTTTTATTTAATTTAATTTAATTTATTTTTTATTTTATTTTGAATTTAATTTAATTTTTATTTTATTTATTTTATTTTCATTTTATTTTTTTGATGAACAAATGTTGAACGTTGGCTCCCAGATTCGACGTTAATTGGCCATTAGAATAGAAAACAAAAATAAAACTGGATGCAATCGAGTTTCCCTATTGCACTAGTCCTTTTACCCCCTCCACCTCGCCTCACCCCACCCACCGTTCGACTCGTATCTTCATCCTCCTCCGCGTTCCACTTATCTCCTTTCCTCGCTCTCATTCCCCGCTGTGTGTTACCTGCTGGTGGTGAGCCAAAGACCACCGGCGCGTACCTCGCACACACACAAACACTCGTGTCTCGAAAGTCGACGAATTCAACGCGCAAAACCGTCCGTCGCCAGAAAATGCAATTAATATCGATAAAATCGCTCGAGAACGATGAAAAAAAAAACATTTCTTCATTAATTCGCACTTTTTAAAAATTATTCGATCGACGCTTTTTTTTCCATTTCATCATTTTTTAAAAAATGAAATAAAATTGATTAAAAATTAAATAAAAATTTTCACAATCTCACTTTTATTTTTTAATCCGTCTATATATTTTTATTTATTTTTTTATAAAATCTTTTAATTAACTCGACGATTATTTCATTTCGTGCGCACAAATTTCGCGAATTGCACGAAAGGCACGAATTTCTTTTGTTTTCTCTTCAATTTTTGGAATTAATGATTCGCCGTAGACGCGGAAGTACGTTGTACCTTGCTCGCCGACGTCCCACGCCGTATAATTCCACCTCTAATTGAGTCTTTTGCGTGGCGAAAAAAGACGAGAACCAAAAAGAAACAAAAAAAAAAAAGAAAAGAAAAAAAAAATGAAAAACAACGAACCGTCGAACGCACCACCCCAAATCCAGAATAATTAATGGCCACTTTGTATCTCGTTGCAACTTGTTCCTTCGTTCTTTGATTGGATAATTACGCGAAAGAGAGATAATTGATCTGCACCATTTCGTCTCGTCTCGTTTCGTCGTTTCGCTCGCACGAGCGAATCGTCCGAATGTCCGAGCCACCAATAACGAGCCCTCTCGACTCTCGAATATAAAAAGTACGTACACGCGTTATACCTCGTGTACGTATAAATATACACGCCCATTTATTTACACACACACACACATATATATATATATATATATATATATATATATATATATATATATATATAAGTGTATATGTGTGCGAATACTGCAAACTACGTTTTACTGTTAAGTCTATCACGCTAATTGAGCAGACACTCTCGTGGGATTCCACAGCTCATTTCCGGTGTTACGCATGTGGACGTCGAGTCGAAAGAAAAGGAGAGGAGGAAGTTTAAAAAAGAGAAAAAAACACTGAAAATAATAACACGAGTAAATAGTTGCAACGAAATCGTCGAACGATTTTTTAAAAATATTTTTATATTTTAGATTCGTAATTTTTATTATCTTATGGTTATTTTTTTATTTTTTTTTTTTTGTATAATCGTGGGTTTTAATAATCGTCTAACCACCCTTTTCTCTCTTATCTTTTGTTCCAGATGCGCGAATGGGTTCATAGGACAGAGGTGCGAGTTCAAGGACTTGGATGGTTCCTATTTGCGTGAGTGCTTCTTCTATTTTTATATTTCAACACGCATTATACCGTTAACTCGGTCGTTGTGTGTGTGTCTGTGTGTGTGTAAGATAGAGAGAGAATGGTGTATACTTGATGACAGAATTATGATAAAGGAGGAGAAGGAAAAGTGGAATGAATTAATACAGTTCTTTTTTTAATTTTTCTTCTTTTTTTACTTTTACAGCTTCCAGACAACGGGTCATGCTGGAGACGGCCAGCATCGCCGGCGGTGCCACGATAGCAGTATTTCTCGTCGTTATTATCTGTATAGCAGCTTACATACACTGTAAACGCAAGCAGAAGGAATTGCGCTCGAGGTATAATTGATGAATTGAATTTTAAGAAATTTTGGTTCAATAGAATTTTTATTTTCATTTTTTTTAAATAATTATGGAAGCTATAATACATTTTGTATTTGGGAAGATAAGATTATTTTCATGATAAGAACAATTTCGCTTCATTCAATTTTTTTAAATATTATTGAGAGAGATTTGTGAAAATAGTTTCGATAAAGCATAAATTTCTATGATTTGAGAGATAATCCAGATGTACGTAAATTTCTTAAATTCGTTTTCATTTTTATCATTTTGATAAAACTCGCTCGATATTGTATCGACAAAGAATGAAAAAACATGTACGAGCGATGAGCATAATGTACTAACATAGAATTTTGCTTTGCGTTCGTTTCCCAACAGTAAAATTTCGCTTCATTTATTTTTTTGAAATATTGTTGAGAGATTTGTGAAAATAGTTTCGATAAAGCATAAATTTCTATGATTTGAGAGATAAACCAGATGTACGTAAATTTCTTAAATTCGTTTTCATTTTTATCATTTTGATAAAACTCGCTCGATATTGTATCGACAAAGAATGAAAAAAAATGTACGAGCGATGAGCATAATGTACTAACGTAGAATTTTGCTTTGCGTTCGTTTCCCAGCAGTACCTGCGTCGATACGGTGGATGGTCCTGGCCGAGATCCGGAGCTGAGGCCGTTCAGCAACCGCAGCCGCTCCCTAATGATCTTCATGGCCAAGAATCCCAACGGCTCGGTAAGTTTTTCACAGTCGCAACGCGAAATGACTCGCGACACTTCCATCGAGGAAATCTCGTTGTGGTCCTTGTTTTTTTGTATTGATTTTGTTCATTTCATCTGGATATTAATTAATAATTTGTTTTTCTTTCTTTATGTTTCCACCATCTTCAGACGATTTGCCCGTCCATAGAGCAAACGAGAATGCCGGGATGGAGCGATTACTCGCAGATGGAAATGTCGAGAATGGCTTTTGTTGTCAACGAGGGAAAACGTGGCTCGAGTCAATGAAGGGAAAAACTACGGGAGAAGAAAAATTGGGGAAAAAAGTGAACGACATTAAAAAAAAGCGAATTCGAGAAAGCGACCAATTCATCGAACTCTCATTATCCTCGAGAAATTTCGTTGTGTGTGTGTTTTTTCATCTGGAACGAAACGACAACAACAATGAGAAAACAAAAAACGCAAAAACACAGAGATAAGAGCCTTGACCGAAAAATCGAACATGGGAACGCGTAAATCGACTCACCGAAACGACGAAAATAACTAACGAATTATTTGTAGAAGAGTCGTAACGAGACGAGTGTGCGTTAAATTTTTTTTTCGTGTCCATGGGAGGGAGAGTCAACTGGGATTCGCCAAAAGACCACGTGCCGAGACAAACAAACAAAAATCGACAAATTTTTCCAGCTTTCGTAAAAGCGTCGCTCAATATTCCATTCGCAGTTCCGATTTAAAATACCTCGTGCTTCTTTCTTTCTTTTTTTTTTTATTTTTTTTTATTACTTCTCCCTCGTCCATACTCTTCTCATATTTTTGTTCCTTTTTCACGTTTAATTTCCCTCCCCCCATTTATAATAGACTATCGTCGAGACATTCCCGATTCGACGTTTCGCCGGATCTCCGTCCAGTCGAAAACGACCATCGATCTTTGTTTGTCCTTTGGCCCCTCCGGAGTTAAATCTTCCCCAAACTCCTTCACACATTGGCTATCGTAATATTGCATTTCTTCTTCTTTTTTTGCTTCTTCCCCTCGATCGATGCGGAATACTTAAGAAGCCTCCCTCGAACTACCCGACGAAAGTTCCGCGAGTGTGCCTTCCGACCGAGTGTCGAAGAATAAGAGTTTAAAACAAAAACAGAAAACAAACAAAAAAGACAGAAGAAAAATTACCGCAACGAGACGCCCAAGTGTCGAGATTTTTCTCGTTTCTCGTCTCTTGGAGAAAACAAAAATTCTCTCGGACGATCCGAGCGTGTTGAGAACTTTGGTCGACGAAAAATTCAATCGAATAAAGTCTCGACGAACGGCGTCGCGTTGACGATCGAACGAAACAAAAGTGGGGTAGATATAAAAGTGTCTTGAGTGTAAATAAAAAGTTGCCGGGACTGCATGCGCCCCCCTCCTCCTTTCCCTTAGCCCTCATCGACCCCCCTACGATCGAAGTTCGCATCGACAAATTGCGTCTTTTTCGTTTTGTCGAACGAGATGAACGAAGATTAGATAAAGAGAGAGAGAGAGGGAGAGGAAGAGATGAGGAAAAAAGGAGAAACAAAAAAGACGGACGAATTATCCATCGATGATTTGTATATTTGTAGATAACTCGAAGCGTGTATGACTTTCCGTGCGAGGAATTTCATCGCGGCCTGCAACAATTTTCTTTTTGACGTTGAGACGAACAAAAAACCGAGAGAAAACAAGAAAAAACAAAACAAAACAAACAAACGAAATTAAAAGCAAAGAAAAAAAATACACGTTCGTCGCCCAAAATATGCCTAACGAAAAATGTTTTTGACGCGCGTGATCCAGGAAGTATAATATTTCCCGAAGTACCAGTATTCGTGAATCGAACGAACGGCTAAAAGAAAATATATATATATATATCTAAATATATATAAATTTTTTACGGTACGCCGGTAAAACAAATTCGCAATTAGATTTCCGCTCGTCGAGGTCTCGTGTTTCTCTCGACCGACGAGTGGCGCGAACAGAGATAAATACAAAAAGAAAAAAAACGAAAAACGAGAAAAAGAAACGAATCGAAGAACAAGCGTGTCTCGAACGTAACGAGATATCAATTTTTTTTTGCGAATCGATGAAAAGAAAATTAACAAAAGTGTGTTTGTACCGTAGCGAAAAAAAAAATCTATAAATAGTCGATTTAGCTTAATATTAATTTAATTTTCTCATCATACTTTATATATTGTACTTGGTTCCTAATTTATTATTATCTATTATTATTATTATTATTATTATTATTATTATTATTATTCTATTATCAATTATTGATTATTAATTAATTATTACAACAACAACAACAAAACATAATTATTAATCGCGAAGATAGAGGGTGCAAAGGAGAGGCGAACAGATAATTTAGTAGGAACGTATTAATTATTAGTCGATCGAAGCCGTTTTGTAGTTTTTTTTTCGCTCTTCAGGCCCATTCGAGTACTTTGGAGTACTTCGAAAAAAAAAGACATTCTCGAGAATCCGAACGAACGTCGCGCGATTTTGGTACATTCTATTAGCATATTTTGTCAGTTGTAATCGTTCGTCAAATCTGTGGTAACGAGGAAAAAAAAACAAACAACAAAAAACCATGAAAAGAAAAAAAAGAACACATAATTAACCATTGCGCGATCTCGTCGGTTCTCGAGTTAAACGGCCTTGTTTTTCTTACGACCGATCAAGACGAGCGTCAGCTTCGCAGTGCCGGTTGTGGCCTTTGTTTCTTTTCTAGAGAGAAAAAAAAAGAAGAAGAAAAAAAATGCTTTCCATATGGCAAAAACAGCGTCTGCGAGGTCGAGTAACGACTTGGAACGAAGCAAACGATAAACGCCCATATTTACGTATCGAGAAGAAAAGAAAAAGAAAAAGAAGAGAAAGAAACTAAACAAGTAACGAAAATTACGTATCGGAGCGTTAATTGCGATGGTTGTAACGTCGTTCGATCACGTCGACGATCGAACGTTGCCTTAGACACCCGCTCGCCTCGAAATTTTCTGATTTTTTTTTTACTTTTTTTTTCAAGCACCACCGAGTGTGTGTCATAGGAAACAAATGATAGAACAAATGAAAGCGAGAAAGAATGAATTTTGAAGGATCGTAATGTCGCCTGTGAAATAAGAAAGGAACACTTTTTGGCGTCGACTACCTAACTACTAAAATAACTAAAAACAAACGAAAAAAAAAGAGAGAACAATCTCCCACCCTCCCTTTTCGTCTTGCAAAAAAAAAAGAAGAAAATCTATGAAAATAGTGACAGACTTGTAATAATATTGTTAGTAGACAGTGGTGGCATTTTTAGTACATCAGACAGCGCCGTGTAATTGAGCTAAGAAAAATTGAAGAATTAAGCCTACGATATCGCAATTGTGCGTGAACAGGGTCGAGTTTAGTTCGAGATGCGAAAGTTGAGATAGAGGCTAACGAAAGGAAGGAAAAGATGTAACAAAAAAAAAATGCGACTAAGAAAGCGGATTTGTAAAAACAAAAATATGACAAGACACGTATCGATTATGTGACATCGGTTGCGTGTAATAATTGGTGACTACTCTGCCTCGACAAAGGCCGAGAATCAGAGATGAGGGAGAACACGAACGAATTTTCCAATCGTTCGAAAATCGTCGACGAGCGCGATTCACCCGTCGTGTTTTCTCGTTCGACGATTGAGGCGCAATAATAATTAATATCGACGATGATTATTATCATTGCGTTTTATTGTTCAAACGATTCTCGCTACCCGCTTTTTCCCCACCCTACCGCGACTTTGGAAATCGCTTTTTTTTTACGGGGCAACACGTCCTTCATCGTGCCGTTCGAAAAAGGAAAAACAAAGTAAATTTCGAGATAACCAGATCAACGAATTAACAAATTCGACATTCTTTTCGCTCATCTCGCGAACCTTTTCGCTCTTATCTCGTCATAGTTGCAATATCGTAGCCTCGAATTTTTGAAAAGTTTATGAAAAAAAAACAAAAAAAAAGGAAAACGAACAAATGATAAACGAAAAATGTTTTGTAACTTTTGCGAGAATAACGCGTGCGCTTTATGACCGGCGGATGGTAGGTACCCCGTCCGACATACCAAATCCGTACTTGCGGTACGCTGTCCGTTGCAAATGTACCAAAGAGAGACACGTCATTGAACTGATGAAATAAACAAAATAAATAAATAAAAAAAGAGAAAAAACGAGATGAATACGACACGAAGATAATGCATAATAGTTGTTTTGAAAACACGAACCGGAAAGGAGCAAAAAATGAAATAGTTAAATAACGAAAGCGAATGGCAAAAGGAAAGACAAATTTAAGAAACATAAATTGTTCAAATGTTCACATAATTTATTTATTAAGAACTAGAGGGAAAAAATAGGACGGCGGAAAGATCAATATTCGTGTAAAACAAAAATCAACGTGTGCGTTGCGTCGTAAACGTTATAATAATTATTTTCTTTGTAAAGGTCCGACGAGTACGATCGATAACGACGACGGAGGAAAAAAAAAGAAATATGAAACGAAAGAGAGAGAGACTACGTTACATGTATCCGAAATTCAGCGTGTTGAAATATTAATTATCATTTATTATTGTCCATTATTGAGAGCGAAAACGAAAAGCCCTGTAATCTTCTCTTTCTCAGAAAGAAATTGTTTAAATAGCATAAACGTCGAAATCGAGAGAGAAAATTGAACGTTTCTGTTTTCTTTTTCCCTTATGTCGTCATCGAGCGACTTCTCTACATCCTCTATCCAAGTTCCTGACCATATGACTATTTTGAAAAGTCTCTATTAATTTGATTTTTGATTAAAACAGTAAAAAAATTAAATGCTCCGCAACATAAATTTACGACATCGTAATTGCTAAATTATCGCTTGTTCGTTACTTGAAGAAAAGCTTCGCTTATTTCATTTTATTCAATGGTTTCAAAAAGTTGAACGAACAATTCTTCGAATCGCCGACTGAAACATTGCTCGACTCCCAAATTAAAAAATATTTTCTAGACTAAATTTGACATTAGTATTTTTTTTTATTAAAATTTTTTTCCAGTCGGTGGTTCAACCTTTTTCTGTTAAGTCTTTTAAATAAACATCACAGACAACGAGCAAGCATCGTTTCGTTGTCTTTCCGCAGGTTGAGCGATCGTTACGAGTGTTTCCAGTACTTCCAATTATTCACGTATCTCGTTCTGACTCTCGAGTCCTTTCCACGTCGGTTTCCTCGAGTGATCGGCGCACGTTGCCCGGAACCGCCTGCATCCAATTATTTTATTTTGCCATCGTTATGATCATGGATAATGAAGAGTCCGTCACTCGTACCGGCGTAAGATGCTCCAGTGGTCACGAGTACGAGAAGGGCAATAGACTGTAGAGCCTCGGAATATTCAACCGAGTCGAACGCATTGTCTCGTTCCGTCGTCTCGTAGCAAAGAGGAGCACCAAGTGTTGTGCCTACTTGACCATAAGGCTATCACGCTTGCCCGCTTCGGGATATCTTAGAATGCACGGTATTGTGGGTTTCTTCGAGTCTCAAAGTCCGAGACGGGAGAGCTTTGCGAGTTTCGCAATTCATCTGGAATTTCGTAGTTCTTCCGGCTGGCTAATTACCTCTCCGGAACCGCCGCCATTTGAAATCGTAAGGTCGGTGAATTCTTTCTCGTTCTACCTATCCTCCGTCTCGCGAAGGTTTTTACGTCATATTGCCCCTTCGAGCGGATTAAACAATTATGTTTATTTCATCTTGGTTCGAAGGATCTTGAAATATGATAGTAACCTGTGAAGAGACGATTCGCGATTGACTCGCGAATGTAGCGAAATATTTAATTTCGTCACTGATTTTCAATGTCCAACACGGAATAATTCAGCTATTTCGCTCGTTGAAATTTCTCAGGCTTCCAGCTTTAATCTTATTTTTTCACGCTTGCGAGTATCCCACCATTCCAGGTTGCGAAGTTTGAAGAAAACGTTTAGTTGTTCTATGGTTCGAGGACGCATTGTTGCAGTTGGCTTCCACGCCAGTATCGCGTCTGCGATTTTGTTGTACTGTTGATAATAGCGTGCGAGACTCAGCAATGCCGAGGCAAGACCTTCCTGCTGATCCAGTGGAGCTTCGTAACAAACAAAAATTGGCCGAAAATTGGTCGTTTCGTTTCGATAATGCAACGTTTTGTTTTACGATGGTATTTTTTTCGACCCCGCGAATACGGCAGAAGTACTTACCGTCTACGGAAGTGATCATTTTGGTGAATTTGTCTACCACCGTTGCAATTGTTGTATCCTCTTCGTCGCTCGGTCTAGCACGCATCATGAAACCTTGAAACGACAAAGTTAATCGTGAATTTATATTTGATAAATTTGCGAAAGTACTGAAGAAAAGAGCCAATGAGAACAAACCTAATAAACTGAGAGCTTCGTATAACCACGGATAAGTAGGATCTTCTATGATCTTCATCATTTCGGTGCTGACGACGTGTTTGTACGCCCATTGGAAACCTTGTCGCTTGGTAAGTAGTAGAAGCGCCGTTTCGACTTCAACGGTGTACTTTTCTATTCGGGACGGAAGAGAAAAAATGACAGTGAATTAATACGAAGAAAAGCGAGTGGAAAGTAGGAAAATAATAATTCACAAACTTACTCGTCAACGCACTGATTAATTCTTTCATCAAATCTATAGGTTGAACCGGACATTCTGGATAGTTGTAAAAAACTTTTAGCATTCTCTTGGCGCCCGTTGACTTGGAACCCTGGTCCGTTCTTATCAGATGGACGATACACTTGGTCAATGCATCTAACATTTTCATTTAATTACAAATTAATTGTCAATTGTTTTGTTTTTCTTGCCGAAATGGAATTATGGATCGATTATCAAATAACGGCAATCTTACCCTCATTCGCGCCATGTACCGGGAAAACTTCGGGCCAGATCGTGAAAATGGTGTACAGGGCGTTAATCGCTTTCCAACCGAGACAGTAACAAGCGTCGCAGCACAATATCCTTACCCTATCCCTGTCCTTTTTTAGACGCATCATTACGGTGAACATTCGTACGAGGTAATCGATCACCTCGACCTGCCGAATAAAGACAGTCAAGTTAGTCGACACGAATTGTCATTTAAAAAACGGCTATAAATAAGAAGATTGTACAGTACCGCAGGAAGGTTGCCCACTTTGAAGATATGATAATTGATTCCTTCAGCAACGAGATCAAATATGCCGGACATCGCTGTGTCTCGTTCCATAACATTGATCATTGCAATTATTCGCTGCTGCGTTTTCGTCATTACCGGAGCAGGTGGGGTGTAAGTTCGATCCATGGGTTCTCCATCATTCGCCCTCTCCATGAGAAATTCGACTATCGATCTGTGACAAAGAAAGTCAAGCGTCACAACGATACTTCTGGCATTTTGTAATCCGCGAACTTAAGTACCCCTGTTCTCATATACGAGTGAAATGCGAAACAGTACAAAGATTCTCGACGACTCACTTGGAAACCGTGCGTGGACTGGAAAGTTGACAAAGTTTGGTAATCACGCTTGCCTGCAACTCGCTAGACCACACCTCGCTCTCCACGAGATTGTAGAGCTCGTTTTTTACGATTTTTACTGAAATTTAAATCATTTCGTCAACGTTAAATCATAAAGGCGGGTAGATTTGTTTTATTATACATATAATATAAATATAACGTACCAGCATCAGTGTGTAATTTTATAGCGGCTCCTTTGCGGTGTTTTGGTCCCTTCTTCTTGCTTCTTTTAATGTTCTCTTGGCTAAGGTGACGATAGAGTAGAGTCGATATAGAGCGGACTCCTCGCTGATAAGTCACCGGGTCGATCCACCCGCCGACTTTCCCATCTTCATTGGACACATTGGGATTTTTTTCCGAACTCTGTTGACCAGCTGGTGTTTTGCTACTGCACAGAACCTGCCTCGTCCGAAGTTCCTTAACTTTTTCCGCGTTTATGGAATAATTGTTACTTTGAGCTGCTTCCGCAATCGATGGTGAAACAAGTTCTTCGACACTCTCAGTTTTTTCTTCGTTACTGTCGAACAGAGCTGTATTATAAATCAACAGATTCCTTTGAGTGTTTGGCACTTGACTCGTGATATTATCGGACAGAGTCAAAGTACTGGGAACGCTTTGAGGAATTGGAAGCTCAACGCGATTGTAAATTGACAAACGATCCTCGACCTTTTTTGGTGGTGACATCAAGTCTGTCCCAAAAGAAGAATCAGTTGGCGAGGCCGGTGAAAATGTTGGTGGATCCCGGGAAATCGGCAATTCGTCAGGTAAGTCCGAAGTTTTCTCAATACTCTTTGTTTCGTCCGTTACTGAAGAATTCGACGCATTCGGCGGAATTTCAATAGTTGCCGGAGTACTTGCAGGCAATCCCGAGGTATCGGTTGCTTCTATAACGTTGGAGCAACTCGGAACTTCTTTCCTTTTTTCTAACAAACACGGATTTGGAGACAGTGCCGAAATTGCCTTTGTCTCAGACGATTCCGCAACCTTCACCGGTATATTAGCATTGAACGAATTTCGTTTTAATCGTACGATATTCGATGGTACCCTTTGTTCAGCAATTTTCACGGGAAGGTTTCGAGCAACTCGAGCCGGCATGACCGGAATTGGAAGATTAATCGATGGCACTGGTAATGGATGGCACGTACTGGAACGAGCAGCCGGTGTAAGCAAGCGAGATTTTGATACATTCTGTTTCTTCATTTTTTCTTCATCATCAGAATTCACAACAGGAGGTGGCACTTCTGCTTGAATTAATACTTCTGTTTGGGATTCATCGACCGCTGAAATTGTTGGCGCAGTGGATGTTGAATTCTTTTCCGGCATCCCCGGGGATTTTTGCACTTCCACCGAGATTGCTTCATTGTTCTCGACGCTCTTAACTTCTTTGAATTCTGACATTTCGACTGAGGGGCTTGAACATGGGACGGCAGTTTTTCCATCTCTTTTAACAATTTCTGAGCTATTTTCGTCATCCATTTTCTTGTCCTTGGCAATTACATTCTCTGCTACTACTTTCAACTCACAAGATGCTTTTTTCGGTATGTGAGCTATTCGTTGCTTCTTGGGGCTTCTCATCTTCTCATTTTTCACGACTTTTGCTTCAGATTCATTCGATGTATTAATTCGAGATGAAGAACAATTATCGTTGTTGCTTCGAGGACCCGTTTTTGCAACGAGCCTAATACTGTTTTTCTTCAGAGCTCGTAATTTTGTCATCAACTTTGCTGTACGCGTTCGTTTCGTACTTTTAGTCAAAGAATTCGAGCGTTTGCGTTTTCGCGTGTTTGTTCCTCGATCGGGATGTGAAGCTGTGCATTTTGGAATTTCCAAATCAGAATAATGTTCTAGTCCAACGTCGCTCAGATTTTCGTCGTGGTTTATAAAATTATGAGGATCCTCGAGGTCCGAAACAGAATTGTGGCTCGCCGAATTTTCCTGATTCTTGGTATCATTGACACTCGTTAAATCGGAATCCTTTGAAGGTGTAGAGGATCGGCTAATATGCTTTGGATTTACGTACGCCGGAGCAGACGCGTCCAATATCGAACTCTGTGAATGATAAGCTGATTCGGTGATGTCGGAGGATATTGACGGCGAGGTCGGCGCCGAAGACGAGCTCATAGGTTCTCGATCTCCACCTTCCGCGTCCGATGAAGTAGAAAGACGTTCGCTCGTCGAGAACAAATTTTTTATCCCCGTTTTCCGAGTTTGCAATTTCTTTCTCTCCTGAATTCGCGAGCTACTACGCCTTTCCGACTTTTCCGTAACGCTCATTGCCGCGACTTTCTTTATTGATGCTGCATTCTTCCCAGGTCTACTCGCTATTTCTCTATTGCCATGGAATAAGAAATCCTTCGGTTTTCGTCCGGAGCTTTTCGGAGATTCGCCATCTTTCGTCCGTGGTTGTCGACTCAATTCTGTTTCAGACTCCTCATCTTTTTCCGTGAATTCATCATTGGACTCGCAAAAACTCAATCTTTCGTTTGGTTTTTCAACTGCTGTGTGCAAATTATATTCTGGCAGCTCGTCGCTCGCGTCCTCAATTGGTTTTATTCGTAACATGTTCGAATTCCATTCAACATTCTGCGTTTGTGTCTCGATATGGCAAAGGTCGGGCTCGATTTCAAAAGTCGTGGTACTGCGTTGGCATTTATTCTTTCTCGATATATATTTTCGCTTCTTAAGCAATTTTATCTTCGAAAGTTTGTTACCTCGTACACGTGGAGGATCTGATTTTGGCAATGATCCGTTCGTGAATTGCATTACTTTGTCCCAAAACTTTGTCATGAGATTTTGTTGAAAGTTTTGCGGTTGGATGTCGGGGATTGAGCTAGAATGAGTGCAACATTTGGAAGGATAGGAATGTCCGCACCACCCACCGTTTGGTAGCTGGGGTTCTCGAGAACTCGTCTTCTGTTTCTTTATTTTTCGTTCCAGCGTCGCTATTTTCCGCTTCAAATTATCGATCTCGGGTGGGATTATGTTTGACAAAGTCTCAGCATGTCCGTGTACGCCATGCATGGCCACTGGTGGTAATAATTCTCTGAGATTACTCGTGGTATCAACTCGAGATCTTTCAGGAGCTGACAAATATAATCAAGACAAATTTGAATTACTAATTTTTTAATTATTTTTCATCGTGTCATAATTGGGCTTAAAAAAAAAAATGAAATACTTATATTACCTGTACTAGGAGGAGGTGACAACATTTCTTCGAGCAATGGTGGATGAGACGTCATGATTGTGCAGATCTTTTCGACACTCGGTACTATCGTGATTTCGCACCGATCGCAGAATATCGGATAAGGGTTGTTTTTCGTGTGATAAAATTCATCCGTCAAAATTGATTTATCGGCAACCTTTGGCTTTACATGTTTCACTTGTACGGGCTGTTCATCCGTGTTCACCCCAACATCGATTGTATCTGGAAAGTCTAATTAACTTATTAATGTTTCCGAGAAATAATTAAGAAAAATGACTTCGTTTATGATATAAATTTTACCTGTTTGGCTTATTTCACTTTTTGTCGATATCTTCTGCCCATTTTGAGGTAGTATACTTTTTTCTAGCTTCCGCATTTGGACATGGTGTGACTTACTCGACTTTTTCAATGCCTGCTCAAGTTCTTTAACTCGTACTGCAAATTTGTTTCGAAAATAGGGTCAATGTTATTAGGCGGAGAGTTAATTTTATAAACTCGGTAATAATCCATCCATCAGTGTTTACCTTGCAGCGATGATTTTTGTAAATCAACTTCTACCAATTTTGCTAAATGTTCGCCTTCTATATTTTCTAATTTACATATCAACTGTTGCACATGAGATTTATCGCCAGCTATTTGAACGTCCTGATCAGTAATTTTTTGTTCAAGCAGCATTTGACTTTTCTTCCATTCCAATATTTGCTAAGAAACAAATAATGGAAAATTACTATTTACAGGAAGAGATTAATTTCAATGGGCTTTTATTCTATAAACTTTTGCAAAAAGGATAAAAGCTCTAGAATTTTCTATATGGTGGACAGCTTACAGCTTCCAACTTGACGATTGTCGAAAAGTTTGTGTTGTTCTCGCGCTTTATATTTGTTGTCTCTTCTTGTGCTAAGCATAAATCTCCTTTCAAACGATCGCATTCTTTCAATTTGTTATTATACTGCAGTATGAGGTCACTGAAAACAAATTTAAATGTAGTTTCGTAAATGTATATTTACCCTGTATCCTACGTTTGTATAAGAAACATTTGAATTCTAAACCATGTTTTCAATGCTTACCACTGAAACCAAAAATTATATTCAGCAAACAAATAGTTAAAGGATTAACTTACTGAGAACGAAACATCTTTTTCTTCATTAGAAGAATCGATTCTTTAGCCTTTTCCACGGCTCTGCTGCTGTCATCCTGTGTTAATTGAAAATATAACGTTTAAGACACGATTAACCACAAATGAACGAACTTAACCTAGAACTCTGTTTATTGTTTACTCGCTCGCGATCTAGATAATACGAAAATTGTTCACGACTCACGTGAAAATTTAAGTCTTCTCTGCACTCCATTGTTTTCGGTGACACCAATTCCTTAATAGTTTATTAATGACACGATAAGGCCTATATACAATAAAACCGAATTGCTCTAACACCACATTATACCGTATTATCTCGGCATCTCTGATTTCATCCCCAAGACAAAGAGTGTAAGAGAGAATTGATACAACAATTAGTTCGTCTTGTTTCCCGAGAGATGGCGCCACTTGTACCGGTTTTACAGAATTATTGAATAATAAGTTTCTCGATATTCTCGAGAGATGGCGCTAGTTATACCTGTTCGGAATCATGATAGGAACGATATACCATTGATGTGATGGTTGCCGGTAAGTATCAACGTCTGCAATTATCGACGGCTGTTGAACTTTGGGCAAACGTCGAGTTCAAATTCTGTCACGTAATTTATATCGACGGGTGTAAGCGAAGGAGCTTTCCTACATGAACACTTCTGTGCTGTTCCTATAATTGAGAAAAAATCAACGAGTTCTGGACTGAGCTTTCGATAATTCATTTTAATCACCTTCGAATAACCGAGTATTATTTCTTAATACCAGGATGTGTGTGATTACAATATTTGTCATAACTGTTGTCTTCTCTTCTTGATTTAAGTATCGAAAATCACACTTTGTATCAAGAGAACACAATGTTGAAGGAGGTTTCAATGGGTATCCAAGTCGCAGAAAGATCGGGACAATGCGGGTCAGTCAAAAATCATCCAAGAACACTCTGGAAGTACGGGGTAATGTGGGTCAATAAAAAATAACCCGGAAACATTTCTGTAAGTATCTTGCGTCTATTCTGTGTAAGATTACTTTGAAAAACTTACCTTAACCATTTTCAAATACCAAAAAACTTTAGTTGAGGTGCCAATTTAATGGCTAGAGTACTAATTTTAAGCAAGGACTGGGTGAAGATAAAAAAAAAGACGGATATACCGAAGAAGTCGTATTAACATATATTCTATATAACATGATATTTAATTTAAGTGTATATATACATATATATATATATATGTATATAATAATTAATAAAATATAATGTTTAATGTTAATCATCGTATTATCAACTACAATATATTATTATCTCGCTCTTCATCATCGTCATCGTCGTCGCCTTTGTCTTCGTTAACTTTAATAATATTAGATTTGTGTTCATTTGTGTGTGTGTGTGTTTGTGTGGATGTGGATGTGTATTAGGGCGGTGTAATTAAAGTCACATCATAAAACTTACAATTTCTGTCCTTAGATATTTTAATAACAATTCGATCTCAAAAGTCTTACACGTTAATCGCTCTCTCCGGTGTAATACCGGTTTAGCGCTGAGATTGTTCTTTATAGTACAATAAACGAACGGAAAACGAACAAAAAAATAATCGTATTTGCACAAACCTTACATGCGATTGTATATTTTTTCTTTTTTTTCTCTCATCTCTCGTAAACTTACAGTTCTTCGTCTTACATAGATATATATATGTATATATATATATATATATGTATATATATCTATATATATATATATTCTCTTGTCTTTCTTACAGTCGTAAAGTCGTAAAGATATTTTTTTTATATATTCCTTATAGTGTGTGTGTGTATGTTTTTTTATGTGTCTCGTGTTATTCGCGCCATCGGCCGAGCACGATGCAAGCGAGTCTCGCGTCGAACGATGCTCACTTTTACCACTTGATATACATTTTTTTTTGCCCCAAGGGCATTGCCATTTTTTCATCGCACTTAGTCCCGACTCGTTAGTGAGAAATTTTGCATTACTAACGATTATGAGAAAAAAAAAAAAAAAAAAAAAAAAAAACGAAAAGAAAAAAAAAACGACGATGACGAGGACAATAACGTACGACGTATCGTGTAATCGTATCGACGCGCGATTATGCCGTGGAGGTTTTTTTTATTCCTTTTTTGTTTTGTTTTTGTTTTTTCTTGTCTTCGATCGCGATAAATATGATCAAAGCGCTCTCGGCACGACGAGTGTAGCACCGACCGGGACACCGCGATAAATGATTCCCGGGGACAACGATTACGTTTTCGTTTCGTTCTGAAAAATTCTCCGATATAAAAAAGTACGTAAGAAAATGAGTAGCGTGTGTGTATCGATTATTCAATTTTTGTTGATACGAAACGCGCTGCAAAAAAGTATCGTACAAGAGGTCGAACGTACAAGGAGTAAGAAATATTTTCGGAAAGAAGAAAAAATATAAATAACAACAGAACAACATGAGTACGAGAGTGTAAAATCCTCCAGGGTACGGCACAACAATTTCGAACAAACGGTAAAAGAGCACACTCGTTTCTCGCGGGTCGTTGCGCTCGAAAGCGTATATATATATATATATATATATATATATATATATATATATATACTCTCTCAGGCGTATCTCTATAAGCGAGAAAGCTCGCTCGATCAGCTCTGGTCAATCCTTACCTAATACAATAAGAATTACCATCTACATAATCGGCTAGGTCTTAGGACATTAGTGAAAAAAAAAATTAAAAAAAATTCAATAATAAAAATAAAATAATATTAAAAAAGGTTCGATTCGGTAAAACGATTTGGGGGGAGGAGGGTTGTGTCGAGGGCCGATCGCTACACAGCTTTAAATTGATCAATATACTGATATATATCTATATATACATATATATATATACATGTATATATATATATCTCTTTTTTCATTATTTATTATGCACTCTCGCGCACTCAACCGGCGAGATTCTCGTAAAAAAAAAGAAATTTCGCCCAAGAGCTCCACGCACAAATATTCGCATTTTTTTCTCGATGGAAATTTCGGAGAACATCGGATGAAATTGTTGCTTCGCTCGATTTTTGTTTTTTGTTTTTTCCCAAAAAGATCAAAAGTCGTTCGCATCGCGCGCGTTCCTATTGTTCTTGTCGTTTCGTTAATGGATTAACCGTCGAGCCGAGAAATATATTGCGAAAAATTTACGATTTGTTTTTTCGTTTTTTCATTTTTACTTTTCGTTACGCGATGGTAAATTTTTCGGCGATAACATTTGTTTCATTTTCTTTTGCTTTGTTTTTAATACAATATTTTTAATCGCAACGACGAACAATCGTCGTATCTCAATTCGACCAAACCGATCTCGTCGTCTCGTGCAACGATATTAGCGCGTTCATCGTTCTTCGCTATTGGTATGCATTTTTTTTTGTGAGCCTCGACAGTACGCGTATCGACGCGTCGATTCTCAGAGTCTTCCGAATTTTGAAATTTTCCTAATCAAGGAAAAAGCTTGGAATATCGCGTGAGAATTATTATCGGTTCTCGTGTGTTTCAGCGAATAATCTTGGAAGATTTTGAGAATTCACGCGTCGCAGCATAATTTAACTATTTTCGTACAATTACGAGTCAATTACGATACAGGGTATATGTTTTTCTTTAAGGGTGATAATGACGATGACGATGACCCAATAATTATTATACAATATTTAATCATGATCATTAATATAATAATAATAATAATAATAATAATAATAATAATAATAATAATAATAATAATAATAATAGCAATAATAATATGTCTTTGCTTCGTACGGTCGATCGCGAGTGCAAAGTCCTGGCGAATCGTTGGAGAATTTTATGAATTAAAATTTTTTTCTTTAAAAATATTTCGTCGCTCGTTTCTCTCGTCGCGATAAATTGCCGGGCGTGCGGCGCGTATGTGATTGATATAACATCTTTGTTATTGTTGTAATTTTACTTTCTTGTTCTTCAAGATTTCTTTATTTTATTTTTTATTTTTTGGTTCTCTCGACTCGCAAGGTCCAAGGCTTACCCGAAACCGTCCGTACGCCTCGAAATTGCATTTCCATTATATCGATATGAGATCGTTTTGGTATGATGTATCCCGGCCATATTTATCCGCGACAATATCTTTTTTCTTTTTGTTTTCTTTCTTTCTTTTTTTCTTCATTGTATATTTTTCTCTGTCTATCTCTCCTTCTCTTTCTTTCGCTTCCCACGGGAAATTCTCGAAGTCGAAAAAAACCTCTAGCGATAATTGAGGGTAGGAGGGCGTGTGGGTGTATCGTTCAAAAATCGCGGTAACCCTTCGATCATCGCGCGCCCCACCTTAGAACGCGTAAGTGAGATGTTTTCTTTTTCTCACAGCATAGACAAAGCTTTTTTTCTGTTCGTTGTCCCGTCGGGCGAGAAGAAAGAGAGTCAGGCGCTTTGGGATAATATAATTTTCAGGCTCCGTCACTGTCGAGCCTCTCAGACTTTCTCCTCCTTCTCTCTCTCTCTCTCTCTCTCTCTCTTTATCTCTTTATCTCTTATTCAAACGCTGTCAGCTTTTAAAAAATTCGCGCGCCATTTTACAAATCGTTTACGGCTTGCATATAAAAAACGAGTAACCCGCATTTTGGACGGTGCATTGTCGGTTATTACAATTCATTTTTTCTTCCGTTATGAGTATACGATGTCGTTAAGAGAAAAATATTGTTTCGTTTTGTGATACATAATAATAAAATAAAATTCAAACAAACAAAAAAACGAAAAAAGAGCAGTTATGGCGCGAAAAAGAGAGAGAATAGAGTCAGTCGTCGTAGCGTCGTTATAGAGCGACGGATAAAAAAAAACTCAATCGTGTATTGTTATCAATAATAATAGTATATATGCGTGGTAATTGATTTAAATTTTTTCGGCCTTGCCAGTTTGTATCCCTCAGGCGCGTTTCGCTTCGTTGCCACTTTCTGGACTACCTCTCTCTCATTTAGCTATAACCCGAAATAATCCGAGTTCAAGGACGTATATCGTCATATACGTATCATATATACTATATATATATGAATTATTTATATAATATATTTATTCTATGTATTTACAATTATTCTAAGGAGCGCGTCGTACGTCGCGAAGCATCAAATCTGCAGTTCAGCGATCGATCGATTTATCAATTTTTTTTCCGTTTTTTTTTTTCACTTTTTTTTCTCAAATTTCATCACGCTTGGCCAGACGGGACAAGTCGTCTCGTGTGTGCGCGCTCGCGCGTCGTTTAACAAAGATCTCTGTTATCATTATAATTTTTTTTTTCTTTTTTCTCATTTTCATTTTGTTTCTTATTATTTGTCTGGCAGTATTGAACATTGGTGTATACGATACGATTTATGTTTTTCTCTTTTTTTTTTTTAATCATTTGTTTTTTGTTTGTTTGTTTGTTTGTAATTTCTCGATATTCCGTCGAGATTCGATCGCGTTAATTAGTTGGCGCGATCGTTTTCGCGTATTATGTTTTTTTTTCTCTCGTTCAATGGGAATTCGAGTAATTAAAAATATCACAATTACTTCCAGCTTTGCTTTCATATCTCTCTCTCCCTCTCTTTCCCTCTGGCTATATCTTTCTTCGATATTATGATACGAGGAAGACGACGCGACCGGTGTCGCGTTGCCTTACCTCGTTTTCTTCTATTTCTCTCTCTTTCTCTCTCTCTCTCTTCCTTCATATACATACGTCTTTGCAATAATTCGCCAATAAATACGAAACACACGGGGCTCAAATCGATATCTCGCCTCACAAAATTCTGTCGTCCTCGATGCTCCCTACTTTTGTTTTTTTTTTTTTTTTCATCTCTCTGTTCTTCTCCCCTTCGTACGTTGCATCTCCCACGTTCCCGTCCGCAAAATATCATTTTCGCGAGGAACTGAACGAGACGAGACGAGATACGCGCGGTCGCAATTTCGCACCGGAAGTCGACGATATTCTTCGCCTCGCGTTTCGAAACTCTCGGCTAAATATCCTCGACCTCGGGACATCCTGCGTTACGTACCTGCGATACCTCGCCCCACCTCGAATAATAAAATCTCAACAATATTTCGCATATCGTGCCATAGTCGGAGCATCCTCCATACCCAAGATCCTTAAACAACACGTTTATTTCGATGGTTTAAAAAAAGAACAAAAAAACATTTGCATTCTTTCCCGGCTTCCCTCGAACGAATCCTCTCGTCGTTCCTCTCGTTCGCCTTGCGAGGACAGGAACAGGACTTGCGATTCTCCGGCTCCATCCGGGGGTCCTTCGGCCATCCGTCATGGGATTTCCTTTTTCGTCGTTTCGTTTCATCGACATGGCCCTCGGACTCTTCCATGCGAAGGGATTCTTGAGCTTTGTGAGAGAGGTTGAAGACTGATTGATCACAAAACCCGCGAATTCGTTCGAGGATAAGGAGATAGAGAGATTGTCCGAAGCCGAGATTAAGTCGATGACGGGAAATAGAAAATCGAACGATGCCATACACATAACGATCTATCATATGTATTATAGAGCTTCGCGGGCTCATTTTTATTCCCGTAAACGATTCTCGTTGACTCGAGGGCTCTTCGAGCTATTGGGTTGTCCGTTGGCAGTTAGGCAGTGCTGTTGGTTCTACATTTAGCTGTTGTTGTTATCATTGTTGTCGTCAATTAATTTTTCTCTCTTGGTTTATCTTTATGTTTTTCATTTCACATTGTGCCTCGTTTCGTGTACGAGGCAACTGACAAAGTTAATCCTTTTCGACAAGGTGTAAAAATCCTTCTTGTTTGCCATTCTTTGAATTTGTCATTATATTCGTTCGTCCTCGCGTTTTCTTCCATCGTCTTATATCTTCTTCCGTTCATCTTCGTTCAAACGTCGTCATCATTCTTCTTTTACTTCTGTATTAAACTGGCAAACTCTGAAGTCGACTCGTGCGAGAGATTCCGCCCGCGGCGACGACGGGCCGGACACTTGTCCTATTCGCCGAACCGACTGCAAGCCTTCTTCCACTTGCACTGGGTGCACCAAAGATCGCGATGATCCATACCGTAGATTTTACGGCATTTTTTCGTCTCGCCCCGAACTTTCCGTGGCGACGATGGCATTTTGCCGGTCGTAACGGTGAGAAGACCGACGTTCTGTTGACAAACGGCGAGTGGCCTTGGTGAGAGCTTTATGTGCTTGATGGGAGTGCTCTGTTGTTGTTGCTGTTGCGGTTGTTGTTGTTGCTGCTGTTGGGGTTGTTGTTGCTGTTGTTGTTGCTGAAACAAAGAGAAACAAAATAAGCCTTATTTTCCTTTGATTATTTAAAAATCCAAATTTCCTGACAAATTATTTATCGATGGATAAAAATTTTTACCGATGGGGGTGAAACTCCGAATGCAAAAATTCTGCTGCCACCGTCTCTGATAACACCACCGGGCACTGGCACGTTCTCCGCGCTAGCATTATTGTTGCTATGGCTACTGCTGGTGTTGTTGTTGTTATTGTTGCCGGTGCTCACGCTATTATTGCTCATCATGGCGACCGGTGTTGCCTCGAGACGCAATTGTTTCTGATACTCGGGATCCTCGTGGGGTGGTCGTGCCATGTCGCGATGCGACATCGTCGGCGGTGAGCTCATATGATCGACCGTCACTTCCTGGTAATAAAATTCTTCCTCCCCTTCCGACATGTCGCAATCCTCGTCGTCGTCCGCCTCTTTCTCTTTCTTCGGCTTCCTGCAAGAACAAGAAAATCATCTCATTAGGAAAGAAAAACATTAATCAAACTTTCATAAAAAAAACAAAGAAAACATAAATTTTACAATTCACAGAATTAACGAAAGACTCAACAATTTACTAAAATAAAGAAAAAAAAAAAAAAGAAAAAAACGAAACGAGGAAGTAAAGAAATTTGTGTGAAATTAATTTGTAATCAATATCAAAACTCACCCCAAGTGTAACTGGCGGACATGATCCTCGATGAGGTCGCAGGTGGCTTTGATCTCGAGGCACCCTGGCCAAGTGCATTTGAAGACGGTCGTCGGATTGACCTGCGATACCAGAAAAAACAAAAAACAAACAAAAACGAAACATGAATAAATTGTTGACGATCGACAAAATGGAAAATTATCGAAATGGGTAAATACGGTAAGCATGGAATACATTGAATTTGTCTCTCTATGAAGATATTATCGTTTAATTTATTCCGTAATTCAACGACTGTGTTTCGATCGCTGCATTTCCCGGTGGTGGATTTCCTACCACCCGACGGTATACGCGTGGATACGTGTTTTGTTCCCAGGGAACTGTGCATGAGACCGAGGGGTGCGAGAAAAGGGCATCAACCGAGCGAGCACGAGAAACAGGAAGGTCTGGCAAAGGGCCCGTTCAGCCTGGACGCCGACAACTTCCGGTTCCCCTTCTTCCTCGCTCTCTCTCTCTCTCTCTCTCTCTCTCTCTCTCTCTCTCTCTCACTCTCTCTCTCTCTCTCTCTCTCTCTCACTCATTCTCTCTCTCTCTCTCCCTCTCTTCTCCGTTTCTCCTTGTCCCTCGGAACGAAACCGTTCTCTTATGCTCGACGTTATCCCCCCTCCACCTTGTTGCATAGTAATAGACGGTCGTAGCGGATAAGCGTCGAGGGAACGCGTGTATCGCGTATCGAATGCGAAAGGACGAGCAGCGTCGCGACGTCGTCGTCGAGCGCGTCGGTGTCGCCGAGTTGGCGGAGGGAAAATCAATGGAGGCTCGCGCGCATGCGCGTGAGTTACCCGCTTACCGCGGCGTCCATCGAGCCGCGCGCACGTTTCTTTGTTTACATCGCGGTGCAGTCGAACTGCTGCGAGAGAACGCGGGACAGTGCGCTGACGGAACGGAGTCGCAACAGAGAGAAAGATTGCACGTGGTATTGATCGAGAAGCGATTATAATCGTTGGGTCGTTCTCTTTGTTTTTTTTTTCTACTTTTATTTTTGTTTTCTTCGCGTCCTCGCTGACTCTCGCGGTCACGACGTATTATATAGAGAAATCACGATTGATCTCGATATGATTCGGGAGGGGAAATTGATGTGGGATATTTTTATGCGATTATGCGATTTAGAACGGAAAACAGAATTTATAGAATTTTTATACACAAATTTATAGAATTTATTGATTGATTAAAAATATTGGAGATTATTAATTAATGAATAATTTTACAAATTTGTGTATAATTATTGTATAAATAATATTATATATTATTAGATAATTCATTCGTTTGATTATGCAATTTAGAAAATAAGTCACCCTGTATATAATTTTATACGCAAGTTTATATAATTTATTGATTGATTAATAATATTGTAGATTATTAATTAATCAATAATTTTATAAATTTGTGTATAATTATTATATATTATTCATTCATTCGTTCATTTGATTATTTATTCTCTAAACTACGACGTCGAATAGAAAAATCCTCACGATAATTTAGATATGCATATTTACATATTGATCGTCTATGAATGGTTCGCGATCGTCGAGGGAGATGCGGGTACCCGGAGAGTTTTAGAGCCGTAATCAAAATTTCTCATCGCTCGGATTACAACGATTACGGTTTATCCGATCGTGTACGATTTATTACAGCCGTGTCGACTTGAAATATTCGTAATCTACAAAAACAAAAAAAAAACACAAAAAAAACTAAAATCTCTAGATAAAAAATAACTCAAGTTACCAAGATATGAAAAAAAGAAAAATCTACGTCGTATACATCAACGTAAAAATGAATTCACCCGGATACGGAAAATGGGCGCTCTCACGGTTAATGCACGATACGCGAATCATTAATCACGTTCAAGGCCCGAAAATACATCCCGAGGGAAAATTTTCGCTCTCGTTACTTCGCGATCCACCTGCCACTTTGCCGTGGCGTTGACGCGCGATAGAAATTCCTCGTCAGATCACGAGGAAATAGAAAAACGCCGTAACATCCCTTCGTTCGTCCTATTAATATCATTAATCAATCGCCTCGAGGTCGAAAATAAATCTCGGCAAACTCGGTCTCGATTCTCTCACCGTCTCGCTCGAAGGTAATGACGTAGCGAATGAAAAAAAAAAAAATGTGCCGTCGTTCACACACGAATAAATCTACGTCGTCATCGTATCTCGTCGTGTGTTCCACGAGGGAACGAAAAAAAAACCGGAAAAAACCGCAATTTTATGCATTCGCTTAGTTCTTTTGTTTTTTTCCCTCCCGCGATGGAAAATAGGCAAAAAAAAGGGGCGAAAGGGATTCTCGACAATGACGTCAGTCACGAGACTCGATCGACGATCCTCCATGTTGATCGTCGAGTCTCTATATACGTCGTTCAAACGCTCGCCGTTAGAGGTCGCGCACTTCGGTAAACGAAGCGTGCTAAACGTCGAAGGTTGTGGCAGCGCCACTGCTTTCTTTATATTTTACTAACTAGATACATAAGCACCTCTATGTACACACATATACATACATATATATTTATCATGTATGTGTGTGTGTGTTTTGTGTATAATACCGGATGACCGCGGCCTCTGAAAACTTCTCCTCGTTGAGCAATGACTAACGAGCCGCGCGTCGTTGCACCAAACAATGCACTTGGAACGAAAGCGAATTCCGGCATTATATACATATATATACGTATATATACAATGAGATAAAATTACCATCATACATATATATATATATATATATGCAAATAGGATATTCTTTGCAACAAATTGCATTCGTTACGTCCTTACGACTCTCGATCTAATCCGTCTTTCATGATTATTCTTCCCTCTGGCAATTACAAAGAAGAGATAATTCCCTGATACATATATGTATAATTCCTGCATCGAGGGAGAAGTCGGGAATACGTATAGAAGAATTATATTACATAGGAAATCAAAAGAATTTCGGAATATTTTTGAAAACGTTTGTCCAATCAATGACAAAGAGGAGTGGTGCTTATGTATAGATAAATTATTCATACGAAATGAATAGAATTTGAGAACATTTTTAGAAATGTGTTTTTTTTTATCAATGGGCAAGAGGGTTGGAGGATTTTTTTTTTCAAGAGAAACCCCTATAACGATCAACATAGTGACATCATTTTTGAAAGAGAACACGCGGTGGAGTGCGGTGTTAACTGGGAGAGGGGAGGGGGAAGCGAGGGTTGAAGGAAGACTCTCGCTCTCTCCCTCCTCTCTTCTACGTATGTACGACGTAGTAAAGCGAACCAGCAGCAGCAGAAGCACCAGCAGCAACTCGAAAGGCCAGCATTGCCGAGGTCACAGACCTTCTATGCTGGCCGGTTGCTCTCGGAGGCTCTGGTTGCTGCCGGATGACTACGTACTCTCTCTCTCTCTCTCTCTCTCTTATTCTCTATCTCTCTTACTCTCTCTCGCTCTCTCGTTCTCTCCCACTCTTTCCCTCTCACGGCAAAACTCATGGGATAAGTTCGAGCCTAACAGCTAAAATCTAGCAGTTCTTCGAGAGAGAACTGTTTTCTTTCTTCATTTTCTCCCGGCTGGTCGCGTGGACCGGTGCGTATCACTTCGGAGGACGAGAAAAAAAATGGAGCGGTAATATGACGGTAATATTACCGGGTGGTAAAATGACCGCGATATAAGGAAATGAGTTTTAAGGAAATTGTGATTATTCGACCGATGGGAAAATATTATTGTCAGAAATTGTTGAAATTCAATAATTATCCGATGGTCATATTACCAGGGCGGGTGTTTAACCGTCGGTTATATTGCCAACGCGGTGATGGTACAAAAACTGACCTCTCTCTCTCTCTCTCTCTCTCTCTCTCTCCCCCACTCTTTACCTCTCACGGCACAACTCATGGCATAAATTCGAGCCTAGCAGTTCTTCGAGAGAAAACCGTTTTCTTTCTTCATTTCGGAGGACGAGAAAAAAAATGGAGCGGTAATATGACAGTAATTTTACCGGTCATTATTCCCAGATGGTAAAATGACCGTGATATAAGGAAATGAGTTTTAAGGAGATTGTGATTATTCGACCGATGGGAAAATATTATTGTCAGAAATTGTTGAAATTCAATAATTATCCGATGGTCATATTACCAACGTGGTGACGGTACAAAAATTGACCGTTACGAGATGAGACCAACTTAATATTTCTGTTTAAAAAAAAAACAACGAAAAATGAAAATACCAGTAATTTTCCCAGCGTCGATTTTACCGATCGGTCACGTGGTCACGTGACCATAGGCTCGTAAAAATTTACGATAATTTCCCAAAAAATTTGTTGGCAGTAATACTCTTTATGCTCGCGTAGTAATAACAGAGTGCAACCCGAGCCATTATGTGCGTAAGCTCAGGATTATATTGAACATCGAAGAATACCGCGGAAGAAGAAAAAGAAGAAGCAGAAGAGAAGAAGAAGAAGAAGAGGAAGAGGAGGAGGACAAAGAGGGAATAACGATGATGAAGAAAACGTGGGCGGATCCAAATTTAGAAATTTAACGATCGGTACACACTCTTCTCCCACGCTTGTATATTCTCTCTTTTCGACTGTATGACATACCTTGTAGGGAAATAAGAAAAACAAAACAAAAAAACAAAAAACAAAAAACAGAAAAAAAATTATTATCTCGTTTAAACCGCACGACCTCCGGTCCCACTTCACGGGGTTGATTGCGCTCTTTGCGTGTTTGTCTCTAAACGGCTGATTCTCTCTCTCCCTCTCTCTCTCTCCTTCGAACAGCCAAGAAGTGATGTATATAATATCTTGTAAAAGTCCCCCTAGCGTTAACCCGAAATAGGATATTTTTCAGGGGGGTCCAACGAGAGAGAGAGAGAGAGAGAGAGAGAGAGAGAGAGCGAGGACCGCGTAAATGTAACGGCGTAGTCGAGACTCGGGTTCGATGACCTTTGGGCATTGCCAGGGGGGACCCTCGGAGTACCATGGGGGGCGACGATGGCCCAGGGAGAAAAAGGAACAGCGAGAATTTGATCGAGACAAAACGAGAAAAATGCGAAGAAGCGTAAAAGAAGTGATTTACAAAATAATCGCGAAAAGCGAAAAACTTCATCAATGAAGAAAACAAAAAAATCGTTTAGCAACCAATGTCGAAAAATCGAGCAGAAGCTCGATTGATTGGAATCTAAATGACGAATTAAAAAAAAAACAACGACAAATTCAATTTAGCCAGGAGGAATAAAATATGAATAGCGATTTACTACTCGGCTACAAAATGGCGGATAATGCAAGAGGACAAGATGTTACCGAATGACGGAACACTTGCCCTTTCCCCGCGTGCAAAGTTCGCCAAGGGGTCAAGAAGTGGGACAGTTATTTATAGGATTCTCGACAAAAGAGTTCGGGTCCACATACACACAGGCATATATATATATATATATACTTTATTGTATATATATATATATTTACAATAACGTAGTGATATACGAGCGAGGAGAATCAAGCATGTTTTAAGCGTTGGCTACCACATGACAGAAAGAAGATAGCGTGCGTGTATTGTTAATCACACAGGTACTTGGTGGCTCGTCGAGTATCCACCGGGTAGAATGATCTCGAGCACGGTCATGGTATGTTTCGTAAACGAGACATTCTACCTGAAATCAATTGTTTTTATGTCGATTTTTTTGAAGGCTGTAATATAAGATTTTTTGTTGGTAAAAATAATGGCTGGCTCAAGTTTGAAACGTAATAATTATATTCATACTTGATTCGTCGCTAACGACAAAATTGTAGAGAACTGCCGGTTTATAGTTTATCTCATTATATACATATATATATATATATATATATATGTATATAACGATATAAACTACATAATCGCCTAACTATATATATATATATATAAATAATAGGCGATGTCAAGGAGCAGGCAACATCGAGGGAGCGCAGGATTCGTAGAGACAGGGATGAGCGAGTAGTCGAGACAGGGTTGCCGAGTTCTGGCGATTCCAGGCTGTACGAAGACCGATCTGCGACGACCGCGAGAGCGAAAGAGAGAGAATGAGAGAAAGAGAGAAAGAGAGATAGAGAGAGAGCGATAGTTCTGAAACATACCGCATCGTCAACAAAACACCGGCAGCATCATCCTCGCGCTGGTACAGAAGAGAGGAGAGAAATATAATACAACGTTGCCGGTCGGAGACGAGAGCGAATATCCAGAGAGAGAGAGAGAGAGAGAGAGAGAGAGAGAGAGAGAGAGAGAGAGAGAGAAAAAGAGAGAGAGATTATCGGTGTGTTTCTGAACCCTGGGGATGCAGCCCAAAGAACGCATGCAACTCTCGAGAGAGAAATTTAGTGAAACGAACAGAGAGAGAGAAAGAGAGAGAGAGAAAGATGAAGAAAAAAAATATATATATAGAGTCCCTTCGAATGTCCGGCAGAGGCTTGGCGTGGCAGGCAAACGGGAAGGCAGTGGCGAGAGCGCGAGGAACGAGAAGCGCAGGTCCGAAGGCCGACCTGCGTTGTATTCGTCTGTGTGCGTGCGTTTTGTTGCGACGGGGCATCCACCCTGCCTAACGCACACACGTTGTAGCTCCAGCAGCGCCATCTCTGCGTCTCTCTCTCTCTCTCTCAGCCGCGCTCTCCCGTCGGGGAGTCCCCGGCGCGCATGTGCTTCAGGGAACGCGCGCACGCCTGGTACACACGGCAGCAACACAGTATTATAACGCCGGTTTTGTGCACAATATATATATATATATATATATCTATATATATAGGCATCTGTTTATACCGGCGTTTCGCTTCTCTCTACGTATGCTTCGTGTGTTGTCGTCACGAGTCTCTCGAACCACGTTGGACAAAAACATATTTCTATTTCACGGTCGTTCCTCGTCGACTCGACCCGTGTGATTACATCCTTCTCGATATTATTGGGAGAAAGAGGCGTGTCGTAGACTCGCGGGAGGCCGTGAGCCACTGCGCATGCGCGATGGATCAGTGACGCTTTCGTTTCTGCGCAAGATACGGAGTGTCACTTTGCGTTAGGATTATTAACGACGCGCGATCGATCGAGATGGTGAAATAGTCGTCGATGGTGTTATAATTCGGGCTATGGATTAAAGATATTTATTCGATGAGACGATTTTCGGTGAAGACAGAGATTTGGGTTTGAGAGGGTTGAGTCTGTCGAGGGAAGAAGTGCTGGTGTAGAACGTTTTTCGTGGCTTGAAGATGGATGCATGACCTTGCAGTACTGAAGGTCGATGAGGATAACGTGTCGGTGAAGGATAATTTCAACGATTTTGTTTTATTACGTTTGGACAACGACTAGCTCTTGCGTCGATAAATAAATATAAAGTTTTTACTCGAGGAATGTCGGATCAGCTGTTATTTCTTCAGGAAGAGACAATATTTTCAAGGACAATATTCTAAAAGATAAAAACCGGATAAACGATTTTAACGCCATCGAGTATTCTTTCAAGAAAAAAGTCTAAATAATTTTAAGAAAATAAAAATAAAAAACATATACAAATTCTTAATATACGTCAACGTTCTCGACGAGCCTCGACCATAAAATAGTCAAACGTATTTCTTCCCCCCGAAGGTATAAAAAAAAAAAAAACGATGTGTTTCACGTCGTATCTAGGCTTGACCGGATAATTTCTCGACGAGTCCGCCGTCTCGTGGTACCGATACACACCGCACTTACGCGGCGACTAGTGGCGCCCGCCACGCGTCCCGCGGGCGAACGAGAGGCGTGGCACGGCAGGAAGCGCGGAGAACTATGACACGAGGTTGTTATTTTTTCCTTTTTTCTCTCGTGTAGGAACATCGAAGAATCGAATCGCGTGTCGTGTCCTAGGCACGCCATGAAATATATAGTTCTAATCCCTTCGAGGGGGAAGAAAAAGAAAACGTTTGCTAATTCCTACTAATCCTCCGTTTCGGTTCTTTTTTCAAACATCGTCTAACCTCAAACTTTCGACAACGCTATTTTCCTAACGAGTCTATTCAGCTCGATAATTTTATTACCATTTTTTTCACGAAGATTAAAAAGAATAATTCAATAATTAAATTCGCCGAGTAGACAATTTTTCTTACTGGACAATTTATTCTATTTCGAAGTGCATCGTAGGAACGCTCTCTAGCGAGTAAATCGTGCAACGAAGTTCGCGTAGATGGCACGAGAGGCGTGCATGACACCGCATGAACATTTTTCATCGCGATGTTTTTTTCTTTCGTTCTTTGTTTTCTTTTTTTGTTTTGTTTTGTTCGCTGCCTCGATCGTGTGCCGAGGGGTACCTTGTGCCGATAGGGATCGATGCTGGCACATTGTCGCGGTTGAATTATCGTTACGATCGTAAAAAAAGATAATTATAATAATAATAATTTAAACACTGATTTATCGTTATTAAATTTTTATAATCTCATAATACAATATAAGTATCATGATGTTTATTATTATATCGTTCTCTCTCTCCCTCTATATATATATGCATAAATGGATATGTACGAATGTCGAGGAACGGACGAACGCTTGTAAAGCGAGAGCGATAAAAATCGATCGTTCATCGGTGCGAGCTCCGCTGCCCTCGAGCTCTCTGTTGGCCGGCTGATTTCACCGGTTCTTTCGACTTTCTCTCTCTCTCTCTCTCTCTCGCTGGTAGCCATGCGCGCGCGTATCTATATTTCTGCCGCTTTTGCTTCTGCTTCTGCCGTCCACCGGCGCTTCCCCTCACACCGCAACACTCACCACGTCATCCACGAGTTTGTCTTCTTCTCCTCACTGTAATTTTACTTCTCGAGCTCGCGATCTCTCCCTCTCTCTCTCTCTCTTTCGCTCGCTCGCTCTCTCTTTTTCGCTCGCTCGGTCGTTCGACCGCGAGAGTCTCGAACGACTGTACGCCTCGCAACGGAACAGCTCGGTATGAAACACAAACACACCCATATAACACGTATACACAGATACAAAGAGAGCGCTCGCCACACACACAACACACACACACAAACGAGTCAGCCGAAGAAGCAGATCGCAAACGATAGGGCTCGTTGGAACGCGACGCGAGTGCAGTGTCCTCTGGCGTGTTGGTATACAACGACCTTAACTCACACATCGTAAGGAAGAGGCGGGTGACGAGCGAGCGAGAGTGAGAGAAAGAGAATGAGAACTTGACCGTGTGGAGAGAGAGAGAGAGAGAGATAACGATAATACTCCTGACGACCAAATGACTCGATAACGAGATCAATAATACTGATAATAGTAATAATAAGTATATTTAAAAAAACGAAAAACCTCTTTTCTTTCATAGATTCGCGTGACTAATTTTCTTCCGACAAAAATTCTCCAACGCGTCGAATCCACGAGATACATATTATAAAACCTTTAATTTCTAAGCCGACAGTTGTGTCTCTAATCCAAATTTAACCAACGGTCTCGGCTTTGTCCCTATGACGCGCCACAGTGTTTATATTTTCCGCGCGGACAAAGAACCACGAGCTCCGCGACGCGAAGTATCTCCCGGCGCACGATGTATATACAGTTCCTCCCTAGGCTTCCCCCCACTCCAGCTCTCTCGCGCTCGCTATTGGTGCTACCCCCACTTCGAGGCTAGCGTCCCTATAGCTATACCGAGAACGACCACGTGCAAGTGGATAGGATCGCGGATGCGTACGCGCGCTGCGTTGCAACCGAACATTCTCCTGTTTCTTTTTTCTTCTCTCTCTCTCTCTCTCTCTCTCTCTCTTTCTCTCTCGTACTTCGACTTCTCCATAGCACACGATATGAGTTATATTTATTCCGATCTACGTTCTCGAATATGCCTCGAGAGATATTCCCTCTCCCCCCACTCCTTGCCAAGGTACAACGTATATTATTCACCGGTAGGAATAAAAGTAGAAGCATCGCTGGAGTACGCGGCGTGGTCGAGCCACGCGGTATGAGATTATTTTCTATCCTTGCGACGCACATCGAGCTTCGAGCTTCCGACTCGCCGGTTCTCCTCTATATACGTACTTAGCAATATATATATATGTATATATATTACGTGTATATAACTTATAGGTTGGATAAACGTACGCCGTGTACAAGTCCCTGTCGGTTAGAGCGACGTTGCAGCAGCGCCTGTGGGCGAGAGGCGAAGCGAGATGGTGGCGGGGGTGGTGGAGGAGATGAGTTGTCGCTGAGAGGGGTGAAGAAAGGAGTAAAGTGAGAGAGAGAGAGAGAGAGGTGGGGGGCTGGCGCTGGGAACGAGCGGGAAGGGAACGAACCGAGGGCAACGCCCGGGGAACCAAAACAAACCGGGGTAGCCGTGTGTTGGCGCGTACGAGCGCGTCAGCCCGTAGCGTGTGGTGAGGGTCGGGCGTTGACCCTTCTTTCAAACGCGGGCATACACGCTCGTATCCTCGTGTGTATCATGGGATAGAGAGTGTATACACGCTATGATATATAAATCCTATATATATATATATAGATATGCATACGAGTGAGAGTTGCGAACGAGAACGTGTAAAACCGACACAAGCGAAAACTCGCTCCCCTTCGTTCCTACATCGAAATTCGCGTAGAATATACGTATGCACGTAGCATTATATATATATATGTATATAGATATAGATATATATATATATATATATAGATATATTCGAGCGTGTATGAGACAGATGCTATAATGGCGGTGGTTCGAGCACGGCCACGCTGGAACGTGAGTGAGCGAATGAGAGAGAAAGAGAGAGAGAGAGAGAGAGAGATGAAGAAACGGGGCAAGCGGGTTCACGCACTTACGCGTATTTTCCACAAGTACGAGAAAACATCCGCGAGATGGCGCTGCGAGAGTCTAACGAGAGAAAAGTTTCGGGTCTATCGGTGAGTCGAGAAGAGTGAGAGGAGTGGGGGTGAGGGGGGCTGTGAAGCAAAGTCGAAACGAGAAGCAAAAAGACATCGTTGTGCTGAGCGGGAAGCGAGGAGTGGCGGGGGGGAGGGTCGAGTGTCCAAATGGCAGGAGAGCGAGGGAGGTAGAAAAGGGGGCGGAGGAGAAGACGGTTCGAAACCTGCGACTGCGGCGCAGCAATACGGCATCTTTCGACTCGGGGAAATAAGAAGACGGGAGGAACGAAGAGCTAAGGATAGGGGAGTTTAGGCATATACGGTGTATATACTACACGGTAGAGAAGCTCGAGCGTTTGGCTACAACGAACAGGAGCGAGAGAGAGAGACGAGAGAGATAAAAGCGAAGGAGGAGATCAGACAGGGAGAAGAATCGACGCGAGGAGTGAGCGTGTGTATAGAGACGAATGCACGTGGCCAGCTCGTCGTTTGGTGAACAAAGACGCACGCCAGAGGGAGCGAGAGAGAGAGAAGAAGCGAAGGAACGAAGGAGAGAGAGAAAGAGAGAGAGAAAGTGAAAGAGAGCAGCCTGTGTTCGACGTTACTGCGTAGTTTTCCGAAGACGGGCACGGTGAGGCCGAGGATATCCCTCGAAGAATCCCTGGAACAGGGTGCATGAACCCCTGGACCGATCGAGAGGAAGAGAGAGAAGATGAGAGAGAGAGAGAGACAAGGACAGGTATAACAAAGAAAAAGGAATCTTTCTCGTCCTTCCTCCTGCGAGAGAGCCGCAACAAGAGAAGACGAGAACCCAAACGAAGCGATGAGGGGCGAGGGGGGCGGGAGGGAGGGGGAACAGCCGCGTACCATAACGTCCTGCGCGCTTACGCTCAGGATCCGGGAGATTTGTCCTTTTTTCTTTATTTTTTTTTGTTTTTTGTTTTCTTCTTTTTTTCTCTCCGTATTTCAGGGACGAATTTTTTTTATCGCCTCGCGACGAACGACTTGTAATTTCGCGAAACAACGTCGCAACGCCAACGTAAATAAATAAATAAATAAAAAAAAGGTTAACAACGAGAGGAGAGTCTCGAGGGTTGAAAATTTTCGGACGAATATTTTTTTGTTTTTTGTTTTGTTTCTTTCTATAGAGACATAGACCGTGATGAGCGAGCGCGAATGTTGAAATTTCACGTTGAAAAAAGGCCTGACGCGAGCGAAATTTGTAATTTCGCTGATTTGGAAAAAAATAAAAATAAAAAACCACAACAAATGTGTTTAATACGGCGAACGCACGATACAAAAAATGTAGAAAATTGTGCGGATTTTGCTAAAGGTCGGTGACTATACTGTCGACTAACTAAAAAAAAAAGAAAGAATGAAAGATGGGAAGATAAAGTATGTCCGTTTTGTGCAAGAGGGATGAAGAAAGTTTGTGAAACGTCCGAAAATTTACTTTTACTGTTCCTATCGGGGTCGATAACGCGTTTTCATGTGTGTGTGTATGTGTGTGCTCTGAAGTGCATACACAAATGCACCCTGTATACATATACACACACACACACACACACACACACATATATATATATCGTCGCCACAGACGGAATTTGCCAGACCGGCTGATAGCGTCGCGACGCACCAGAATTGTAGAACTTTGTTGCACCGCCGGGAATAATACGCAATTCGGCGCAATTTCCTGGCGACGGGGTCGACGAACCCCCCAGCAAGAAAAGAGAATATCGTCCTGACGCCCGAGCGAGAAAGAAAGAACGAAATACAGAGCTGTAGGGTGGGGGGAGGATAGAACGAGAGACACAGAGAGAAAGAGAGAGAGAGAGAGAGAGAGAGAGAGAGAGAGAGAGAGAGAGAGAGAGAGAGAGAGAGAGAGAGAGAGAGACGCGGAGGAAGTCTCGACTAGTGAGTCACGATGTTTCACCGTCGAGAGAAAAGAAGGATAGAGAGAGAAGCCTGTACAAGATACCAACGTTGTATAACTATAGCTAGAAGATTTTCCGAGGAAGGACCTTCCTCTCTACGACCTACGCGATCTTCGCGAGGCAACGAGAATCGTATGTTTTTTCGGTTAAAATTGTAATTGTAAAAGTAAACAAGAAGGGGATGAAGAAAATCGTCCATAAGTGAGAAAATAGAATATAATTTATTTTCTAATTTATATTAACGATAATTCGTTAAAACAATAATAAAAAAAAATTAAAACAAAAAAAAACAATTTAAAATACAAAAAAAAACATCGTATAGACTTTTTTCAACGGTTAGTACCCCGATCGTACCGAATGGTGGTTGTTCTCTTTAGCGCCGTAAAATCGTGAGTCGAGATCTCAATCGTAGCGTTAACACGTTATGAGCGTCGCGGTGCGGTCGATGCTGCGCTCTAGCGGCGGCCGTTGCGAAGCTTCGACGCGACCGTGCGCCGGCTTATAACAGAGCGAGAGAGAGAGAGAGAGAGAGAGAATGCATATAGGGGATCGTCATTCGCCGGACCCCTGAGCTTCCCAAGAGAGCGAGAGAGAGAGAGAGAGAGAGAGAGAGAGAGAGAGAGAGAGATCCTCGATGAAGTTCCGGCGACAAGCCGAGCGATCGGAGTGCCTAAGCACGACTGCGGGTCGTTCTCGTCGTATCCACCCGAAGGCTCTCTTTTAAGCGAGTCCCTGAGCAGCTGCTGAGCGCCGGTATGAAGTGGAGGCGAGGCGAGGAAAAAAGGAAGCCACGGAGGAAGAGGAGGTCGAAGCACGCGATGTGAAGCGCACGATCTGACTCTCTCTCTCTCTCTCTCTCTCTCGCTCGCTCGCCGGCCGGCGCGAAACACGCGCATGCGCCTCGCTCTTGTTTACGTCGCCATTACACTACGTACTTTGTGTACAAACATTCTGTCTATATATATATATATATATATATATATATATATATATGTATATGTGTGTGTGTATACAAGTATACGATGCATATCTGCAGGCGCTGGAGAAGGGCTGCTACGGTTCAATCGCGGTTACCGTATTCAGTCTTTTATATATATATATATGGATGCAAAACTGCATCAGTACCGGTTCCTTATTTACGTCGTTATTGTGGTCGAGCATTGCCGGTGATGCAGCAGATCTCTCGTACCGCATTTACGAGATGAGAAGAGGGAATAATATATATAATGGCAATGAGAAGTCTGACGAAGATACGAACGACGACGTCGAGACCGAGATCGAGAGAGAGAGAGAGAGAGAGAGAGAGAGAGAGAGAGAGAGAGAGAGAGATGGAGATACGATGACGCGAATATGTTCGTCGTATCTCTTATCTCGTTTATCAGCGAGACTTCGACTTCGTCTCGAAAATATAAGAAGAGAGAGAGAGAGAGAGAGAGAGAGAGAGAGAGAGAGAGAGAGAGAGAGAGAGAGAGAGAGAGAGAGAGAGGGGAGAAAGAGGTGAACGCAGTGTCGGTCATTCGATACAGTGAGACTGTATATGTATATTATATGTAACGGAGTCGGGGTAATATGGACCAGGGGGTAATACGGATCGCTCGATTATACGCGTAACACGCTAAAGGAATTTTTTTTTTTGTACCCGTTATATTTATTTATCTCGAGGACTTCTCGAGTATTGAATGACATTTTGAATTTTAATCAATTTTGGTCGTTCGTATTAACCGAATTTTGTTTCATTCGTGAAAACGCTGAAATATTTTTCGTTTTCTTGTCTCGTGGGCGACTATGAAGTAATATGGCGCTGCATGGCAACCGGTATAGAAAAGGCTTTTCCGTGTATCAGGTATTATTCCTGGCGTAGGTCTATAGATGGCAATATATATATATATATATAGACCTACGCCAGGAATATATATATATATATATATATAGGTATGTAGTTGAAAGTCGTCTATATAGCTTTGTGCTCGAGCTAGAGAGAGAACCGAGAACTCGCAGGTGCAGCTTCACGTTTCTCTCTCTCTCTCTCTCTCTCTCTCTTTCTCTCCAGTTTCGCGGAGGAGAACGGGAGTGAACAACTCACGCTGTACTAGATTACCGTCCGTTCGCCCTGGCGAACCGGCTACTGGCTAACCGCGAGCCACCGATGACTCAAGCTCCGAGTCGTAGCAAAATTGCCAACTTGTCCCGGGAGAAAAATTCTACTACATGGAAAAAAAATCCCCGGAACTCGAATAAAAAAAAAAGCCCCAATTTTTCAATTTTCATTCAAATTTCAAACGCAATAATAACGATTTCATCTATTTTTAGCCCATGGCTAAATAAATTCCAACTTTTTAATATAAAAAATATTTAAAAAAAAAACAAAATTTGCAAAAAAAAATTATTTTTAAATAAAAACTCTTGCCAATATTATTGAGAGAAATATTGTTACACGTGCTTAATGTTTATCAATCGATACCGTAAGCTCGCTCGAGGGCACGACCTTTCGTACGTCGAAAAGAAAAACGTCGCGACGGAGACGTCTTTAAAAAAGAGAAAAAAAAAAAAAAAGGAAAAGGAAATTTCAGAAAGAAGAAAAAATATTTATTCGGCTGGTTCTTATCGCTGGCGAGAGAGAGAGAGAGGGGGAGGAGTATGCTTGGGGGGATGTGTTACCCAGCTGTTATCACCGAAACGAGCCGGGTGTTGTTGACCGTAACACGCTCGCTTCTCGACGTTACTCTCCTCCTCCGTTTCTTCTTCTTCTTCTTCTTTCTCTCTCTCTCGTTTCGTCGCACCGGGAAAATGTCGCCGTCGGCAGAAGGTTCAATAACCATAGTCAAGGTCGAGCTTTCACCCGATTCGCCGGTTTATTCCGTCTGCCCGACGCGAAAACAAATGATTATTTATCGTCGCGCGGCTTACGTGCGTCGTAAGAACGAGGCATATTTTTGTTGTCGTTGTATAAAGGGTAGAGAGAGAGAGAGAGAGAGAGAGAAAGAGAGGTTCACGGTATGATAAGATGTATTTTTTATCGATCGAAAGCGCGAAAACGTAAGAATTTTAAATTCTGGGAGAATCGAGATGACGATCGATATTTCCGAAACGCGAGATGACGATAAATTCGTGATAATAAAGTATTATTTCAATCGACACTACGATTACGAAAAATCACAACAAATTTTTTTTAAAATCGTATTTTTTTTTTAATTTGAAAATTTTTGCAACGATTCTCGCTCGACCACCGGTCAAACCGGAAATGACCGTAATTTTCGTACGTAGTAGACGCGTGAATTTTAGTCGATTTTTATAAATTTTGTTATTAACGAATAACTTTTTCGATGTTTTTGAAATTTGGCATATTGTTTATTTATATTTCGAACTGCTACGAGAATTTTGTTTCTTTTAATGAACAATGTCCGATTTATTGTGCAGTTTTCGGGGACGAACGTAGCGCGAGTTGTTTATCGGTGGGCCTTGTAGTTCTTCCTGTATTCATACGAAACAAAAATCAAAAAATCTGATTGTTTATTAATGTTATAATTAGTCGGCGAACCTCCAAAAAATGAAAAAAAAGCAAAATTCGCGAATTGAGACACTTTATAAAAACAACCTTGCAATTTTTACTACATTTTCCAATAGTTTTCGCCTCGAAAAAATATAATTTTTTTCTAATTTTCAAAACAAGTAAGTCTGCATAGAAAGTAATGGTATAGAAAAGATACGTGCAAAATTTCAGTGTGATCGCTGACCAACTTTTCGAGTTATCTGCCCCACCGATTTGAAAAAACATAGTTTTGAGAAAAACGCGTTTAAAGTTCTAACGGCGCGCGAACGTTCGGTATAGAAGGGTCCCATTTACACGTTGCAACATGAGAAATACTTTGCATCAAATTTTATAATTGTTCTGCCGTATTCTTAACAAGTTATACCAACATTTTATGAAATTAAAAAAAAATCGATTTTTTGACAATTCTATACGAGTCTCCTGCCGCAATTCTTTCCCTGTACGAAAATATTGTCTCGAGACGATTATTATAAACAAATAAAAATAAATTCTTTATGATAAAAATGATAAAAAAATAAATTATTTTTCTCGCTAATAAAGCTTCGTACTTTTATGCTTCGACGTACGGGTTTGCATCGAGGTGGAGGGTTTGTAGTAACCTCGTGTGCAAGGTGCGTGCATCATTGGTCGAGTGTTGAGCATGATAACAGAAAGAGAGAGAAAGAGAGAGAGATAAAAATAGATAGAGATAGAGAGAGAGAGAGAGAGAAAGAGAGAAATAGTCGAGATCGCAGTACCAGCGTCCTTGGCGTTACCGCTGCCGGCTATGGTGTTGAACGATCGTGACGCAATATCAAACACCGGCGATCTCCCTAAGTACGCGCACGCCCATCGAAGGTCGCAGGCCCGCATGGTTCACGAGCTCGGCCCACGCTTCTCGCGAACCAATAGATCTTAGATATATATTTAATCATAGATATACGAAAAAATATCCAGCTACACAAACACCCGTTCGCATAAATTACGCTCGCGTAGAGAAAAAAATTCAAAAAAAACGAAAAAAAAAAGGATCGCTATCGATAAGTGGCGCCATCTATGAAAATTCCGACGGTGAATTTTCGTACTAGATTTAGGAATTCGACTCGTCGTTTTCGTCGAGTCATCGTCGTCGCGCGTATATCCGTTTTCGATACGTTGTTTTTTTGCTCCTTCTCGTCGTTCCGTTTTTTAATTTTCTTTTTTTATTTGATTTGTTTTCCCTTCGTTTTTCTTCTCTCGTCTCGTCTCGTCTCGTCTCGTCTCGTCTCGTCTCGTCTCGTCTTCTACACCCTCGGCGAGCCCGAACTAGGCAGACACGCGGGGTTCGAGACTGTCTCGCGTTACGAGTTCCAAGAAAATTAGTCAACGGTCGTTCGGTCCAAAAGAGAAAGAGAGAGAGAGAGAGAGACAACGATATAGAAAGAGAGAGAAAGAGAGAGAGAGAGAGCGAGAGATAACGACGAGAGATGCGATCGAGCGAGAGGAAGACGAAGAAGGCGAGATACGCGAGAGAAGCCGGTCGGTGAACTTGACGCTGGCTCGTCGGCAAAGACGAAGCCAAGGACCCTCTCTCGGCCCAGGGAGCATTATCCCGATTGGCCCGTGGGTTAAAAGACCGAGAGAGCGAGAGAACGAGAATGAGAGAATGAGAGAGAGAGAGAGAGAGAGAGAACGACGATAACCTGCGTGCTGCCTGTCTGACGGGCGAGAAGGATATCGAACGAGAGAGGCAACGAACTGCGAGAGCGTAGGGAGTGAACGAAAAAAAAGACGAACCGTGCCTCTGTCGAAGTGCTGGATAGAAACGAGAGAAGAAACCAAAAAAAAAACAGAGACGAAAAAACTGTGTGTGAGAGAGAGAGAGAGATGAAGAGAGGGGGAGAGGGACGAGAAGCAGACATTTGGGCAAAATGTATATATAGTAAATATGTATACCGCTCCTTCTTCCTTTTCACGAGTAGACGGCTCACGTATACACGAGTAAATCTCTAAACGCGCGAGAGCGAGAGAGAGAGAGAGAGAGACATAGAAAAAGGGTGGGAGAAAGCGTTGTGTATATCGACCGTTAGATTCTCACCGAGCGTTGGTTGGACTAACGTACACACATTCCCGAGTACCCACACACGCACATTACACCAGACGGTGGAGAGAAGAAGGGGAAAACTGTTTAAGGCGAATTCTTCCCTGGTGGTAAGTCAAGGTCGCGTACTTGCGAATTTTCGGCGACGGTAGCGACATCGTCGTCCTCTGTGTATTATGTTTGTGTGTGTGTGTTCGTGCGTCTCGGTGAATTAGCAAAGCTCCGTTGAACTGTGCAGAAAACGGACGTTAGGGGATTTCCCCCACTTTGTTGGGATCCTTTGTTCCCTCTCTCTCTCGCTCTCGGTCTTTCTTTCTCTCTCTCTCTCTCTCTCTCTCTCTCTCTCATTCACGGTCTTTCTCTTTTGGCGCTTTTGGCCAATCGCCGTTCGCTCGGGGCAAGTTCGCGAAAGTGTACGACTTCGGTGGAAGGGAGGAGGGAGGGTGGGAGAGGGGGGAGGCGAGTATCGTGGCGTCTGGCAGGATAACGTTACCCTAGGGCAGGACTATCCTCGCGCAACGAGAAAGCTACGGTGCGAGATCATGGCGCCCCCTCTTGACGAAGATTCGCCAACGCCCTCTGTAGGATTTTTTTTGCACTAATCCGTTAAATAACGATTTAATAGAAATATGTTTTTTCTCTCTCTCTCTCTCTCTTGTAAAGTTGGATTATTATTCGATCGTGATTTTACGAAATATTTATAAAAATTGACAATATTTTATTGAGAAATTATCGAGTCACGTTGGGTCGAAATTTCCACGAGAAATTTACAAACTTGTATTGTGACAAATTATTGTTAGTCGAGGAAATGAGATAATTTTTTGTCAATATCTTCGTCCTTACGTCGATGATAAGAAGGAAAATAGCTTCTGGAAAGGTTAACGCGCGATTTCGATAACGCTGATAACGGTAACGATAACGGATTATCCTTTTACGACTTTGACGAAAATCCTCTTGAGTGATAAAGAACAAAAAATCGTTGGTAAATCCTACCGTCCACGATATCGAGTTTCTCGTGAATTCGAGTTTGACAAAACGTTGTTACAAAAAAGGGAAATGGTCAAACAATATTCGATCCTTGCAATGATTCATTTTAAGGCGAACGAGAATCCTCGAGCTCGAGTTTAAAACGAGCGACGTATCCGTCGCTCTTGCGCCAACTCGATCGTTTAAACAGCAGCAATATTATCGTGACAACGTACTTGCGCTCGTGGAGGTTATTTTTAGTACCGAGCTGACCCAATGGTACACTTTGTTTTCTCTTTTTTTTTTTTTTTTTTTTTTCATCCTTAGGCTTCGACTTTCAAATTCTTTCGGGCACGAAGGAATTCCTTGCGTTCTTTTTTTTCTCTTCTCTTCTCTTTTCAACTAAAACACAATTCTTTCGCGGACCGAGTCTCAAGTACGAATGTATTTTATCGTCTCGTTTTATTTCTCAATCAAGCTGAAGGAAAAAAAGAGAGAGAGAGAGAGATAGAGAAAAACCATACCAAGAGAATTCTTACGGTCGGAATCCTTTTTCGGTAGTGTCCTTCGCTTTTCATTCTCGTTTCGGTCTCTCTCTATTCGGTTCACTGCCAAGTGATTTAGCGCGCGAGAAAGGAGAGACAAGGAGAATGGCACGAGATTTGTGCGAGCAATATGGCTGAAGCCCTCTACCGTCTCTCTCCCCCCACTCCGCCGCTGACGCTTACCGCGCGCCCCCCACCGTCGGCGTCAGCAACCATCGCACGCTCTCCACGATCGGTATACACGCTCGCCTCGCGGAGAGAGAAAGTCACTCGCGTGGCGTACGACGGTCGCGTTACGAACTAGCCGAGCTAACAATCAAAATGGCCGCACGACCGGTGCTGCCGTCGTTAGTCGTTAAACGACGATATTTCGAAACGTTACGAAAAACGGTTGCGCAACTCTCTTTTTTTTTCTTTTAAACCGACCGACATAGGGCAAACTACTCGCGTGCAAGTCGACGTAACTGTGCTAGAGAGAGAGAGAGCAATTGTAAAACGTTGCACACGTTTCTCAAGGATTCGGCTAGAGCCGTTGAAAAGAGAGAGAGAGAGAGGGAGAGAAAAATAAACCTCGACCATATGGGCCTCTCGCCTATTTCGCGGTCTCGCTTCGCCTCTCGCGTCGCTGTTTTTCTCATTTTTTATTCCTTTCTTCTTGTTTTGTTTCTTTTCTTTTTATTCTCTCATTTATCGATCAATTATATGATTTCTTTGTTGCTTGTGTCTCACGCGAAAGAGAGATTCGCAACGAGTCGAACGCGAGCAAAACGTAACTGTTGCAACGTTTCACGTTGGTAAAAATAATAAAACGAAGAAGAAGAAGAAGAAGAAGAAGAATAAGACGAGAAAAAAAACGAGCGTCGACTTTCTCGCGAACGAGCAATCGCTCGAGCGGTCTAGTCGAAATGTGTCGACATTCCGTTAACGTCCCGAAGCATTTTTGCTCGCTCTATTATACATGTTTTGTCCGGCCTCGATGTATCGAAAGAGAGAGAGAGAGAGAGAGAAGCAAAAAAAAGAACAAAAAACAAGGTTTATGCTTCGACCGGCTTATAATTAACGGGTAAATGCTCGTGTTTGTGCAATTTCTTTTTACCCATATAGATATTCCCGGTTACGTGGTAAAATAATATAACGTCGGTATATTGTTCGTCCTACGTCGGTCAAAGGGGCCGAGTGTGCGTCGGGCGTACGTCAGCAAAGTCGCGGGGCTAATATGGCTTCGGGTGAAGTTTCACGGTCGTCGAGCGAAGGTCTGTGAAAAGCAATAAGGAGAAGGGATTGAGCGAAGCGTCGGCGAGATTCAACGTAAGAGAGTGAGAAGACAGCGAGAGAGAGAGAGAGATGACGCGTTCGTTTCCGAAAATTCGCAACGACCGATAGAAAAAAACAAAACAAAACAAAAAAAACAGATTCAATGGTTAAGAGAGCGAGTGAGAAGCCAACGGTAGTCCCGTACGGTTTCACGCTCTCCGTGACATTGTTGCGGTGCGTTGCGAGAAAAAAAAAACAACACGAAAGAGGAAAAAAAATCGAAGGAGTGAAAGGAGGACAGAAAGAGAGGGGGGAGAGAACGAGTCAAAGACGGAAAGAATCGTCCGTCACTCTCTCTCTCTCTCTCTCTCTCTCTTTCTCTCTCTCTTTCTCTCTCTCTCTCTCGCTGCGCCATCTCTGCGTCGTCGACGAGAATTACGGTTTTCCTCGAGACACGCGTGGTAGAGAGGGCGTTGTTGTCGTCGTGTGCGTAAAAGTCGTCAGCGCGAACTAGGGGGCGAGCGAGAACGACGTCATTAAAGAGAAAGATTGGACGTGCGAGAATGAGAGAGAAAGAGAAAGAGAGAGAGAGAGAGAGAGAGAACAAAAGTCGTGAAAAGAGGACGAGCCTAAAAGTATACGAGAAACTACGGTAGCTAATCGTAAGTCGTGCCAATATAGACATATAGACACACGCACACACATATATATATATTTGTGTATAAACGTATATCTATATGAAAGCGTCGAGGAGAATTTCGCGTGCGTAAAAAAAAACAGCCGATCAGGGCCTAGGACAACGAACGTTCGCGTCGTCGCTCTGTTCGAGTTTTGGCCGAGGGTGGGGGTAAGTGGGTTGCGACGCGACGACCGTATCTCCTGATCCCGACCCTCCTCGCTCTCGCTCCCTCTCTTTCTCTCACACACAGTCTCTTTCTCGCTCGCACATTTTCGATGCTCGCGAATATCGCCAGCTGAAATTCGCACAGCCCGGCGCTCACCGTACGTCCTTGACTCTGGCCGGGGCCGAGCGAGAGCGTGCGAGGGAGAGAGAGAGAGAGAGACGGTGAGCGAGAAAAAAAAATTCTAGTCGCGTCTGCACGCGAAATATCGAGCGTAGGTCGTGGATACGATTTTAGACGCGGGCTCCCTCTCTCCCCCACTCTCTCGCTCTCTCTTTCTTTCTCTTTCTCTCGCTCACGCATGCGCTCTCTCACGCTCTCTCTGTCGCTCGGTCTCTTTCACTCTCTCGCTCGGTCTCTTTCTCTCGCACAGTTACGCGAGTGTACGTGTGCTGAAATATTAGCACGCGCGTCTTGTTGACACAAGTATGTATCTCGCACGTTATAGAGAGAGATATTTCGGCTCTGTTACGTACACGGGACGATGCACGCCTCGTGACATAACCTCGGACGCGTAATCGTAACAAAGGCGTAACGTATTTATAGACGGGAAGATAGAAACAAACGAAAAAAGAATCCCGGGAGCGATAAGGAAAATGGATTTATCGCGAGTTTCTTGTTGTGTTTTTATTTGTTTTTAAAGATACTTTCGCGTGAAATTTAACGATGGATTTATGTTCGTACAAATGTTGATAACTTTTTTTGTTTTTTTTTTTGTTTTTTCTTTCAAATTAATTTTACCGTTTGATAACGATAATGAATAATGATAATTAATTTTTTTGATCGATTTTTATTGTTGTCGAATTTCTATAAAATACTTTTGGCAAAGAATATTCCAAAATTTTATTTGTGCATTTTTTGTTTATTTTTCTTGGGGACTTTTCAAGAATTTCGATCAAATATTTGAGCAAATTGAAAAAATCTATGGTTTTCATTATTATTTTTATTTTTATGAATGTTATTATTATTTATTATCGCGTTCGTTTTATAGTCAAAAAAATAATAATTTTGCCGTTCGATAATGACAATAAATGTTTTTATCGCTTATTATTATTGCGGAATTTCTATAAAATACTTTTGGCAAAGAATATTCCAAAATTTCATTCCTGGATTTTATGTTTATTTTTCTTGCGGACTTTTCAAGCATTTTTATCAAATATTTGAGCAAATTGTAAAAATCTATGGTTTTCATTATTATTTGTATTTTTACGAATATTATTATCAATTATTATCGCGTTCGTTGTATAAACAAAAACAAAACAATGTTAATCCTAAGAGAAACTGGACTCGGAGCAAATGTATTTTTAAACAACGTCGAAGAAATAAAATTAGTTGCCTATTTTCTACCGACTATTCGAGACCCCGAAAAATCGTCGGAAAAGGATTTTAGCCTCGCGTATGTAATAGCAATGATAAATCACCTATGAGTAAGGACAGACCTTGTCCCTCGCTTTCAAGTACAAACGCATAATTTTATCTCGTGTCTTTTATTACTATTTTCTTTTTCCTCTTTTTTTTTCTCTTTTTCATTTTCATTGCCACAGGCACATTCACGCCTACCTCGTCAATCTCGTTCGCCATGTTTAGAAGAGACGAAACGTTCGAGGAAGCATTTAAAAAAAAGGAGACATAGTAAAGAGAGAGAGAGAGAGAAGCAACGACTTACGTATCGGTGCACAAAGTGGGACACGCGATTCTCGTGTGTGACCTCATGAACGCGAATGCGGCCTTACGTTGGTTGTGTATAACATCGATCAGCAAAGTGGTGCGCTTGCTCGTTAGCGATTATTCGCACCGTCTCTTTATATATATATATATATATATATATATATATATATATATATAAACATGTATAGGAGGGCGGCATGAGTTTCATAAAACATATTTACCAAACGCAAACATAGAACGTGCTTGACTTTCGCGACTTTTTCAAAAAGCGACGCTTTGAAGTAATGAAAAAATGAAAAAAAAAAATTGAAAAAAAAAACGAAAGAAGACGAGAAAAAGTCTCCTCAAAATCTTGTAAAAGTGATTTATTTTCCGTTTACCGAGGGTCGAGTTCTCGTTCACGAGACAAAAATTAACGCTCGTCACGAGCAACGTGTAATTTTCTTTACGGTCGGTTAAAAAAAATCTTTTTTAAGCGTGTTTTTGCATCGAGCCTGCGCACTTCGGGTAATCAGGACGAAAATTTATCTCGAAAGCTTATTTATTTTCGTTCCGTCGATTAACGACAAACCAAAAACGAAAAAAAAAGAAAAAAGGAAACAAGAAAAACGGTAAACAAAAGAGCGCAAAGTACGAGCGACGATATTGTAAATAACAAAATAACAAGTCTCGCGTTTCGCGAGACTTGTTTTTTTTTTCGTTTTTTTTTTTTTTTTGTAACGCTGCAAACAATGTGACAGGTGGTTCGTTACGCGAGGATCGGGACGCGTCGAAGAAACTTCGCTCTTTACTCGTGCTCGACGCGTCGAGGGACGAAATTTTCGAACGACGATGAATTTGAAACGAAAGAAAAAAAATTGAAAACAAAATAATAAAAACTTTGAAACTTTATCGTTTTTCTTGTTTCGCGTCGGGCGAGACGCGCGCGGCTATTATAAATTATTACGAAAACGTCGCGTCGTGAAACGGAGGGAGACCTTGGCCCTTGGAAGACCTCGGCATTTGATCGAATCTTGGCATTTAAAACGAAATACTACTTTTAGACAGCGTCGTTGCTCTGTCAAGATGTCGAAACGCGAAGAAGAATGAAACAAAATATATATATAAAAAAGTGCTCGAGTTCGTCGAGTCGATTTTCCCCTCGATTCGATATTAGAAAATTCCAAGAGAAATTTAAAAAAAAAATGAAAATTTAATGAAATTTTGGAAAACGAATCGAACAAATATTTTCTATTAATTTCTAGGAAAACAAAATTATTTATTTAACTCGATACTCGTCTCGCTCGGTCGCTACTACGATTATTGCGAGCGTCAAAAGCAGTATCATATTTCTCAGTAGCGCGTTCGACCTTTCCCACACTTGGTCGAGCTTCGTCCAACCGGCTAAAGTTCGTCGGGAGAGAAAAGAAAAAAAAAAGAAAAAGAATGAAAAAAAACAATGGCCATTCCATAGATGCCAATAGTGCCCGCCCCCTAATTGCATCAATCGGTAAGGCCGATCGGTCGACGCGTACGCGATAGGCATGTCGGAAAGGTCGAAAAGTATCATATTTAAACAAAAATATCAATATCGATATCGATATATCGAAACAAAAATATCAATATCGATAGCGATATATCGAAACAAAAATATCGATATATCGATATATCGGTAAGATTTTGTAAAAAAATATATTTTTTATGCAATCATGTTCCTCGGCTAAATCAATATTGATCAGATAATGATAAAGGGAAGACTTAAAATTTGATGTGCTCAGCGGTCAGTATTGACGCTTCCGCGTCATATCTGCCAATTGGGCCTTCTCGACTTTTGAACATCCGCTTTATTTTTTCACGGTCACAGAGTTATTTTTTGACACAGACTAAAGTAAAATAAACTCTGTGTTGCCATTGGACAAAAATATCGTTTTTTTAAATATATTTTCGATACTTGAAATTTTATATCGATATTTCGATATTATCGAATGAAAAATATCGTCTGAAAATATCGATATATTGAATGAAAAATATCGTCCGAAAATATCGATATATCGAATGAAAAATATCGTCTGAAAAAATCGATATATCGAATGAGAAATATCGATATTTCTAATACCTAGACGAGTCAGCATCGGCCTAAGGGAACGAGAATTGACGATCTCGACTCTCGACTCTCCGTTCGATTCGTAAATTCGTCGATGTTCTCGATTTCCCGATTTTCGAAGAATCTCGTTGACGCGCATGCGCAATCGACGTCACGCTATCGTCACAACCGATACGGCCAGGTACGAGGCCGAATGCGCGCGCATTCGGTGTATCTAACATCGATCCGGTAGCCACCGAGCAGCCGATCTTTTCGCTCGTCAACGCGGTAAATTGCCAAGGACGAGGTACGCACCCATCGCTACGTGCATTTCGCTTACGCGATGATCTCATCTTTGCATAACCCGACTGAACCGAGGCCGAGTTAGGCAGTCGGAGACCACGCACCGTGGATACGAGTTTGAAGACCGACCGGTAGTGTTATACGCCTCTCTACATATAAATAAACATCGAACATCTGAAATGATATCATGCGTGGCTGTGAGTATACGCGCATGCGCGTGTGCATGCGCCGGCGCGCCTCCGTCTCCGCGCACGCGCGTGGGCCGGCCGTTACGGAGGCGCGCATGCGCGCCAGGCTGCGTTGCGCGCGCAGGTTCTCGCGCATGCGCACACGATCTATGCGTCATCAAAACTCGATAATTTACTTTTACGTTACAATTTTTACAATCGAATCGATAAATTATTCCAGTAATTTTTCGTTGCTTAAAAATATTGGGGTAAAGAGATATTTTAGAAAATTTTACTAGTAGTTACGGTATATTTTATAAATATACTGGCAAAGGGAAAACGAGGATTAGCGGACTTGTTTATTAAATATTAAATTTTAAAGTTCACGTCAACGTTCGATCGATCGCCTTGATTGTACGTCGCGACGTCGGTCCCCTTTCAGTTTATCGCGTATGACTTCCGTGTATTTGAAGAAAAAAAACAAAATTCGCAGCTTACCTAACTAATTAACGAGAAAGTATGAAAATAATGCGAACCGTTTACGAAAAAGCGTTGCCAAAACTCGAGTCTATTTAAATACGATTTTTAATCATCGAAAATTAATTTTCTGATTATCCTAAATCCTTCAAATTAACAAATATATGTCAATAATAATTACGATTATCTAACGTAAAATTGAACATTTTCCCGTTATCAGTTCCAACGCATCATCATTATTTTCCTACCATAAGTTGCTTTTGGTGACGTCACACGATGTATCAACATACGAATTTCGTACCTTCAGAATCCCACCCTTCAGAAATGATTTAGCAACAGCCTTAATAATTCGGTAGTACAGTTGGTTCCGTGTAAACTCGATCGTGCATAAATTCTTGCCTTTTTTTTTAAATACGAACCCCGGCCACCATATTACGTAGAGACGCTGCTCTATGTTATGTATACAGATGGTTTCGAGTACGAGTAGAGGAGGAGGCATCGTCGATGAAGCATAGCACGTCCGGATTCCCGGACCTATCTAACCCACTTCCGTCGACCGTTACACCATATAGCGTCCAAAGTTCTCCGGTATGACGCAAATATAAAAGAGATTATCACACATTGTATAGGACCAGCTGGTTTTCACGACGTCTCCACTCCTCTCTTTACGACGGACGAGGGAAGAAAGAGAGAGAGAGAGAGAGAGAGAGAGATTGATTGATTGGTATTTATTTATTACGTCCTAGCGAGCTATGGGGCAAATTAACAGAATGGTACAATGAACCGCTTGTGTAATAAGAAGCTTATATCTAATGCATTCAGAAATGTGTGAGTCTGTGATTGTGAATTAATGACCCATGAGAAATTCAAGTGAAATTCTAAAAATTTACTAAGCTAAAATTTAATTGAATGGATAATTGAATTCAATTGAAAAATTCAAGTGAAATTCGAAAAATTGACTGAGCAAAGACTGAGAGAGAGCGAGAGAGAGAGAGAGATTGATTGATTGATTGGTATATATTTATTACGTCCTAGCGAGCTATGGGGCAAATTAACAGAATGGTACAATGAACCACTTTTGTAATAAGAAGCTTATATCCAATGCATTCAGAAATGTGTGAGTTTGTGATTGCGAATTAATTACCCATGAGAAATTCAAATGAAATCCCAAAAATTGACTAAGCTAAAATTTAATTGAATTAATAATTGAATTCAATTGAAAAATTCAAGTGAAATTCGAAAAATTGACTAAACTAAAATTTAATCGAATGGATAATTGAAATCAATTGAAAAATTCAAGTGAAATTTCAAAAATTGACTGAGCAAAGACTGAGAGAAAGAGAGAGAGAGCGATAAGGAAATCTGAAAATAAGCTTCGTCGTCGTCGTCGTCGTCGTCGTCGTTCGCTCATTTCCTCTCCCCCCCCCCCCCCCCCGCCCTCGTAGTGACGATACGTATGATGGAAAGATTGACGTTTATGACCCACGGGTAAGGTCGTAGAACGAACGGATATCTCGCTACCGGACGTACCTTTTTGACCGTGAAAACCGGTTACACTCCTCTTACCCAACCCATCCTCGCGCCCTTTTTTTTATTACCATATACATACGATCTTTCGACTCATTCTACTAAACCCCCGAACGATAAATCTTCGTTTCTACGCGACCATTGTTTACATAAAATCTTCCTCATTACGTTTCCAATAAAAACAAAAATAAAATTGTCGTAAAAAGTTTCCAAGGTCGTATGAAATTTCTCTCAAGGTCACGAACGAATCTCGGCGTTCGTTAAAAATCGCTAGGGAATTTTCACGATTAAAAGAGGTTCTCTCGGTCTCCAGTAATTCCCGTTATTTTCGTATATTCGGTTCGCCATTGTACGTAAAACGCGAATGGAACTATCCAGAATAAAATTTGTCCCGGTGATCGACCGGAGAACACGTTTTACGACTAAATCGCAAACTTATACACGCATATATACAAACATACATATATACATACATACAAACATACATACATACATACAAACATACATACATACATACATACACACACATACACACACACACATATATATATATGACGTTACGACGAGAGAGACTTTGGCTCGTACGTGTGTTGTTGCCGGGCACGGAAATACGTGCTGTGCGCGCGTGTCAAGTTTTACGCAATGCGCGAGCCATTACGCAAGAGACCGGGTGGAAAAGCGAGCTCGTAGGAGGTCGTTAGAAGGGCAAGAGGGGCGGGGGAGAGGGGAGGGCCCCCCCCTCTCCCGCGAGAGATACATAAAAAAAGAAGTGGGAAGTAGTGAGTGAGCGGCCGACGGAGTGAAGAAAGGGAGGGGGCAGAGAGAGAGAGAGAGAGAGAGAGAGAGAGAGAACGTAGTTGCGACGAAGGAGTGGGGGGAGATACGAGAGGGCGCTGGTGTCGCGCGTGTCTCATTTCGCTACGACGATCGGACGATACGACGCGATGTCTAACGCACAATGGCAAAGAGTGGGGGTGGCGGGAGGAGGGGGGGGGGGAGCATGCGCGTCCGATTAATATTACCTATAACGCGTTAGTGGCCGTGAAACGCGAGCATCAATCCTCTCTTGCTCCCCCCCCCCCCTGCCCCTCTTGATTCCCTCAGCGTGCACCCCAGCGTGACGTCGAACAGTCCGAATGATAATTTTGCAACGAGATAAGAAGAAGCGAAGAGATTTTTTTTTTTTCTTGTTTTTTTTTTCTTCTTTTGTGTACACGACACTTGAAATTATGTTCCGGAGAACGGAAATATTCGCTTGGCGATGCAATGATACGTTTGTGTCCGTGGATACGATGTTTTTGTTTTAATTGCCGTGGGATTAATTGTGATAAGAATAATCTCGTGATTAATTAATTTCTAAATGTTAATTCGAAGTAGGATGTATGTTTTTTTTTTTTTTTTTTTTTTTTTTCATCGGGATTACAAACATGGCGGGCGTTGTGTCTAGGAAAATTGAAAAATGATAATTTTTGTTATTTGTTTTATTCTTGTTTTTTTTTCTTTTTTTTCTTTTTTTTAATATTAATGCGGTACGACCTACGGGCGTTTTCAATATGCGATACATGCAAGAGCGATAGGATCGATTTAATTATCTCCCGGCTGTAATTAATTCCCGCGGGTTATATCGATAGCCACGATCGCGAGGAATTCATTTACCAACGGGGCGAGAGTATTCCGTGTCGAGGAAGTGTACCATCGTCTATAGGACGAGGGGGGAGGGGGGTCAACTCGCATGAATAACTCATTGGTTCGTACATGGACATGGGAATGCGCATGGGACCTCTCGACTCGTATCGTTACGCGAGCCTCCTTTTATCTCTCATCTCCGAATTGAGTCCATATTCGTTTCGTTCATACGATCGTAACAAATCTGAGGAAAGTTTATTTTTCTCATACGTTTTTTTAACTCAATTACAATTATAGGCAAGATTTGTATAATTAATTTCAAAATTATTTCAAATATTTAACATCGAGCTGGAAATTTTTTAATCTGGGTGAAACAATTTATCGGAAGAAATAAAACGATGGTCGCTGATAAATAAATTGACAAGGATGTTCGTATAGAATTTCAAATTTTCGAAGAATACTCGATTTTTCGATTTTACGTAATACTTTTCGAAAAATATCATTATCTATATAATTATTATAGAAATGAAAACAGTCGTAATATAAATAATAGGAAGGAGATTTTTTACGATCGGCATGCCAGATTTAAGTGTTTAGGCTGGAATACCCCGTATATAAATAATTCATACCAACGACTAGGAAGAGGGAGGGAGAGAGGGAATTTGTAGTAAAATATACCAGCAGGAAGTAGTAAGTACGAACGTATGACTCGATCTCTTGGTTCGCAAAGTCGTAATATACAAACACTTTCACATATTTATACATTACGTCGTACACACATGTATATATATATGTCTCTCTCTCTCTCTCTCTCTCTCTCTCTCTCTCTCTCTCTCTCTCTATATATATATATATATATATATATATATATATATATACATGTGTGTACGACGTAATGTACAAACACTCTCACATATTTATATATATATATATATATATATAGTGTGTACGGCCATCAAAACGCTATTGAGTGCTACTATTCCTGACCGACAATGGACTAACTCTATATTCCTCTTCCGCATAGCGATCAATCATTGAATCGCGAAATAAATAAATAAGAAAAAAAATAGGTCATACATGTACGATTTCGCACTTCCGGGTGTTTCAGTCACAGCAGTAACGCACAAACTCAAGGATCGTCGTCCTTCGTTCGCTCAAGATGAAACTAGAAGGACTCTCGCGCGACGCGTGTCTAAAATTCCATTTTCGTATTACGTCGTGTGAAAAAAAAAGAAACAAAAAAGTCATCTAAACAGGAAATTGCAATGTCGTCGATGTGGGTTTGTCACGAGACGCGACGTTATTGCGAAGATAAATTCAGCGTGCCGAGAACGAGAGAAGGTTCGACGATCAAGCGTTCGCGATGCCACGAGGTTAAAAAAAAAGAAAACAAAAAAAATAGAAAAAAGTGCACGAGTCTCCATCCGTCCGCACTTTTCCCTCGACCTTGGACAAATCTTTAATACCCCGAGACACCTCTAGTCGTTTTACGACTCGACGACGCGACTTTGCCCGAATTATTTTACTTTTTTTGTTTTTTTATTTTGTTTTCGCGATATTAGAAAGTCAATATTTTTTTCCTCCTAAGAAATATCGACGATCATTATTTAACGTAAATAATATCGATGCGATTATCATTGTCGCCGTTGCAACAATTTTTTCACAAAATCTCTTAAAGATAAAAATTGTAAAAAAATGCCCCATAGCTAGAAAATAATCCAACAAACATCAAAAAATCATTATTCTCCAGAAAAAATATCCATTTCATTTAGATCTTCCCTATTGCAACGATATTTAAAAAAAAAACTATTCAACATCAAAATTGTCAAGAAAAATTAATCAAGAATCCAATGAGAATGTCCCATACCTAGAAAAATGCACGTGTACATACACACACACACACACATACATTAGTACATAGAATAGATATGTATACATTTATACAGATATTATTTTGCGCTCGTGCAGTCAGGGTCACTGTGACCTTAGCTATCCTCCCCCTCACCCCCCACCCCCCTCCTCCCACTCCACCACTACCACCACCCGGTAACACGGTTCGCCTATATGCGCCTAGAACCTCGAGCCAAGCGTCCTCGTAGCGAGCGGGTGGCGGGCTGCATAGGAACTGCAGCGCGGGCGTCGCATATCGTAGGTAAACTCGCCGCCGACCCCGTCGACAGCCTCATCGAGTGCAACCGGCGCATGCATGGTAAGGAGCAACGCGGGGATGAGAAGAGGGACACGTGCCAGCAGTGACGTCACGTGGCACCGAACCGCTCTTTACCTCGCCCAGCCCCGGCCGGTTGCCTCCTCCTCCTCCTCCTCATCCTCCTTCCCCTCCTCCTCCTCCTCCTCCTTCGTGCTGTACTTTTCCCCCCTCTCTGCCTCTTCCCCCACCATTCGTTCGCGTTGCACAGCGATGCACGCGCGCGACCCGGCTTATTTCCACCGACGTATATACACTCACACAGACAGACGGACAGACACACAGACACACACAGAGAGAGAGAACTCGGCGAGATAGTGAACGATAGAGGAAGGGGTGAAGGGAGGGGGGTCAAGAGAAAGAGAGGGAAGGGAGAGACCGAAGGTTTTCGATGTATTATAGCGAACGATACCGTCCCGTTTACAACATCCACTTACCACGCGCGCACACACACACACACAGACGTATATATATATATATATATATACACACACGTACACAGGGAGTGTATGCAAGTATGTGTGGGAGAACGAATGGTGAGAAAACGGCGCGTGCACCACCACAACTGGTTTCTCGAGGTCTCTTTATATACCCCCCACCCCTCCTGCCCGCTTATCTACCTCTCAGTGTTCCATGCACTATGGATTCTCAGTCTCCTTGCACATTATCTACGTATATATATATATATATATATATAGGTACGTAAATATGTCGTTTTAGCGAAAAGAGAGAAAATAGGATTCTCGTGTTTCTGGAGTCTGGGAAGGACCAGTAGGGGAGTGACTTGAACTTTTATTTTTATTTCATGGATACTGGCGAAAAATAAGTTTTCTTTTTTTTTTCGTACTCACCTACAAGCGAGAATATATTATTTACTGTAGACGCGGGGTCAACCGTACGGTTATTGAGATAGGCGTTATTTTTCTCCCGGTTGACTAAGGTTTTATCTCGCGTGTTCTGCTTTTGTAACTTACGAGAATCGGGAGGTTACCATTGCCTTACTCACTGTGAAATATCGTTAGGTAAAAGGAATGTATTTTTCCGTTGATTATTCGCTCGTTTTCTCGTAGCGAAGCTTTAGTTCGAGACGCCACCGCGAGAGGCGCGCGCTACTGGCGCGCCCTAGCGACGGCGTCGGTAACTAGAAAGCGCCTGGGACTGGAAAAATCGCAATAAAAACGTGTTTAACCATAGAACGCTAACGATGAGTCATTCGTGTCTGGGCAACAATTTTCCGTTACGATTTTTCGTAAACCCTTGCAGATACAAATTTGGAACCGGGGGGGAAAAATGTTTAGGGAGAGGGTAAATACGGGGAAAATCTCGGAATTTTCTCTCATTTCGTTGATGACCACCGAAATGTTAAAATCGACGAAAAACGCCATTTTGTTAAAAATGGCGACACGAAACGGCCGCGAAGTAATGTATGCACTCCCGCGGCGGGAAAGAATTTAATAAATACTATTTAAAAAAATACCATTTCATACCCGTAAAAGGTTTTCCGAATATCCCTTCCTTCATTAAACTCATATACGGGAGATGAGAAGATAGTCATTTTTCAGGATGAAAAATAACGGTCCGATTGCAACCCCTCAAAATTTCTCATATTTTTTTCTAAAAGAGTGTTATTTCAATGTAAAAAAAGCCGTTGAATTTTTCAATTTATATAAAAAATCACAGGCGATACGATTTTTTAAACAATATCATAAAAAATACCTGCGCGTCTCCATATTTTGCATGAAATCGTTATCAAATTTTGTAATTTTCCGATGACACAAATTATTATCATTGACTTAAGGGTTCAAAGAACTCTCGTGAATTTTTTCAGTTTTTTTAAAAAAATTAAAACATTATAAAAAAAAAGGAATATCAATGTATCGATCGAAGTTTTTCTCAACCCCGGGGAAAAGCTTCGACCAATAAAATCGACGATAAACGAGAGAGCGAGAAAGAGGAAATTTAAAGTCAGAATCGACTTGGGTTACTGTGTAAACCGGCGAGCCTTGCAAGGCCGTCGCGTTATAGCTCGTACGACTTTGCGAAGCGAGAGATGGCGTTGGTGGTGGTAGAAAAGAGGGGGTGCGTTTCGTAAATCTCGCACAGTGGTCGTAGCAGTTTAGTTTCTATTATTAGGACCGAAAGTTCGTGCTCCAGAATGAGGCGAAGCGTGTCTGGTGTGCGAGCTCGACGGCACGAGCAAAAATGCATCCTATGCAGCCTCGGCGCAAGTCGTGTCGCGCATCTGTGTTGTCTCTAACACACGAGGTCCTCGAGCGACGTGTACGCTTGCCAGATACGGTTAGACGACACGAGTTGGCCGAGAGATCGCGCACGGTCTCTCTCTCTCTCTCTCTCTCTCTCTCTCTCTCTCTTGGCTCGTTCGATACTCGATCATCTGCGCGCGCCGTTCGCTCTCGTGCGCACGCGCGCGCGCTGGCGCATGGTTCTCCCTCTCTATCGCCGTTGAGACCGTAAATGCGTACGCGTCGCCTGACGAACGTTCGAATCCAAGCTGACTAATCCTTTTTTCCAATGACCTTTTTCTTTTTTCTTTTTTCTTTATTCTTTTTTCTTTCCAAACGCGTGACAAAATTTGAAAACCAATATAACGTTGTTCGATGCCTGCCTATCTTATCTCTCGAAAAGGTAAAATGGTCCTTGAACGACTTAGAACGCCAAGTGCCCTCATTCGATATCGAATAGAGCGAATGTTGAAAAATCGGGTCACGATAAGTTCGTAAATATCCGGTGCTCGAAATCGTCATGAGAATTTTACGGCCATGTCTCGATCGGTAATTTTATCGAAACGTTAAATTTCATTGTTTCTAGGTATTAGAGGAGCAAGCTTGAGTATTTTTGCGATGGGAAATGGAGCGATCGAAGAGTCGTCTCTGAAAGTTCGATTACGATTGGAAGATTGACTGAAATTATGGAAATGAAGGGAATAATCGTTACTCACCGAGCAGGATCCATTTTCGACGAGGTCGCGATTCACCCAGGCACGAATCTGTGGAAGAAGAATTAAAAATACAAAACTTTAATACATGATTTCCCTGATGAAAGCTCGAAATTAAAATTAACCCGAAGACCACAATTTTCTTTTGATTTTTCTAATTTTTTCACCGTTTCTCGCTCGTAGTCTTCGTCATTTTTGGGAATTCGCTTCGCTATTTTAGTAACGGGAGAACACCTCCGCCCGACGATCAACGAGGCGATCGAGAACTCGCCCGCGCGAGAGAGAGAGAGCCAAGATTAGAGTCGAGCGATAATACCTCAAGGTTCGAAGTCGGAGGCGAGCGGTGAGAGGGATGAAGCGAGAGAAAGAGAGAGAGAGAGACAGAGAGAGAGATAAAAACAGAGAAAAAGAGTTACGAAATATACGTCACGCCAACAGCCTCGAATCATCGACGAGAGACTCGTCGAGCAAAGAAAAGTCGCGAAAAAACGAAGATTCCTGTGTATTTTACGTCGAGCGCGACGACAGCGCACTGCGGTGGCGACGTTTTGTACTAGTTTTAGTTACCGCGCCGGCCACCGGTTCCCGCGCTATCCCGGCTGTTTATCGACTCTGCGAACGAGATAGAGCTAGGAGGAGAAAGCGAAAGCTATAAAATCGAGGAAAGAGCTTTCGCCAAGGTTTTCCCTCGAGGAAGTCCCACAGTGAGAGAATCCGCTTTGCGGCAACAAAAAAGAAGAATAAATAGAAACGTCGTGAAAAAAAATGGTGGTTAGTCTATTACAAAACCTGACGGTAGAATTTTTTCCCCTCCCCTATCTCCGCCGACATATTGGAGAACAAAAAAAAGAAAATAAAAGGAAAGAGAAAACGATGAGTTTCTAAACGATCGATAAAGATCGCGCATATAGTTTTGATTTATCGTCCTGTATTCTGGCGTCCTCTCAAGCGCGTAAATCACACGTGTATCGCATGCGAGTTACTCGAGAGCTTTCGTGTACGCGATTTTTTGCCAATTAAGACGCGCGTTGGTTATATGGAAAGGAAGAGAAGAAAAAAAAGGAAGAAAAAAAACGGAAGAGCGAGAGGAGAATACGCGAAACTTTCACTCGAAACGACGGTGAGGAGAGGGAGCGAAAAAATTACTGGCAAGAAAATGGACAGCGAGGTGTTGTTGTTGTTCTTTTTTTTCTTCTTCTTCTTCTTTTTTTCTTATTTCGTTGTTGTTACTCCTTCGTATAAGCGATGTAGATAGAGTTTAGAAAAATGCCTGCACGCGCGTTCACACACGCGCTAACCGGACAAGGTTACGCTCTCCCACCACCAGGGGGATATTCCACCGTCTCTACCCCGCCCTCTAGCGTCAAGGCGACGCACATACTAGCTTGCTGGCGCGCGCATTAATTCCGTTCGTTTCGCCTCTATGCCACACGATGCAGCGTAGACACTTGGCTCATAAACAGATCACGAAGAGATTGTGAATTACACAATTTCTACAGAGCGACGCAATTTGCGATTCTCGTCCTCGTTTCGCGACTCGCACGGCCCAACTTCTTCGTAACTCAAATTTCTCTTCGATAACTGACTTTTTCTTTCTTTTCTTTTTTCTTTTTTAAATACATCGTTTCCTTTCCAATCAATCGTTTAACTTGTTACGTTTGCAATCGTTGAATTTAGTCGGCTTTGTTTTACCGAGGGGGGAAAAAAAAAATTGTTTATTCACGACTCGTTTCTCGAATGGTTTTTACTCGATGGGAAATTGAGTAATCGAGGAAATTGTTTAATCGTAAAGTTGATAAGAATTTTATCGGAATTCCGATAATTTTTTTTTTCCTTATTGGATACGTTGGATGACTTTCGCGCGAGGGCTTCGCGTTTGACGACCGAGATGTGCGAACAAGGAATATAGTACGACGTGGATGAAGTCGAAGAAGCGTACGGTAATCAATCGTTATTATTAGCGTTCAAGGCGAGGGAGAAGCGGAACGTGGCTTCAAGGCCGGCCGACGAACCTCGACATCGTCGTCGTCGTCGTCGTCGTTGTCGTTGTTGTCGTCGTCGTCGTGGAAGAGTCAACGACGAGTGAGCCTGTGTCAAGGTTACGCAACGCCGATTTACGATTTATAGTAGACGGTGGAGGGTTGAGAGAATTACGAAAGCGACAATTTCGAGACGTTTGAATTTTGAAGCGCAGCCAAGAAATGTTTTTGAAGGGGAAATATTGGTTCTCCGGAATCTTTTGCTATTTACAACATCTTTCTTCCTTGTTATTCGATTTTGTTGGGCTATGTTAGGTTAGGTACGATTTATTTACGAATATGAACGATACGTTTTCAAATATTTAAGAAAGATCGTTATTGCAGTAAAATCGTCTTCAGAATGCTGTTTTTTAGGTTATGTCGTGCCTATCGCTTCTTTGGTTATGTTAGGTTTCCTAAATATTTGCAGACGAATCGTCTTCAGAATATTGTTTTTTTAGGTTATGTCTTGCCTATCGCTTCTTTGGTTATGTTAGATTTTCAAATATTTAGGAAAGATCGTTACTGCAGTCAACTCGTCTTCACAATATTGTTTTATAAATTATGTCGCATCTATCGCTTCTTTCGTTACCTTTATATTTTCAAATATTTCCGAATCATCTTCAGAATATTGTTTTATAGGTTATGTCTTGCCTATGACTCCTTCGGTCATGTTACGTTACGTCAACGACTGCCAAACTTCTCTTATAAATCATCGATATTCGATTAAAAATCGTTATCCTAGATCGTCTCGTATTTTCTAGGTTATATTCGAGGTAAGGAATTATTTACGAGTCGAATAAACATTTTTACCTTCTTCTTTTGTGGATGCATGTCCTCGAGGTAATCGGGAACGATACCTTCGTCGAGAGTGCCTGTGGAACCGGGTGTACTTCCGGAGGAGGAGCCTGAGGCTGTGTAAGGATATGCGAGCTGATTGTGCGAGGGATGATGCGCGGGTGTCGGCCATATTGAGCCATTGCTCGGCGCGCCCTCCTCGCTCAGCGGTGGACTCGGTGTACCACTGCGCCATGAGGCACCGCTGCTGCTGCTGCTGCTGTTCGACGTACCACCAGCCCCCGGTGAACCCACGACGACACTACCCGCGCCACGTCCACCCCAAGAACCTTTTTAAAAAATCATAAATATCTTTAATTCATCGAATTTTTTCATACAATATATATTTCAAATATATATTTCATATATATATATATTTAAAATACTTTTTTATATTTCTATTTATATACCTTTTTAAAAAATCATAAATATTTTTAATTCATCGAATTTTTTCATACAATATATAAATATATTAATGAAATATTAACAATATAATTAATTTCATTTATTATATTATCATAATAATATGATTATTAAATTTTGAAAATATTTCATCGCTGATTCCAATAAAAGAAATCATTATTGAAAGTTTTATTTTAATATTCACTGCCCTTGTATTTTATTATTATGCGAATATTATTTCGAAATATATATCTGTGTGTATAACGTTATAATGTAAATATATATATATATTTAATTTATCTTCGGGCGTGAAATATTCGCGCCAAACCGGATGTCTGCATTAATGGAGTGTAAAGCTTATTTCTAGTGTACCCGGTGAAAGGAGAGAGAGAGTGAGAGAAAGAGAGAAGGGGGGTGGGATAGAAGAAGAAAATTAGTATTCGAGAGTGCACGAGATTGAAACGAGGCGGCTCGTTGCCCTCTTAGAAGCGAAAGTCGTTGCAATCTCTGTGGGTCTATATCTCTATGTGTGTGTTTATGAATATGTGTGTGTGTATGTGTGTGTGTGTACGTATGTATATCAGTCGGTGGAGACTCTGTCGCAACTTTTGATCTCAGCCTCTCGCTGCCATTTACTCTCGATTAGGCGTTGACGAAAGTACCGGCTACGGGTAATAAAATCCCGGAACGTTTTGCATAAAATCATTAATTTTCGTTCGCCCGTTGTAACGAGAAACAACGAAAAGAAAAGAAAAAAACAAAATGAAAAGAAAAACGAAACAATTTTCAACGAGAAATAATAATTCCCGACTATATTTGCAAAAAATATCAAGACAAATTTCATCGTATTGGAAAAATTGTTCAAATAAAAAAGAAAAAAATAAGGAAAAATTACAAATTTAGAAATGTTTTACGAACTTTTCGTATTGTTTTTCTTTCTTTTTTGTTTTCTTTTTTTTTCAGCGTTAGCTCGAACGTCAAACGAGCTCGAGTGTCGAACGCGCGCGACTCTCCATCTTTTCCGTCATCAAGGTTCGAAAGTGTGGGAACAAGGGACGATTGTCTATCGGATTAAAGAGAAAAATAATTAACAAAAAAAAATAGGTCAAGCATAGAGTCGAGGAGAACGGACAAAAGTGGGAGAACGAGAGAGAGAGAGAGAGAGAATTATCGAGACGTGTGTAAAACGCGTCGGGCACGAGACCGCGGAGTGCGTCACGCGGCTTAGAACGGGGAGACTAAAATAAAACATTTAAAAAGACGAAAAAAAAAAAAAAAAAAAAAAACACAACAGATTATTCACGAGAGACAAAGAACAATATCTGCTCCGGGTGTGCAAGCCTCGACGTAGCAACAATGGAGTATCGTAGTAACAGAGTCGACGAACGTAAAATCGTTTCTTTTTTTTCGCTTTTTTTTTCTCCTTATTTTCCCCTCGTAAAATACTCGCGAGTTATAAAGTCGAGTGTACCGTTATAAGATAGCCTAAATTGCAGTTGCCGAGGCGCTTTCGTTACCGATTACGAGAAATCTGTCTCTCTCTCTTTCCCTCTCTCTCTCTCTCTCTCTCTCTGTCGCTCTTTCTCCTCGAATGGACAGCCACAACCGCGAGAGGTGTTTTTGCTCTCGAACCCCCCCGCCTTCTCTCGTTGCGGACAGCTATTGCAGGATATATCCACACTATTCTCGGAGAAAAGAACTTCTCGCGGCATTATATATATATATATATATATATATATATATATATATAGAGAGAGAGAGAGAGAGAGAGAGAGAGCTAGAGAGAGAGATATAGATAATAGTGTAACGTATAGCGGGAATCAGTCCAAGCGGAACGCCTCAATTTTTTCCTTCTTTCCTCCTTTCCTATTCTTGACCGCGCACCGGCTATATTTATCTATATATGCACGTGTAAATCGTATCCAAGCAGTATTGCGGAAGAACGAACGAACAAAAAGAAAAAAAGACGATAAATCTTTCGAGAAGAAGAAAAAAAAAATTATACTCGTTTTTAATCGACCGGGATTTATATCGATTATTATTTTTATTCTCAAGACGTTTAATCGTCGAACACGGCCGATTTTCATCGCTCGTATAACGTTTCGAACGAGATCGTCCATTAAAAAAAAAAAAAACAAAAAATTAAAAAAATTAAATAAATAAGACAGAAATAAAATATATATATATATATATAAATTTTAATTAGATACGTACCATAATTGTGCTGGCAGTGAAGCGGTATTGGATGATGAGGACTGTGAGGCGAGCATGAGAGCGACATGAGAACGAGGGCAGCGGTACATTCGTCCATGCAATCGCCACGTTCGTTGGTGCGACAACCCTCGCGGCCGCAACGATGGGGCACCCTCGTTGTCTCGACCCAGCCACTACTACCCCCGCCGCTTCCCATTCCGCTGTTCGACCCACCCGCGCCTCCGCTACCGACACCACCACCGCTGTAAGATCTCTCGGAATCGTTGCTCGAGCTTGGTCTTCGTTTTCTCGAACTGCAATAAACGCGTTGAAACCAAAAATTCCATTAGAAAACGTTAGAAAAAAAATTATAATTTTTATGAAAATAAAACAAAAAATTATTATTGTCTCAATTTTTGTTTTTTGAGCCGATATCCTGTCTATGAGGTCGTTAAGGACAAAAATGTTTCGAAGGAGACAGAGAGAGAGAGAGAGAGAGAGAGAGAGAGAGAGAGAGAGAGAGGGGGCTAAAAAAATTGAAGGTACGATACGAGAATTCGTCGACAATGTCAAACAATTTACCCAAGTCTCTTTTTTTCTCTCTCTCTCTCTCTCTCTCTCTCTCTTGCACGTCTCGTTAAAGTCCTCGTGGATAAATGGTACCTACGACTGGCGAGGGAGGCCACAGAGAATTATCGTTGCAATCCAAAGTAAGACAGAGAAAGACACAAAGAGAGAGAGAGAGAGAGAGCGAGAAAAGGCCTTTACGGTTTCACGGAAGACGATTATTTGCCGTTGCTTCTGCCTTTCCAACGTTTATACGTGTGTACAAGGCGGTTTTCATAGCGTCACTTCAACATATATCTATATTATATATATATATACATACACAAACTCTGTACCTATACAAGCCTAAATATATATATATGTATATATGTGTACACTAAAAGATCTCGAGTAGGTTCTCGCCGTCGCGTGTCTCGTACCGAGAGAGCGAGACTCACGAGAGAAGAAAAAAAACGAAGGTAACCGACGATGGATGGAAAGAGAAGGAAGAGCGGAGTGGGGGGCGGGGGGTCCAAGGGGAACCGGGCAAGAACGTGAAAGCTTTAGCGGATACGCAACGTCGTACACCCGTGGAAAAAAGGGTGCGTTCACCCTTGGGTGCGCGATGTTTGCTTCAATAATTGAGTGCAAGCTATAGCACTCGATATATATATATATATATTTATGTATATATACATATATACATGCGTATGTAGCACTATACGTTGCGACTACCAGCTGGTGAAATACGCGAGCTATTTCTAGTTTTTTTTTCTCTTTCTTTCTTTCTTTTTCTTTTGAGGTGATTCTCTCTTTATAGCTTTGAGTTAAACGACGATATGATTCTAGTCGGGGGTGGGTTCGATATAGACGAACCGGCGAAAATTCGAAACGAGCGCGAATTCGCGAATTTTCTTTTTTTTACACAGTTTTTCTTTTTTTTCTTTTATTTTTGTTATCGAAAATTGTATTTTTGACAATATGAACAAATGTTATTCGCGACAATATTAATATTTTTTCGTCATAAATATAAATGATAAACTCGTCGTAACGTTAATATTGTTGAATAAATAATTTGAGATAAATTGTTTTATTTTTCCACGATTTTTTTTTCTCGTCCAATGAGGAATAATTTTTCGCTGAATTTTTACATACGTAATGCGGTACGAGTGAAAAAGAATTCGTCGTTTTTTAAATTTGATCTTCCGTTAGGCCCGAGTTATAGTGCCGTTAACCGTTATACCGAGGAGAGGGAAAGAAATAGTGAGAGAGAAAGAGAACGAGAGCGAGAGAGAAAGAAAAAAAAAGAGAGAGAGAGAGAGAGAACCATCGGTGAGAATCGACGCGACGCGTTTTTAGAGCCGAGAGCTCGAAGAAACTCTTTCCAGCTCCACGGGCGGTTTCTCTACGTCGCGTCACCGTGGAAAAGACAAAAAGGCGCGTGTGTGAAGCCTCGTGACGTTGGTTCGACTTTTGTTTTTTTTTTTTTCTTTTTTTTGTCATCCTTTCTTTCTTTTTTTTTACGCCTCGAACCGGAAGATAGCACGGGCTGGAGAGCTTCTCGAACGTCTTACGCACACGTACGCATATGACACGTATGGACGACATTTAGTAATAGGCGAGAGTGCGGTACGCGTGTGAAAGAAAAGAGAGGGAGGGGGAAGTTCTTCGGAGCTCAAGGCCGTCGCGCTTTCAGTCGACGCATATACGCGCGTCGCTTCGTTGCCCGTGTCACTCTCGTCTTACGCCGCATAGAGACGACTCTCACCAGTCACATATTTCCCGTACGAAATGCTTGGTTGAAAAAAAAAATGATTTTTTTTCTTTTTTTCATATGTTTTTTTTTTCTTTCTTTCTCGAGTCGAGAGTCGATAAGTCTCGTGCGACTCGCTATCTACTACTATTTTTTTTATGTATATATATATATATAGACTTGTTTCTGTTATTCTTTTTTTAAGCAGCGAACGGGACTTTTCGAGGTCAAGAGGTCGAGCTAGGTAAATAAAATTAATTAATTAATTAATAATAATGAAAAAAATTGAATTTTTGTATATTTCTCGGTCGTTTCTTTTTAATTTGATAAATTTGTAATATAAACAAAAATACAACGAAGAATAAATTGAAAAAAATAATTGTTGTGATTTTTTTTTTAATAATTATGATTTTTTTTGTTTCTCGATTTCGCAATTTTTTTTTTTTATACACGCGTAGATAATTCTTGTGTGCATATATGCGTTATAGTTAAAGAGTCGAAAGCGAAACGTCTTCGTGTTTATAATATTCCTTTCGGATTCCTCAGCTGTAGAGAAGGCGATTTGTGGTGGGGAGGGGGGGATTTCGAAAGTCGAGTCCAAGACCTTCCGGGTATTTACCGTCACTGGCTGACGTTCAATGTCTCTATCTCTCTCTCTCTCTCTCATTTACAATCTTACGATCTTTCTCAATGCGTGGCTGACATGGGGAAAGAGATTGCCGGATTGACGAGAGAGCGATCACTAGACGAAGAGAGAAAAAGAGAGTGCGAGAGAGAGAGAGAGAGAGAGAGAGAGAGAGAGAGAGAGAGAGAGAGAGAGAGAGAGAGAGAGAGATTGAGAGTTCTCCGTTCTCTTTCACTCGTCAAGGTTGCGAACCGATAATTTCACGAGAGTATCTCAAATTTTCGTCGGATGCTGCGAAAAGGCCGCGAGATCGCACGCACAAACGTTTAAAGGGAGAGAGAGAAAGAGAGAGAGAGAGAGAGAAGGGAGAAGAAATAAAAAAAATTGGACCGTGAGAAATCGCGAAAGATTTTTTTTTTTTCAACGATCGTTATTACCCCCACTCTTTCAATATATCTCTGTAATCTAAAAGTAATAACAATAATAATGATTATTATTAGTATTCTATTTTTTATTCTTTTTTAAGAAATTATCTTTCAAGGCGAGATAATTATCAGTCTTATAATAATTATTATTATCGTTATATTTTTTATATAAATCTTATATTATATTATATTATATTATTATATACTGTTATTATTATTATTATTATTCGAGGAGATAAGAAAAACCGTTAAAATCTTCGCTAATGAATAAAATCGATTTTTCTTCGCGTCGACACGATTTGTTTTATCATCGATTTGTGAAAAAAATTGTAATTTTTAACGAACGATTTTTTTTTTCTTTCAAATTAGTTTGATGAATTTTTTGTATAACGGATGTAAATTCGGGTTTTTTTTGTGACGTTAAAACACGCGTCTCACCGAGTCACGTTGCTCTCTCGGTACTCGAGTTGCATCATGCGGCAAGGTCTCGACGAAAATTGAGGTCACCGGGATATCTTGCGAGGGCTCTATATAAACGTAACCTATATAACGAATCGTGTGTACACCGTTGAGTTTCCCCGGCCGGGAGAGATCCAGGCCGCGAGTAAATGGCTGACCCGGTACCGACGAACGAAATTGTTAAATAGTTCACGAAAAAAAAAACAAAAAAACAAAAAAAATCCATTCTACTCTTTCAATTATTTTTCCGGTTGGTGCGTGTGAAAATTTTCACGAATAATTAAGCTTTTTCGCGATAATTCGATTATTTCATCGCGACGATCGATATCTCTGATTTTTTTTAGTTTTTTCACGAATTCTCGTTAAGGTCGTGGCGACAATCGTGAAACGAGGTCATCGGAATTCGATGAATTCGGGCAACGTGATGTAAACCCTCGCCGGGTCAACCGGAACGCGAATAAATGGACGACCCGGAAATCGTGTACAATAATATATATATATATATATGTATATAGGACGATAATAAATGGAAAGACCTACATGAAAATTATTGAACAAAAACAAAAACAAATTTATAATAAAAAGATAGTTTGATAAAAAAATAATTAGTTTTAAAATTAAAAATAACAATAAAAACAAGGACGAGAAAAGAACTCTGAATTTTCAGACAGTCGTTAGGAAGGTTTTTTAGTGAATTTACCTCGCTCGTCGTAAAATATTCGCGCGACTTCCTTAAACCTCGTATATTCCCTTTTTTCACGTTGGGGACAATTTTCACAGGGTCGAGAATTACGAGGGTAACGCACGTTTGTTCCAAAAACTGGTGACATTCAAAGCTCGCTTGAAAAGAAAGAAAGAAAGAAAGAAAGAAAAAAAATAAATAAATAAAAAAAAATGAAAATCAGGTCACCCGGCGTTCCCGGGACGCGCATCCCCCGTTATGCACCCTCGCCTCTATGTACACGTGTACACGACGCGAACCAGGACACGAGTACCCGGATGACCTGGTTCACCCGAACAACCGTCCTGTATGTTTCAACCTAGGCGAACGTTTCCCCTATATATACACGACCATGTACTAAATAAATGGGCCGTATATAGGGCGTTCCATGAAAAGTCGTCAGTTTCACGATCGTCCCTTTAAAATTTAATTCTCGATACTTGAGACGCTCGTCACTACCCTCGAAATCTCAATAACAAGATCGAATTTATTTCAAACAAAGCCTAATCGTTTAACTTTGAAAAATTAACCAATTTAAAAAAATCCTTTAAAATTTCTCAATTTCAAAATTAAATTTCACAATTCAAACCTTTTTTTTAAAACCAGTAGTCAAATAATTGCGAATTAAGATTCGATAAAGCTAACAAAGAACAAAAATACAAACTCCCTGCAATCGATACAATATTTTCCTAAAGTCAATTTCGATAAATTCTACCTCGAATTTTCAAAAATAATTTATCAAAAACGTTTTAACTTTACGAACCTCTATCGACTCGCGTTGAAACGCTTTTTCACACGAGTATACACACGCACACACGCATACATATGTAAACACACACGTAAGAGCGAGAGCTCCAAGTTACGTGTCACGTGACCTATATAATAGGTGACCTCTCTGGAGCAACCCCCTGAGAAATAGGTCGTCTTGTATCGGGTGATGGCCGAGACCGGGAGAACTCTAGCGCAGGCTACGACCGAGAGTACCGGGACGAGCCAAGGGGTTGATGGGGGATGAGGGTGGGGGGATGAAAGTGGACGAGAAGAGGTTAGGGGTTGGTAGTTGGAGCGTAGGGGTGGTTCGTACAAGTTTCCCATACAGATGGGTTAAATTCCCGCCGGAATTCCCGGGGGAGAGAAGTCACGGGTGAGATGGTCGAACAGAGTGTAGAAGAGGGAAGGGGAGGGGGAAGGACAGTTACTGCGCAAGCGCTCTGCATCCACATGCAACGTATACCATATATACGTGTCTATAGGAGAGAGGAAACGACATAGGGGAAAACTAGGTCACGCGATTCTCCACACGCTGTGTGTGCGCGCCTTCTATACTGAAATGCTGCGACATCGAGCTATATAAACGGCCCTGTGGCACTCTCGCGGGGCATAGAGGAAACCCAGGAACGGTTGCCACGCGCCGACACCTATCTCGCCTATATACGGTCCGATAGCGTCGATACGTTGGCCTGTATAATTTTATAGGGCGGCTCTATTTTTTGTTACGTATTTATATTTTTTAATGAATTTATTTTAATGTTTTGACTTTTTTTTTTAGATTTTAGATCGATTTTTAGGTTGGCCAAAAAGTCATTGCGTTTTTTTTGTATTGGACGGTCATAAGAGTCTGTGTGTTAAAAACGCAGTTACTTTTTGGCCAGGGTAATAAATGCATAAATCAATGTTTGCTGGGGGCTATTTTTTTTATATATTTATATTTTTGAACGATTTAATTTTAATGTTTTGATTTTTTTTTAATTTTAGATTGATTTTTAGGTTGGCCAAAAAGTCACTGCGTTTTTTTTCTATTGGACGGTCATAAGAGTATGTGTGTTAAAAACGCAGTTACTTTTTGGCCAGGGTAATAAATGCATAAATCAATGTTTGCGTGGGTTCATATTTTTTATATATTTATATTTTTGAACGATTTAATTTTAATGTTTTGATTTTTTTAGATTTTAGACCGATTTTTCCGTAGGCCAAAAAGTCACTGCGTTTTTTTTCTATTGGACGGTCATAAGAGTCTATGTGTTAAAAACGCAGTTACTTTTTGGCCAGGGTAATAAATGCATAAATCAATGTTTGCGTGGGTCGGTAGGTGCTGTTAATATTTATAGAAGGGACGTGAGTCGTGAATTACGTGTATACTACCACGAGGATGGACGAAAATGTCACGTATTTAGGATTCCCGTCGTGTACTCCGTTTTACGTGAGTTGCAGTCGGGGGGTGGAAAACATGCGTTCGAACACCAAAACCTGTCTCGATTTTCTCGGGGATTTTCCCGAAAATCCAGTGCGTGCTAATTTTTCGACGACGATTTATCTCGGTCACACTCGACCTACAAAAAAAATCTCTGTCACGGTTAAATTTATTTTGGATTTTTTTTTTTTACGATTTTTGGACGATTTACGTTCGAAACGTTCGAAACGAAAATAAATCGAGCTGATAATAATGATAATTCGATACATGGTTTTTTAAAATTCTATTTTATACGAAATAATTTTCTTTGCTCGAGAAAAACATTTTTCTCGTTACTTTATTTTGCTTTAGAAGTACTTCTACGCGCGAATTAGCGCGTAAATATGTGGGACGTAAGAGGTGGGGAGGTCGAGCAAGATTTTCTTCAAGAAAAGATCCAGCTGACGTTAAGAAAAATTGTTTAAAAAGTAAAAAAAGAAAACGAGGTCGAGACGCTTGACCCGATTTTCCTGGGAATCCGGGTTACCCGGTCCTTTTGGCTGGTCGAAACGCGCGCCCTCTAGTGACGAGCCACCCCAGCTGCGAGAAACTATACAACGGCGGAAAAAGGGACAATAATTCCCTCGTTACCGTTGCGGGATTTTACGCGAGACAGGAAATGACGGAGAATAATGCGAGGACATAAACTTTCGTAAAAGTAATAAAAAAAAATAAATAAAAAAAAACAGTAAAACCGAAGAAAAAGCATCGAGACAAAGATAAGACGCGACGAGAGAAAGCGAAAGGGACGTAGTCGAACCGGAAGTAATGTTTATTCTTTTTTTCATAATATTATCTTTACTTCAATTTTTTAAAAATCTTTTTCATGATAATTTTTATCGAATAATTTTGTTCTTTTTTTTGTATTCTTCTCTTTTACGGTCGATGTTATTTACGGTACAGAAACGAGTCATTTTGTATCCCTCGGTGTGTTCGCGAGTCCGAAGCGTGACTAGGAAAAACCGGGAACTATTAACCCAATTTTGTCCATTTTGCATCCGGCTCTCTTTAAAAAGAGAAAAAAGAAAGACCCTCGCTCTTTGTACACGTGTAACAACGTTAAACTCGTTTAAACGCGATGCATCTTTTTCACATATTCACGCGTTACATTCATCCACGCTCATAAAAATTGGTGAAAACCGAGAAATTTTAGTTTTCTTTTTTTTTCTAGCTCGTCGCTCATAATTATGGCGACCGCGTTTTTTCGACTGATAAAAACTGATAAGGGAAGAAAAAAAGGATCAAGGATACGAACTTTCGTCAAAGTACACACTCGTGTTCCAAATCTTTTTTTACGATCGTGAATCACCTGAAATCGGTGACGAAAAAAGTTGGAACGATTTTCGTCACCGATTATAGTTTTAGAAAGAAAAAAAATACATAAAAAACCAAAAAAAATATGATTCCTTGAATTATTCTTCCATTTATTTACTACTTATATAATTATATAATTATATATTATACAATAATAATAATAATAATAATAATCAAAATTACAAAATTATACCAAAATTTCAATTAAACGTAACAATTTTTTACATCAAAATACCATCCCACAATAAAAATAAAACATTGTTACAATTTAATCGAAATTCAACGTCGATGGAACCTTCGTCGAAACGATTCACGGGATAGAGCTGACGTATTTTTCACTCGAAAGGAGAAAGGGGGTAGAGCATTGACCCAGTTACGAACGTTGCATCCGGGTTACCGAGTCGAACTCGTGGTACCTGTTCGTTCGTGGACGATACGAAGCGGAAGTGGTGGAGAACCGAGACAGGGATAAACCACAGGGTAGACGAGAGGGGATGTAGGGGTAGGGGGTAGGAGATCGCAGCGGCCTGGATCGAGCGTCCCAATTTCCGGTTTTTGTATATACTAGATTATACAGTTATATACATAACTACATACATACACACGTATATATATATATATATATATATATATATATATATATATGTGTGTATGTATATATATATATATATCGTGTAACAGGGTAAACTATGTGCAACCCCCGGCTTCGACTCGATGCCTCGACGTTACCCATGTATAACTCTATATTATTCGAGCAACATTCGATCGTTACCCTAATTTCTGGACCAAACCTACCCCTAGCCGGCCAACCCGAGAAACGCATAGCCATCGACGAGTTTGACCTCGCGACGCGTGTAGAGAACGACGTTAGCTAGAGAAGGGGTGTTAATTTCGATAGAATATTAATGAATATTTTTTTCTCTTATTTTTGTATTTTTTTTAATCGCCTCGGGGGACCAAAAAGTGAATTTTTCAGTTGGGCAAGTCGTACGAGGCCTCGTTGATTGAACGGGCTTGATATTAATGTATTATTGGGAAATTTGGAAAAGCATAATGGGAATAATGGTCGAGGTTGATAAATGGAATCTTCTGTGTGGTGAGAGAAAGAGAGAGGTGTACGTACGAGAGGCGGTTGAGTGGGTATCGAGGAAAGGTCGTCGTCGTCGCTCAAACGCCGTCGCACCGTTGCATGAATATTCAGGCGCGATGAATAGTCGTGCGCGCGTAACCATTGCGCATGCGCGTCCTTCGGTTCCACGGGTTTACTACTCGCGCCTGTTTTCAACCGGCCGTGACTATCGCCTCTCTCTCTCTCTCTCTCTCTCTCATCGACGATTACCCACCCTGAACAGGACCGTCGTTTTTTTTTCATCAAATTCGTCAAGTTTGAATTTAAAAAAATCTGACTTTAAACAATTTTCTTTCATCCCCTGCTGATTGTTCGAAAATCATTTAAGAAGGAAAAAAAAAGTCTCATTCCCTCGGATTCAGTTTATTCTCAGGTCGTCGTCGAATGAAAATTCTTTAATGGCGCATTGGTGCTTTCTAAAATTCTAAAAATGGACGTCTTTCTCGTCTATTTTGGTGTATTCGATCAGATTCGAAGATTCGATAAATAAAGAGAAAGAGAGAGAGAGAGAGAGAACGACGAGAGGAATACAATATCAGTAGAGAAAGAGAAAAAACCGAGAATGCTTCGAGGCGACGGTGGTGGTTGTGTTTTATAGTAAAATTCCTTCTTCTCACACGTACGAATGCCACGTGCCAAACCTCAGCGTCTAATGCACGTGTGTGTCGGTGCACGTGTCGTGCGCGCCCGGGTCACCCTTTTATCTCTTATACGTATATATATATATATATGTATATCGCTCGGTTGCAGCAAAACTCGCGGCCGCCGGTCATTGCGCGTGAGAGAGAGAGAGAGGGAGAAAAATAGAGCGAGAGTGAGAGAGAGAAAGAGAGAGCCCAGCCTGTTACCGCTGCACTCGACCCATTGTCCTAGTTTCTGGTTTCCCGGTCTTTCTCTCTCTCTCTCTCTCTCTCTCTCTCTCTCTCTCTCTCTCTCTCTCTCTCTCTCTCTCTCTCTCTCTCTCTCTCTCTCTCTCTCTCTCTCGTACTTCCATGTGCGAATCACATAGACAAGAGAGCAGGAAGAACGAATTCGCGCGGTATCCCCGGCGACCTCAAGCTCTTCCACCCTGCCCCCCCCCCACTCCCTCTCGCAAGCTCGCTCGCTCGTCCTTCCCCCACTCCTCGCCAATTTCAGCGAGTCTCCCACTACCACTCCTACGTATAGTCGAGAGGGTTAGTGCAATCATACTCCGTCGGGAACGCCATTCTGACTCTCCCCCTCCTCCCCTCCCCCCCACCCCCCACGACTCATCCTTCGTTCTCCACTATTCTATGTCGAGAGTTTCTCTCTCGATGTCGAGGCGACCCGAGTACTGCTTCTCCTCAACAAGTTGCGGAGGCTGGTTAAAGCCCGAGCCAAGCTTGTTCAAAAATTTCTCACTCTCTCTTTCTATCTTTCTACTATTTCACTCTCTCTCTCTCTCTCTCTCTCTTTCTCTTTCTCTCTTTCGAAACATTCAGTATATTTAATATTATGTTCATTATAGTTCATTACTTTACTTAGCTATAAGTTTTAGTTTATATAGCTTCGTATAATATCTCTGTAATTTCTGTACTCACCCTATAGCTTGCTAGGGTGTAATATTAAATCAATGAAATGAGAAATCTCTCTCGCTCTCTGTTTCTCACTCTTTCGCATTCTATATTTAACAAATGTTCTTTCGCCAACGATTCTCCTCATTCATCCCCCCGACGAAAGAATATCGAGTTAGAAACAATTCTCTCCCCCACCCTCGCCATCTCTCGCATCGATTTAGCAAATAAAATTACGAGATCGACGTCGTCAAGGCCATCGAAGTTGTCAAAACTTCATCAAACCCCAATGTATACATTAGTCCCCCGTACATTAGGCCTTATTACGACCAAGTAGAAAGAATAGAAAAAAAAATTCTATTTTCTCTCTCTCTCTCTCTCTTTCTCTCTCTCTCGTGACGACTCGTCAAAGGGTTAAATTCCATGACATGGCGTTCCATGCCGTTTGATACGTTCATACCCCCACCCCCCACCGCCAAGCAATATCATAAAACAAAAAAACACACACACACACACAGAAACAAACTCGTCGTCAGGCTTTCGTGTCACGCGGAGAAGCGATTTTCGTGACTAATGTGTTTTGAATGTAAGCGACATATATAGGTCACGCCCAAAGTGACAGTGAGAGCGAGTGCTGCGATGAGGGGTAGGTAGACCGGGGAGGGGCATGAGGGGGGGGGGGGGGGGGGTGACTTGCACAGAGAGAGAGAGAGACAAAGCGCAAGATCGCGGGAGTAATCGAAGGCGCGGGCGTATCGTTCGCTGTAGTCGAGGACGCGAGGAGGGGGTATAAGGGCCAAATTGGAGGAGTGGGGGTAGCGGACAGCGTAGAGGCACCGAGTGTGTGTCTGTATGCGACATATAACGCGGGTTGACCTATTTATCCCAGACCCTCCTCACTCGCTCCCCCCCCCCCCCACCCACCCGCCCACCGCCGACTCCTACTCACTGGCCACCTTCTCGTTCCATACAACCCCCGAGAGTGTTCGCTAAGGGTACATACCCCATATCTCTCTCTCTCTCTCTCTCTCTCTTTATATATATATATATATATATTCTATTCTCTCTCTCTCTCTCTCTCTCTATATATATATATATATATATATATATATAGAGAGAGAGAGAGGGAGAAGAGTCGGAGAGCTGCATCGATCGACCTCGATCCGCGGCGTTGGCCCAGCCTGGCACCGTGAAGCGACCCCCAACATACAATTTGTCATCCCCTACCGCGAGACCCGCGCCATCTCTTCATCCTCGCCTTGCTCAACACAGGCCTTACCTTCTTTCTTTTTTTTTTGTTTGCTTTTTCATATTAGGTTTTTTTCCTTTTTTTTGGTTACTTTCAGACCTCTCGGTATAGAGTGTGAGTCGTAGATTGCCATTATCACCGATATCTGTATGAAAGGTGTAGACGCGGGCCCATTTTTCAACCCTTTCACCACGGGGATCGAGAGGCTTTCGGGAATCGTCGACGGTAATCGCGATGCTTTTAAGACGAGTGCGTCGATTTAGAGGGTCTGGCGCTCACTTTCGCGTTAACCCTTTTAACCTTATTCGAAAACGAGCGATCTCATAATTATTTACGTCTCGTTTCGACAAAATCTTCGTTTGTTTAATAATAATAATAATAATAATGATTATTATTATTATTATTGTTAATAATAATGCGAGAGTTTAACGTGTACCCTTCTTCTGGGTTTTCACACACCTATTATTATTATCGTTATTATTATTTTATTTTCTCGAAAAGCAAAAGTCAACGTTAATGAGAATTAATATGAATAATGAACGATAAAAAAAAATGACTCGAGCGTCAGAAATTGATTGACGACGTCTAGTCGCGTGTAAAAAAAAGTCTGTATTATCCACGCTGCGAGACGTTCACGCGAGTGCAACTCTTACGTATGCGTATTTTTGTCTTTTCTTTTTTTTGTTTTGTTTTTTTTTTATTGTATACATATATATATATTTCTTTTTTTCGCAGACGGTTGCTCATTATGTTGAAAAATGACTAATGTTCGGTGTCTCGGTTGTGTACATTGGAGCCGAGGAGAGTTGAAAGAGGCTTATGGACACGTAGAGAATCGATTCTCTTCTTCTTCTTCGTCTCTCTCTCTCTCTCTCTCTCTCTCTCTCTCTTTCATATTACTCTCTGGGCCACCTATATACCTACTTTTTCGACTCAAGGCCCTGGGGGAGGGGAGAGGGTGGTGAGGATCGTGTCTAGGTCGTATACGGGTCGAGACCATTCTCGCGAAGAGAAGTCTCGCCACACCGACCACCGACGCACACAAACACAAACACACACACACACACACTCTCTTTTTCTCACATTCGCGAATTTCAAGCTCTTTACGTGTTTACTACGTATTTTGTTTGGTTATTTCATTCGGGATAGAGCGAAGCGAATGAGCGAGGAAACTATATCCTTTTTATCCTCCATCCATTCTTCTCTCTCTCTCTCTTTTTTTTCTCTCTCTCTCTCTCGCTCGTTCTCTCGTACACGGACTTTTTCCACATACGTTACGCACTCTCGCGTGTCGTTCGGACTTTCAAGGATTAACCCGACGTGTTTGGCAATGTCCGCGTTGGCCTAGGTCGGTTTTTGCGCTTTATCGAGAGACAAACGGCCCGAGATATTATATATCTATATGTGCTATGTCTCTCTTTGTTTTCTTTTTCTTTTTTTTTTTCGTTTTTTATTGCCACACACGACGAGAATTCATCGGCTTTACGAGCGATAAGCTAAAATTAGTTTGCGAACGAACATGAAAAAATTTGAGAATTGATTCAAACATTGGTTATTATTATTATTATCAGCATCATTAATTAATTATTGTTATTATCATGCTCATTATTATCATTATTAATAATAATAATATTTATTATTATTATTATTTTTATTATTTAATTGCCAGCTGCACGAAAAAATATATTGTCGGGGAACAATATTGTTTTTTAAGTCGAAATTATCTTGGCCTTAGCCCCGTTGTTTACTCGCGATCGGCAGAAAATATATATATAGTCGTATGTAATATTTCTATCCTATATATATATATATATATATAGGTTTATTCTTATTGCAAAATCACGAGGAAAGAAGCGCGTGGGATGCGCGCATTCCCCGATGAATATTCTGGCACGTTAACGTCTCGACGACTCATTTTATCTATCTATATATGTATTTATGTCCGAGTATAAACATAGATATAGGAGGTAATGGGATAACTACCTGTTATTTCTGCTAATTGTACAACGAAGTCGGTTAACGAGCCAGACATTCCCAAATAACAATAAAAATATAATGTACATTCGACCAAGGCACATGTCCTCAAAAAATCGTTTTATATCTTTTCCAATGACTCCAAGTTATTTAACGACTTTTCTTCATTTCGTGTACATATATATATATAATTAATCATGGATAAGTAAATAAATAAAAAAAAAGAATCCGCGCACTTTCGGACGAATAAATGTTGTTCTTTCACAGCCACGAAATTACTTTAATTGTAAAAACGATATACGGCCCAATTTTTTTTTCTTTTTTTGCTTTTTTACCACAAGCCAATAAATAACGATTTTATTCCCTTGTTGTCATCGAGTCTTGATTTACCACCTGGCGTCAAAAATAATTAAAAAAAAAAAAAACAAAGAAAAAATCTCGACGCTCGACGAAACGTCGTAAAAATAAATCTCGAAATTTTTCGCGTAACAGAGAATAATAAATAAGAATTAAAAATATCGTAAAAATTGTATATCGATCAACCCCGCGCTACTTTTTTATCCTTCCCGCGAAAATGTCCCATTCCTCGCGCTATATTTTACCCAAGAACGACGTAACGACATTTCGTTCGCAATAAAAAAAAAAAAAAAAAACAAACAAAAAATTTTTTAAAAATCCAAGAAAACGAGATTTTTCCTTTCCCCTACGAATTACGTAACGAGAGAACCGTTATCTCATCCACCAGCTAGTTTGCGTAGCAAGAGAGAGAGAGAGAGAGAGAAGAATGAAAAACAGAAAAAAAAGAAAAGAAAATAATAAAAAAAGAGAAATAATGCGTTCAACGTATCGGAAATGGGAGACTTTGCCACGCGCCTCGTCCAAGGGTGCACCGGCTGGCTAACTCGAAGGCCGGGTCGCGTCAGGAGCGGGGGTTTACTTCTCACTAAGGGTATGTACTCTCGTTTCAAAAAGTCATATATATGTAACTCTAGGGCATCTGTATATACGCACACAAACCTACCCCCACACACACCCATACATAAATACATATAAAAATATATATAAATATATATATATATATAAATATATATAAAAATATATATTTATATCTATATATATATATAAAAAACAAGCGAAAGAACATAGAGAAATATACATAGACCCGGCGTAATACACGTAAACGATGAAATCTTTCGTTGGGTACAAGACGGGGTTGGTGGGTTGTGTAGTGCACCTGACCCATATCGAGGAGTCGACGAGTATTGATCGACCCAATTGCGTCGAAGCCGGCCGGCCGGCCGGCCGGCGCTCGATGCGCCGAGAGCGAGCCGAGTTGCGCGCGGCGCCCTCTCTCGCAATTTTATATATATTTATACATATTATAACATATATATATATACATATAAGTGCGAGAAAATATTTTCTCTGTCTCTCTCTCTCTCTAGTTCGACTTTACTCAGTTTTTGCCTTCGTCTCTCTCTCTCTCTCTGTTATAACGTGAGCATAAAGAGCGCTACGTCAAATACCGACGTCGTCGACGTCGTCGACGTCGACGACGACGACGACGACGACGATGAGAAATACTCGCGAACGAATATTACGTAAGCCTCTCGCTCTAACCTACTGACTCACAACGCTCTCGTCACGATGACGCGACTCTGCCTACTACTTTACTACTACTACTACCAGTGTCGAGACTTCAACAACACTCCCCCCCCCTCCACTGCCTTCTCCCGCCCCTTTCGCTCGTCACTCCGTCGCTCTAACCTCCTTCCACTTTTGCACTCGAGAGACGAGAGAGAGAGAGCGAGGGAGGGGGTGAGAGGGGGGGGGGGGGGGCGTAGAACGTATTTGCAACGTCACGACTCTTTCTCTCTCTCTCTCTCTCTCTCTCTGTCTTTCGCACCCTAATTCTGTTTTTTTTTCTTCTCGATTGTTTTTGTTTTTTCGTTTTCTTTGCTTCGCTCTCGACGAGATATTCGGTAACGTCATTGTCGCGTAACCGCGAAGTTTATTTCGGGTTTATTTATAGTTCTCGAGATTCTTTGTTCTTTTAAATTTGTTTCAAAATTGTGTATTTTAAGGAATTTTCGTAATTTTGAAATATTTTTTCACACTTTGTTTCGTAATTTTCAATATTAATTTAGAAAAAAAAACGTGCTTTTTCCTTTCAACGCGGGGGATAAAGAATACGTCTTCGCCGATTTTTATAGAATTTCGTTGTTTCTATTCGCTTGTTTACTTTGATTTTTCGATCGATCGTTGCAATTTTTTTTCTGTTTTTTAAACATTTTTTTTTTTTTTTTAAGAAACGAACTATCCACCGTCTGAGTTTCGAGGGGCTTTCTCTTTCGGTCGACGGGAGAACTCGTATATTATATAGAGAGGCGAAAAACCGCTTTTACTCGGTATCGTAACATGCGAAGAGTGAGAAGGAAAGAGAGAGAGAGAGAGAGAGAGAGAGAAAGAGAGGGGGGAGGTTAAGGTAAGTCGGACCTTCGTTTTCTAGTTTCTGTATGGAAAAGTAATAACTTGGTCGTTGAATCGTCCTCGCACACGACCAAACGTTCGCAAACTTCAATAATCTCGGTCTTGTCTGTAGAAAAATTTCTGGGTCATCGTGGCAAGTCCGTCCTGGAACGCACATTTCTACTTATACGTATAAATATACATATATATATATATATATATATATATATATATATATATATATATATATATATATATATATATATATATATCGACGCAGTAGTAGAGAACGAGTTTTCTCCAACAGCTGTGGCGCGACAAAAGCCACTCTTTTTCTCTTTTTTTTTTCTTTCTCTCTCGCCCCCCGTGATTCTCGTCCCTGACACGCCTCGGGAATTCGCTTGGAAATCCGGCTCTGTCTTTGGCTCTTCAATGCGAAGAGAGCCACAAACGGCACTTACGTAACGATAGAACGAATCGTGCAACGCCCGATTCATCGTCGTCGATGCAACGAGTAGTTCACCACGTTGTAAACGTTACGACCGATCGAACAAATTTATGTACGTAAATATCATAACAATGAGAATATATATATATGTATATTTTTCATGAAATTAATACAATTTTTGTGACGTGAGGAAAAAATAATTTTTCATTTTTTTGTATTATACGCATTATATTAAGAATCTCTGGAATATTAACGATTTTTTGTTTTTTAACGAAATTGTATAAACGATGATTTATTTATTTTATCAAAGTAGTAATTAATATCTGATAAAAATTATTTATAAACTCGACTTCAACGGCTCTTGAATATATACAAAATTCTATTTAAATAAAACAAAATTAGTTTGATTAATTTGTGTAAATTTGTGTTATTTGTTTTTATACGACGGAAGACGATATAGATATATAGCGGGTGTTATCACGTAAGCATCGTGGAAATTACGCATTCGCGAGTATTATACAAAGAGCGAGTAGAAAATAGACAGAGAGAGAGAGAGAGAGTCGGAGTAAAAAAAAGTAGACGTCGTTGTGGGACGAGAACCGGGGCGTTTGTTACGCCATGCTAAATTTTTTTTCTGTTTTTTTTTCCTCATTCCTTCCCCCTCTCTCTCTCTCTCTCTCTGCCACTCACGGCCGAAATCGCAAGTCGCGGGCAACGAGCGCATCGGATTCTCATAGCAGGCATCGCAGGCAAACCTACGTTGTACGTACATAAGCGTTGGAAAGCTAATTAGACGATGAACGTGTACTCCTCGTAGTGGTAGAAAACACGCTCGTACCGCAATGTTCGACTCTCGGTTTACGGTTTACGCGAGGCAAACTTTGCTGCCGCAATTCTCTTTCGCGATTATGACCATTCCTCCTAATCCTCGTCCTCCTTTTCCTCTTTCTATTTGGGATATGAATTCTGAACGAGCGATGAAACTTTAATATATTTTTGTTTACGACGATGCGTTTCGATAGAAAAAAAACACGATTTTTATTAGTAATTCTTGATTTAATTGAATTATTTTTCGATTTTATGAACCAGAGATTAGAAGAATTTTTGTTTTTATATTTTTAGACGATTCTTCGTGTAAATCGTGATTAATAAGGGTGAGTTTGGAAATTTTGGAAATTTCGGAAAATTAATTTTTATTTTATTTTATCATCTTATGGGAAAATATGTATAGAATATTTTCCCAAATTTTTAAATCGATCGAAATGGAAATCTAGAAGATTGTTTAGTAATATTTCTCGCGGAGGAAAAACCGGCCGGGCGCAACGCGGCTTTAATCGCGTTTTTCTCGAAACACTATTTTTCAAGTCGGTGGACACGATTTCTCAGAAACTAATGCATCGATCTTATGGAAATTTTGCGCACTTCTTCGAAATAGCCATGACTAGTGATTGAACCAAGGATTTTTCTGTTTTTTTTGTTAGAACTAATTTTACAAGGCTATAACGTAGAGTAAATTATACCAAAAAATGTATTATTTTGCACACGACTGCTAAAAATGCAAATTTCAATTTTTTTTTTAAATCCTTCGTTCAATCCCTAACTATACTAATCTTCTAACAGAAAATATTTGGTTTGTTAATTCCTGATTAAGATGTCACGACTAATCGTGTCCCCGCAAACACACTTTTTTTTATGGATCTTCCCAACCCACTGGCTGAATTTCCAACATTTTGTTATGAAAATTTTTTTAAATACTGTCGAAATGTTACTCTTTGATGTACTTAATTAATACAATTATTTTATCTTGAATAAAATAATTAATATATAATATGAAAAAAAAACGGAAAAATATGCTTTTTTTGGCTTCGAAACCCACCTTAACAACTTTTCCTAAATGACAACAAAAATAGATGTCAAACAATTGTTTCTTTTTTTTCGACAATAATTATCCATCTCGTGGGAAGATTTTTCTTATTGATTCAACGATCGCGCGTCCTTTCGCGTTTAGTGTCATATTATCGTCGACACGGCTTAATCGGGGCAAATCGAACACCGAACGCGCGGCCTTTCCCATCCTCTCGCGACTTCCCCGTTTATCCACGCAAGTTAGAGAGGTCTCTCTCTCTCTCTCTCTCTCTCTATATATATATATATATATATATTCATAATAGAATGAGGATGGAGGGAAAGAGCAGGGCCCCTCGAGGCCGCAGGTGCGGCCCAACCGAATGAGAAATCCCGAGGTTGCCTATCGAGGATAAAACACACACACACAGACACACAAACACATACTCCTGTTTCTCTCGACCACGCTCGATGCCTATGGCCGAGCCATTAGAAATAGTTATGCGCGAGAGCCTATATTTTATACCGTACGGATCCGGCGAGAAATGAGATTTAAATCGCTGCCAGGTGCGCGCTCGAGCGCGATAATAAAAAGTGATCAACGATCGTGCCCCGAAGCCGACGAGTGAATATCGATTAAGGTCCCATAATATTATGAACTCATCGATCCTTCCAACGCGCGCGATATATTTATACGCGCAGGCGTAAATCATTCGCGCGCGTCGATTTACCACGGGGTGAAAACAAAATCTCGTTTCGTTAAATCGAAATTTTACATTGTTTTTTTTTGTACAATAAAATCAAATTGAATTAAATTCGATATATAAAAAGTTGAAGATTTTATCGATTTTATAAAATTTATTACTCGCAGAGACGTTTTTGTCGAATTGAAATACAAAGAAAAAAAGACAACGACGTTTTTACAGATTTTTTTGCTTGTTTGTTTACAATTAAATAGAATTAAATCAAATTAAATAGAAAGATGAAAATCAATGTTTTTCAACTTTATAAAATTCGTTTCTCTCAAGACCGTTTGTAAAATCGAAATTATTATAAAAAAAAAAAACAAAAACAAAAAGAAAGAATTAAAAAATTGTTTTTACGAGTAAAATAAGCGAAATATCGAACGATTTTACGATCCGAGAAAATTTTTAATTCGTCTTCTCCTCTGGCTTCCTTTGGTAATTTCGTTGCTTTCGTTTTCCCGTGGGGTTTTGCATTGAGGTAGGCCAGGTTGCGGAGCTGGCTAAGAGAGAGAGAGAGAAAGAGAGAGAGAAAGAGAGAAAGAGAGAGAGAGAGAGAACGAGAAAGAGGGAGGCCAGGTGCGGCGATACAGGTAACCGACCCGACCTCCCCGACTCGTTCCCCTCCCCCATACACACAAAAGAGGGACTATAATACATATAGTCCCTCTATATATATATATATATATATATATATATATAGCAGTCAGCCAGGGCATAAGCACCAAGCGGCGAGCACCGGCAACGACCGACCAAGAGAAAACGATAAACGAGAATTCACGACGAGACGACGACCTTCGCGAAGAGAATTCACTGTGGGCTCTTTGGTCTCTGAGAAACAGCGAGAGAGAGAGAGAGAGAGCGAGAGAGTCGAGACTTCTTCAACTGGGGTCGTTCGTTGGAAAAAAAAAGTTCATCGACCAAAAAATAAATCAAAGTCTTCGTAAAAAATTAATGAAAAAAAATGAATAAAACAGAAAAAAAGACACTCAACACTTTCATCACAAAAATAAAAAAATTGCAAGAATAAAATCGATTAATCATTTATCGATAAATAATCCTCGAATCAAAAATAATTTTCGATCACTTCGATTGATATATATTATTATTAAAAGGGGGAAAAAAACGAATTTTTTTACTTTTGTTATCAGACTCGTTGAAGCTTGATGACGATTGATTTTTCGATTAATTTATCATTCCGTCATAGCCCGGTTCTTCCCCCCCTCCATCAGTCTGGCAATCGTACGGTCGAGGTCGTTGCTTGTTATACGTTTCGTTTTTCTTCTTCTCCTTCTTTTTCGTAGACGGGGTTCTCGACCTTTTTACCCTTTGTGTTGCGTGTCGTGGTCTCGTCTGTTCGGGGGTCGAAATATTTCTAGCCCGAAGGGCCGAGACGACAAATATATATATATATACTCTCTCTTTCTCTCTCTTTCTCTCTTTCTCTTTATATATATATAAACAGTCTGTGAGGGGCACCTGAATTTCCAGTCGAGGGTGCGTACCAGTGGCAACACGCTCATTGGACGAAGATTCGTCTCGAAGGATCGAGACGAAGAGAAAAATGTCGAACGAAGCCGAGACGAGTGATGTCTTCAGGTAGATAAAGGAAAAACGGTTGGAAGAGAATGAAAAAGAAAAGAAAAATCCTCGGCCACGAGGGAGAGAAACAGCGCCAATAAGTTTAACGACACGACACGTCGCGAGGGGTTGTAATCGTGGCCGAGGATATTTTTTCTCTTTTTAAATCCCATCGCACTCCCACGCTATGGTTCTCGTAAAGTAAATAAATCGATCGAAAAATTCACCTGGCGAATGTCTTGAATTATTATTATTTTTTTTCTTTCTTTCTTTCTTTCTTTCTTTCTCTTTTGAATTTATCTTCGCTGGGAACGCACAGGGTCGGTGTGTACGCACCTGCGGTGACTTCGTTGTAAGAAGGAATGCACCCCTCGATTTTTTTGAGACACCGAGGGTCGAGGCACCTTTTGTGGGCTTTCGACACGGGGGGAAAAACAAAATTTCGTTCGTTGAACTGGAGGGTTATTTTAGTGAATCGAAAAAATAATAATTTTTTAAGAAATTTTTGAGATAAAGATAATTTTTTTTTTTGTAATTTATATCGTTGTTAATTTTTGTTTCGATTTTGATGAATTTTTACGTTGGATTGTAATTTTTTTTTGTTTAGATTTTTAGTCGAGAAGTGATTGGCTTTTGTAAAATTTATTCAAGGTATTTGAGACGCGCGAATGATTTAACATTATCGCTTTTACCTACGTCCATTTTTTCTCTTTTTCTATATTTATAACGTATATCGCCTCGAAGTGAAAATTTTCTCGTACGCTCGTGTGCCTCGAGAATACCTAGGTCTATATTTCCCTCGAGGAAAATATAACGAAAAGGGTTGTCGAGTTATTTCGCAAAAATCTAGGTACGATAGGTGTCGAGATTTAACATGGCCGAGGGTCGCTTTTGCGGATCGACGAGCCAGAATAAACGTAACGCGAGACCGAACAACGATTATAATCGCGATTATCGTTGGATTAATCTATAAAAAATCCCAGTCGTCCGAAATAAATATGAAAAAAATTGCGAAAAAGAAAATCGTTTTTTCAATTATTAATTACAAAAAAATCCTTAATTTAGGACGAAAAAAAATTCTTTTTTTGTTTATTGTCAAGCTTAATTTTTACATCGTTTTCTACACGATATTTCATTCTCGCGAAAGTTCGTTTGTATTTTCGATAATAATTTTGAATTTTTTGCAATTTTTTTTGGAATTATTTAAAAATTTGGGACATTGTTTTTTTTTTATAATTTGAATTTCGACTTACCCAGGTACGTGAGGCACTTCGATCGAGTGGGACGAGGCGCGTTTTCGATCACCCGCCATGTCGGCCAATCTTGCAAAATCCGTGTCCTGATCGGCGAGACGAGCGCTTTTTCGCGACTCGAGGAGTCTGATTTCGTCGATGCGTTTCGTCAGACTCATTGTTCCCTGAAAAAACACAAAAAAAAAACAAATTTATAAAAACTGCGACATTTAAAAAAAACAGAAATTTCTCTAAATCGAAGGAATATAGCGCGAAAAAATTCTAAAAAAATGGCCGCTTCGCACGAACTCTCTTGAACTCCGCCCACTCTCTCAAACGCGCGATGCACGTGGATCGGCAAACACGCGTAAAACAGCCTTAGATATTCCGCCACCAGCTAACCAAATACAACTGCGTAAGAGAGCAAAATTTTTCCTCCTTTTTTATTTTCGACGTTAAAATCGTCTCCGGAAATATTCACCATTGAAAAAAAAAACCCTTCGTATATAATTTTTCACTTAAAAAGATTTTATGAAAAAATCCCAAAATAAGAATTTTTTTTTAAATCTAAAATCTGAATATTTTTAACCCTTTTTTCTCGAGGGTTAAGAAAATTCAGAACACTGTAATCAGTTGTTTTCGTATCGGTTAATATTTCGTCGCTCGAGCTGCTTTCGTTTCTCTTCGTGGAAATGAACAAAGAAAAATGACGAGAAAAAGGAACGAGATGGTCAAGAGATCGAGAAACGAGATCGACTCCTGGCACGAGAAAGAGGGATGTCGAGAGGAGTAAGAGATAAGAAAAGCGCGTGTACTTGATGTAACGCTCGAGTATTTCAAAGCACTCATATATATATATACAAAAATATATATAGATATATAATATATATATTCGTATATATGACCTGAGGGTGTTTTGCAAACTCGTCATTATATTCCCATTACCGTGGCTCCTCGTACGTATCGCAGATAAACCAACTGGAGTACTACGTTAAATAATAACAACAATAATAATAATATATAAGGCATTCTTCGTAAGTCAGTGAAACTTTTTCGAAATTTCGTTGAAATATTTGACGACACAAAATTTCTTTTTATAAATGTTATTCAGTTTTTTCCAAAGATCATTTTTTTTGTTATTAAAAAAGATCATTTTTATGTTATCGCCTTGTGAAAAAAAAGAAGAAACGTTTCTTATTTTACAAAGAAGGGTGCATACAAATCTAAGACCTCTCGTATACTTTTATATTTCTCTCTCTCTCTCTCACCCTAATCCTTAAGTACATTATTTCCTACCCTTCATTATTCTCACATTCGAACTCGACAAACGAGCGTTAGACACACCCGGCGGCAATTTCACGCAATTACGAACGCGTTCGCGTTCGAAGAGAAAATGTGGCAAAAGTGCATCGACGTCCGAGTCGTGTGAGAAGGGAGGAAAATAAGGAGGGCAGGAGATTCGTTATAATTCCCGACTGTTATTTCTGCGAACTCGAGTCCAAACGATCGAGTAAAAGCTGCTGTGTCGAATGAAAGAAAAAAAGAAAAAAAAAAATTAAAAGAAAAATAGAAAGAAAATTAAAAAAAAAATTATGAAAATTATATCTGCGTTAGAAAATGAGCATGTCGAGAGTATTCGCCTCGAGTGTCTAAGGCAAATAGAGAGAGGTAAAATCGCCGGAAGTCGTTCCACGTATCCACGCGTTTACATTCTCTGTGTAAATATATATATAGTAATATCGCGCGTGAGTCGCGGTACGTACGAGTACGAGAGGCAATTTCATTATTATTCACGACTCTCATTATAAATCGATCGACACATCGATACGTATAATTCAATTTTTACGACGTACGCGAAACGCCCGCGCGGTTGGCCAAAACGGTTATGCGAATACGTAAGATGGAAACGCGATTACTTTTTGGCCGATATGACGCGCGTATTATAACTCGGGAAATCGTGGATCAACGTCTCTTTTATTTGAATAGCTGGTAGTGAGATATTTCCTGTAATATATATATATATTTCCTGTAATATATATATATATATATATATATATATATATATATTTTTTTTTTTTCTTTTACTTTTTTTTTTACAGTAATCAACTCGATTTCGCAATGACCATAAGGGTATTGTGTAATTTAAAACGAATCGAGAGAAAAATCGTTACTCGAAGATCGAAACGAAATATGAATTTTTCTTTATTTTATTTTATAATAATTTATAACGAAAAATCAAATATTGGACAGTTTTGAAGATAAATTCGATTGAAAAATGTTCGAAATATTCGTAATCTTCAAATTTTCAAAATAAATCCTTGTTCTTTCGCAGATTTCAAAATATCAAAAATTTTCCAATTTTAAACCATATTTTTTATTTTTTATTTTTTTTTCTCATTAACAATTTTTCACAAAAGTTTTGAGAAATTTGTTTGTTTGTCAGGCACGAAGAGAGGACGAAAGAGAAAGAGACAGAGAGAGAGAGAGAGAGAGAGAGAGAGAGAGAGAGAGAGAGAGAGAGAGAGAGAGAGAGAGAGAGAGAGAGAGAGAGAGAGAGAGACGAGCCTCCCGCGTCTCGTGCGGTTTCGGGTTGTCCAGCTGGTTCGGTCCGAGACATTCGAACCACCCGCAAATCCACGTGACCGCACACACGTTCGAATCCCCTCTCGGTTATCCTCCCACCCCCTCCACCCCATCCCTCTGCGGTGCAAGCCGCAAGGCTCTCCCGAGCAATTATACAAAATCGATTTGCTTCACGCGCGACAACCCCTCGCACCCCTCTCTCTCTCCTCCTCGGGGAGAAAGGCCGTCGATATTCACGAAACGTAGTGGCTAAATACCGATGCGTTTTAAAGCGAGCGAAAAAATTCACGATTTACCAAAAAGAAAATTAAAAAATAAAAATTTACGAAAATTTTATTAATAATTTTTCACAATTTAAAAAATCTCTCGATCGTCAAATTTATTAATCACGACTAAATTCAATTAATCAAATATAATCGATATCTTTCGATCCCACCCCCCTCCCATTTCCTCCTCCCCACCCCTGACATTTCGCATTTGTCCGTATAAAATACGCGCGAATAATAACACTCGTACGACAGCGACGACGACGAGTGTAGTGAGAGTTTTTGCGGTGTGAATAGAGAACGGCTTGAACGAGGAAAAAATAAGCGTGCTGAGAAGGAAAAGAGAGAGGGGATGATAACGTAGTAGTAGTAGTAGTAGTAGTAGTAGTAATAGTAATACTAATAGTAGTAGAAGAAAGAGAGAGGCGAGCTGGCTGACAGCCACGCAACGTCGAGCAGACTGCACTTTCTCCGACTTTCAAATTTTCTTCTCTCGCGCACCGTGGCTGGACTTTGGACTACATATGCCTATGTATATCGCCGACGTATATGTATTATCTCTCATAGAGAAGTATTTCGCAGAAACGATCATCCGCGATCTCCTCTTATTGGCTATATCTACTATTATATATCATACATACATACATACATACATACATACAAACATACATACATACATATATATATATATATATATATATATATATATGTATGTATGAATATGTGTATGTATGTATGTATGTGAATGTATTTGTGTGTAGTTTATAGAGGAAAGGGAAGACTGGAGGCGAGAGCAACACACATGAAGTGCGGGGCACGTTGACCTTACGGCCCATGTGGCGGAGCGTCGTATCTCCTCCGCGATATCCCAAGCACACGGTATAATAAAAGATATGGAATATGGCACTCGGAGACACACTCTTCCGGGATCGATTCCCTTCTATCTCTCGGTTCGCTGCATACGCGTGCGTACGTGCGCGTGTATGTAAAACAAAAACAAAACAATGGATAATATTGAAAAGATTAAATTGAATGTGTCATAATAATAATAATAATGATTATTTTATTACTGATAACGAATCGTCGATAAGGATAACGATATTTGAATTTGAAATATTAAGAATAATTGTGGCTAATGTTATTTAATTGTTTGGATGAATGGCATTGACGATAATTAATGATGATGATATTATTTAAATTATTGTCTGTTTTATTTTTAATCCGATGTAATAATTATATTATTATTATTATTATTATTATTATTGTGGATATTTGATTTTTTGTACAATAGAGAATTTTGTACGTCCAGTGAATTTAAAGTATGTGTTCCAATCGATCGATTCTGATCAACGATCTTTCTATCTCTATTATTAAAACCCACACACACACACAGACGCACACGCGCGCGTGAACAGCAGCGAGAAAAAAAGTCTCGCCGAGAGGTCTCTCATATGCATAATCCTCCACGTGTATCGCTTTTTCTTTCTGTCTCTCTCTTTCTCTCTCTCTCTATCTTCTCGCTCTCTCGCTCGCTCTCTCTCTCTCGTATATAGTTATTCATACAAAAAAACTTGCTTCGTGACACACTGAACGGTGTCGAACTACATGTAGGGAACAGGCTTGAAATCTATCCGGCGCTCTCGCGAACAAGGGAGGACGAGAAAAAAATGGAAACTCGTCGAGGAATTTTTTTTTGTATTTTTTTTTTTAAAGTGGGATATTCTGGTCAGTACGACGAATTTCCGGCAACCGGGGGCGTTACGAGACGGGAGAAAACGCATGCCGGAATTTACACTCGCGACTAAGAAAAATAAAATAATAAAAAATAAAACAATATTATTTGTATTTGTATTTTAATTCGTTTCTTTGATTTCTATTTATACCACTCGATTATATTATTTGATTTTCATTTAAAAATACATTTTTCCTTTTTTCCTTTTTATCGTAAATTTAATTATTTTATTTTGTAAATTCGTACGGTTTTTATTGCAATTACTCGTAATTAAGAAAACTCGTGTGATAGAATGAACAAAATTGAAGATACGAGGAAGAGGAGGAGATGGTAAAAAAACATGGGCGCACGTCGTTCGAACACCTGTGGCGGAAGGCAAAAGCATCGAGAGGCCGAGGCCAGCCCTAAGGCTAAGGAGAAATAAGAAGAGGCCGGGGGCTTCGCCGAGTTTCGAGAGAGGCGAACGCACGGTCGATTCGAGACTGTGGCAGTGGATGTTCGAGACCCCTCGGAGAGCTTTCTCTCTTTCTCTCTCTGTCTAGCCCAGCCCTTGGCAAGTTTTTATCCCGCGCAAAGGGTGGTTTTCCACTCGCTCCCTTTTTCCCGGCTCTCTTTCGTTGCCAAGCGGCGAGCGGCTCGTTAAAAAACAAAAAAGTCAAAGCCCCGTTCGGTCAAACTTCCCTCTCGCTTCTCTTAGAAAAATCAAAGACGCATTTCAAAGAAAGAAAAAAAAAACAATTTTTGATAAAAAATCTCAAAACAGAAAGACAAAAAAAACTTTCGAAATTCGACAATATTCGGAAATAATCTCCCGACGGTAAAGCAATTTTTTCGAGAAAAGACCTCGTCGAAGTTTTGAATAAAATTTTATCTCGAACGGTAAGAAAAAAGAAAAAGAAAAAGAAAAAAAGAATTTCAACAAAAAAAAAAAAAAAAAAAAAGAAAGAAAGGAAAAAAAAACAATCTTAACGTATTACCAAATGGCCTGTGTTACAGTAATTTATAACGCGCGTACGGGCTTCTCTTTCGTTGCGAAAGCCGTATAATCAGCGAGTACCAACACGGACGCATAAAAACGTACGAACTCCCCGGTTGAAGCAGGTGAAAGTGCATTCGCTTCATTTCACAAGGTGTTCGCCATGCGCATGCGCATACGTTGTTTTCTATGCGATATGCAGGCAAGGATATGTATAACGGCACGGCATGCAATCCCGGTTCGTTTAGCGGGCAAAGAGGGGGGGGGGGGGGGGCTACATAATTATCGCTCCGATACCCGCGGAGAATAATCTATGAACGCTTGATTTTACGACCGGCTTATTAAGGAACCTAACGCAACCTTCGCCGATCCAATGAATATTAAAAGAAACGTATGAATAAAAATACAGGATTCTTTTTTGTTTTTTTTTTCTTTTACTTTGTTTCGTTGCCCAATTATCAATAATAACGATATTAATAATATAGAATTATGAATAATCGAGGGGATAAATTATGTTTAATATTGCTCGAACGCGAAATAGTATAATGCGTATGCGATGATGATCGTTTATTGCAATAATAACAATAATAGTAATTTAAATCATTAAAAAATTTATTAATTTTTGTGTAACGAAATTTTTAATTTTTTTTCCAGTTACAAAATTTTATGTATCATTGAATCAATAATTAACAATACGAATTAAAAAAAATCATCGAAATACGTTCGAAGGTAAATAAAAATAAAAATTTCATAACCTTGAAAAAATAGAAGAAACCGTCTATCATTTTTTTTTTTATATCACTTACTACGATAACGATAATGATTTCGTTAACGAACAATCAATTAATTCGAATTTAACGTTTGATTACAGCCGTACCTCGCTCGATCTTCTTTCCGACGTAAATTGAAAGAAAGAAAGAAAAAAAAGAAAAAAAAACAAGAAAAAGAAAAAAAAGACGACGAGAATCTCGCAGTTATTAGATACGCTCGGACGAGGCCACAGTGAAGAGACGAAGCGACATTATATAGAAATAACATACACACACAAACACACACACATACACATAAACGAGTGACGCGCGGATGAGCTTCTCGCCACGTGCACGTGTCAGCCGATAACTCGATGAGATGAACGATGGTGTGTTGCGAGTGCGAATGCGAGTCGTGCGGGACGAGATTGGTGAAGTAGGAAGAGAAAGAGAGAGAAAGAGAGAGAGAGAAACGAAAAAGTGCAAGAGTGGGGATAAGGTTGCGATAAAATACGAACAAGAGAGGTCGTTATAGGAAGAGCGCGTGCTACGAGCTTGTTTCGACTAATACACGTACACACACATATATATATATATAGTACATACAACGTGCGACATAGAATTATTATTATTATTATTCACGTACGAACTTCTTTTTCTTCTTCTTATCTTTTCTTTTTTTTTCCTCGCGATATCAATTCGGTACGTTTTAGCCAGCTGGTCTCGTAATTTTTATTGCCAAGCGTCTCTCTCCTACATATATATATATATATATATATATATATATATATACACATAGAGACTGTATATTATGATTATACGCACGTATTAATGCAGATATGTTTCTAGAGTTCGCGGTCGTAGGACTCAAAAGGAAGTACCCTCGTACCGCATTCCAAAGAGCTCAACGGTAGCAACGATAGAGAGAGGGGGGGGGGGGTCTCTCTTTCTCGGTTCGCTCGCTCGACCCTCGATATAGATATAGATATAACGTAAGAGATGCTCGACGAACGTTTAGCGACGACGGAGACGGGACGATAACTGTAAACATTGGGAACCGAGAGTTTCTACCTCGCACCTGAACAGGCCTGTTAACTTTGTGTCGAGGGAACCGATCGAGGACGCTAACTAATCTAATCGTGCGTTATGGTGAGCTGGGATTTTTTTTTCTTTTTTTTCCTCTTTTTTTTTTTGGAAAAGAAAAAATTAAACGAAGGGAAACAATTTTCGTTACGGGATGAAAAAAAAAAGAATCGATCGAACTTTGTACGAAAATAAATCGAACGGACGAGTCGATGAAGGGGGGAAAAAGAAATTTGATTTTTGAGAATCGAACGGAATTGTTTTCTATTTCGCGGCTGATCGCACATCGTTCTTTAATACATTGTGATGAGAGATTTATAAAAGAAGAAGACAGAAAAAAAATGTTTCATTTTCCTAGAAATTTTCAGAACGTGCGTAAATCGATAATTTTCGGAAAAAATTGGATCATGAAAATATGGAATTAACAAAATTTATGAAATTGTGAAAAATTACGTTTTTTAAATTTTTTATTTCAACGACGATGGACATAAATTTCGTATTGAATATTTTCACGATTTTCACTCGTTTATGTTTTTGTTTTATTTCGTGAAAATATTCCTTATTGACTTATGATTGATACGTGCGTAAGGGGGATTTGTGTCGGTACGTCACGAGGCCGGGAAACCGCGTGTGCATCGAAGTGCCGAGCGATTACCCGGCGATAAGTACACGAGCTCTGTCCCAAGTACGACTGTCGTCGGTTCAAGGATGCCACGGCCTTTGTCATTGCCGGTATACCGGTCGTGCGCGCGCGTCGATGAATCAGCTGTGACTCGACCGTAAACGCGTATACGCAAGCTCGTTTCTTTCTTTTTATTTTCTTCTTTTTTTCTTTTTTTTTTCACCACGATGCATCAACGGACACGGCTCGACAGCGAGGATAAAAAAATCATCCCTCGCAGTGATTGTTTCACGCCGTCTTATCTCAATTTCTCAAACTATTATTTAATAAACAATTTTTTTAAGATTTGAATTTTTGTTAATTTTATTGAAAATTATTTTCCTTGATTGAAAGAAAATTTAATTAATATATTTTTGTTTTTTTTTTGTACATTTGAATAAACGTTTGAAATAATTATTTTAATGATGATTATTTAATTTTGATTGTTTTTAGAGCGATTTTTTATGAATTATCTCCGTTGATTAAAACATTAATTTTTATTTTTTTAAATTGATTATTTAATTTTTTTTTTTTTTCGTTTTTTTTTTGTTCATTAGAAATATTACGAAGCTATGAGAGAGCCGAGGAAAAAGGAGAGCGTTGTACGAGCCGAGTGGGCGAAGTAGGAGAATGGGGCCACGCGATGGCAAACAAGAAAAAGATCCAATCCGTCGAGTTTTGTTCTCTATCGATTAACACACAGAGGGACACGCACACTCGTGACGACGGTTGCATCTTCATTGTTCTCGTTCCATTCGCTAAGTCGCATAACACTCAGCATCCTTGGCGATTAATCAATCTCGTCGTACGTTTCTTTTGTTGTTTTTCTCATCCCCGATGATCCAAGAACATTTTTGTGTTTTCGCTCGCGAGTATCGATGTCATTGAATTATTGAATTGCTCAATTTTATTTTCACACAAATATACCGAAAATAACAATATTAATATTAATAATATTATTATTATTATAGCAATAATAATAATCATCAATATTATTTTACTTACTTATTTTTAATTCGTTTATTATCATTATTATTTAATTATCTTTCCTTTGTCCACGATTAGAAAAATCCATGAATTTAAAAAAAAATCTAATTCCAATTATTACATAGTTGATCGAAAAAAAAAAATTGTAATCGCTCATCTGCGATCGATCGAGTCGACTTTGCTCATTGCATTGTGTATACTGTCTCGATCGAAGCGTGCGTGTGTGTATGTATCTGTGTATGTGTACGTGTATTTGCACTATATAGCGAAAAACGGGGGCACGAGCCGAGCGAATCTGGTCGCGAGAGGCGAGTCACCTATATATATATATATATATATATAGGTGATTCGCTATATATATACCTACTTCGCAACAAACTCCGTTCAAGGATTTCTTTGTTCGTTTCTCCGCGAGCTCGGCCTCCTCTCTCGTCCATGTGCAGTTGCAGCAACAACTGACGCAGACTTTGTGACGAGAGCGCATAGGTCGATAAAAACCATATGACATATAAATCTCTGTATTTATATATATATATATATATAATTATTTATAATTATTTATAATTATTTGTTCACATAGAGAACGTTTGGTTTCTTGAAACTCGCCGACGTTTAATATCGTTAGTCGGCCGGATAATTTCGCTTACACGTGCACGCTGCACCTGAACGTGAGTAACGAGGACTTTTACCCCCACTCCCACGCCTCACCGCATTTCATATAGTTCACTCAATCACCGCGCGAGCCCTCTCACTGCACAGCTGGGAGCCGGCGCGACGCTAGAAAACCAGAAATCGGTACTTTCGCACGGATGATCCTCGGACAAAGAGACTATTATATATTATTATTATTATTGAATTTATCGTTGTTTTTTTATTATTGTAGGAAGTATTGTCATAGAGAAAGAATTTTTCTCAGGAGTGCGACTACGAACGTGTGACTATTCGATTTTTTCAGGGATATATATATATATCATCATCACGTTGGAAAACTTTTATGAATTCTACTACTGGGATTTTCCCCACGTTCTCTCTCTCTTTCTCAACAAACATTCGTAAAATTATCTTATCGTCCTTCGATAGTTTCCGTCTATAACGCAATCGTTTTATCACTCTACGATAGTTGGATTATCACGTGTGACAAATACACCCGAGAAATAAGCCCCAGTATTTTTCATTTTTTCTAAATTAACGAATAAATCGAACGATCAATAATTCATCAAAATTGAATTAATTCTTTTTGCATTAATAAAATTCGGAAAATTAATTAAAAAATAAAAGAATTTTCTCCCTGTTATAACCTAATTGGAAGTAAGAGTGAAATTAAAAATAGCAGTAAAAAGAGTCTAAAAATTCGTCAATCAAATTAATTGAATTAATTAATAATCAAATTAACCAACTGTGAAAATCGTCAACTTTTCTCTCTCTCTCTCTCTCGTTTCAACGATTCCACAGTCCTCTTCATGTCCATCCGTAAAACGCGATAGCGTTGATCCACACGATTGGATTTTTACGACCTGGTCTCTCTCGTACAATACATTAGTCGCCGGTTAGTTTTTTTTTACTGTTTCTCTTTTTTTCTCTCTCTGTCTCTCTCTCTGTATGTTCGTCGAAGAGTTCAACGACCAGCGAACGATCCGGTCGACGTCTCGTTGGTGTATACATAAATCTGTACCCACTAAAAACGGAGGCTTTGTGCGAGGGCGAACGGTACGTAAAATTTCGAGATCCTCGGGACGAGGAAGGAGTGAGAAAAACGTTGCGAGAAAGAGAGAAAAAAAAGAGGACCTTGGCAATTCGAGAGGCTTGAAATGTTCGGGGGCGTCGGGGGCTTCGAGCTCGTCGATGCGGCACATTGCCCATTGTTTTCGCGGTCGTTTTTCGTATTAATAAACGCATATAAACGAATGCTCGCACGGCCACGAACCTTTCTCACTCTCTCTCTTTTTTCTCTCTTATTTTCGTCATACTCGAGCCGTGACATCGATAACGCATGCGCGGGCAAGAGCAAAGAAAAACAAGACGAAGGAAGAACAAAAATCCGTGACCGTGATCGTTTTTCATACACGCCGGCTTATCTCTTTTTTTTCTTCTTCTTTTTTTTATGAAGATTAATTATATCGATATTTGTTTTTGTTTTCGTTTTTTTTTCTTCAATGATAAATCTCAAAACGACGAATAAAAAAGAAAGATAATTATTTTTAAATCGTACCGATTTTCACGTATTATCGAATTTTTATAATTTAATAGTATTATTATCTCCATTGATAATTCTCGAAACGCAAAAGAAAATATAATTATTTTTAAATCGTACGAATAATTTTCTTATCGAATTTTTATACCGTCGATAATTTAATAAACAAAAAATGACTAATTTCGAATGAATTATTAAATCGTCAAAACGACAAAAAATTATAATAATAAATGATATAATGCAAAAAATTATTCTATCAAAGACAAAAGAAAATATATCGTTGACGACCAATTTATTCGTCGGAACATTGGAAGATCTCGAGCCCGAGCCAAAAAGCTCGATGAGACAAATCGTTGGAATAATTTAATGGAAAATAACAAAACAAGAAAAATAAGATTTACAAACGCGTACGCACAGTTAACTAATGGACAATGGATACGATTTGTGATAATCGCAAAAGCTGCGTTTCAGCACAATTCCGTGCAGCTGCGCATAAATTTTCCTTCTATATTCTCGTCTCACCTTCTCTCTAGATCTCGCAGTTATAGTTAGGTCGTTACGTGCTTCGCGGATTTGGTCAACTCTCGCAAAAGGGCAGGGAGAGGGAGGCATTGTTGTGTCGTGCGTGGCCCCAGGCAAGATTCCATTCGCGAGCTTGTAAAACCAGCGAGAAATCGGAATTTCCATTCTCTCCTCGCGGGCAAAAGCCAGGATCGGCAACGAGTCGGGCTTTATTTCCTATATGTACCGAATACAAGTATTTCGCTCATATATATGCTTCGTGTACAAATATATATATATATATATATAGATAGAGAGAGAGAGAGAGAGAGAGAGATAGAAAGATATAGATATATATTTGTTCAGGGAGAATACATCTTTCGTTTCTATATTCCATCGATATTTTCCATCGATACGTTCATTGTTCTCTCGATCACCTCGAGAATTTTATTTCCCGCAGCTTGCATATTCGACAAATTTCGAAATAAACTTTTCTCTTAAAAAAAAAAAAAAAAAACTGAGATAAAAAATAATGTTGTCGATCAACGTGACGTTGACTCGACGACGAATGATTATTTGTCTGATTGGCCGACTGAAATAATTCACGAAATATTTTTTCTCCGACGACTAAAAATTGTCGAGGAAGGTACAAAAAAAAAAGAGAAATGAGTGGGGCGTTGATAAAAAGAAAAATGGTTGAATTAATCGAGAACGTATCGCATACGTCGTTGATGCGAGCCGCTGGGTCTCGGGAGAGAACAAAGTTCCGCGAGGGTATGTCACGTTGACTAAGCGGAACTGCGACGAGCTCGGTACTCGGTGCGGTAGCAATGATCCATCGACATTGAACGCGTGCACGGGCACACTAGCGAGACAGTAGCGTGATGTCGGCGGTGCGGTATCAAAGGTCTCGATTATCCACGGAATGCGCGACTTGCACTACGTGACTTTCTGCGTGTACGTATATAAATTATATATATATATATATATATATATATATGTGCAACAATAAAAACGATCTCTTCATGGTGTACGAGAAGTTTAAAGTTGACATACCGGGTGTCGTGTTTTAAAGGACAAGATAATGTACCGGGTGTCGGATTGTTTTTTTTAAATTTAAATATGAAATAAATCGAGTGTCGAGTTTTAGGAGAATAAAAAAATGTAAGTCGGGGGTTCGTTTTAAGAAAATAGAAGAATGTAACGGGTGTCAATATCGTAACGGGGATAAAAATATACCGGGTGTCCGATTGTTTTTTTAAATTTAAATATGAAATAAATCGGGTGTCGAGTTTTAGGAGAATAAAAAAGTGTAAGTCGGGGGTTCGTTTTAAGAAAGTAGAAGAATGTAACGGGTGTCAATATCGTAACGGGGATAAAAATATACCGGGTGTCCAATTTTCGGAATAGCAAAATTTAGGCGTTGTTTCGTTTGAGAAAAATAGAAAAATGTGCCGGGTGTCAATTTTGTAACAGAGATGAAAAAAATATACCGGGTGTCCAATTTTCGGAATGAAAATATGTAGGTGGTAGCTCGTTTTAGAAAAACAGGAAATATACCGGGTGTTTAATTTTCGGAATACAAAAATTTGGGCGGTGGCTCGTTTTAGAAAAATAGAAAAGTGTACCGGGTGTTCATTTCGTAGCAGGGATAAATAATACACCGGGTGCCCGATTCAAACGAAAAAAATCCGATCACGCGCGACCAAAAATAAAAAAGTCTAAAAGCAAAGTTCCATAAATCATCCATTATAATTATCAAACAAAAAAAAAACAAAAATGAAGCGTTTTAATTATCAAACAAAAAGAAAACAAAAAAAAATGAAGCGTTATAATTATCAAAAAAAAAAATAAGAAAAAAATGAAGATGCAAGAAGCGTATATTGCAGAGAGCCGGTTGTGCCGAGGGTCACTCACTGGCGCGGGGTTACGTAGCCGGGGTGAAAATGGAGAAACGACGCATAATACAAAATTCTTTCTTTTATCGCGAGAATATTTGCATTGCTAATGACCAAGGGTCTATTATCGCTCGCGTAATCAACGATGCAACGTAATACAAACCTCGTATACGCTCGTGTGCCATCGCGTCTCGGACTCGTGACGTGATTATCTTTTTTGTTGACATTTGGAAAAACGTAGAAAAATAAAATATCGAAAATATTTCAAAAAAATTCATTCTTCCATGAAAAATCGACATTATTTAATTTTAATTCGCATATTTTAATCAATATATCGATTATTTATTTTTACACTTACGAAAAAAAATTTTATTTTTTTATTTTTTATTATCGACAATTTAATTTCAAACTCGATGTCTATCGACGATTCTTCGAAAGATTCGAACGTCGCGAACGTATAAAAAAAAGAAGCGAGGTCGATGTCAAGGAATTACCGGCTCGAATCAGCATCGCCTCTCTCTCTCTCTCTCTCTCTCTCTCTCTCTCTCTCTCTCTCTCTCTCTCTCTCTCTCTCTCTCTCTCTCTCTCTCTCAACCTCGCTAGTCTCCTATGTCAGTACTCGCCCGGTCGATCACACGATCGCGTTAAGCGCGCGCGTCTCGCGTTGCGTCGCGGACGCGCTCGTCGTTAACGCCTCTTTAAAATCCGCCTCGTGATCATCGATAAGAAAAAAAATGAATTACTTTACCTCGACACAAAAATTTAAAACAGAAAAAAAAAAAAATTTTCTAAAAAACTAAAATTTCAAAAAATATTTTAAAAAATTCAATTTCGAGCACAAAGCAAAAAAAAGATCCTTTCGAAAAAGACTCACCTGTGCGTTATCCCTCGGATCACAAATTCGTTACGACGAAGCAAATGTTTTTTTTTTTGCAACTTTTTGTTTTTCTTTCTTAACGATTTTTTGTTCAATCAACAAAATTTTAAAACAAAACAAAATTCACCGAACCGGAAGTGCGTCGATAACTGATCGAATTCTCAAAAAGGACGCGGTTTAACGTGAAAATTCGTCGTTGCACTTCGATGATAGGATTTTTTTTCAACGACGAAATAAAGAAGAAGAAAAAAATTGAAAAACAGAGCGAGACGATACGACACGGTTATCGTCGGTTCGTTCGCGCGTGCGTTACTGACGCGATCGCGCCGAGAGCGAAGCGTCAAAACCTTCAACATCAGGAGGAGAAGAACCTCTCGCTCGCTCTCGCGAGCAAACTACGCAAATAAACGCCACCGGGAACTCTCGTTCGCCGTTTATTGTCAACATACGTTTACCTATATATATATATATATATATATATATATATATATATATATATATATATATATATATATATGTGCGCAAGCATTTTTTTTATTTCATCGACGATAAGAGGAATCGATTGCGTCGACGAGAATGAATAAATCGCAACTTCGTATACGCCGTCGCCGGCTCAGCTTCGTCGTTTCTCAATGACGATGAGACGGCGCTACAGTAATAACGACGACGACGACGACGACGACGATGACGCGTTCTCGATGTTATTCTTGCTTTGTTTTATTTTTTTACGCGGCGGGCAAACGCCTGAATTCCTAATGCGAGAAATTTGCGCGTAGATTCCTAGTTCTCCGATCTTGGGACGTTTCACTCGAGTTTTCTCCCACTTTTTTCGTTTTTTCTAATCTTGTACGGACGTAGAGAGAGAGAGAGGGAGAGAGAGAGAGAAAGAGAGGGGGGGAGGGAGAAGGGATATAGCAACGTCGTAGATCTTCCGCTTCGTCGTGTCTCGATCATTCGCAAGTTTCTATTTCTCGTCCGAGTCGACCACGTGACCTGTACACACTACGCCTCGAGGAATTTTTTCAAGAGACGTATCACCGGCCATACGCGAGCGCCGATGTGTTTCACGGCGAATGAAATTCTCTCCCTCCGATGATAGTGAAATGAGACGGTTTTTAAAAAATTGTTGTTACGATAGTCGAATCGAAACGAATTTTTATATCGGATTTCGAGAAAATATCGTTCGAGTTTTTTTCTTTCACGTCGGAAAGACATTTTTATTTTTTCGTTGTTTCGAAACGAAATTTGTAACGAGGCGAAATGTAACGAATCGTGCAAAATGTGACTATGGAAATTTTAATTATTTGCATTAAATTACAAAAATATATACTTTTTTTGTTTGTTTCAAAAATTGATGAAAATTCATAAAACTGTCGCGTGTAATTCGCGTGTGAATTTTGTATCGATTTTCAATTTTAATTTTAATTACATATTTGCGTTAATTTCAAAAAATTTGTTTTTTTTATTTAAAAAAATTTATCAAAATAAATCAAATTCGTCGCGTTTGAATTTGTTTATCGTCAATGTCGAGTAGAGTAGCGACTTTTCTCAATTTAAATTTAAATTACATATTTGCGTTAATTTCAAAAATTTTGTTTTTTTATTTTAAAAAATTGATCAAAATAAATCCAATTCGTCGCGTTTGAATTTGTTTATCGTCAATGTCGAGTAGAGTAGCAACTTTTCTCAATTTAAATTTAAATTACATATTTGCGTTAATTTCAAAAATTTTGTTTTTTTTATTTTAAAAAATTGATTAAAATAAATCAAATTCGTCGCGTTTGAATTTGTTTATCGTCAATGTCGAGTAGAATAGCGACTTTTCTTCTTTTTTTTTTAGTTTGGGTTTGCACACTTTATACCCGTGGCTCGAACGAGGTCACACACCGGAGATAGCGGTTTACAAGTAACAGGCCAGCGAGCCAGCGAGCGAGCAACACACCCGGGAGAAGAAGGACGGGGAAAGCTCGAGCGACCACGGCGCAAGACAAGCGCCGAGTGACGGTGCAACAGCGTCCACGTGGCCGTCCTACCCCCCACTCTCTCGCCTTTTCGGTACAGCACTAAACGCGTCCGTGCTATAAGACACGATTGCACACATTTTTCCCTATTTTACAACCCGTTACTCCCCCCTCCCATTTCTACTTTTACACGATATTACCAGACTTTGCATAGATATTTAATGTTCGAGCTACGTTTCATTTAATTCCCTCGTATATTTTACGACCGAGTTGAAAACATTCGCAAAACGCAAAAACACAGCGGTTTCGAAAACGCGATCCGTATTTTCTCTGGCACTGAGCGACCGATCGCGTTAAAATTTTTAGGGCATATAAAGAATTATGGGAAAAAGTGGATAAGAGTTTGGTTTCTTCAAAATTGTAGCCATAATTCCCTCAAAATTTTAACGCACTGTAACAGTGTTTTCAAAATTTTTGAGAAAATAAAAGTCTTAGACACTTTTTGCCATAATTGTCTAGATAGCCTGAAAATTTTAACGCGATCGGTTGCTCAGTGCCAGAGAAAATACGGATCGCGTTTTCGAAGCGCTCGTCGTCTGTTACGCCAACTTTTAAGGTTAGGGGAGGAATTAAAATTGTATTCTCGTTTTTTTCTCACATTCCAAGTGGACTGAGCGTTTAAGCCCATTGAGAAAAGTTGTTGCGAATCGACTAAAGAACAAGATACTCAAAATTCAAATTGATCCTACGTAAAGTTTATTTGTTATATAAATAAATAAAATCGTGACATTTTTTCCATAAGATTGTTATGAAAAACTAATTGAAGCTTGTTTGATGTCATATAAAAATGTGTGCAAAATTTCAACAGGCTTCATCGACCCAAAAATCGAGATATTCATGGTATAATATCTCGATATTCAACACGGGCTCTTATGGGAGGTTGCGAAAAAATGACGACTTTCAAGAATAAATATCTTGATTTTTGAGTCGATGAAAGCCTCTCAAATTTTACACACAAGTACATATGACATGAAAGAACGTTTCTGCAAATTTTCAATTAAATCTAACAGAAACGCTTTAACGATAGAACTACCTTAAGGAGGTTCGACATATTCGAGAGTCAAAAAATTCTTTTTAAACATTTTTTTAAAGTACAAGTCTTTCTTGATAATTTGTTGAAAAAGAAATGAAATTCTGAGCAATCGGAGTTTGTTAAATAATTCCTCGATGTTAGCGTTTGAAATGATTTCAAGCATTTTTACAGAAATTCACAAGTTTTCCAAACTTATTCTCTTTCTACAGAAAAAAATATGTACACATATATAAATATATATATGAATATATGATTTATGACAAATTAATAAATGATACTGGATAAATAATTTATTATTTATAACTAAATATAAAAAAATTATTGAATAGGAAAATTAATAATTAAAACGCTTCAGAAGCGTGAGAGGGATACTTTTCTCTTCTTATAAATCCAACAACGCGTACGACGCATCGGTCATGCGCGACTCGCCAAGCTCCGCCTCGTTGGTAGCCGGCGCGTGGAGAGGGGATGACTAGGATGCGCGCGCACCCGAGACACCGGGTGTCGTGCGCGCGCATGAGCCGCTACGTCCAACGGAACTTAACCTCAAATTTCACTTTCGTTCGTATTTTACGTCATTTGGTAATTCTTGTTCTTTTTATTTTCTTTTTTTTTACATTATTACATTCTTTTTCGATTAATTTCGTCTCGATAATAAAAATACGTTGAAAAAATCACATATACCGAGAATATTTTTATTAATACTTTTCATATTTATAATAAATTAATATTTTCTTTTAAATTAAATAAAAAAAAACAATTGATCTATTTATTTATTTATTTAAACGACGAGTCGATAATAAAAGTTTGATTTTTAAATATATGATTTATCGCGATATTCGTGGCACGAGAGACTTGGCGAGGGGAAAGTTGTTGTTATTGCGCCTCGAGGACGGAATATTAGTACATAGTAAACGTATACGAGGACGAGGGCGATGATGACAGAGAGAAAGGTGTGGGTTGCTCTCTACGGCCGAGATCGAGAGTGAAATTCGGAAGCTGGGTGAAAGAGTTCCATAAAAGGGAGAAGGGGGTGAAGGGGAGAAAAAGAGAGAAAGAGAGAGAGAGACACGGAGAGGTGAGCAACGAGGACCGGTTCGCGAGATGGAATCTGGAGCGTGGCACACGCATCGCGTCACGTACGTATATCAATTGGGTCATTACGCAGCGAGAAAGAAAAGGAGAGAGAGAGGGTGAGAGAAAGAGAGAGAGAGAGAAAGAGAGTTCTAAGAGAGACCGTCGTTAAAAGAAATCCAACGATCGTCGCTACGATAAAAAGATAAAGAAAGAGAAGAAAAAAAATCCCCCCAGAATCTTGATCTCGCCCAAATCACAAATATTCCGCGAACCAATTACCAAAAAAAAACAAAAATTACTCGGAAATTCACTCCATCAAAATAAAAAAAAATAATTCCTTTCTTACTAAATACAAAATATTACCATTACAAAATTCATACGAACGCCAATAATTCTCTAAAATACAATGAAATAATCTGTCTATCGAAATACGAAAACGAACAAAATAACGAAACGAAAATCAATCTCGACTAAATTTACAAATCGACGTTGTTCGTCTCTCCTCGTAATAATATCTCGTCGTCGTATGATTCTCGAGTTTCGCCACGACAAATTGACCGTTCGTAATGCATCGTGGCTCGCGCGTGGTTGCCACTAGAGCGTGTTGCATAGATCGACCGCGAGATGGAGGGAGGAGGGGGCAAGGGGGAGAAACGATTAATAGCTAGAAGGAGAATGGGGGGAGGGGGTCGAGACCGTAGAAAGAGACAGAGCCTCGTTGTGATATAACAACGCCGGTTCGGTTGCGTAAAACACACTGGCGCTCTCTCTCTCTCTCTCTCTTTCTCTCTCTCTCTCTCTCTCTCTCTCCCTCTCTCTCTTTCTCTCTTTATCTCTCTGTCGAACGTTAAACCCCTTTCGTATATAGGTCCTCTCTATGCTCTCCTCTCGCGAGAGCCGCGTGGCCCCCTTTTAGCTCCCACCCTTTCATCGCCCTCTTTTTGTTCTCTTTTTATTTTTTTTCTTACGACAGTCACGTCAGCGAGCGAACTCTCTCGTGGAGAACGAAAAATTCGCTTGGTATGTGCAAAATTCACGTACCATATGGATGCGTTTTTGTTCGTCTCGGATAATCGACGCGACGAAAAAACGAAGCTAATCACTTTTACACGAGAAAGTTCGAATAATGATTTTTGTAAAGTAGTATAAAAAAAAAAAAAATAAATAACAAAAAATTATAAAATCGATCGTCGACGAATTATAATTTTTTAATTTATTTTACATTCATTTGTAATGACTTTTTTTTTTCGCGTTCGTTTTTTTTTTCTTTCAACTCGTCTTCTGCTTTTTTAATTCACGCTTAATAATCGACGCCACGTTACGTATGGATGGTGAAAAAAAACGAAAAAAAAGGAAGAATTCTTTAAAAGAAAAATTATCACCTTTCGAACACGCGAAAGCGAGTCAAGGGAAAGGAAAAAGGATCTCGAGTATATTATTTATGCTACACTTGCAATTGTTATATTTTTATCGCGGTGCACGTTGAATCGATTGCTCGCGGACATTCCCACTCGCGACGGGACATCGACGGTGGCGCGCGTTCTCTCTACGTCCGAGACTCTCTTTTGCGCCCGGGGGGGGGGGGGGGGGGGGGGCACCTACTCGATTCCGTATGGAAAAAGTAATTCGCGATACGATTCGTCGTACGATATAATTAATGAATTATTTTTTTTGCAACTAGACCGTTGTTTTTATTTTCATAAAATCGAATAAATAATTCGTTTTTTTTTAATAATTTTGTATTATCGTCGAATTTTTGAAAATGATAGTGATAATAATATTTATTGGTTGTAAATAAATTTATTATTATTGTTATTAATTACATTTATTTAATTACTTTAAATTATTTTGTATTAATTTATTATTATTGAAATAAATATATAATTAATTCGTACGATTATAATACAATTTCACGAGTCTCTTAATTGGTGATGATTGACTCGAGATTTGGGTCAATCGAACGCAAAACGCGAAATTTCGAGCGTCTTCGAAGTAGTAGGTATAAAATAATGTATTCCTGTGATCGGTATACAAAATATATATATATATCGTATACCATCCATAAATTTTCCAGCCGAAATGATCAACGCCAATAAATATGTACAATTTTGCAACGGAGTTTGGCTTTCGGGTTGAGAGAAAGAAAAAAAAAAGATCTGCACACCTACGAGCTTACGGAAGGATAAACTCGTTGAAATTCCCAAACACACACACACAAGCACACACACACGTACACAGTGAGTCCATTCGACACGAGAACGGAATACTTTCTACATAATTGGCCGTAACAATGTCCCTGTTAGTCAGTTGACTGCGCACTGGGAATCCTCTCCTCTCTAACTCTTTTTTTTCCATATATATATATATATATATATATATTTATATACAGGAGTCTCGTTCGTACATAAATTTTCTATCTCCCCTTGCTGTCGCTCTCTCCACACTCGCACTCTCGAGGAAGCGACCGCTAGTCCAAGTCTCTCTCTCTCTCTCTCTCTCTCTCTCTCTCTCTCTCTCTCTCTCTCTCTCTCTCTCTCTCTCTCTCTCTCTCCCTCTCTCTCTCTCTCTTTAAACTACGAGCGAGTTAACCGAATTAATCTCCCGTTATCTCTTTCCCCGCGTTCTCCGCCTCGCTGCCCCTTCGCATCGCCCCGCCCTCTCGTCACTTCGTCGCTCTTTTCTTTCTCTCCCAACTTCTCTCTCGCTCTCTCGTTCTTCTCTATAAGCGATTCGAGAATCGAGACTGCGAAACGCTTCGCGCCGGAACTTCTTCTTCTTCGCCTTAGATTTGCCGTTTGATTTTCTCATCGCGTGTTCGACGCTCGATGCATCCGCGATAGGGAAAAAGGGACTCGGGGAGGATAAAACGGTAAACGAGTGTTTTTTTTTGTTTTAACGAAATAGAGAAAAATGAAAATTGAATATTTTGATTTATTTTATTTTAAATTCGAACTTATTTCTCGTTTCTTTAATTTTATCGTATTTATTAGTTTAATACTCATTGTTTTTTGGAGAGATAACGTCAAAAATAATAATTTTTGTTTAACAAAAGTGGAAAATAATTAAACATTTTAATCAATTATTTAAAATTCTAATTTATCTATCATTTATTTTATTTTATTCATTATTTCGATACTCATTATTCTTCACAGAAAAAAGAAGGGAAACAAAAAATTATTTTCTTTTTTTAAATCATGAAAAATATTTTTTTTTTAAATTATTTTCCCGTTATTTCATCAGACGAGGCAATCGTTACGGTATAGATGCGAAGATTACAAGCGAGTGAAAAGAATGGAAAAGCGATGGAGGTGATAAAACTATAGCGGGGACGGCGATTGGATGACGTAGAATAGGTATCGGCGCGAGGTGAGCCGGGAACAAGTGCGAATACGATAGTAACGTCGACCCACTTATCTCGAAAAGGCTCAGGCTCTCGGTGTCGTAATATTTTCAGCGTCGGTAGATTTTCCCCCCGATCCTCACGCTCTTGCCATTGCAGATATTTAAACAACGCGCGTGAACCTCTCGATGTAATGAAAAATTTTACGATTTGAGTATCAGCTGGGCCGATTAAAAAAAAAATCTATATACCGGGTGACAAATTTGAAAAGAGCGACGATTATACCTGGTGTCCCAATTTCATAAGAAAATTTAAATACCGTTTGACGCGTTTGAAGAAATTAAGCACGTTTAATGTCTCGTGTTTATCAAGAAAAAAAACTCTATATACCGGGTGACAAATTTGAAAAGAGCGACGATTATACCTGGTGTCCCAATTTCATAAGAAAAATTAAATACCGTTTGACGCGTTTGAAGAAATTAAGCACGTTTAATGTCTCGTGTTGATCAAGAAAAAAAAATCAATATACCGGGTGTGAAATTTGAAAAGAGCGACGATTATACCTGGTGTCCCAATTACATAAGAAAAATTAAATACCGTTTGACGCGTTTGAAGAAATTAAGCACGTTTAATGTCTCGTGTTTATCAAGAAAAAAAACTCTATATACCGGGTGTCTCGAAAATAACGGTATGAAAAATTCACTCACGCGAGCAGTCTCGTTTTCCAAGATATGTTCGAATTCCTCCCCCTTTCAAAATTCCCTCGCTATCGCCCCTAAAATCTTGTCTTCCTTTCACCGAGCTCCGTTTCTCGCTATCGAGGAAATCTGTATTTCCCACAACGGACAGTCGATATCGTGAATAACCCTCGGCACGCAATGGTTTTCCTACCTACCTCCGGTTTACCCCGAACCATCGTCACACATACATATACATATATACAAAATAAACGCCACGCGCTAATTTTCCCCACTGGCGTGACGTACAACGAGTCGTGGAAAGCCAATTACACGCCTTCTCTTAAATACCAGGCACCAGTACACGCGCGTTGCAAACCACTCGTTAAATAACACGGTTCCCCAAGTGTCGGAAACTTTGTCCGTGTTTTCCTTCGTATTTTTCATTTTCTCTCTCTCTCTCTTTCTCTCTCTTTCTCTCCCTTCCACTTACTCGTCTTCTTTGAAATATGTCGAGTATACAGGAAGCTGGTACGTACACTGGGGCATGTACGGGGCGAGAGGTAAGAGCCCGAGGATTGAGATAATACGCGCTATGTATACATACATACATTCTATATATATATATATATATATATATGTATATATAGAATATATATATATATTCGAGATACAAGCAAGAAAATACTTTGATCGTACACGTATTTTTCTTCTCTATTCTACTCTATCTATATATAAATATATACCTATATAAACGTAGTAGAACAAAAAAATATATATATATATAAGTGTACGGACATGTTTATGTCTATGTGTTTGTGTTACCTTGCACGCGCAAGGTCGCCTTATCGATCGTTATTTACGACAACGTGCAACTCGCTCGTGTATTTTCCCCGACTACTCGACCCGCTATATAATACTGTTGTTCGGTGCATCGCGCCTCGCGTTACGTCATCGTTGCGTATTATAACGACTCGAGGGCCGGTCTTCGATAATGTATTATATATATATATAGGTACGTATAGATATAGATCGATGAAAAACTTATAGCGAATATCGCTGGGGAGATAAAACGTACGGGCGTATTTTATATATATACAGGGTGTCAGGCAAATACGAAGAGGCGGAAAATATTCGAATAGCTGGCGTCGATACGAGAGAGAAGGTTTTTTTAAAATTGTTCTACGATGAAAATTGGCCGAGATATTAATTCGCGAAGTTTAAAAGTTTGATACAATGACATCGAGCCACCTGGCGGTTGAGTGATAAAATAAATTATGTTTTTTTCCCGTGGCGACTCGTCGTTCGTTTATTGACAGTTACTTTGTCAAGATGTAGAAAAAAATGCGACAATCTGTGAAGAAAAAAAAAATGTTCCGAGCGGGATTCGAAACAGTGACCCCGGCATTTATTGAGAGGGCGTTCGATCGCTTTTGTTAGGTTATGTTTCAAATTTGTAAACTTTGAGAATTAATATCTCGGCCAATTTTCATCGTAGGACAATTTTGAAAAAACTGTTGTGCTCGTATCGACGATGACTACTGGGATATTTTTTTGGGGGTCTTCGTGGTTGAGTATGACCCGGTATATAGATCGTGTGCGACCACGACAAATCCACAGGCTTCCGGACGCTCCGTCGTACTGGACTGTGTTTACCGCTGGTACGAGAATAGAACTATGGATTTCATATCCCTGCGGCTTTTTTAAGAAGCTCATTTCCTGAGTGATAACGCGCGAAGGTCTTCAACGTGGGCGACCAGAAAATAAATATGTTTACGAAAATATTCGACGATACGGCGAAAAATATTTTCTCAAATTTTGCCTGTTGATCGAAATTCGAGGGAATATTTAAAAGTGTCATTTTTAAATATAGAACGAAATCGAAGAACGAATAACAATTTCGAGATATAAAAAGAAATATGAAAAATATTCTTTTAAAAATATTCTAAAAAAAAAACAATATTGTAAACAATTTTACGATATGAAGAGAAATTTGAAAATTATTTTTATTATCAACGATAAAATTTGATGTTCCATCGATCAGGCTTTAAACTCTTCTCACAACATTTTTTTTCATACATTATTCTTTTTTGTTTTCTTTTTTATTCTTCGAGGATAAAAATGAGAGGATCGCGACGCGCTCATCTTTATCAATCTCGGTGCTGTGATTGTCGACGAGGAGCTTGTCCGCGCATGACACGCGACGAGAACGAGAATAATTTTTGTTCCGCGAACGTGCTGCAAGAAAATCATTTGTCGAGAGGGAGAGAGAGAGAGAGAAATTAGAGGCCGAAGAGAATTGATATAATTCACGTATTATTATTATTATTATTATTATTATTATTTTTATATAAAATAAAATAAAATACAGAGATATACGAAGTTGGTGTACGAGATAGGAGAGGAAATTGCCGAGAAGGTGCACGTGCATTATTATATGTATTTAGCCCGGACATGGCATAGAATTTTCTGTACAACGCAAGCACACACAATCAGACAAATCCGCATCCGTTACGAACCGTCTCATCACATCCGCGAGTCGAGGAAAATCCGAGGTAAACACAAAAGTAGGGCCCCCTAGAACCGATCTCGAGATTCGCACGTAACACCTCTACGACTGGAAATTGCCTCGAGTCGACCTTGATAAATTCTTCAAAGATTCAAAATAACCAGTGTTTTTTTTTCAAAATTGGGAAAAAAATTGAAAATTAAGAAAAATGCTGTGCTTTGTGATTTGAATTATTCGATTTTCGGCAAAATTATTATTGTTGTTACTGTTAACGATGTAATTCGCATATACATCACTTTTAAATAGAAACAATTTTTTTTTAAATAAAAATAATTTTCTTTTGACATAAAATTAATTTTTATGTTTAATGAAATTAATTTTCTTTTCAAATAAAATTATATTTCTTATTTAAATCAAATTAACGATAATGACAATTTTCCACGAATAGAAATCGTTGCGCCATAAATATTTCCGTGCAAAGCCGTGCAAAGTGCTTAAAACCCCGCCTCGAATGTAACGGTAATCGTAGAATCGCACGTGTTCCGGATCGAAATAAAATGAAGAGTATATCGGGGATATGGGCGTCGGTATTATTTGCTCACGTAGAAAATACACACACTTGACTATTCAACGAGTCAAAGAGAGAGAAAGAGAGAGAAAGAGAGAGAGGATGAGGCTCGTAATTGTTTTATAATTACCGCGTACAGGTGCATCGCTAGAACCTCCGGTATAAATTCTCAATGTACGACCGATAGTTGGTGTATCTTCGTACACATATATAAAAATAAATATATAAATAAATAAATATATACATACACGTATGAAAATTGTGAAAACGTAGGTACGTTCATACGGAACTCTCTCATTTCCGCTACCGACTGCTCGTCCTGGCGGTGCTCACCGCGGCTTATTATTTCCGCCTATAACGTATCCCCACCCCTCCCATATTTTCTCAGCCACGCGCTCTTATTTTCCCTCATTTACCACAAAAACCTCCTGATTTTTCCTTTCGCCCGAAATTATTTCTCCACTACGTAGAAAAACGAAATAAAATAAATTTATATTATTCATACAAAAAATGGTGATAAAACAAAAAGAAAAAAAACAAATTATATATCAAAATAAATTTTTCTTCGAACGAAACAGAAATTAATTTCATTATTTGTATTTATATTTTTTATATTTCTTTTGTTAACGTCGAGAAATAAAACGAATCGTGTAAAGTCGATCCCCCTCCCACGACTCTCTCTCTTTCTCTGTCTCACGGAGTGCTCGTTATTTGGTGTGTAAACGGTGTGTGCCACGATCGCGATTGCGTTCGTGCCCGAGGGCGATTATTAGAGATTCCGGGTTGCCATACCGGCACGCGCGAGTCTCTTTCGCAATTGGCTCGATGCCTTGCGATTCTTGGTCGCGGATGGACACTGAAGAAGGAATGAGGAGGGGGGGTAGACCTCCTTACGCCAGGTTTGCAACGATTGCATTTTATCAAAAGTCGAGCATACGCGAGGAGGAGAGAGCCTCATATATTTTTATGCTCGATCATGCCGGCAGCTCGCTCGTGTCTTATATATACATATATATATATATATGTGTGTGTGTGTATACCCGCATAATTCACGAATTTAGACATCGTTTGCGTCGATTCGAAACGCCTCACGATTATACACAAATATAAATTGTATTTCCTTGTTTTTATTTTATTTTTTATTTTTTCATTGGAATTAACGCACGTCGATTTTTCATTATTTCATTTAATTAACAGTTAATTTCATTTGTTTTATCGATCGTTTATTTATTATGATAAATAATGTTATATAATATTATATAATATTATGATTAATGATAAATAAATAAATGGGTAATAATGTGTTAAGAATAGATAATTTTATGAATTGATTTATTATAAAATTTTTTTTAAATATATGAGATATTAATCGTACGAGTAATTCGGTCTTGGCTCGATGACGATTCGATATTCAAGGTCCGAGGCACGAGGTAAGCCATACGCGATTATGCCATATGTGTAAATGTCGATCGAGCGAGGTGACTACTTATGGTGCACCGAGCAAGGTGTACAAAGAAGGCGACTCGAGGCAGATTTCCTTTCTTTAAATGCGCGACAACGACGTCGACCGACCGTTATAACTCGATAGCGGTCGGGGCGACGACAGCTAGGTGTATAATTAAAAAAAATAAAAAATACAAATAAGAAAATAAGAAAAAAGAAATTTTCTCTCCACTCTCGTAATACAATGTAAACTCTATTATCATTTTAATTAGTCGATGTCACGACATTAATTTTTTTTAATTTAATAATAATAATTGTAAAATTATAAATAATGAAGAAAAATATATTTTTTTTAATCAAAGGAATATGGAATAATTTTTTTGTTTTTTTAAAAATTGTTTCATAATTACTGTTTATATTTTTGACATTTTTTGTTAAACGAAGATAAAAGATAGAATGGAATATTTCTATACTTGAGGTTTATCGTAGTTTAATTGTCGACATATGGCGGTGAGCAACGAGTGGAGGGGGAGAGTTGATGTTGTAAAACGTAAACGAGAGGGTCCATCGTCGTACGAAGGACTGCGAGACGTCGCCAGAGCTCTTTCTTTCTCTTTCTCTCTCTCTCTCTCTTTTCTCCAGAGCTTCGTTGGCGCAGTAAGAAACCGCAAGGAAACAATTAGCTTCAATTGCTGCGCTCTAATTCCTCGCGACCTCAATCTAATATTATTATTTATTATACGTATGACTCCATGTTACTAATCACGACTCGCTATCAGCCCCACCCCCTCCCTCGCCCCTTCTAAATCCCACCTCATCACCTGCTCAATTATCGACCGATCTATCAATACTCCGATCTAACTCGACCTCGAGCAATTAAAATTCTTCGATAATCGAAGATCGATTAAATCAAAATTTGTTTTTTTTTTAAATTTTTTTTACAAATATCAAACTATTTGATAAAAATTAAATAAATGAAATCGATTAGTTTACGAGCAATCACGATTCAACGATTGATAACGATCGATGTAAAATAATTATTTAATAATGAAAATTGTTTTTTTTTAAATGTGAAACCTTTTTTTTATCTCGTATTATTTCGATCACAAATTCGTTAGTACGTCGGCCCGTTCGGTTGGCCCTAAATGCAGCAACAGGGGAAACTTTCGGACAATGAACGAGTCTCGCACGTTTATAGCGTCTCGAACGTTATGGGTCGGGTCTCGAATTACCGCACGACATCCGGTCACGGTCTCGCACGCGATAAACCAACTGAACTCCCCCCCCCCCCTGTCCCGGCTCTGTCTGATACTCGAAAATCCCATCCGGGTTCACCCTCCTGCATCGTGTTTTCATCACTGACCAATCTCATCCCCCTCTTCTGCCCTCTTGCTCACCCTCTCTCTTTCGATACGATTTTTTTTTCGTTCAAAAGTTTTTTTCAAGATTCAAAGAAAACGAGCAAAATAATAATTTTGTTTGATGAAATTATTTTGCACAAAATTATTGATAAATAAAACAAAAAAAATAGAGGTTAATTATTAGGATTAAAATTTGTTTTATTGATTTATTTGCCTAATTATTATATAAAATGATATACGTTACGTGTGTAACACGTGGTAAGGAGTCGAATGGTTGGTCCCTTTCAACGGACCGATGCGATAAAACTTATTTTCACTTGCCGATTTCGATTTACGACGGGGATTTAACGACATCGACGCGATCGTCGAGAAAGGTTTGACTACGATATTAAACGACGGACACGTGGTGCGTGCGACGATCGAACAAAAATTCGAAACGCGTTCGCTCTCGTTTTTTATAACGAGAAATTACCTCGAAACGCATTGTTACACGAGAATATTTTTACCAATTATCATCATCGTCATAATAATTACAAAAATTATATTATTAATCCAAAAAGCATATTTCAATTTTTTTCTTATAACAATAACAAAAAACAATTTTCTCTTCAAATTATCGTTATTCTTAATATTATTATAATTATCATTAATATTATCACCAGAAGAAAGAGCAAGAGAGACAGAGATCTGTTTGGTAAAAAAAACGCGTTCGTTAATTCGCGACACACCTATGCACATAAAGAAGTGAGCGGGTCGGGGACCCCGGCGAATATGGCCCAGCTGTTGCTCGCGAGTTCGTGCACCGACTACTATATATGTATTTCTCGAGCAGCAACGGTGGCTATGATGACGTGAATATACTTTGTGAGCGCGTAACCGGCGAGAGAGCCGGCCGGCTTCCTGCTGTCGTTTCTATACATATATATATATATACATACACACATAAATACATACATACATACATACATACATACATATATATATATATATATATATATATATATATATATATATATATATATATATATATATATATATGAATATCTATATATCTATAATACACGCACATATCTCTATATAAATATAGATATAAGCGTAGGGTGCAACTCCGCAAACTCTCTCGCATTACTACGCGGCTTTTATACGCTTCGTGTCTGTGACACGGCCTCAATTTTCAAGTCGGAGAAATGCGCGCGGCGATTACTCGACGAGTGCACTACGCGTGTATACCGAGGCATCGTACGTGCTCGGTGTACCACCGTCTGTTCGCGCTGCTCATCTCGCTCTTTCTTTCTCTCTCTCGTTCTCTTTAGATCATTTTATATCTCTCTGTCTTTGTCTTTTGTATTACATTCCCACGCGATCTTGCGTCAGGTGTGCTGCCTTCGCACAGTTAACGCCAACGGCGATATGTATACGCGTATATCGGGCTGGCCAATAAGTAACTGCGTTTCTAATGCATGCACGTGTATGGCGATCTATAGGGAAAAAACGCAGTTACTTTTTGGCCAAGGTTATATAGACATATGGGCTGTTTAAATATCACTCTCTCTCTCTCTCTCTCTCTCCCTCTCTCTTTTTCTCTTTCTCTCTCTCTCTCTCTCTCCCTCTCTTTTTTTTCTTTCTCTATCACGAGGCTGCATTCTCCGTGTCGTGATATCTGGCTGGAAGACACGTGAACTTTTTATCGCGAATTTTATCGCGATCCCGTGGAGAATGAGGACGAGAAGAAGAAAAAATAAATTAACGAGACGTGACGATTTTCATCGCGCGTGAAAAAAAAGAAAAAACAAAGAAAAACAGGAAAAAATGTTTTCCAACTTTTGGGATTGAAATTATTATTTTTTCTTTCGAGCTTTATCTTGAGAAACGCAATAATATTTTCTTTTTAATTCTTAAATTTGAATAATAAAATTTAATTAATTAATAGTCAAATAATAAAAATAATAATTCGAAATTCGAGTACGTTTTTTTTTTCGTTTGCACCGATCGTGCGTCTAAATAAAGATAAGAAAATATAAAACGAGCGATAACAATGACGACGAAAAAAAAAAGGAAAGAAAATAAGAGAACTACGTTTCGACGATATTGATAATTGCAAAATTGCGGTTCGAACGTCTTTCGTAAACACGCGTGTGTCTGCCTCGCTACTAAACTTCCTCGTCGATCGCGTCCAGGCAATATTGTTAATGCGTTTGTGCGATCTCCCACGGATCTCGAGAAGAACTCCTTGCACTTGTACACGAAGAATCGTAGCGACTTGGAGCGCGCGCACCTTTCTCTTTCTCCACTCTCGTTGACCTCGAGGACCTCCTCTTTTCGTCCCTCCTCGGGCGCAAAACCGCGCGCCTCGTACTCTCGAGCATCGTCACGGCGCAGTTTTCATTCAAGGAAACGGAGATGAATTAATAATAACAAAAAAAAACAAAACTAGAAAAAAAAGAAAAACTACGACGAACTCGTCGAAACGATGGTCTTTCATATCGTCTTCTTCCTTCCTCCGCGAGGGGATCGACGCGATAAGAAAACCCGAAAAAAATATTTATTTCGAAAAAACAAAAATCTTTTTTCATATTTTCAACTTTGAATAAAAAAACAAAATTAATCTTGAAAAAAAAAAATTAAAAAATTGAAATTTCGAGATTAAAAAAAATAAATTTTTAATTTTTTTTTGTTGAAGAAAAATTTGAAAAAAATTTGAAAAAAAATTGAATTTTCGATGTCTTCGCGTCGAGATTATCGACTGTTGCGCTAAAAAAAAGAATAATAACAAATGCCACGCGAGCGATCTCGTCGTCTCGCAGTCGTTGGCGCGGGCGTAACGATATATAAATATGGACAAGATCGTGGCTGCACTCCCGCGTCCTCCCGATATTTCTCATTGTCAGTGACTTAATACCGTCCGTATAGAGAGTATAACCATCGTCTTGCATAACCTATTTACCACCTTTGTCGCGAGTCGTCGGTCGCGATGGCAGGAGAACGTCGCACTGGAAAGAACCCGATCGACCGGTATTTTATTATACGTTCCTTCTCATTATCTCCTTCCTCGATCGATTCTTCTCTTATTCCATCGTGTACGCGACACCCTGAATTTACAATCGCGATCAGATTTTTATTTACGATCGATTACATTGGTCTCGTTGAGATAAAAATTTATCGATCGATCGATCGATTTTTGGCTCGTTGAGAAAATGTGTTTATTTTTCTATAAAATTATATTCGTTATTGAATCGTTGATTATACGAATAAATTAATTTTATTGCGAAATATCGATTAATCGTTTTAATTAATTTCCCCCCCCCCCCCCCCCAAAAAAAATGCGTTGCGTTTACTCATTAATCTCGATTTTATCGTATGTGCGACAACGAGTTAGATTCGTCAAAAGTGGGTAATGAAAAAAAGAAGAAAAAAAGAAGAAAAAAAGAAACAGCGCGACGTACGATTGTGAGCGAGCGAGCAAGAGCGCGGAAGTCCGAGTAAAAATTCTTCTCTCGGGGCCAAAGGCCAATGCGTAGAGAGCTCCGTAACGAGCCCGAAGGTCTCATCGAACTCGAGATTAAGTGTGTGTCTGTGTTGCCTGTTGTCGTATCTACCGAACGTGACACTAGCTCGCTCAACGAAACGGGGGAAAAACGAATAGAAGATACGTAGGAGAGAACGACGTCACTCTCGTTAATGCTATAGAATCGCTATAAAGACAAACACACAACACTTATACGTAATAAAGTGAGTCTGAAATGAAAAAATAAAAAAAGGCGAGCTTGTACGAAATATGTTTACGTACATCCCTATGACGTAGTATTTGTCAGATTTGTTTTCGCACTTGACGTGTCCGTCATCTCGATTCGTTATTTCGTCGTGAAAACAAATTATTAGAAAAAGGGAGGGGGTAAAATATTAAATCGATTGAAAGTTTCTGGAACATTTTTTTTCGATAACTTCGAGTAATTTGAGGTCAAAAAGGTCGTATGGTGTTAACGGTTAGGAACGATAGTTGAAGAGATAGAATTTTTTGAAAATTTGGGTCTTTTGGTCGATACACCGGGTGTCCTGAAAGTAAGGAGCGTGGAAGCTAGAGACGCGAGCTCTGTCTCGTTAAAGCTATAGAATCGCTATAAAGACAAACACACAACACTTATACGTAATAAAGTGAGTCTGAAATAAAAAATAAAAAAAGGCGAGCTTGTACGAAATATGTTTACGTACATCCCTACGACGTAGTATTTGTCAGATTTGTTTTCGCACTTGACGTGTCCGTCATCTCGATTCGTTATTTCGTCGTGAAAACAAATTATTAGAAAAAGGGAGGGGGTAAATATTAAATCGATTGAAATTTTCTGGAACATTTTTTTTCGATAACTTCGAGTAATTTGAGGTGAAAAGGGTCGTATGATGTTAAGGGTTAGGAACGATAGTTGAAGAGATAGAATTTTTTGAAAATTTGGGTCTTTTGGTCGATACACCGGGTGTCCTGAAAGTAAGGAGCGTGGAAGCTAGAGACGCGAGCTCTGTCTCGTTGAAGCTATAGAATCGCTATAAAGACAAACACACAACACTTATACGTAATAAAGTGAGTCTAAAATAAAAAAATAAAAAAAGGCGAGCTTGTACGAAATATGTTTACGTACATCCCTACGACGTAGTATTTGTCAGATTTGTTTTCGCGCTTGACGTGTCCGTCATCTCGATTCGTTATTTCGTCGTGAAAACAAATTATTAGAAAAAGGGAGGGGGTAAATATTAAATCGATTGAAAGTTTCTGGAACATTTTTTTTCGATAACTTCGAGTAATTTGAGGTCAAAAAGGTCATATGGTGTTAAGGGTTAGGAACGATAGTTGAAGAGATAGAATTTTTTGAAAATTTGGGTCTTTCGGTCGATACACCGGGTGTCCTGAAAGTAAGGAGCGTGGAAGCTCGAGACGCGAGCTTGTCGTGCATGTAGAGTTCGTCTACCGTTGACATATATGAGACGATCTTCTATCTTTGGATTTTCTCGAGGGATATTTTTGTTGCTTTTTCACCGATGACGCGAGAAACGAGAGAAGAGTTTCGTCGGTGGGCACGCGACTCTGCCTCTCTGTCTCGAGAGAACGTAGGTTAATAAAAATGGGTACGACCGAGGTCGAAGGAAAAGAAAATCTCGTCTGAGAGAAAGAGAGAAGAAGAAAGAGAGAGAGAGAGAGAATGTGTTGAATCAACGTATTGGGCGAATTTACTCTCCTCGAGGGCGTCATAGTAAACGGTATACGTAACAAATATTTTCTAATTGACGTGACTCATACGCGGATGCGAACGCTAAACGACCGGAATTTCGATGAACGAATCCGCCGGTAGCGCTTGAAAATAAAACAAAAACGTAAAATTCGAGGTCTCGAGAATCCCATAATTTATGATCGTCAAAACGACGTGAAAATAGTATTTCCTATATTCAAAATAAATAGACAAGTAAACAGTAAATTTTAATGGAATATTTTCGTCAAAAATCAAATTCGTTTAACGCCAATTATTCTCGGCAATATAAAAAAAACAATTATTTTTATTAAACATTTTCTCTTCGATAAATAAAAATACGTAATTTGAAGAAGAAAAAATGATCGTTTGAAAACAAATTTATGCTGAAAAGAATTTTTTTTTTTTTTGACAAATTATCGAGTTTTTGTTTTATCGTAGGGAGAATTCTTTTGATACATTTCCTTTGCTGGAATACGGGTGGATAGTAAAAGCGTACGACGAGGGCGAAAATAAGAGAACTCAATGAACTCTCAATTCGGAGCACGCGACACAGACCGACTCTCTCTCTACTTCTCATTCGTTCTCCGTCGCTCAACGTCTCGCACGGTTGGGCACAACGATCTCGATCTTGTATCTCGTTCGCTAATTGGCAAGTACTCTTGGCACAGAGGGATCGGTTCTACTCTCCCACTCTCTATTATACTCGCTGTGCCTAGATAAATGCCTAGACACAGACACAGTAACACACATACACACACAGAAGAATGAGTGAAGAATCGCCAGAGAGCGAGCAGCTATTTTCATTTAACGCTAAAGTACCACGCTAATGGTTTCAGTTTGGGTGTATAATTTGAATACTTTGAAGAACTCGAGGAATTTCATAATCGACGATTATGAAAAAAATAAGTTATATTTTAAAATTTATATTTTCCAACAATAAATTGATTACTGACGAATATATTTCGTTAATATTCATATTTATTTCTCTATTTATTTTGAATATAATTGATACTATTTTTTGTATAAATAAGAACAAAAATTGAAAATGGATACACGAAATGAAAAACTCAACGAGTCATCGATGCGAACGAGAAAGAAGCTGACTTGCGAGCGACCGAAACGATCGAATAACGATCGATTACTCGATCTATGCACGAGTAATCGAACTATCATCGCGCTATAAGTTTTCATCGCCGAGTTCTCGCTACGATAATCGAGGCGATTGGCGAACGCGGATATAATTCGCTATCCGTAAGGTTATCGAAATAAAAACCACGAGATGACCGAGCATCGGGATATCGATGATCGATCGCGTAATCCACGTGTCAAGGTGCCGGCCGGCATCGAGAACGACCGCGATAATAATCATAATTTAATTATCTACCACCACGAAAAAAAAAAACAAAAAAAAATATCGTCCTTGATCGATAAAATTCTACAATAATCTCGTCACTCTCGACACTCAACCGTCTTCCATTCGTAAATATAAACAGCCGTGATAATTTTTCGTATTTAAAAAAAAAAAAAGTATGACGATAATAACAATAACAATCTTTTTTATCGTCGACAACAAAAAAATTCACCGAAAATCACGGCATTACGATAATATTGTCCTTTTTCAATAACTTCTAATTAATATCTACGATTTGATTTATTATCATTCAAAAATCTATCGTTATCGTTGATAACAACACTCAACGAAAATAACCCCAATATCTTCTCGTTTATCAATCATTTCGAATTAATATCTACGATTTGATTTATCATCGTTCAAAATTTCATTGTTGTTTTGATTATTTTATCAATTCAAATAAAAAATACAATTTACAATGATGTTAATTTTGCGTTCAATGATAGTGACGCTCAGATGCAAGAATTATAATCATATATACATATACATATATGTATGTGATAAAATCTTGTGTAGAAGGATTGGAACACTCGTTACGAATCTAACCGCGCCCACGTAGCGAGACCGAGGCCACGTGCATACGTACAATACGCAAATGTACATTCTTTATATATACATATATATATATATATATATCGACGCACATAAATTCTTTCCTATATCGCTGCCTATATCTTTATATATATATATATATATATATATATATATATATGTGTGTGTATATAAAGAATGTACATTTGCGTGTGTATATATATATATCGACGCACATAAATTCTTTCCTATATCGCTGCCACGCCTGACCGGTCGTGCGCGTCGCAGTCAACCTCCCCGACTCACCAATTTTCTACCATACACGACTTCTCGCCAAATACATACCTATATATATACAAACTTTCGATGAAAATCAGTACGAAAAATAAAATAAAATAAATCAAAATAAAACAATAGCCACGAGATAGAAAATATTTCGATAATCTTTTTATCATGGTTAAAATTCATTTGGACTTCCCGTATCGCGTTTGACCTATTTTCTTGACTCTCTTGCCTATCTCGGTCGGTCCGTCGAGCGTGCGCCGCGCGCGATGCATCGCGACGCCTGGTGGTGTCGCGCGGAGATACGTCGGAGAGGAGCGCGAGGGCATTAGTTGCCAGCGAGAAGCCCATGGGGCATCGCGAGAGAATGAGAGCCATCCCCCCCCCCCCCACACTGCCGCCCGGCGGTTCCCCCACTTCACTACCGCCAGCTCACCCGCTATACGTATACGTACGTCTCTCTCTCTCTCTCTCTCTCTCTCTCTCTCTCTCTCTCTCTCTCTCTCTCTCTATATATGCCCGCGCGCACATGCGCGTTGCGTAAATGGGCCACCTATTCCGCGCTCTCACTCGACGTTACGCATTTAGGAACGGGGTCACGAAAATAATATTTCCCTGATCAACGAACGGGGAATGGTGTAGGACAGAGAGAGAGAGAGAGAGAGAGAGAGAGAGAGAGAGAGAGAGAGAGAGAGAGAGAGAGAGAGAGAGAGAGAGAGAGAGAGAGATAGAGAGAGAGAAAGAGAGAGAATCGACGACGAGGAAACCCCGGAGGGGCAAAATTCTCGCTCGTTTTATCGCCCTCGCGCGAAACACATCGAGAGTAGCAGCGAGCAACGTTTGCAACGGAAAACGAAAGAACGTCCCTTCTCCCATAAAAAAAATACGTTACGGATTTTCGTTGGTTATTTCATTCTGTTTTATTTTTTTTCGTACTTTTCTCGTTTTTTTGTTTTCTCTCGACTTGTATGTATTTTTCTCGTCGTGCTGCAAACCGTGAATATCCGAGGTTATGCGACACGTAGCAGTAAATCGCGATGCAAAGAATTTGTGTCGAGGCACACCGTGGACTGTTTTTTTTTTCTTTTCTTTTTCTTTTTTTTCTTTTTTTTTTTTCTTTATTTACCGTAGGTAACCGAAAACGTATACAATTTTATGTTTTTATATTCTTTCAACGAGCGCATCCGGTTACGGTCGACGCGTCGTTTCGTATATATACGCGATCGTTAAATTGTCAAACCATGAATTTACAATCTTTTATCCCCTCCCCCATTTTTTTTTCTAATAGCCCTTTTTTTTCTAAACGTTGGAAAATTTGAATTTCAACCAAAATTCGGGCTAATCGTTCGTACGATCGTTGGAATTCTATCGAATGAATCTCGTTTGAATCAAGTTTATTCCGTTCTTTCATTACTGTGTCCAAATCTCGAATTTATATCGTATTTATATATATATAGCGTACTATTTATATATAAATATAAATAAATATATATGTACATTTATGTACATTTATGTACATATGTATTTATGTATGTATATATAAATATATATATTGTATATGTGTGTATATATAAATAGCACGCTTCGGTAAGAGTTCAAGAGGGGAAAATTGAGCTTCCGTTTGTAACGAGCGTTTCTGCCGCGGACATTGGCTCGAAAGGTGGACATCCGGCTGTACTCTGATCGCCGCTACTGTGTACATATATTTATATCGGTATTAATACGGTTGGTATAATAGCACAATGCCTATATTTATATTTATCTCTCTCGCTCTCTCTCTCTTTCCGTCTTATCTCGTATAGAAACGAGTAGGTACACGATATATGTACTTATTAAAGTTGTTCGAGGTGATACATGCGCATTATACGTTATTAGGTGCATACGTTTGTATAAAACTTAGTTAATAAGCATTAGAATCTTTGAACGACGAAGAAACCATTATTACGTTGGACGTGATTCAGGAACTCGGGGAGCAAAGTCTCGCGTCCTCACTTTCGAAATGTGTTTACAGACGCTCGTGTCCTGACGCTATGATACGACACGAGCTAGCCTGTTTTCTTATCGACGTCGTGCGGCGGCTGCGACGCATTAAACACGATGCAACGTATACAAAACTAGCTCGAAAAACAAACGAGACAAGGAAAAGCTAACGATCGGAACGCCTCTTATCGAAACTAGGAGTAAATTTTACGATGATTTTGTTTTCGAACGATAAATGACGAATACACGTATTATCTAGATAATATTATCTAGATTAATACAAAATATTATTTAGATCATTTTATCTAGATGAGTATAAAATATTATTTAGATATTAGTATCTATATGAAAATTCGTATTATCTAGATAATTTTATCTAAAAGAAACAAAAATAATAACGATCGATAAATAATTTTATCTAGCTAAAAATAGATAATTATCGTTAAATGTTGATTTTTTTATATTTTAATCGATAAAAAATTGTCGAAAATTATTTTAAAAAAAAAACCCTAAATTCCAAACGCGTGATTCAGATTGTGGGAATGCGACGAGCGAGCGTGGAAGCCCCTCGGGGTTGATGCGCCTAATTCGCCGGCGCTGGGTATTATGTCTCGTTCTATCGGCCACGGACTCTACAATAAACATAGACACACACACTCATATAATATACATAGCTATGTATTATATATGTGTGTGTGTGTATTTATGTATACAAACGTTTGCGGTAGCAACGAGAGAAGTCCGGAGCTTCGGCTTGATTTACCGTGCACACTTCACGCACGTTATGTACAATGTGTACACACGAAGTACGATGAGGCCGTCAGCCGTCCGGTAGTTGCGGGCAGAGCGCCACGCGACGGCTTCACCGCGTGAGCGGAGTGCATGCGCTACCGTACCGGTGGGACGATGGTGGTAGCGCGTCGTTCGCTCTCTCCCCCCACCCTCCCGCCCGCGCGCTCACGCTCTCTCTCTCTCTCTCTCCCCACTCTATCTCTCTGTCCTGCGCGCGCTCGATGTTCTCGAGAGAGAACCGCGCGGGCTTTGTTCTCCGAGCGTGCTCGATCCTGTTCTAGCGGTCGGCCTCGCTTCTCTACGCGTGTTTCACGTACGCCATAGGCTATACGATATAGCTATGTAACAACGATAGAACCCTGCGAGCTGCCTCTTCTTTCGACTTGCATATCACACACACAGTCGACGGGAGAATGATCATCGTATAGATAAGGATAATATCGCAGGTCGCGTGGGCGTATGTAGCGTACCTTTCTTACTATCGGTGACTCTCGCTCGTCGCCTCGAGCAGGAAAACGACGATGTGGTCGACATACCGATGGGAGAGATTTCGAAATAATGCGTATGGGGTTTTTTGTCGAACGGGGGAACAATTGGGTCGCTGTCAATGTTGAAGGTCGAGAAGGATTGGTCTGTCAAGTTTGGGAATGTTGATTTCGAGATTGACGGTTTTTGAGGGTGTTGGATCGTCGAACGGGGGACAATTGGGTTCGCTGTCAATGTGGATAGGTGAGAATTAAATTCTGTCAACTTTGGGAAGGGTGATTTTGAGATTGACGGTTTTTGAGGGTTTTTGTATCGAAGTTGGTAAGTTTGGTGGTGTCAATGACGAAACTGTCAATTTTGGAGCTGTCAATGACGGAGTTGTCAAGTTAGGTGGTAAGAAGCGATTCTGTCAAGTCTGTAACTTGGGAAGTGGTTTGTGTTAAGTTTGAATTTTATAACCGATTGCCTGTCAACTTTGACAGTCGGTAATTGCTTTTGACGACTCCGAAGTTTTTAACTCCGTTTCTGGCAGTTTTGACAGCCGGAAGTCGCTTTTGACGATTCCGACATTCTTAGCCTCGTTTCTGTCAATTTTGACAGTCGAATCTCACTTTTGACGACTCCGAAATTCTTAGCCTCGTTTCTGTCAATTTTATCACCCGAATCTCACTTCTGGCGACTCCGAAATTCTTAGCTTCGTTTCTGTCAATTTTGACAGTCGAATCTCACTTTTGACGACTCCGAAATTCTTAGCCTCGTTTCTGTCAATTTTATCACCCGAATCTCACGTTTGACGACTCCGAAATTCTTAGCCTCGTTTCTGTCAATTTTGACAGCCGAATCTCACGTTTGACGACTCCGAAATTCCTAACCCCGTTTCTGGCAACTTTGACGGCCGAATCGCACGTTTGACGTCTCCGAAATTTCTACCCTCATTTCCGTCAACGTTGACACAATCATTGGCAATCCTGTCAACTGCTTTTCGATCGCGAGACGCAAACGAGGGCTATGCTGTAATCGCATTTAAGAATGTCGCGCCCTCGCACCGAGGAAAGAGAGATCGTGAAATAAACAATTTCTCAATTACATCCGACGAAAACCGCAATTGCCACATTATACACTCCGACTATTCGATGTTCCGATTGTCTCTCGACAGAGACACGCGCAGCTTGAAACTCTTAATCCAAGCAAATTTTACTTTCACGATGTAAAAACCACAATTGCAATTTTTCATGCGTAATGGAGCGGAAAAATGTAATTCCGTGGTCAGTACGAACAAAGAAAAAACGGGTGAATTTTTTCAAATCTTAACGGTCAATAACACCGTATAACGGTAAATTCGTACGTCGCGTACAAAAAAATTTTCAACAGTTAAAACTAAATATGTGTATCTTGGTCGTAAGATTCCAATTTAACGCGTCCCGACATGCACCGAAAAAAAAATCATAGTAATAATAAATGCGGTTGACTCACCTCTTGACCGGTCGGAGCGATGAGTACGTCAACCTCCTCGAGTTGTTTACGGTGCTCGATAACCTCGGCGTTAATCTCTCGGCCGTTATAAGTTAGGTACACCTTTTGTCCCGGTACGAGAGACGTCGACGAGACGAGACCGAATCCTGGACCGATTAAATCACGACGCGCGTACTCGGTGCTAGGACTCGGTGGTCTACCGCCTGATACGGGATCGAATCTTACGACGTAACGCGTTTTTGAGGTTATGCTAAGGCCGATCTCCGTAGCGGCCGACGCCGGTGATTTGAGAGCGTGTATAGAGCCCGTGTAATATTTACCGTCGTTACCCGGCGCGGCGACTCTCGTCCCGATAATACTGCGCTTCGCCAATCTCTTGCCGGTCGACATTATAACGGACAATAAGTGTCTGTCACGACAATCCTCCAGGATCCTGCCGCGAGGTACACTACAACACTCGCGATCTTCGTTATTCTTAATCGTGAATTCGTTTTTATTCGCGCCAGCAGCGCGAAACACTCTTCGTTAACAGATATATATATATATATATATATATTAGTATATATGTATTTACGATCGCGCACTCACGCACAAAAACACTGATTCACCCACTAAACAGCGCGATCGCGCGAAACTGTCGGTATTCTCTTTTAACTTTTCTTCCCGGATCACCCGGGGTATCGCTGTAACTCGGTTGGGCGCGCGACTCTACACGCCGTGAACTAAAAACGCGCTTCGGAAAAGTTTTCGAAAGCTACGGGGAAACGCGACGTTGGTGAGTGCCGCCACGGTGCGGTTGCCGGGGACGTGTTGGACAAGGGTTACGAGCATGCGCGTTAACCTAGCCCCGATTCCCTCCAACACACGCTGTGGGAGAGACGCTCGAGAGAATCACACACACATACACGGGGCCACACGCACGCGACCGGCCGCGCGCGCACACTACTGACGCACACCGAAGGAGTAACCGCGCGCGCGCATCCACACACTTGCGCAGTAGCGCGAGCAGCAACAGCGTTTCCTTCCGTGGTCGTGTATACGATATCCCGGAATGCCGCACGATTATTTTGATTTCTTTCGATACTTTTAAAAATCTTTGCAGTCCTCGCAGCGACGATTTCGTCGACGTAGATAAATTGAATGGAGACTTCGGACGCGAGAGACGGAAATCGACGCGTCGCTGTCGTGTAACCGAGCGCGGAATGAAGAAAAAAAAAGCGCGTGGATGGAAACGAATTTGTATATCGAACGTGATCTTTCGGCTCCGTTAGTCGTTGCGTTGGACACGACTCGCCTCTGTCTCTCACTCTCTCTCTCTCACTCTCCCTCTGGCGCACTTTCGGTTCTCTTTTTTCACTCGCGAAAACTCCACACCGAACAAATTCAAACTGTCCGCGATTCTTTTGTTTTCAAGTCATGTTATATACTTCGCCCACGAACGCCGCGAAGAAAAACACACACACACGCGGTTGATTTTAACGCGCGACACGATTGTTTGTTTTCCGTTTTCTGTTTTGTTTGTTTTAAATAACGTTCACAGTATTGCCGAATTATTGCTCGTGTTTACGTTGTCGATACCGTAGCACTGAAGACGGGAAATGTAATACGACGCGAGATCGAAAGTTTTAAAACGATATTACGAGCGGGGGCCTCCGTGGCCGAGAAAACACTAAGCAATAATTTTTGCCGATCGGACGGCGTTTTATGTATCTTATCGTCACGCCGTGTTCCACATTATTCTCGTTTTTCGGAAGCGTTTTAACATTATACGCGATTTGACGATGCGTCTCAAACAGCATAATACGAAACGTAAATTCGTGTTTAATCGACGAGGATAAAATTCACGATAATATAAAGCAGCTGTTGACGCGGAGCCAGCGGCTCGTGCTTGCCAATGCAACGACAACGACAAAGTGCCGGGAACGACGTCGACGGGGACGGCGACGGTGGCTAATGCAGTTCTTGTATTGTATTGGTGTTGGTGCTGCTGTTGCGGCGATGGTGGCAGGCGTGGCGAAACACTGAGAGACGCGATATCCGACATGTGACGCACAGCTGACGGACCGGGTGGGACTGAAGCGAGGCGAGCGAGCGAGCTGCCACGACCAAAGCGGCTTTCACTGCGCCGGCCGGCCAAACGTTCTTCTCCCCCTTCCCGCTCCCCGGCCGCCGCCCCCTCCCGCCCTTCACACCCGCCACGACCGTAAGAACTCGTCCGAACGCCCGGGAAAAACAGCTGATAGATAACAACAAACCCACGTGATCCGGCCTCGAGCGTTTATTGGATCAAAACTCTGACCTACTTACTCCCATTGGCCGTTCCCCCACCACCACCCGCCCCGTACAACGAACACAAACGCAAAAATTGTACTCTCGAAAGCCCTGAGCCAAACATCCCGAAGGAACGAGACACTCCACTATACCCCCCACCATTTTCCACCACCACCGCCATTCGCTGTAATGTTACCTTCTCCTCTTCGAGCCAACACATCGAAACGAGAACCCGTAGCTCTGCGAGTGTGTATCGTGCATTTACGAAATACGTAGCCACTTACCAAACGACGCGGTCGACGACGACGATCCCACATCGGCCTACTCGCTCGCTCCCTCGCTCCCAACGTTCTACCTCTCTCTCTCTCTAGTCGAGCCTTCGCGGGACTCCCCTCCCCTCCATCTACCGGTCACAAATGTTTTCCTCCTTCACCCGCTACGCGTCAGTCTTGCTCTCTCTCTCTCTCTCTCTCTCTCTCTCTCGCTCTCCTACGCATATTTTCTAACGTTCCATCTCGCTCTACGGCGTTCGTTCCTTAAACCATTCGCACGAATATCCACCGATAATGTTTGAAGGAAAATCTATCGTATCGAGCACGTCACAAAGCAAATCCCATTCAAAAAGGAGCGGGAGAGAGAGAGAGAGATGGAATGACTTACCGATGGAACTCAGCTGTCGAGGGGGTATTTGAAGCGGGTATTTTGTCATCAGCTGAGACGCTTCGGGTGACGAAACGATCGCGCGCCTGTGAAGCCAGCTATCGTGGACTGGTAGTGGGGGCAAAGGGGGGAGAGTGTTTCTGGGGGGAAGAGCGCGTTGGTATGCGTGCGCGCGCGTGAACGCAACCTCGTACATATTGTGTGGGTTCGTACCAAAGCATACGAACGGTCGAGACCGCCTCGCGTTGTTTTACTTCGCGGCTTTTGCGTATTTTCCCCCATTATCTACCGAATGTTTGGTATGTATACGATGTATCCGTTTTACAGAGAAAATGCATTTACGTAGCCGGTCGAGCAAAACGTACGTGTGCTTTTGTCCGTCCGACGAGCGTGGGGAACCGAGCACGAGTTTATGGCATGCCGGGTGGAGTGGGAGAAAAAACGCCGGCAAGCTCCGCGCATTGTGTCGTTCAGCTACGGCGGCCATTTTGTATCAGCTGGACGGCGTTGGTGACGACACGGAGAAAAGTGGTGGGTCTGCGGGAGCGCGAATGGAACGACGAGGAGAGAACGCCGGGAGTCTCGTACCTCAACAAAGAAAACTGTACACGGGATATTTCTTGCTAATAAAATACTTTCCCACATAAACAATTCATTTCATCAGAAACGACCTGATGCTTTATTTTCGTGATTTATCGAGTAAGAAATATATGCATGACTTGGAATTATTATAATTCCAGCAGAGCAATAAACGACGCATGCACATTTATCATAAAACGTCTCTCGACGACGATTATCACGGAATTTCCGCCACTGTACTGTCCATAAAGCAAAAAACAAATAAAACATGGCGTCTCTCCGTCATCTTGCATCTCGCTTTAATTGCGTCGCGAGTATCAGCTGGGTAAGCCGATGACGAAACGAGCCACGAGTGGAATATCTTCGTCAGCCGAGCCGAAGCACATCGTGCAACGCCGCTTCAGCCGGCCGGCGTAGATCGAGAACGCGCAGCAACGCCAGGAGCGCCAAGCAGCAGCAGCAGCAGCAGCGTTGTCGCAGCTTGACCCAAACTCGACTTACGATCGAACGAGCGTTAATTTCTCTGACAGTTACAAAAATTGGGCGAACGCGAGGTCGAGTGTGACACATGTATGTTTTGCTGCGATGACGTATAGGGCCAATGCATACCGAGAACAAAAGTATCAAGCTTCGCGTCACAGGAAGTGGGAGAGAGAAGAAGCGAGGAAATCAATCGTGCTTTATGCCCGCGCGGTGAGGTTATGTACGCTCGGAGAATAAAATTGATTCGTCACGAGGATCGTGTCAATGCGAAGGGACAGCCATAAGTACCGAGTATTGTTATATGCCTTACCTACATACATACATGAAATACACGTACATGTCGACGTATATATCGACGTACAGGCCAGTGGGGTCGATGAGACTTTACGATGGGAAAATATACGCGAGTCTTTACGACTTGTGAGTATGATGGAGAGCTGCGAGGGTGCTAAGAGAGGAAAAGGGGGATGATGAATGCAAGGCCGGAAGAAAAACGCGTAAAGTGAGAGAGAGTGACAAGAGTGCACTGGCGAGAGGGGGGATAAGAGAGAGGTGAACTGAATATGAATGCGAAGGGAAAATATATATGGAACGAAGGAGGCATTTGCGTATCGAGTGAAGTAGCGATAGAAACAAAACACGAGCCGATAGCGACGGAATGAAAAGCCGCAACGTTTTCCCGTTGGCAGTACCGACCAGCGCTAGGCAGCCTATCCTAGATTTATTTCCGTGAACGCGTTGCGCAATGAAACACGGAGAGCGAGTGACCGGGGGGGGGGGGGCAGTGAGAGAGAGATGGAGTTAACTGCTCTGGCTATTAGCTCGAAAGCGATATATACACATATATATATATACACACGCTACAAGTGCCACGCGCTGGTTTGCACTTGCCAAGGGCTCGGCGCAAGAGAAAACGCTCCCGTCGCAAGCGAAAAATTCATTAAGAACAAAAGAAGTTCTTTTAATGACATAGGCGTAAAATTCTTCCTTCGATTATCCTCTACGACCTCTTCCATTCATCGTCACCTCGACACGCTTCTGCAAATCGTAAACGCTCCATTATTTTTCCTGTAAAATATAACAAATAATACAAATTTTTTTTTTTAAATATAGAAAATTGTAAAATTTTCTATCTCTCGACGAAATAATGATTTCTGTAACAAATGTTAAAAACCTATGAATACCGGCGGGAAAAATATCGTTATTTCAATCCTAAATTCATAAATACATAATAATCATGAAAAAGACAAATATAAATTCGATATTATGAATTTATGAATTTATCTCTAGTTGCATATAGCCATTTATAATTCGTGTAATAAATAGTGTGCGATCGTTGACGATGCTGCGGGTCGCTGTAACCGGATCCCTTCGACCCTGGCACGTTTTATACCTCTTTTAAAAGGCGCATCCAACAGATCGTTAGAGTTTACACGCGTCTACGGTATAAATATCTATCGAGTCTCTTCTACGCGTATAATGCGTGTACGTACCCTATATATATATATGTATATATATATATACTCTTGTTACTGTTCGCGTTGTAAATTACATTTTGTTTGTACGAACCAGCTGGATCTTCCAGCACGTAGGTTCGCTCACAGGCGGACTTAATATTTATTATTAAATATACAATATTATCTATTCACACATATATCTATATATATATATATAATTAGTTGAATAAAAATATATAAAAAAACATATATATATATACATAGCCTCGAACGTAAATCGTTTCTCTCGGCGGGCAACACATTGCAACGGTGAGGGACTTCCGCCACGCCTGTGTGACTCCTCGCGCTCTCGAGCTACTTCGTGGAATGTAAATTGCACGAAAACCTACTTCACCGTTATATGCTACTTGCTGAACTTTCGTGTATCATCTAAGCTATATAAAGTGTGTATGTATACATATATATGTATATAAACGCATGTAGTATGGATACCAGGATACAAGGCAGAGTCCAGTCGCGCCTTCTTGCCAGTATTTCTCATCGTGCACACTGGGCCATCACTCTCGACTCTCTAACCGTGGATAGCGAGGCAGCTTGGGTATACATGGGTTAGAAAAGCGAAGCGGAGCCTACTCGATATGGTTGCCTAATGGCTTTTGACATTGCTTGTGCTTCTTTCTCTCTCGGTTTTATAGGTTCGTAGATAGCTCGTTGCGGTAAGAGGAATGAACGTCACCCGAGTCGTTCGTGCCCTTTGTCGAATATATCGACGCGCTTGCTTCGATCTTCCGGTTGACCAAGGAATACTGCGCAGATCGAGACGGAGAAAGTTCGTGAAGGTGGTCAGGGACACCGAGCGAGTTCCGCATTTGTAATAATAATTTCTTAAGCGTAATTTTTGAAATTTTGTTTAAGGAAGATATTTAAAGTTAATTTTTTGTAATTTGTTTGTAATTTTTTTGTAAAAATATTATAAATGTAATTTTTGTAATTACTTTTTTTTTCTTTTTTTTTTTGAGAGAATGTTCAAACGTATTTTTTGTCATTTTTTATGAAAATATTTAAACATAATTTGGTTTATAAAGATTTTTGATTCGATTGTTAAAAGTAATTTTTCAACTGGAAAACTTTTACTTACGGGACGATTTACGTCGAATCGTCGGAATACGAACACTCAGCGCCATCTGTGAGAAAAAAAGAAAGAACATTTTTTGTTATCGATCGCAACGTCCCAGAAAATCATTATCGTCCCGATCGACTTTTCAATTTGTAATATTCTTAATGATTTATGTCGACGCGTTAATTATTTTTCTCCAGAATTATCGTGTTGCCTACGACGAGCGCGTCGAGGTTAACTCGAGTCCATACTTTCGCGTGAGAGCGAGAGAGAACGAGAGAGGGAGAGAGAGAGAGAGAGAGAGAGAGAGCATACAACAGGTACCGTACGAGCGAAATAAACGGCCGGCGAGAGTCTCTACCGGTGCTAAGTTTAGTCCGTTAGAGCGGAATATACAAGCTCTCCGCTTGCCCTCGGTGTTCTCGTCGCGTTGCAACACCACTCACGAGAACACAAGCTGACTCTCCAACATAACACACACACATACATATACACACGCTCGCACAAAGTTCTCACGAATGAATTATTCGTGTGCAACAATATTTTTTCTCTCTCGATCTTTTTCTCGCTAATTTCTTTCGGGCGCTAATTATGACACCGGCGCTCTCGGTTTCAGTACAGGACGAAGCTAATCTAAATCGCAAACCCTATTATACATGTACATTCTTATATATACGTATTTGTGCACTTATATATCTATGTATATATATATGTATATGTGTATAAAACAACGTTTACAAATTTTCTTAGTTACTCGCTACTTCGGAGATTCAACAGTTTTTCATTTACCGTGTATATTATCTTTTCCCCCCTCTTAATCTCTTTGACAACGATAATCACTCGGTGTACAGGTATAATATATTTTTTCCTTGAAATAATGACGACGAAATTATGCCAGCAGCCTTTTACTCTTTCATCTGGAACGTTGGAACATTTTCCGGTAATTCCGGAGAGAATATTTTTTGTTGTTAATAGAACGATGCCTTCAATGCTGTACATATTCGTTCGTAATTATCCTAACCTTAAACTTTTCGGGCAGGTATATGAATCTGGGAAACACTGGATCGAGGGAATATTGTGAGTTAGGAGTGGGGGGAGCTATGGTCGAAGCGGTCGATTTCCGATTAAGGGACTATTTTACCTACGGCATAAGCGAGGTTAAGCATACGCATGCGATACAGTATGAGCGATCGAGGAAGGGACTGGCCTCTTTGTTCCTCCGATCGTTGAAAAACCATTGTGTCAAACTTATTGTTCGACCATCGGCCAAAGAAACATTGGTGAGATTGAGAGTTTTGTTTCCCGACAAAGAGTCAAAAATACTCGTTTTGTAATAAAGCGACAAGCGATGAATGATATATTGCCGATATCTCACCTCGCGTCGGCGGATCTGTAATAATCAAAATTGATTGATTTTGAAATTTGAATAATAGAAACGTGAAAAAAAATCAAAGGAAAACAACAAACTGTTGAATGAAATAAGAGAAACACACGACACTCTTCCTTTTCAATCGCGGGTTACAAATCTCTCCGCTCTTTCTACGGCGGCGCTACGTGCCGGAGAGTTCTTGAACTAAAAGCCCGCGTTTCCCTCTAGCGGGAGCGTGACGAAGTTTTTTCAAAAATTTTCTATAGAATTCTTATCGAGAATTCACGTTTGTTGCTCAATTACACACGATATTCTTATCTGCAATGCCCAGCTGGTTAAATTTGTACTGCATTGACAAGAATATACGGATTTTCACAAAAATACCTCTCACTATCTCAATTCCTCGCTCCTCCAAAGTCCATCCATTCCCGCCTCAAAAATCCCTCGACTTTGTCATTTGCAAGCATTTCCACTATTTTTTCAACTAACAAACATCCTCTTAATAGCTATCCCGGTACATATATCTCTTAATTACAAACCGCAAACAGACCTACGTTCTACGTAGATAGTCGCGATGAATCATTCGTCAAGATTCAACGACACACACACACACACACGACTATGCGTCGTTGCATTATTTTCTCGAATCCGAGACTCTCCTCTTTCAGTTCTGACGTTACGAGTCAAATTTCTTTCCAGGTGAAAACCGACGACGCGTCATTCTCGTCACGTCCGTGACTCCCTCGATTATAGAAGAGAAATAAGAATTTAAAAAAAGACGAAAATAAAAGAAAATCGCGTCATCGTCGAAAGTACGATCGTGGCGTCGTTTTACCAAGTCCCATAGTTACAATCGGTTGCTGCGTGAATATTCGTTGCCAAGGTGTATCATAGGCCGGAGATAAGATTACTACTCTTCGCTCGTTTGTTCATACGCCTCTCGTGGTCTCACAGTCAAAGAGAAAACGAGCTTCGAATTTCACGCGGACGAAACGAACGTATTACATCGCGTTTTATAAATAATAAATGTATACAATTTAAATCATTAGAGTAAACGAAGAACGAGGCCGAATCATCGGACGTTCGTCGCTATGAACGAAGACGAGGACGATCCTCGCACTGTTTACCGGTCTCTTTGAATTCTCAAAAAGCGATACACAGATTTATCTCTGAGTCATCTCGAATCAGTCATCGAGAAATACACAATGGCGTTTCGTAAAATCCGTCGGAAGAGTCATCTTCTTTCTTCGTTCGAATTTCGCTTTCTCGTTGTTGTTTCATTGTTGACGTATTGTTCTGCCTGGGTACCCGAGGATTGTCCCAATTTTTGCGAGTGTTTTTGGCTCTATGGACTCAAATGGGCGGACTGCACAGGTCATCGTCTTTACAGCGTTCAAACGGGCGTCGATGAGAACGTTCAAGCTCTGGATCTCTCTAACAATTCCGTTTCGTCGTTGGCCAACTACGAGCTCAGGGTAAAAAGTTCAAGGTCCTCGATGCTTTTCGCGAGTCTTGAGATCTGCAAAAAGAAAATAATAAAATAGCTTGCTTCGTACTTAAATACAAATTATCAATCGCATGGTTTTTTTTTATATATATATCAAGAGTTATCAACGAATGTTTGTGATACGAAAAAAATTGTACTTTGCATGTCAAGGACGCTGGTTTGACGAGACTAAAGTTGCTCAATCTTTCATCGAACGCTATAAACGAAATTGGCCTGACAGCATTCGTGGGAGTGCCTCATCTTAGGGTTTTGGATCTTTCGAAAAATCATCTCTATTACATACTACCGGATATTTTCGTTGACAATAAAAAACTCGAGGTTCTCGAACTCGCTGGAAACAATTTGAATCAGCATGTACCGATGCTGCGAAGTTCTTCTCTGGGGGCAAGTACAATTGTATTTTCAAATTTTTAACGATTTAGAGCGAAAATAAATTGTTTAACTATAAAATAATTAATTGCTATATCGAAATTATTAAATTTTACCAAATATTCGTCAAAATCGAATAAACTCTTTTTACGTTATTTCGTTTAAAGAAAAATTTCCTTGAGTTTAAAGTTTCTATATTTAATTGCATTTTTGTTTAAATTGCGAATGGACAAACACGGAATAAAAAATTACTGCCTTCTAACAGATTGGTAAGAATGGTTGGAAAATTTTTGCGCTACATGAATCCATAAGGCTTGACTCCGTTATAACGGGAGCAGCTTTTTGTCCCTTGAAAATCGATTCTGCCATGGGGACGTTCGAATATGCACAATGCGTGACTCGAGTCGTTGCACGAAATGTGTTGAAAAATATGTATAAAGAGAGAGAGAGAGAGAAGAGGAGAGAGAGAGAGAGAGAGAGAGAGAGAGAGAGAGAGAGAGAGAGAGAGAGAGAGAGAGAGAGAGAGAGAGAGAGAGAGAGAGAGAGAGAGAAAGATCGGTCATAGCGTTCATGCAACGGGATAACGAGAGATGCATTACGAGCACTCTGCCAATGACTTTTCCCTCCGGGATCGTCATAAAGGGTTTTTGTTGAAACGAGAGCGAGAGAGAGAGAGAGAGAGAGAGAGAGAGAGAGAGAGAGAGAGAGAGAGAGAGAGAGAGAGAGAGAGAGAGAGAGAGAGAGAGAGAGAGAGAGAGAGAGAGAGAGAGAGAGAGAGAGAGAGAGAGAGAGAGAGAGAGAGACAGAGACAGAGTGTGTGTGTGTGAGAGAGAGAGACAGAGAAATGTGCAAATTGGAAAGAAAGTGTTTCGAGGGATAATGGCCACGAGCAATTTTAAGATAAAAATCTCTCACCCCGATGCGCACCCTCGCGAGGAAAAAAATGGAAATTACCCGGTGTTTGGTCAATTTCTAACGAGCCATGAGGAAACACCACTCCACCGAGTCTCTCGAGCATTTCCGTTTCTCTCTCTCTCGCTCTTGTATCTCGTTTCGTGTTCTATCAGAGCTTTGCATCGATTCGTTAATTACCCCCGTCATTACCGCCTCTGCATGACGATTTAACGACCATTGAAAGCCCTTTTACAACGTTCTAGAACTAAATAAAGATTGGTTAATTCTCGTTGGAATTTAAAGCCATCCTGTTTGTCCCCAAAATATTGATAAATTAATGAGTTTCAAATTTAGTTTTTTTTACTATTATGCTCTTACTACTTACTATTATACTATTATTATTATTATTATTATTATTATTATTATTATTAGTATACTATTATACTCTATGTAAAGGCCATGCCAATTTTTCGTTTATAAATTGATGAAAGATTTATATTTTTCAATATTTCTGTGTTCGTTCTCAAAAACCATCAATCATGGATTATTTACTAGCATTTGAAGATTTTAAACATTTAATGTTTGATAAATAAACATAAAAGTCTTCCGATTTCATCAATTTTCATTCCTTTGTTCCAAAATATTAAATATTATCGGAAAAGACAGATCGAAGGATTCTGCGAACGAAGCAAACTAACTAGAAAGCGTCTTAAAACTATTATAAATTTAAAAATAGACGTAATTTTTTTAATACATTTTTCTTCTTCGCAGTCTCTCAACTTTGCTAATTGCGGAATTAGTCATTTGCCATTGAAAACCTTCGATGGTTTGCCAAGACTGCGCGCTCTGGATCTCAGCGGCAACAACATGATTCAGTTCAAGCTGGATATACTGGGAGATCTGCCGAATCTCGCGGTCCTCGTGATCGAAAGGTTCGTAGAAACAAACAAATCCGTTTCGATCGAGAAAAATTGTAACATGATGAAAATTCGTTACAGAAATCCCTGGTCCTGCAACAGAGACATCCATGAGTTACAAAATCGTCTTAAAGCGCGTAGAATAATTTTTAAGGAAGTTTGCAATGACGATAAATCACCGGATGCCAATAACGTTCCTAAGAAGTTCGAGAAAATGATAGCTTTGGAAGATCCGACGACTTCTCGGCCTTGCGGTTCTTCCGGTCGTTTGCTCGCCAAGATCAAGAACAGGAAGAATGATTCGGGGTTAGAAAAGTCCTCGAACCGATGGCAATCCTACGTGAAATCCACCGAAACTCCGACGAGCGATTCTCTGGACACCACTTTGCTCGGTGCATCTTTCTTTATTGGTTTTCTCGTAGGTTCGGCCATTAGCACATGCTGCACGTATTTCTGGTTGACGAGAAGTTTCACGGCATCACTGTCGAGTCTTCGAAGACAGGCAGCGCCACCAAACGAGAATACGGACATCGTCAACCAGAGAGCGAATCTTCTGCAACATCTCTGTCAAAATAACGAAGACGCGAATCGTTCGACGACAAATTGTCCGGGCACTCCTCCACCACCTTATCGCGATGTTATTTTACACGCTAATCGTTATCCCACGCCCCATTTTTATGCCGCCAACGTCTTTCCCAACGACGAATCGATCGACGAACGCGAGCATCGTACATAACCTCAATTCGAAGATCGATTCATCTCGATTTCGATCTAGTGCAATTTGAAATGTTATCGAATCGATGAGTTTATGGGAAATTATTTTAAGTTTCGCGACGTTAATATTGTGATTATCCCCGGTCGAGAATTTACTAACAAATCAAGCGATGTCAAAATTATTGAACCAACGAGGTGGATTGTTCTTTCCAAACGACAATAATTTCTGCCTTGAACTTAAAAGCTACGGGGCTCGACTGTCCTGACGATACAGCTTCAGCATTGAATGAATATTCATCGTATAAATGCTACTCTCATTGCATCGCTCTCGTCAGGCCATCTCGAGCCCGCCGAGGCCGTCTGCGAATCGGCGATCGACCCCTTTCGCATGTGCGTCGCTGATAACTTACAGTATTTTTTTTCTTTTTCTTATCACCGTTGCGGCGTCATGGTTAACGAACTCGCATGCGTAAATACTCGTTGGTAGACATTATATATTATTTTTAAACCCAATTATCAGTGCATTTTTATTCTTAAATGCGGTAATCGTGTGCGAGACCGTCGATTAAATTATTTAAAAAAAGAAAGAAAGAAAATTCCTCGGAACCGTTGCAACTGTGATACGTCGGGCGCACACACGATTGATGACCCCCAGGCGGAGTTCCATGCACGTGCACAACAGAGACCTTTTAGATAAAGACAATGTCTATAACGATTTATTTACAATACGAGTCTCTTGGACCCGCTGTACACTTTGCTCATTCGAGCAATTTACTTTTTTAAGTAAATTTTTGTTTTTCTTAATCTTAAGAAATCGATCGTCAAACGTCGACACTTGGAACTCTAAGTATTTCTATCATAATTTGAACGTATCGCTAAAGATTCTTCGCCTCTTGGCCAATAAGAGTTGAGCACGGTCGATTTCCACTTGAAAAGCGACTGCGCAGGCGCAATAGCCCTAGTACATACCGCAATTATATATCCATATTTATATATGTATCGATATATATCTATATACATGTAAACACACGAATATATACATATATATACACATATATCTAATAATAATATACAATTTGTTACACGATCGAAATCCTAATCTTTCGTTAAATCGGATCTCGACTGTTCATCGTCACGCCGTCACAGTGTGGCGGCCATGTTGCTCTTATTGACGCTATTGGCTGCGTCTAGCGTCACGGTCTTGCAGCCCAACGCAGTGATAATTCGATTGGTAATCTCGTGGCTGTATTTCGTCCCACGAAGATTCGTGATCACGCTTGCATCCTGACTCGCGTCTTTCGGCGCAAAGTTTTCTGGTAGGCTTATCTTGATGTCGTCGACGATTCCATTGTTCACTCCCAGGGTAAGTTTCAGCTTGTGATACTCGCCATCCGTTGCAGGTACCTCGATCTCACGCGTAACCGTGAAATCAGGCGTTCTGCCGAATGTCCAGTCCCATGATTTGAAATCACTCTTGAGCTTGTCGAGACCTTGAAAAATAATATACAGACGATGGTAATCGATCCGAGACGAAGATATCTATGTTTTATCGGAGTCTTATCTGTATCGTGAGCGATTTGTCGTCTTATGAGATGGATAGACGTCTCGAAATTCTCGAATCTCTGGACTTTTATATCTATCTGTATCTTATAGAGAACATTTTATTTTCATAAAACATTTTCCATCCCTCTATTTGTTGTAATTTTTGCAAAAACTGAGGCAGGTAGAATTTTAGGAAATTTTAGGGAAATTTGGATTTGCTAGTACGAATCCATTTTTTTTTTGCTACGTTCTCAGTATTTCCTTAAAGAAAATCAATTGTTTTTTCGCTTACCTGGGAACCAATCTTCCGTTGGATTTATCATTTGAAAACCTTTCTGTTGTTCGACAAGATTTTGTCCACCGTCCACGAGACTGAGCGCCTTGGTACGAAGGTATTCCCATCCAACGGCACTCATAAGAGTATCAGTTTGAATCTGAGAATTAATTTCCATCAAATTCTTCACCGGTGATCGTACGGATTGTGACGCATTTGTTTTAATCCCGTTCTATAAGGCAATCGTTGGTACTGGTACATTGAAATTGTTGCGCATTTGAAAAGCCAAAAAGTTCATCAAGGGCAAACAGAGTTATCGGATAACAGCGACACACAGGGAGGGAGGCGTTATTTATTTTGTATCTTTTAGTTTTTACTTTGTTTATCCAGTACTTCGTGATCATAACAGAGCCATGGAGGAGCAATGAAAAAAATTGTTTCGGTACGCAGTAATGTGGGTCCGAAACGCCGAGAGATTATCTAAGCGAGCGACCTTTGGAGCCTCGCTGTATCATGACACTATTTCGAATCTAAGGCGAGAGTGGAAAAAAACACGATTTTTCATCTCTAATCGTATCGTCTTTGATTATTTTTAAACTTTCAAACGCGAGTACGAGAAACTTGTTTTCGTTTTTTTTGTTTTTTACTCCTCTCTGTCTCTGTCTACCGTGTGGAGTCTTAATACGAAAATTAGACGGGTTATTTATCGTGGACGAGGTAGTTGCGTTTTCGTTACCTCTTTTTTCTCGAGCGCTGCGCTCAGAGACGATTTGTTAACGCCAACGAGCAGGGTACAATGGTGATAAGCATTGGGACGTCCCAACTTTGCAGCTGTTCCAGAAACCTGAATAGAAGAAAATTCCGTTAAGAATTTATATTTCGATAATGACATTGAAATTGTTTCTTTCATGATTTTCAAGAATATTCTGTTACCTTGAAATCTCCTTGAACAACGATATCGTCTCGTTTGTTAATGTCAGCCTTAAGACCCCATTCTCTGTACAATGCCCTGGTCATTATCTCAAGATTGTATCGTCTGTTGTATCTTTCGCGAGGCATGAAAAACGAGAGATTGACATTGCCAGCGTCGTGATAGACGGTACCACCGCCGCTATTTCTTCTTGCCAGAGAAATGCCAAGTTCCTCCAACCCTTTAATGTTCGACTCGATCCAAGGATTCTGGTGTCTTCCTATGACGACGCATGGATCATTTTTCCAGAGTAGCAAAACATGGTGATGGGTAAAATCGTAATTACGATAGAACCAATCCTCCAATGCAAGATTTGTGTGTATGTCGGTCGACTGCGATATGAACACGGATTTTTTTATTGCATCCTCGGGTACTTGATTGATCTTGGACGCGGCGCTATCGAAACTCGCCGATCTTGTTATTATACCGCGCAGGGACAGGGCTCTGCTTCGCAGAACCAAAATTTGTCTTCCCACCAGTGACATTTTTAATGTAAAAATATTTACGTATATTTACGAATAAATCAATTGACCTTGGGATTTGTCAGTCTTTGTTTGGGTATAGTTGCCGTATCAATTTTCTTTCCCTCGACAAATATTTTCCTTTCAGCACTCCAATCTCTCTCCTGTTATTTGTTTTTCAGTCTTTGGCTAATATACTTGAAAGTATGTTTTCTCTCTCTTTGTGCCAACTTGGTCTCACGTTGTTTCTGATTTATTTTAAGAATCGATCAGAATTTTTGGTTCGATGTGATTTTTAACTTTCGAATCGACCAGTGAGGTTAACCAATGTTTTTTCACCGTTTATTGATTCTTTTCTTTTCTTCGTTTAAATGAAAAATTTTTCTTTTTCTTATTCTTCTCTTTCTCTCTCTTGCTGCTGTTTATTTCACAAAATGTGTGTAACGATTTTTACGTACGCAGCACTTAGAGACAAAGACAGTCGTTGACGTCCCACTGGCTCGATGTAATGCTGATGAGGTAATCGTGCAGGGCGATGGTCTGATGCAGCCACTTCCACGTCTGATCCAGGGAGTTGATACGGTAACGTATACCCAAACAATCTCGACAGTCCTTTTGCATTCCTCCGTGTGCTGACAGATTGAAGGTGAAAATTATACGCCCGCGGTTACTTTCAGATCCGAGCACTTATATTCGAATTACGTATCAGTTTTATTCCGTTCAAATAGCGAAGAACAATTTCGTATCTGAATACAGTGGAGAAACCTTCGTTCTCCCTGTGTCTTGGTTCGAAACGTTGCCGAGTTTTTAGTCGCGATTTTTTTTTTCACGGCGTAGTTCTCGTCTCGTGATTCGTATCGCGGTGGTTGTTATCCAGAACAGGTTGTGTACTCAGTACGATGCGTGGAGACGTTGTGAATCATTAATTGATGAGAACATTTGTATTATATACATGAGGAGGGTAATACGCGGAGTGGGAGGCGGGGGCGAAAGAGAGGGTTGCACGAGGTTATCGCGAAGTTCGCAGCACAAAGTGCAGCTGATCTGCGCGTGGTAGAGGCGGTGCGAACGCCCCCCTCTGCGTCTTGTCGCGTTTCTAACCTACAAGTTCGATTCGCGTTGGTCTGGTCAGACGTGTGTATGTGTCTTGTTACTCGGCACACTGGCGCTATATATTTCGGACGAGAGAGAAAGAGAGATGGAGGAAAAAAGGAGATAGAGAGAGAGAGAGGAAGATTGTCGGTCTTCAGAGGGATTTCCCCTCGATCGATTAATTTACGTGGATCGAGACGCGAGCGAGGGAGAGCAAAGAGGCCGGTAAGTGGAGATGGAATCTTGCGGCAAGTCACGTTCCTAATGTGGATTCAGCCGTTTTTATCACATGCCACGAGGGGGTCTATTAAGGTCATGAGATAAGAAATACGCTCTCGCCGTCGCCACCCATGGCTCGACGCGCGTCTAGTCCACGTATTCCGTTTTCCATGGACTTTAACAAACGAACGCCGCCGCGCGCCACTTTCCGCCATTTTGTATCTATCTGTCGCGCACCATCTAATCTTTTCAAAACAAGTACCGCTCTCGAACTTTGTATTGTTTCTTTTTTATTTTTACTGTTAGAACAGTTTTGTCGAGCTTACGCATGATCTCTCGACATAAGTGTACACGGAAGTAAGCACATTGTAATCTTACGATTTGTCGATGACCCCGGCTCGAGCTAACCGTATCGAGCGTCATCAAAGAAACTGCACCGCGTTCCGTTCTTTCCCAGTATTCCTTGAATAAAAATGTATTGAAAAAACGTAAACTTCAACATGACGCGAGTGCTTTTCGCCAAGTCGCGAGACTCGAGCGCTTGCCGAGATACGCAGGGACTGTTGCAAAACAATTACCCCCACCATTAGCTCCTCTGCCGGATGTGCAATATAAATTATCACACCAATGCATATTGTGAGTCGTTTTAACCATTGTCGTCTCAAGTTTGAGAATTGCAATCGTGACGAAACATAAAATTTCCGAAGAGTATATATACCATGCGTGTCATTAACCCAATTCTTTTGTTCGTTACAAAACAAACAAAGCGAAGCCGCTTTTCTTTTATCGTTATCAATACATTTATGCACGGAAATGTCGCGTTACAAAAAAAAAAAACGAAATCAATGGCATCGTAGACAATTGGAAACAAAAAATAATATTTGTAATTTTAAACTTCAACGGTGTGTTCACGAAAGCTCGTCCCATATATATTTTTGGAAAGTTCAGCATGTAGCCACCTGAGTTGTAGATGGCGGCTTCCCAGATGGCAGCACCTACCGTTCAGACTGGCAGCGTACTTCAGCAAACATCGAACTCTGGATTCCTTTTATTGAGTCTTATTTTTTTACTTTTTGAAAGTTAAGCCCAACGTTTGCGTAACGAACGTCAAGATATCGGTGCTCTCTTCGATCTAAAAATGAGATTATTCGGAATAAGCGTCGATTCGGATAAGAATATCTTGAGATGTTTTTTTTTCACAGATAATAAAACTCACCACTTTGGCAGTGGGTTTGCCGCCACCGTGCCCCGCTTTTGTTTCTATCCTCGCGAGAATGGGATTTTTCTGACATGGTAATTTTCCAACTTCCCGCTGTAATGTCGCGATTAACTTGAGACTATGAAGAGGAACGACGCGGTCGTCGTGATCGGCAGTGAGTAACAATGTTGCAGGATATTGTCCTCCATTTTCAGGCACCTTGATATTGTGAAGCGGTGAGTATTTTATCAGATTTTTAAAATGTTTCGCGTCGTCGCTACATCCGTAATCGGACACCCACGAGTAGCCAACGGTGAATTTGTGAAAACGAAGCATGTCCATGACTCTGTAAATAAAGATTAAAGTTCAAAACTCGCAGTATCTCATCGACTTTTTTACATTTCACAACCAATTTAATTATCAATGCGATCATTCGACAAGCATTAATGTTCGTTAAATTTATGCATTGAATTTTTTAAGCAGACAGGAATATATTTGTACTTTGAACCTGAATTGTTTTCGTCGGTTACCAGTGAATTTCTATTGAGCTAATTTATATACATCAACAAACTTGTATACATTTTAATAAATTTGCATTAACTTGTAAACATGTACCCCAATTCCCTTGAATTTTGGAGGCTTGGAAATTTTTTGTTTTCAAGATTTTTTAGATAAAATAATCTTACCCCACTTGAGCGATAGCAGCGCCAAACAAATCGGGTCTTTGATTTATACACGCGGCGACCAAAAGTCCCCCGTTACTGCCGCCTTGTATAGTTAGCTTGCTCGAAGTCGTGTACTTCTTCTCGACAAGATACTCAGCGGCACACTGGAAATCGTCGAAGACGTTTTGCTTGTTCATGAAACGTCCGCCATTGTGCCATCGTTCTCCGTATTCTCTGAAACAAAATTAAGAATTTGTCGATCGAATTTCCCTTTACTTTCCAAGTCGATGGATAGACAATGCTTACCCTCCACCGCGAATATTAGCGACTGCGAGGACACCATTAAAATGCTGAATAAATACGAGTTTCGTTACGCTAAAAGTTGGTTGTACGCTTATGTTGAAACCGCCATAGCCGTACAATAGTGCTGGCATCGAGCCGTCCAATACAGCATCCTGTAATTTTTTTAAAATTTTATCATAAAGATTTTCTCAACGGTACACGAACTATACAAGAAAATCGGTAAAAATATTGTTAGTGGTCGATTACTCACTGCTTTTGTGACAATGAACATTGGAATTTTCGTTCCATCCTTGCTCGGATAGAAAACTTGCGTAGTTTTGTAAGCTTTTGGATCAAAGTTGTTTACTTTGATTTCACGAAAAACCTAATTCAATCCCAAGATCATTAATTATTGATCATAAATTTGGAAATCAATATTTCATGGCGTAATTTAAAAAATATTTCGAATAATTTGAAAAATATTTCACATTACCTTCGGTTCTTGATCCTTTGCAAGATCCATCGTGTAAATAATGTTAGGTGTGAGAAACGACGTGAACTGATAGAATATCTCCGAATATTTTTTGTCACCGGAAAATCCAACGACCGTACCAACATCCAGTGGAAACGATCTTATTATTTCTCCCGATTTCAAACTGTGCAATTGCAGAACGTTCTGCAAACAAATTTCTTCGTTAATTAATCAAACGTTACAATATAGTTGAAACAAGTTAGAGATATGAATTTCTTGAATTACCTTGACGTCCTGTATATAACAAGCTACGAATTTATCGCCATCAACGGCAGTTGCCCAATCGAGAACATGATCAGGATTTTCAGGCAGCAATGTTTCCCACTTATCTTCAGCGTGATCCTCGAGATTAATGGCTATCAGTTTGAAGTTCGGAGCTTTTTTGTTCGTCCGGAAAATCGCTTTTGTTCCGTCGTTCGTGACGTACTAAAAATTATAAATTGCAAAAAAATAGTAAACAAAAATTAGAAGCTTTGCAGAGATTCATCAATCTCGATCTAACACTATTTTACTAACTTCGTAATCCGCCTCGAGTTTGGTGATCACTTTAGTCAGCTCCAATTTTCCCTCTATTTTTCCGCCCGGTGTAAGTTTCGTTAGGAATACCAAATTGTCACGACAATCTTTCATTACGAAAACCAACAACCATTTTCCACAGTCTGTTACCTGCGCCCCTCTAAAAATTCGTAAAAACCGTTTCTACTTGAAGCGCTACGATACTTTTAATTACATTTGTTTTCCATGACTCACATCCTCCATAATGGCTGTTCGGGAAATTCTACGACAAGAACGTCCTCTGACTGTGGTGTCCCGATGACGTGATAACAGAGCTTTTGGTCTCTGCTTCCTTGAGTCTCAGAACCGTCGGTGATACCCTTTTGTTCGGGATATCGACCGTAAAAAATTCCGAGATTATCCTTTGTCCACATTATCGACGAGTACTTGATTTTTTCCAATACTTCTGGGTATTTTTCACCTATGGAACATCATTATTTCCGGTAAAATTACATTTCGATGGCACAAAAAATTGAGAAAAATGATTTAACGCTGCGTACCTGTTTCGGTGCTCATGAAATGAATGGTGCTCCAATCGGAGCCGCTGCTCGATAATCCATACGCAAAAACACTGCCATCCTCGCTGAATTTACCACCGGTTATCGCCACCGATCCATCCTCGGAAAGAGTATTGGGATCTAAGAAGACTCTGGGCTCGCCGTCCAGGGTGTCCTGCACGTACAAAACACTGCACGAAGAAATTTTGTTTGAGTGAAGATTGTTACGATTATCCAGCTCAGAGTATAATCGAGCCACGACCTTTGATTTTGCAGTCCGGTATTCTTGTAGAAATAGTACTTGTCGCCGTGTCTCGCGGGACACGAATACTTTGGGAAATCCCAGAGTTGTTTCAATCGTTCATGAATGTCTTGACGCGCCGGACAGGAGGATAAAAATGGTTTTGTAATTGCATTCTGGGCATCGACGAAAGCTTTCGTCTCCTCCGAATCTGGATCTTCGAGCCATCTGTAGGGATCGTTGACCTAGGATTTAGAGAAACGTGTTTTCTTGTATATTTTTGAAAAATTAAGCATACGGTGGCCTTTCTTCGATTCATCCATCGTGCTATGTAAAAAAAAAATTCATGTCTCTATTCAATTCTCTACGATGAGTTAGTTTTAGTGAAAAAGAAATGTGGTAATTGACATTTTCATCATTTTCATCTACGAACATAAATTTTTGTAAGCAGATGGAAAAGACAAAAATTATGCAAGAAGGTTTCGAAAATATTTTGCAAAAAAGAGGAGATTTTCAATTGCTCTAAATTCTCTGATTGTTTAAATTAGCTAATGTGCTTGGGAGTGTTTAGCCAGCATCCTGCATTGAAGATATCCCAAAACTGTGAAATTCGACGTTTATAAATTTTAATTTCTCATCAAACTTATATATTTTCGTGATGAGATTAACGATTTATATGAATAATCTTTGCCAACACGATCGGAATATTTCGATGTAGGGTTAAATATTATGTTTGTTCAATATCTAGGGCAGGTTAATCATGAGCGCATTTTCAAATGTGTCTTTTGTTTAAAACAACGCTAGTCAGCAGCAACCCTCGACGATTCACAATTAGCTAATGCCGTGCAGAGTTCAGTAGTGCTTGATCTTCCCGACAATAATCAACGCGTACGAATGAATCAAAGAGTGCCGTGAAGACGATTGCGGATATTCGTATATAACCTCAAAACTGTGATACTTGTCGATCACAGTCTCGTCTCTGCGAGCTTCGGGATATTGAAAGTTCGTCATGATTCCTTTATCCGTGGTGATTGACCGTTTAATCTGGCAGGTTTGTTCCTAAATTTACGATTTACAATTATACGATTAATAAGATAATAACAAAAGGTACTGACTGATACGGCGACGAGGTGCAACTAATATTACGCGAAGTTTTTTTGCCTTACTGTGTACGTGGACAAGTGAGCTGCGCAGCGACGAGTTTTCCAATATTTACCGACGTATGTATAACTTTTGCTTGCACTTTTCTCGGCGACAGCTTTCACGCCTCTCACAATATAACCTCGTCGCAATTTGCCAGTCAGCGTAAGAACCGTAGTCATCATAGAATTACAAAAAAGGCACGAACGATGTATACGATAAGTTGCCCCCTCTAGATCTGTCTCCTATTTCGCAAACATTTGAAATCCTGGCGGATATTTTCAATGTTATCTTGCAATGCATTGATAAGATTGCAAGCGTCGTATGTGAAATAAACATTGGATCGAGATTAATAACTAAATATTGAGATAAACGCCGGATTATCATTTTCAATCAGACATTCGTTCGTATTGTTTTTCTTTTTATTTTAAACATGATAAAATTTGTTACTGTCAACACAAGCCAAAAACAATGCTTTTCGAGATAACAAAATGCACCTTTGTGGTGTAATTCGTTCGTTCTTGACCTGCATATCGAACTAAGAGCGATTCTATTTGTCGGTTGATTTTGAGGTTAGATCGAACCCGATTAAACTATCTGTATACTTATATATGGGGAATTCCATGTCACATCGAGCAGCTTCCAAACCTCACAAGTTGTTGTTCTTTACACAACTTGTTACATCTCTCACTCGGTTTTCGTAACATTTATGGTAATTAATAATATACAATTATGGATGGTTGCAATATTTATAACGCTCGAACGAAAAGTATGGAATATTGCATTGATAAATTCTGTTAAATGTGTACACTGATAAAAACATCATAAAAAATTCTGATTGGAATAAAAAACCGTTGATTCGATACTGATCACTTTGATACATATGGAATGCGCAAATTAGGTTGGTGTTTTTTCTCACCCCATCTGGCAATTTGCTATTCATCCGATTAAAAATTTACTGTAAAATGTAAAACGACTTTGGTTAAAGCTTGTCTGAATATAAAACCAATTCCTGATCTCCTACGAAACAAAAATTTCAATAAGATTCGAGGTATGAAAAAAGGCACGCGTGGACGTTGCTCTTAACATTGCGATCACAAGATGTTGCACATCATTGTCGAATCTTCGAATTATGTTGGTTTCCTTTGGTAATTGGCTAAATTTTCTTATACGTCGTTATCACGCTTGATACGTCTTTGGGTCAAAATTTTTAATAAATACACTGCCAAAGAATTGCGTGAAGAATTTTCCCATAAACTGTTCTTGTTTACCGGGCCAAAATCCTTCGAGGAAGCCTATATGTCCACCGCGGCAAGTAACAACCGCGGCTACTAGCGAAGATTCCCTGATTTCTTTAAGAGGAATCGCTGGAATTAAACAATTTTAATCGATCAATGACCAAGGAAGTTACAAAAGCTTTTTTCTTTTCAGATATGAAATAATAGGTCATAGTTTACCATCGAGCGGCTGAAATGGGTCATCAGCGGCGCTGAGGCATAAAACTGGAACCTCAATGAGATGGAGCTTGTCGTGAAGCGTTGCATTTGCGTAATACTCCTCGACATCCTTATAGCCAAATTGCTTAGCAGTAAAACGTGAGTCGAATTCTCGAACTGTTTTACTCTGAGCAGACAAGATAAAAGAGAAATCAATGAAAATTGGTTAATTATCGAATTAGTCTCAAATTGAATTTAAAAGAAAACGTAGCCCAAAATTTACCTTCAGAACATTGTGTATGTCGACATCGAAAAGACCACTTTCCTTAGAATAATGATATCTCTCTATGTTTCTGCACAGATTACCAGCCAAATGTTTGTTAAGCATCAAATTGAGGTACGGCTTTTCTATGCTCTTAACAGCTTCGAAAACGTTCCAAGGGACGGAAATAATGAGCGCAGCTTTGAGCTTATCCATCGCTGCTTTTCCTTGCTGAGCGAGATAATTGCCCAGGATCAGTCTGATATAAAAATCAATTATAAGAAATCCATCGGAATTAATCAGACATTGAAGACCAGAGACTCGACGCAAAATTTTTTGGATTACCCTCCCATGGAGATTCCAGTCGCACCAAGAGGTACATGAGGGTAGAGTTTTCTTACGTGGTCGACGACTTCGGAAAGATCCTCGCAGTTGGCTGCGCAGTAAGTTCTTGGCGTCTGGAAAAATAAATATTAAGAAATATTAATAATAATTGAGAGAAATTATATATATTTTTTAAATAAACAGGAGAACGAGCGATTCGATGGGTTTTAGAAAATCGACTACTCATCCCACGCTCGAGCAGGCTTTAGGACATTGGAAGAGAGGTTCGGCAGCAGGGATAGGTAACTGTATACATCGATATTTATAATCTCTGACTTTTGTACCTTAAGGCTGACGCCACCGAGGCCCCGGTTATTAAAAATGACGCATCTCACACCGGCGTTCTTCGCCGCGCAGACTAGACACTTGATGTATTCCGCCCCGCTGGCTCCCGTTAGTCCAGGTAATATTATGACGATCGGTGATGTTTGCGACGAGTGCTGGTCGGCCCAATCTAGTGCCACCTCTCCTCCATCTTTCAGGCTCAATAATTCTCTACGATTGAAATAAAATTATGGGAAAAAATTTGACAAAAAATAAATATAAATAAATGACAGTTAATTGGAGTTAATTATTAAATCTTAATTTCATTTACGAAATGAGAAAAATGTTATGAATTTTATGAAATTCTACAAAACTCTCTATAAATTTTATATACATTTTATGATATTCTATAAAATTCTATATAAATTTTATGAAATTCTATAAAATTCTATATAAATTTTATGAAATTTATCAAATTCCATATAAAATTAATAAATTCTTTTAGGTCGAAGAAGATTAAAAGTTTGGAGAACATTATTTCACGGATTATATTAAAAACAAATAATCGAAGTGTCGGATCAATCACAATAATAGTGTGTCGAATATATGCAACAAATTTTTAAAGCTGCAACCGAGACGAAATGTTGATAAGATGAGAAATCGATATTCGTGGCACAGATGACGAGTGATATTGGATAGTCGAGTCCAAGGCCAAGGCTATCGAATCCCACACGTGGACTTATTCTCGAGTTTGACTAGTTCTATATACATTTTCTAAGTTCAGTAAATATAAAAGACTGCTTGACGAACCTGCGATACTGAACATGCGGCAATATTCGCGCGCGCAGCAGGCTCGCGAAAACTGTTTGTGCACGAGATTCGAAACACCACAGAGTAGGCCAGTATTTATTTTTCACGATGTCGAGATTGTCCATCAGGAAAGTACGAAATGGACCTTCGGCGCATACTAAAAGAGGTGCCTGATAACACAGAAAAAAATAAATTAACAATTTGTATCAGTAAGAAAAAAAAAAAGAAAGAAAAAAAAACAATTTTACTGGAGAGCCATTGAGAAAAATGCGATTTACATTTTTTTTAAAATCTTGAATAAATTATTATCGATACGATGTTAAAACTTATTTATTCGAATGAATTTTGCTTAATTAATTCGCTAATTGGTACATCGAACAAGTGCATTCAACGCAAATCCATCGTATTAATTTTTCCGTGCTAAAGGTGCATATGTTTATCCTCGATATTAAAAATTGTCGAGTACCGGAAGTAATGAAAAGAAAAAAAAACATCGCATGTCATTTTGTCGCTCGAATCCCACCGATAGAGAGAGCAACGAGGCTGTAACGTCAATTGTTCATTGTCGGGATGATTATGGATCCGCGTGACGTTATTTCAAATATATATAACGCGACTAACTAACAGCCCGGGTCAATTGTCTATCCGGGTACTTAAAGTCTCGTCACCTGGCTCTCCTGCACGCCCCGCTCTCCAACGTCGGTCTGGCGTTTGCCCGCGCGCATGCGCAACGAAGCACGCCCGCACGCACGCGCGTACATGCGTTCATACGCATGCGCAGGCGCTTGATGCGCGCGCACACATACGCACGCGCGCATGCGCACGCGTAATCTCGCTGGTAATTGCTCAGTCAGTCCGATATGGAAGTTAACTTTAAGGTCGAATTGATAAGTTAACTATAGGCAATCTTGCAAAAAAACAAAAAAAACAAAAAAAATGTCGAAAAAGCTCTTATGACGCTCACGTGGGTCAAGGTGCGTATGCATTTGACTGATAGACATCCGGTAATGAAATTTACCCAAGAACCGGGACCGCATCGTTCATATTCATTGTGCGCGCACCGCTCCTTATTTCCATTTAATGTCTTATCGTTTAATTAATTTTTTCATTGACGATAAGTTTGATGAATTAGTCAAGAGCCCTCCGAATAAGAGAAACACGGGTTCAAAAGTTTCTTTTCGCGATTTCTCGCGAAGGCTGCGAGATGACATTGTCTTTTTTACTATTTTACAGGCGGCAATTTGAGTTTACTCGTCCGATAAGAATCGGACTCAAATTCCAAACGTGTTATCAAAATGATTTCGCAGAATTAAACGTTATCGATGATTCTATATAATAAAAAAATGGGAAATTGATAACGTAACAATTAGAAAAAAAATTTTACTATAATTTATAGTTTTTTTTTCTTTTTATTATCGCAGAAATATTTTAATAATAAGTGAGAATTCCAATTTCCTAGAAAACAAAACAAATCAATTTTCTGAACTTTCTGTTATTTAAAAATAAAGGCAAACTGTCGAAGTCAAATCAGGAAAAATAAATAGAAGTGCGTCGAAACCATCTCCCAAAAATCTTCGATATTTCAAAATTTAAAAATTCGTATTTTTTATAAACAAATTTTTTTTAAAAGTAGCCTATCGATTCGTCACTTTGTAATTTTTTTTCGCGCCAAAAAAGTGCTGACGAAATTTCACAGAAAAACCTGAAAATAGCAAAAAAAAAAAATGAAAATAAAAAATAGGCATAATTTTATTTTTAATTTTTCGATTTTACGTTGCGATGATTTAATAATAATAAAATGTTTTGATTACTCACTTTGACAACTTCGCACAGATAGTAGACGAAAAAACCGATGCCCAATAATGCACCGTAATATACTTTGGGCACATCGAGGACACTCTCGACAATGTCCAACATTTTTGTACCCGCGGCCTCCAGCCAAATGATTTAACTCGCACGCTGAGGCTGTTCGAAACGGTAGATTGTCGTTGCAAATTTCGTTTCTAAAGAATAAATTGCAACGCGTCGAGAGTCTCGTTTTATGCGTGACGTTACGATCGTTGCGCGGACGATCAGACACTGGCAAGCTTGTTGTCCGTACCACCGTAATGTCGAGGCCGGCCGGCAGGCCGATCGTATTCGCACGTATATGAACACTACATTCGCATCTACGAGCTGTTCCATGTCGACTTCACGTAGAAATCTTTCAAACTCTCCGATTCGACCCATAATTTATTTAACGATAGTAAACCTGTTAAAAGACACCTTCAATTTTTTTTACATTTTTTCCATCATTTTTTAATTATTTTTAAAATAAATAAAAATCTTATTTTTCCGTGGGGCAATTCTCGGTATTTTTATAGAAAAATTGTCGAGTCACATCTCGAGGTGAGTCGATTTCTTTTTTTCGGATAAAAAAGCGAGGTTTTTTGAAATTTATTTATTTTTTAATTATTTGATATTAAGGGGTTGTGGAGAATTAATTGTTTTACTTTAGGGATGATTTTTAGCTCTCGTACGAAGAGAGGTGAAAGATTGAATGGGATTTGAGAGGGTTGGGCTCGATATCGTCGACCGAGTCGAGACGGAACGACCTGTATATAAATATTCGTATACGTATGCGTTAGTGTGTCTTATAATCTACAGAGATTGGATGTGTTTAGCCTCCGCTCTAGCACGCGCGTTCTTCTCGACACTACGTACAACGCGAAAAAGCGAGTCTCCATTTTACGTAACCGCCGCATCGAAATTTGCCTTTCAGTCAGTGTCGCGATTATCTTCCACCGACGATAAAAACGAGAACTCTTGTCTTGTGAGAACGTTAACGTTCTACCGTTACCACTGTTGATAATGCAAAGGACTTATCCTCTGCGGTCGAACAGATCGCTTCCCCAATTGCAGATTTCACAACTAATTATTATTCTAAACTGCGATTATGCGTTTACATTTTTATTTAAAGAATTATAATTAAAATATATTACAGCAAAGTATAATTAATAATGAATTTTATTGAAATATTCTGGATTAAAATTATGATAAAAAATTAACGAACTTTTATTCATTATAGCAAAATAATTATTGAGAAGTTTATGTTTTCAACGTTAAATAGAATTTAGGCGAATTTCGTAAAAATCTTTGCTGTATATGTCGTGGCTTATCACCGACTTGTCAATTAGGAATTTCGGCTTCTCACGACACGTAATCTCTACGGAAGAAAGAAAAGGTTTCGGTATCAAGGACAAACGACGACGTAACAATATCCGCCACATTCTCGGTTGACCCGCTGTTTGAATACGTCGACATAAATCCGATACGTTGTATTCACGGATGGGGAGGTCAAGGGAGGTCGAGAAGTCGAAGAGTCTGGATGATCGAAAAATCAATCGAGCCTTTATTAAAATGCGGTATTCTGTTTCTACACGATCGACGTGAATTCAAACGAATCGCGTCGTTCTTTCTCATTGTCATTTTTGTCACGTTCGTATTTTCGTTGCAACGCCGGGCGTCATATCTCATCGAGAGAAGCATAAAAGTATCCATAGTTTTGTTTTTTGTTTTTGTTTTTGAAGAGATAACACGAATGTAGAGACAGACAGGCCGGATAACTCGTCGTTTCAGACTTTATCGATTCGAGAAATAAAGAGGAGAGAATAAAAATGCTTTGCCGTATGAAACGCTTTGTCGAGCCTCGAGCGAGACATATCCACGCGTGACGGTATATCGTCGGTCGAGACGACTTCCGCCGACGCAGTATAGCCGTTACGCCATAGAGGGCGTGACAGTAGTATTTACATAAGCAAGCAATCGAGCAGTCGGTGAGACGCGAGCAACGAGATGGACTTTTAAGCCAAGGCTTAATAAGAGGCAGTGTTACAGGCGACGTGCACTTCGAAAATTTCATCAGCGATCCTACGAGGACTACACAACCGATCAGGTTAAAAATTGGCAGGTATACAGAGAATTATGGCAAAAATTGGCTCTTGGTATTCTTTTTCCAAAATTTTTGCCATAATTCTTTAGATACCCCTCAAAACTTTAACGCCCAATGCCGGAGAAAGTGCGGATGGCGTTTTCGAATCGATCGTCGCCTGCAATATTATTTTCAAAAATTTTGAAAAAAAATACCACGAGCTACTTTTTGCCATAATTATCTGTGTACCTGCCAATTTTTAACCTAATCGGTTGTTCACTGCTCGTATGATTGCTGATCAAATTTTCGAAGTGAGCGTCGCCTGTAACATTGCCTCTGAGACTTAAAAACAATTATTACAAAACACATCGTTCTGACACTTTTCGTTTAATGAATCTCAATAAGTCGATTAATCTCGTCGAGTTAATGGTATTACAAAGACATCTTGTAGTATAATTATCGGGACTGAAATTTCGGTGAGCTTTGGCTCGCCAATTGTGCTTACAATTTTAGGTTATGTAAATATTATTCGGAGTATTACATTTATAGAATATATATCGTATATTTTTATAAAAAGAACGAAAAAAGAATATCATTTTACTTAACGATCGGTAAATCGTGATACGCTCGTAACGCGAGAATTTTCAGACCGACATATAAACGTATAGGAACTACAAAAACTGACACATTTGTCTCATTTTAATACGCGATAGTGCGTGTTATTTTTTAATTTATGGGGTTTAACGAACTCCACGATTGACAGTCAAAGACAAAATATTTAACGATAATGTATTTCAGATATAAACATATCTGAAATAAAAATGATGTTCTGGCGTAATAGAATATTACGACAGAAAATTACTTTATATCAGAATATTGTTCCACGACGTTACTTGGCACTGCATGTTTGTTAATTAGATATTTGATTATAAATATTTCATCTCCAGATATCTTGTCATTGATATCAAGTTGCGTTCCATTATAAACGTATCTCAAAAAATAAACTCCCATGTTCCTCGGAAAAATTGAATCAGCCAAATCGAATCGTTTCCATCTCGTCGCTCGTACCAAGGGTATTCATCGATGGAATTTAGAATTCGATCCTACGTAGTCTCACGTCGTAATTTTCGAGAATAGGATGACGTCTGAGATTGTATCATGATCGAGTTCCGCAGTTGGATTCACGAACATATTTGGCCCAAGTTCTGCTCGGCGTCAGATCACCTTTGCGCAGAAAAGTTTTCCGGTCGCTGTTTTTACTTTGGTCGAGGATTTTCTTGTAAGCTTCCGGGTCGTAGGAGCAGGTCAGACTCTTGCGTAGTTTCACAGCTCCAGCTGCAAACTCGGAAGGCTGGCTGCCCACGAGAACGTGAAGATCGTTTTTCACTTGAACGGCCCAGTTCCACATATCGACGATGGAGCAATTGCACACGAATCGATTGCCAATTAGATTTAGAGATAGAAGACGAGGATTAGCTCGCAGTGCTCTGGGTTGCATGGTCTCCAAATTATTGTTGCTCAAGTCCAGATGTTCGAGCATGCGTAGTTTTCCTAGAAAGACAAGATTCTCATTGCCGGATAATTTGTTACCGGACAAATTTAGCTGCGTCAGATTGTTGGTATTCGAGAAAACATTTTCGTTCAAGTGAGCTAGGTTGCAGTTGCTCAAATCTAGTATCTCCAGTCCACCGAGCTGTTGGGGCATAAGCGAACCGTCAGGTGGCGCTTCCAGCGGATTACCGCTCAACTTTAATTCCACGACGTTCGTGGAGACACGATCGCCGAATACCATCGGATTTGGAGGTGTTTTCAAGTCGCAATTGTTCAACTCGAGACTCGCGAGTCTCGTGAGATTCTGAAACAGGCCTTGTTCCAGCGTGTGCAGCTTATTTCCCGAAAGTATCAGTCTTCTGAGCTCCGTCATCTGGGCAAAAGTGTTGTTACCAACATAACCAAGATTGCAGTACGACATGTCGAGAAATTGGAGTGATGTCAGAGGATTGAGAAGACTGACGAAAGCGTCCGACAGAGGATTGTGCGATATGTCGAGTTCCTCGAGATGTTCGAAAACATCGAAGGCATTGGGCAATCTTCGCAGACTGCAGTTGCTCAACGACAGCTTGTGAAGTTTCGGCAAGTGTCTCAAAACCGAAGTTAGGTCAGCCGCGAACATTGGATTACCATTCAGGTTGAGGACACGAAGTTTACTGGCATTCCTGAATGCTTCTTCCGATAGACGATCTTGAAGTTTGCAATTGGAGAGATCGAGGGATTGAAGATTATGGAGGTTATGCCCCAAGGTGTTTCCAACGTCAAGATGGTGCAATTCGTTGCCGGCGAGGGACAGTTCTCGCAGATAATGATTCTTGGCAAATGCGTCGCCCGGCAAGTTTCTTATACCGGTGTTACCGATATGAAGATGTTCAAGACGCACAAGAGAAGCAAGAACGCTGGTCCAGCTCAGAGTGCTCAGTTGATTGTCTTTCATCTCTAATTCTCGCAAGTTTTCCAAATGGGCGAATGCCTCGGGTGACACATGGGTCAAGTTGCAGCCAGAGAGCTTCAGGTATTCGAGATTCGTGAGATGATCGAAGGGACCTGGCTCGATACGTTCAAGAGGATTGTTGGACAGATCGAGTTTGTTGAGATTGGTTGTATTATGGAAGAAACGATCGTTCAAACGACGTATGCCACAGTTGTTGAGATCCAAGTAGAGCAGAGTACGACAGTTGAGAAAATAACCCTTGACTTCGGCCAATGGATTGTGCTGTAGCTCCAGTGTTATAAAGCCTGGACTGTCCCTGTGGTGGAATTCGATCGAAGGTGGTTCGTTAGTTTATATCGGCTGAGCGTCTTTATCATAAGATTGATTTTTTTATGGCTCGTAGTATTTAATTAAAAAGATCAAAATAATTCTTGACTGAAGCTAGTAAATTAAGATTGAAGATTATCCGAGTCGGTTTTCATTAAAATGGTAACAATCATTTTTCACACAATACCTGAAAGCCTCCGTATCGACGTGAGTTATAGCGTTGTAAGAGAAATCGGCATCGAGCAGATAGGCCAGTCCGGCGAAAGACTCGCTCTTGAGCTCGGTCATCCGATTGTGGGCCATCTGCAAGCGACGTAGCTTGATCTCCGGCGGAAAAGTTGCCACGTGCTCGATGTTGTTTCCATTCATGTCGAGAATATAGACGTTAGGACTGAGCTCCGTAGACGGTATGCTCGTTAAATTGCTCTCTGAGCAGTCGGTCACCCAGTTTATGCGAAAATAATGGCAGTGACAATCGACCGGACAGTCTTGCTCGACCAACTCGCCCGCACCAAGGATTATCATCCCTGCCAGGATCGTCACGATCATCGCTATTCCTTTCCCCATTTTTGCCCTTTTTATCTGCGAATCTCTATTTCCCCTGCAAAAAAATAATCAATAAATTTGTAGGCATTCAAAAAAAATCAACAAAAAATGTTTTATCAGGGAAAATTCGAGAGAGACTTCGTTAGGCATTCCAATGTGAACATACTGCTGGGCATTCGGCCACGATTAATTTAACGTTTCGAACGTATTCCCATCTTTATAAAATTTTACTTTATTATCTTTTGTAATTATTTTTATTTCTAGTCTTCGTTTCAGGCATCACGAGACACCGAGATATATCGAAATGGAATCGAGGGATTTGAAGAGACATCGTTGAACGAACGAGAGAGGCAGGTACATCTCGTTCCACATGGCATCGAACGGGTCCGTACCGTTTCGCACTTGTTATACAAGCGCACGTGACATGTGTCGGGGGAGCAACGGCAGAGTGGGGGAAACAAACAGAGAAAGCGACAGAGAGAGCAAGATAGTTAAGGGCTTCGCTAAAAGCCTGACACAAGTGGGCCAATTGTCAGTTAACAATCGTGGCGAACAAATTGACGGTTTAGTGACTGCTAGTCACCTGGAGTAGTGGACGAATGGCGGAGGAAGGGGGAATCGGTTAGTTTGATAATCGAGAGTTACCAGACGCGGCAGACAGACGGCGCTACGGGTCATCAACTCTTCCACTCTTCTCTACATGAATCATAAATCGTAACCCATATAAAGGTTCCGTTCTAAGTAAATCCACAAAGGAGGACAATTTTTGCCAAACGATCATCAATCGATATCCACATTATTTAACGGAAGGATATGAATTCTACTCGGCGATCGCTTCGAGCTTCGAATAATCAAAATTTAACGAGACAATCTTCCACCCTGTATTCCCACATTTTCTTCAAAAATTGTCCATTAGACGTTCTCGAGAGAATAGTAGGTGGATTCGTGGGGAAATGAAATACGTCTTCAGCGGCCTGAGAAAACGAATAAAAAAAAGAAGAAATTATGATTATTATTTACGAGTGTACTTGAGAAAGGGATGATGAAGGGAGTAAGAGAACTCCGACAGAATGAAAGTTGGGGCAAAGTTTTTTGGTCGTATCTCCTGTTATATCTGTAGAAAGAGGAGGTGGAAAGCATTCATGCGTGTACAGTTGCTCGACGACAACACACTGAGAGATAGAGAGAGTGGAAGAGAAGAAGAGAAGAAGAGAAGGGAGGAGACTGAGGACGAGGGTACTTTATTATGAGAGGGAGATAGAAAATGTATAGAAAGAGGGAGACAGGGGGAAAAGAGAGACGAGTGTAAAAGTCTCGTCGTCGTCATCCCTGCAGTTAGATATGGCGGTAGTGCAGACGCTCGTGAAGGATAAAGGGCTTTCGCCCTTGGTAATCCCATGATTCGCACGTACGACGACGCCTCCATATACATACGCATGCTGTATCTACAAGTGGCTGCCTCGACGATCTTCAGCGTTGATGAAAAAAAGGACTGGTAGAGAAAGGAGAAGGGGAAGGGGTAGAAGAAGAAGGAAAAAAAGAAGGAGAAAAAGGCTTAGCTCGTACATGGGCTATGGAATTTTATTGTTCCCCGTTTGTATCTCGTCGTGCCTGACGCGTTGTCACGTACCACTCGAGTCTCTCCGGTGACTGAGGACGCGTGAGATTTTCACGGGTCTTAACATTCCGCGCGAACCCCCGCGCCACTTACGAGACGCTCGGTTAATAGAAATTCTCTATTTTCTTCACTAATTTAGTTATTTTGATATTCTTTTGATTAATTATCCCGGATGCTGGATAGTCTCGTTATTTTCAGAGTAATTAAGTAGATTTACATGTTTTTTTCAAATTTTTTATTATTAATTTATCGATTTCATATTTTTGAGAGAAAATAATAAAGATTTACATTTTTATCGAGTTTTTTTGAGGGGATTAATTGTCTCATCGTTTTTGAAGTAATTATCTGAATTAAAAATAATGTTTTATTGTTTTTTTAAATTATTTTTATAATGGACTTAATGATTTTAAATCTCGGTGTTAATTACGCTCGGGGGTAAATTATGAAATTATCTTCGAGACAATTACGCGGATGTAAACTTTTCCTCGACGCTCCTGAATAAAATCGAATTTATCAAATTTTTATACAAAAATTAATACAAATTTTATATCATCAGCCCCCCCCCCCCCTGTCCATAAATACAAGACTCGATGAATTCGCATCAATTTTGTTGTTTCCCCGCGGTGCGAGGGTAACACGGATTTACGAATTATCATAAAATTACGCAGAAAAATGGTTCATTTATTCGGGGCTTGCTTTGGGGGAAAAAAACGTTATTTTCCCATCCTCGAGCTACACCGGAAGCTTATACATCGACGTGGAAATTTCTTTTTCCTTCCCCTTACCGTGCCCAGAGTGTTATCACACTTTTTTCATTATTTTCGTCTTGGCGCGTGAAAATCCTGATCCTCCACCCTCTCCAACCCAAGCCCAACCCCCAACCCCCATCTCCCTTCCTCGAAGAGCATGGTCGTTCAGAAGAGACGATATCACAGGACGACGGAGATTCTCCGCCGAAATTTTTGCGCCGGTATATCGAGTTCGTAGCGAGAAGGGATCATCGCGGGGTAAAATAGGGGTTGGGGTAGAAAAATCCAGGCCGGGGTGAACACCGTGTCGTCGAGAGGGAAGTCTCTCCTTCTCTCTCTCTTTCCCTCTCTCTCTCTCTCTCTCTTTCTGGCAGTTTCTCGCGTCCAAATACAGGAAAAAGGGAGAGATGATCTGGGGATTTCTCGCGTGGTCCGTGGCGAGAGCAACGGAAGATGGAAGTTGAGGAGGATGATGAGGTAAGGGTCGTAGGACGAAGGGTGGGGTAGGGGGACGAAGGGTGGTTGAAGGCTTCGTTGAGCCGGCTTGTGTGGTTGACGAAAGAAGCCTCAATCCCACACCCGGGGGTCTCTGCGGCTCGTCTTTATAGTCCCGTGAATATATACATATATATACCGTACACGCTATATGCGAGTCGTTTCACGTCGATTGACCCATCCAATTTTCCCACCTCGTCCAAATCCGACTATATTTTTTCAACGAGTGGATATCGTTGTTAAAGACACGTACAATTTTTTTCCGATTTTTAAACTAAATATTTAAGGGAAAAAAAAAATGTTTTAATTTTTTTTGAAAATTTCTGAAATCGAGCGTTATTTGTCGCGCGAAAAAATTATACTCACGACCTTATCGGTGTGATAATTTTACATATTAAGGTATTTCGTTATTTTCAATATTCGAATTTATTTATTCCATTTTCGATATTTAAATATTTTTATGTATCGTCGCATATTTTTTTGCGGGAAAAATATGTGATTTGGACATTTGAAAAATTGTGTATTTTTTTAAATAATTGTATCTACATTAAAGAAAAAAACGTAATCGAGGTTTACACGAGTGGAGAAAAATGGGGTGGACCAGTCGACACGGAACGCCTCGTATATATGCGGAAAGTTGCCTATACCTACATGTGTGTAGTAAGTACGCTATGTATATATATATATATTGTACTCTCGCGGTGAAAAAGAATGAGAGCGAGCTTTGGGGAAGGTGCAAAATAGACGGTATTAGCTTGCTGATGCTCGAAGAGGAGAATTGCCCTGGTTGACGCGACCGAAACCCTTCTATACCGCGCGCCGGATGAATCGATGCACTTATTTCCCGTCGTGACGACAAGAAAGAAAAAAAAACGTTGTTTCATTTAAATAATCCAAAACTGGCATTATCTCGACTCCTACTAAGAAAAAAAAAAAAAAAACAGAAAACCTCTCTAAAAAAAAACAATTATTCAAAAATTTGTTTATCTCGATTATCAAAAAACATTTTTTTCCAAAATTCAACAATCATAGATAACAAACATAATTATAATTACAATTATAATTCACCTCAATAACAATTACTCTTAATAATCATAATACAAAATCTTCCATCGATAAAAAACAATTATTCAAAAATTTGCTTATCTCGATTATCAAAAAACATTGTTTTCCAAAATTCAACAATCATAGATAACAAATATAATTATAATTACAATTATAATTCATCTCAATAACAATTACTCTTAATAATCACCATACAAAATCTTCCATCGATAAAAACTCAAACCTAAAATTTCCACAATATGTACAAACGACAAACAATTATCATCGTTATACAACGCGAATCAAAATAACCCACGTATCAGTGATACCCCTTCCCCTTCACCAACTCATTTCCTAATAAAATTGAAAGAAAAAAAAACACACAAAAACAAAAAGAAAATATCAATCGATAATCGATCGCTCTTTTGTTCGCTCAACCGGCCAATAACTATGCCAGCTTGTTCATATCGCGATGAGGTCGCGTCGGTACATCGCTGTCGAGTTCCGTGAACAGTGACGACGAGAGTTTACACGCTTCGATAGTGTCGTATAAATACAGGCATTCGCGCTAGGGAGAGAGAGTTAGTAGCCAGTTCATTCTCCTCTCTCCCTCCCCCCTCCCTCCCTTTTCCGTACTGTGTATAAACCGAGGGACCCAATTGTCCTCGTGCTCGACATTTAGTTATCTCCGTTGGCGTATAATGCTGGAGTGCGAGGATGAGGAGGGGGGATGGGTTGTACACGCATCGATAGTCGCCCCTTCGTGTGTTTCACGCAACCCTACGGGATAATCGAGGGTCAATCGCGGCGGCATAAGTGCTCGTAGCCACAGTCAAGCTTCGTCTGTCTCGTAATTCGTCCTTGATACAACCTTATAACTGTATCGGCACGAGCTACCGGTTACCAACCCTTTCCGCGAGTTTCATCCTCGTAACGCTGGGTTTTAGGATGTTGGGAGAGGGAGAGGGGCTTCGTCGGTTGGTACGAGACTCGTTTCGAGATCTCAACGACGAGTCCCATCCTCGGTACTTGTCTCGTACTTCCGTTACTTTGACTATGTACACGTAGGTGTATTACGTGACTAGACTACAATCGTGAAGTACGATTTAGAGATAGAGAGATGGAGAGAGAGAGAGAGAGAGAGAGAGAGGTACTCAACCACCTCGGTATTTGTTTGATACTTCGGTTTATTCGAATCGTGGAGATTTCGTGTTTCGAGTATTTGTAGGACGTGGATTCGATGATCTAATTGTAAATAATGCGATAAGGTAGATTTGTATTTCGAGTAATTGAACGAGATGAGATTTATCGTTTCGATCGTTGGAATTCAAACGGGTTTTTCGATCGAAGTGTTTTAACGGATTGAGATTTAATATTGTTAAAGTATAGTCTGATAAAATCCATTAAAAAGACTTTGAGTATTGGAAAAATGAAATTGATTAATCGAATTAAATTTGATGGAAATAAATTTGTTACTTTGAATAATTAAGTAAAATGTCGTTCGGGTACTTTTTTCAACGTTGAAAGTATCATCGAGTACGTAGGGGTGGATGATACACATCTTTCGTCACATTATCGATAATTTTGGCGAGAAGGAAATGTAACACACGAGTCACAGGATCGACCTCAAAAAAACTGTGAAAAATCAGAATCATCGAGCTACGAGTCGAGCCAACGTTACACCCACCACGGTCTTCCCTTCCGTGTACTTAATTCTCTCTGTCTCACTACGGCTTTCGTTCTCTCGCTCACATCCGTATTAATAAAGCAATGCTAATTACGTGAATATATATATATATATATATATAATGTAGAGGCGTAGGATGTATGCTCTGTACGAGACTCGGGATTTCCCCGGTGTGTTAAAAGTTACGCGACAGTTGGTACATAACGTATAGTACAACAGCGTGTACCACGTATACCAGTAAAGTGGGGTATTATGGCACACCAGGATGGAGACGAACTATACAATTTTCTTCCAACTGCGTCAGTCGCAAAAAAAAATCATTTTTTCGTCTATTTATATCAACGACGATGAGACAAACCGGAAATCCGTAAAGAAAATATTTTAAAAAACTTGTGTGATCCCTTAAATAATTCTCAAAACCGTAACTCTCAATATTCACATCTAAATAATCGATCTGTATATTTCCTCGAATATACTCGAAATTGTTCCAAAAAATTTGCCACGCTTCCCTCTCGTTCAAAAAGCAAAATCACATTTTCATCCGACTCCGGTGGTCCCTATTACCTCACATTCTCATATTTAACTAAAAAAATAAATTCAAAAAAACATTTCCATCACAAAGTTTCGTATCGTTTGTGGCCAAAAGTCGCCCCTCCCCCTGCCGTTAAATAAAATTTGGCTCTTAACTCGAGTTTTCGTACTCGAATATACATTTGTATGGCCCGTATTACCCCCGTCCGTAATCACGTATGCCATATAGTCACGAGACGCGATATACGTATAGAAACGGAAATTTGGCAGTAGCCAGAGGCAAGAGGACACGAGAGTCAGAAGTCGGAATAGCGAAGTAGTAGCTATATGTTGAATAGGAGAGTGCTATATCTACTTCTCCGTCTGTCTGTGCGTAAACAGTAGTAACGGGCCGCACCCTCTCCGCGCTACTGCCATAACGCGGTAGAGCCGCTCTTCTTCATCCCTCCCCCTTCTCCCACGCTCCCTCTTCCTCTCTTTCACCCTGGTACGACGGTTGGGCCGCGTTACACGCTCGAAAGAGCCCCTTTCCTTCCTCTCGGGCTTCTTCTACCAAACGCACCAGGAACCATTCCTCTCGTCTTCGTTGCCCTTGGCGTGTTTCTCACTCTCCTATTGCCACTCGAAAACGTACTGCCGCGTCCCAACCGCTCGTATCATCTATATATTTCGAGCTCTCTTACTCTCTCTCTCTCTCTCTCTCTCTCTCTCTCTTCGCCCCTTTTCGTGTCTTATTGTATACCCTCCCTCGCGTTTTCCTCGTATACGTATATATATATATATATAGACGACTCTACACGGCTCTCTCTCTCTCTCTCTCTCTACATATTATATATATATATATATATAGAAAGAGAGAGAGAGAAAGAGAGAGAGGGAAAGCGGAGTAGAGTCGTTTCAGGAGCTCCGCCTTTGGCGCCGCGCGAATTTCTCTCCGGGCGCGTACACACGACTGGTATTTCGCGGTTCTCTTACCCGAGAGACGCAACATCGCTTCGTACTTTTCGCTCTTGCGTGAGAATACGGGAAGGGTACGGTCATTGGCAGACGAAGAATTTTCGCGCGTTTGTGTACGAGAAACGAGGAAATTTATTATAGGATCGGGCGACTGGCGAACTGCGACGCTTTTGTTCGCTTCGAGTAACGTGAAATTTCGAACGGTTTGATTCTGGATTTGGGGACTTTTTGTTTTTATCGAGGAATTTTGAAGGGAAATTTTGTTTCGATCAAATTTGTGAAAAATCGCGGTCGACGGTATTTTGTAGTCGCGTTCTACGGGGTAGTTTCTGGAAACAGAGCGATCACCCTGTGATGTTATTTCGTAGGAAAACTATATTTCAACCCTTAGAGACCCGCCCTAAATCCCGGAAGTCGTTCACTTTCGATCACCTCGGTGGGGTTGAAATGTGTTTTTTTTCTCATCCAAAATCACGTTATAGCGGGGTTGCGGAATCAGAAATTTTCCCATAGATCACGAAGTGGATATTTCCATTCGTAAATTTTTACAACTAGGCGATGAAAATTTTCGAAAAATGTGAAAATTCGGGTTTTTTTAAAGATAAAAATAATGAAAAATATGAATAATTAATCGTTCTCGTTGATTCTGACTGCCAATCACTGTGTCGGAATTTTACGATCGAGTGCGAACGAACAAAACGCAGAAAGACCGACGCAGTGGCTGACGCGACTTCGCTCCATACCTACCCTCTCGTCTATCCCGGCGTTCTTCCAGCATTTACATTTCCCCATGACACTCGTCCCCCTAACGTTTCCAAAGATATTCATACTTTTCGACGTTATATACCGGGTATTCGTCTATATATATACGTAGGAGAGAGTGTCGAGACTGCCAGAGAAGCAGTTCGAGAGAGGTAGCGGGCCGAGTGGAGGGACGCGTTCGAATGCCTCGCGTACCAACCTTCACGGCTCTATACTGATTCATGACCGTTACGGCTGGTGTCCCCCAAGTTTTATACTGATTATCGCGAGAGAAACACCCAGGCAGCTGTCGGAGACGCGGACTTATTTAGACTTTTCTCTTCTCCTCTTTTTTTTCGTGGGTTTGACTCCACGAAATTACCAGAACACCCGTCGAAACGGGAAAATAAAGAGCGTTTGTGACAGCGCGGTTAGCGGGCTTTGGGAGCCCTGTAAACCTGGGTATTTCGTGTCTTATGCCGAGAGGCTTTGTTCTCGAAGGATTTTTTTTTGGTACCGAAAATAATTCGGTAAGAATGAGAAATAGACGAGAGAAAAAGAGGTTTTTGGAAAGAATCTCGAGTGTTTTTGCGGTAAAACTATCGATAGGTAAGTATTTTAGTAGCAATGTTGTTTCTTTAAAATAAAGAGCGAAAAATAGAGAGCGTTGGTGACAACGCGGTTAGCGGGCTTTGGGACCCCTGTAAACCTGGGTATTTTGTGTCTTATGCCGAGAGGCTTTGTTCTCGAAGGATTTTTTTTGGTACCGAAAATAATTCGGTAAGAATGAGAAATCGACGAGAGAAAAAGAGGTTTTTGGAAAGAGTCTCGAGTGTTTTTGCGGCAAAACTATCGATAGTTCAGTATTTTAGTAGCAATATTTTTTCTTTGTACTTTTATTCTCGTTTTTTATTTCATTTTATTATTTTTTTTATGGCGTCGAAAGCGACGGGTATGAAGTGGTAGACGGAATGGCGAGGCGAATGTCGAAACGCTAACTCTCACCCTTTCGTGAGTAGGGGTGGTTTGGGAGTCGAGGGGTTGGTTAGGGGATCGAAGGGGGTTTGAAGGGAGTTGGGTTTGAGCCGCGCCACATTCGTTGACCCTATCTCGCCCCGTGCCTCTCGATCCCATATTTTTTCAAGCTTCATCCCCCCCGCTCGACCGCCCTCTCGGTTCACTTCTCCGTGAACGCCCTTCTTCCTCTTTTTTTCTTTCCCTTCTCCTCGTTCTCGTTCGTTTACTCTCCGCACGATCGCTACCCTTTTCGGCAATATAACGTCGGTTGCCCGCATGACGAGGACCAAAGAAAAAGAGAGAGAGAGAGGGAGAGAGACAGTCACTCTCGCCACGTTCCTCTCTTGTTTCCTCGCCCCTTCCCCCACCCTCTCTCTCTTTCTCCCTCTCGCATTTTGTCAAAAAGCACGAACAAAGTCGCGATAAAGAAGCAAAGAAAGACAGCGAAAAAAGGATATCCTGGCGGAAATCGACGCTCGGCCATTTCTACAGAGTCTGACTATTTTTACTTTCACTACTTTCAATATCACGTGACACGTATATATTTATATACGTGCAGATTTTTGTGAAAATATACCCATTTCCGGTTGGGACTGTTCGATCTTTCTGAAATTTTGATATTTTAAGGCACTGCTCGTCAGTATGTTGAATGAAAAATTTCACATCGTTAAGTATAAATTTTATTGAATTATTGGCAATTTAATATTTTTCACTTTCGACGTTTCTACGTTGTTGGAAAAATTACAAAAATATTTTTTCCAACTACATTTCGGTTAGAAATTATTTTGGATAATATCGAACTAAATTTAAATTATAATAATCGATAATCATACTTATTTTCCGCAACGATGAGATTTTTTTAGAGCGATAGAAAAAACGCAAACGATTCTTCGAAAAATCATAATTTACGAATATCGTTCAATAATTCAACATTACCGAGAAAGTAAGTAAACTCGTAAATAGGAAAAATCATATAAGATAATGACGATTGATTAATATTCGTTCGAAAGCTCGATAAATAATTCAACCGTTTCTTAAAATCATTTAACTCGAGGAAAAATGAAAATAAAACATTGAAATTTGCATACGTCCGTCCGCACGAATAAATACATTATGTATGAGAAAGAGTCAACGTTAATAGGCTAAAATTTATGAACTTCGGAATAGCAGTCAATATTTTTTTTTAGTGTCCCATTTTGCCCCGATTTTTCCTTCGTATACGCGTTTTATTATCTCTCAATGTCTATATTGTCCAATATTCGTAGACTCGTCGACTCGATGTTGTTGATGTCACGAGAGCCGACAAATATTTACTCACGGATCGCTTCGGGGTGCTAATGGACTTGCATCCCGATCGACGCCCGGTTCGAGATGCGAGAGAAACGAGACAGGTCCATCATCTTCTCGCCACGCGGTATAAGACGCAGAACGTATAGAATGATCGATTAGAACATCGGACGTTGCTTACTCGCCTTGTTTCTACAACGTATTACACATCGTATCTCTAGAGAACGAATTGAAAAATATCCGGAAAAATGCTTTGATCGAAAATTAATTCTCCATTTTTATTTCGCAAGATAAATCATTAGAATTTTTTTTCATCCATTGATCGATACGTTATCTACAATAAAAATGGTCAATTAATCATCTGGCTTAATTATACATTAGTGTACTTAAGTCGATCGATTAAATAATCGAATATTTCGACGAATTTCTCGCATTAAAAAATTCAAATTAAATTAACAAAGGATGATCATTAATTAATTAATAAAAGTAAACAAATATGTTACTTCGAGCGAGAATTTAATGTGACATTTATATTTTCAAAGCGATTATTATACATTATTGACGTACGACGTGGCACGTTTGAGAATTTATTATATCGTCTCTCAAGATTCGTAATTATACGGCTTTTCCGATAGTTGAACGGGGTCAAAGTTGTCACGAGTGACCTTCGAGTGTTTTCCGCGATCTTGAACTATGTGATCGCGGATAACGTCGTCGACGAACGAAGAGAGATAGAGACAGAGAGAGAGACAGAGAAATAAAAATGAGGAAAAAAAATTAACCGTACGATGACGAAATCTGCGATGATATTACTTTTTCGCGCTTTCGTTTACAATCGGTCTGTTGACGCTGGAGACGATGGAGGAAAAGCGAAAATTTTCACGCGATTGTAATCCGATCTGACGTAACAAACCGCTGAAAGCTACGACGAGCGACCATCCCGAGAATTTGCTGATCGTACGATAACACGCTAGTATGTTATATATATAAACGTCTCGTTGTATACATACATATATACACACACATATATATATATATGTATGTATTCCGGCCAAGGCCAGGCCCCGAAGCAAACGGACAAAGCACAAAGCGATTTTGCTCCAGTTCGTTTGCACACGATACCTCCAACTACATATATATATGTGTGTATATATATAGGGTGTATTTTCTAACACGTGGTTCGAGCATCGCTATTCGATCGTTCTCGCAAAAAAAAACAATGAAATCAATAAAATTGCAACTTTCGATCGAAATTAAGAACAATTTAATTAAAAAATCTTCAATTGGGCGTTTAATGACAAAACAAACTTAATTAATAAGTTTAAAAGATTCTTTGTATAAAAATAATAATTTAATTGGAATGATGATGATTATTTTACAGCCGTTTATAAATCGGGAAATTATAGGCAATTCGTGGCGATCGCGAGTTATTCGATCGACGAATAATCGTTATTCGATTTTCATCGATTGCCCGTAATCAACTTTTTCATACCAATCGGAATCGAATCACGCGATCGACTTGGTCGTAACACCTCTAAATAAGAAAAACAGTTTATAATGTAAAAAATAATGAAAAAAAGACGATCGTTATTAAATTCTTGTAAATCGATTGAAATTGAGTTAAGCTTCTTACAGCAGGATAATTATGCAGGACATTCAGCTCGAACTCGAATCAAGGACCTCCTTGATTAACTCACGATAATAATATGAACGATTCGCTAAAGAGAGCACGTGTACCTTTCCTGCAACTATATATATATATATATATATATATATATAAAGTACGTATTCGAAATTGGCTTGTAATGTGCAAAGGTTCGTATCGAATGATCTCGAAACGTGGGAAAGGGTTCTTATTTCCGTATACTACCTACATAAAATATATAAGAGAGACTCGGTAGCTCACAATGGGGAGCCCTCAGCCTAATAAAGCGTGTAACCGTGTGAGTGTTTGTTCCAGCATACGTGAGAGGGAACAATGGACAGTCAAGAGCATTATTGGCCTCCGTTCAACCTCCCTGAGTGTTCCATATATACACAACTATACAACCCTATGAACGCGAATATGTGAGCCAGTAGTGACGATTATATTTACACAACTGGTTTGCCAAACTTAATAGAAAATTGTTCATTGTCGTGATACGAGAGAGTGATAAGGAAGGAAGGAAGGAAGGAAGGAAGGAAGGAAAGGAAGAAAGTAAAGGCTGGAGACGAGGGCGCGGAGACTAATACGAGCGCGCGCCCTCTTTGAGGAAAATTTCATCCGGTAAATTTTCTCGTACACGAGGCAGAAATTTTTTTTTTTCGTCCTAGCATAGGTTTTTTTTATTACGTATCTCGTCTTCTGTGTCTCTATAGGCAAGAATACATATGTGTATATGTATATATATTAGGCTGTGCACTTTTTTGGACAACTTTTTATTTTTGTTATTAAAGATTTAAAAAAATATCTATCAATATTTATTAATTATCCATTAAAGAACTTTTATAGGAAATTTAATAGTCTATAATAAAAGTTATTTGATGTTTTTCAATAGAGTCAATAGTTTCGCTGTAATATTAAAAAAACGATGAATTTTCATACATTTTGTACTTTGAAGTCGAATATGATTTTTGGTTTATCAAAAAAGTATAAGAGATCTTTTTTGTAGAGCATTCAATTCTCTGGAAGAATATGCCGGCGGTTTATTTGTACAACATGCCATGACCATGGTATGAAATTCCAAACATAAAAAAACATTTTCCCTGTGTTATTTAAATGGGAAATAGAGATGTGTTTTTCAAGACCTGTAAATATTAATATTAAGAGTTCAAATTTGGACGGGCTTCTATTTTTAGCTTCCTACAAGCTCGAAGTCTTGTGCCAGTATGAAAAAAATATATATATTTATTACCAATTAGAAATGTGAGAGATATCACGCGTAAAATTTAGCGAAATAAAGTTAGCAGTTAATTTTTCAATTTTCAATAAATTGTCAGTCACGTTTAATTCGATTTTTGTTTCAACCAGTCGTTGCCAAGTACGGGAATAAAAATGAAGTAAAAAGGTTCGAGGTGAGCGAGGAAGAAAACTCTCTACAGACGATACATATATACGTTTGTTACAAATAATAAATGTGAGACATATCACGGGTAAAATTCAGCGAAATAGGAAATTAATTTTCAATAAATTGTCAGTCACGTTTAACTCGATAATTCGATATTTTACCAACCAATCCTTGCGAACCAGAGGAATAAAAATGAAGTAAAAATCTTCGAGGTGAGCAAGTAAGAAAAATCTCTACATTCAAGACCTACATATATCAATTTCTTCCAAATAATAAACGGTCAGACATATCACGGGTCAAATTTAGCGAAATAAAGTCATCAATTAATCGTTTAATTTTTAATAAATTCTCAGTCACGTTTAATTCAATAATTCAATGTTTTTCCAACCAATCTTTGCGAACCAGAGGAATAAAAATGAAGTAAAAAACATGGAGATGAGAGGGGGAGAAAAAAAACTGTCCGAGTTGATGAAGGGATGTCTCATATGTGCGCCAATCGAAAGGAAGAAAAAAGCCCTTGTGCAAGCTATTTCTTCTTCCGCTCTGCGCTTCTTATACACACACACACGTACATATATACAATATATATATATATATATATAGATAATAGCTTATTCCACCGTGAAGATATATATGTATATAGACGTATATACACACATGTACACACGTACGAGAAGTAGAATAGGCATTTTCCTCGGAACTGCAGAGCCAAGAGAAGTTTCAGCCTTCGGTAAAGTAAACGGCCAATAAGTTGCTCGACAATCGAGCGAGTCTGGGATTTTATCGTGTCGTCTTCTTATCGTCGTCGTCGTCGTTGTCGTCGTCGTCATCGTCGTCGTCGTCGTCGTCGTCGGATTCAACACCGTGCGCCGGCTTAAACGTGGCCGATTGTCCAAGAGCCGCGCACTCTCGGACATTGCCGGACTTCGCTCCTGTTCCATCTCCCTTTTTTCCCCTCCTGTGTGTCACGAGCGACGACGACGGCAAATTGCCTCTTTACATTCGATACGCGCTGAGTGCTGACCCGACGACGACGACGACGACGACGAGGAGGACGACGACGAGGACGAGGACGACGACGAGGACGACGACGACGACGAGGACGACGACGACCAAGATCGTCGTCGGTGATGTCGTTGGGCCGGGGCCAATTGAGTAATAGCGCGATCTTTCCCGTTTTTACCTCGACGCTTTTTTTTACGCAACGGTGTAAAAATGCTCGTAAAAAAAATAATCAAAAACGTGCGCAAATTTTTCGTTGCTCTATATTTTTTCTCACCGATCGATGAAAAAACAATTTTTGCCACGTATCGATTTTCCGGAGAACACAATTTTCCACAAAGTTTTTATTTGCTGTACAAATTTTACAAAAAAATCGAATATTGTTTAGATATTCTCCCAAAGTGAATGAAAAAAATTGTATCAAACCTAGAAATAATCTTCGTCCATTAAACATACAATTTTCCTCAATTTTTTCTTTTTCTCTCACACGATCTTCGACCCTTCCCTTTATTATTCCCTTCTTTCATCCCTTTAATTTTCCTTAAAACATCTCACTCCCGAATTAATCAAATGTTCAAAAATCGCGAAAAACGTGAATATTTATATACGTTAAACATGAAAACAAAAATTCTTTTTCCCATTCGTGAACAAAGAAGAAATAAGAAAATAGAGGGCGTACGGCGACTTAACTTCGCCGTTAAAAGGTTTTAATACTCGAGGCGGGTTTAACGGCGTTGCCGCCATTATCATACCGTTCATCGTTATTCCCGGTTCACGGTTATTGTGCCTCGTATTCGCATTATCCTACCGACTCTGAGTTAATATCACGTGCGTAATCATACGTCGGTGAGGATTATACGCCAGCAAGGCTAACACACACATCTATATATATATATATATAAATATATCCTATACGGCCTACACGAATATATATATATATATATATATATCCATGTAGGCCGTTACCCATATAGTGCCAACGGCTAGCGTCGTGGCATTAGTAAAAACCCATTCAAGATGCATTTTCTCGACTACCGCTGCGCGCTATAATACGCGCATTACGACTATGCAAACGAGCGTCTAATATTAAACTCGCTTGGTCGCGAATAAAAAAAAAAAATTTCCGTGTGTATTTTTGTTTCGTTTTTGTTCTTTTTCAATTTTGTTTTTTTCTCCACGCGACGCGTAGGTGCGAAACGATTGATCGATGCTACAGCCCTCCCTTCTCACCGCTGGTGAATCGCGACGCGCCAACGTTCGAGAGATGGGAGAGACGCGTTTAATCATTATTCGAACAATGCGCACGAGCGATTAGCGCGAGGCTCTCGATGCACGCTCGACGGGCAAACAGGAATAAACCGCAGACGCGACGGGTACAAACGCATTACGAACGTAACGGGGCAAACGTTTTTTCGACGATCGGTGAATTATTCGACGCTAGGTTTGTTTCTCGTAAAATTTCGAATTAATTTATCGTTCTTGGGAGAAAAAAGGATTATTTAGGTCGTCATGTTAATTATAGAGAGAGAAGAATTTTATAAAATTGAGACGAATGACAAAATTAAATTCTAACGAAAATCTTTTTTTTATGGAAAAAACGAAATTTTGTTAACTCGCCCTGTAAATAATAGGGAGAGAATGACGAGTGATAGAAATTTATGGATGAAATGACAAATTTATATTCGACCGAAAGTCTTTTTTTGATAGAAAATTAGTTAGATCGTCCTGTAAATAATAGCGAGAGAATAACGAATGATAGAAATTTATGGAAGAAATGACAAATTTATATTCGACCGAAAGTCTTTTTTTAATAGAAAATTAGTTAGATCGTCCTGTAAATAATAGCGAGAGAATAATTCGTGATAGAAATGACAATTTCAATTCGAGCGAAAATCGTTTTTGAAAACAAAATTAGTTACCTCGTCCTGTAAATAATAGCGAGAGAATAATTTATGGAACAAACGACAAATTTAAATTCGTCCGAAACCCCAGCTTCTTTCATTCGTTATTCGTCATGTTGATTTGTTTCACCGTCTATTGAATCTCAGGATGAATTTAACCTCGGTGAACACGTATCATTTATACGAACTTGTCTGACACGAATGTTTCCTAGTCTCATCGGGATGAACTTTCGGGTACGTTAAAATGTCATATTCGTTCATCGACCGATTTTTATTTTCTCCGCGTTTAAAACAATTATGCGATAACCGGGACGCTATAAAGTTTTTAAATAATTCTAACGGTCTCGTTACGTGACATCGCGTAACGGTTTCATCCAGCCAGCGTTAAACCAATTGTACGGGAAATCTATCGAAAAAAAGGAAATAGCTGTCTGTCTTCCATTATTGACTTTTTCATAACGTGTACACGAGTGCTCGTTCGAAATTTAGACAGACGATCGTCGATAATTTCATCGTTCGACAGATCGCACTTAAAAATCCTGTGCACGAAGAAACATTGTACTCGCGCGATATACCAAATAATTTAACAAAAAGGTTAAAGAATTCCGACCTCGGCAAAGCCCACTCTCTCTCTCTTCCCTTCTTCTCTTCGCTCGATCCCGGTAGAAATATCCACGGATATATAACTAAGCTTCGGTAGCCATCGATCATGGGCTTATTCGATTGCTTCGCAAGAAATTGTTAGGCGGTGAGCGTTTGAAAGCAGGGTGGGGCCCCCACGTGTCTGCGTCTGACGCGAATAAATGAAGAGAGGGCAAAGGTCAAAGAGCGAAATATATAATACCAACGGGGTTAAAATATCTCTCGTTTTACCTCCTCCCCCTTCTCCTCTTTCTCTTTTTTACTGTTCCATCTCAATTAATCCGTAGTTTAATCGATGATGATGATGATGATGATGATGATCGTCAGGATGTCTGACGATTGATGCGAAACGTATACACGCCAAGAGGAAAAATCCTCGAGAACGGTGGTTTAAAAAAGCGGAGGATGAAGAAAAAAAATTCAGAGTCATCGTCGTATCAAGCGGTTTTTTTCGAGAGTGAGAGAGAGAGAGAAAGAGAGAGGGGTGATAGATAGAGCGAGAGAGAGAGAGAGCGAGAGAGAGAGAGAGAGAGAGAGAGAGAGAGAGAGAGAGAGAGAGAGAGAGAGAGAGAGAGAGAGATGGCGATGCTCCCAAAGAGGGATCATATATCACACGGAAGATTATTTATACGCTTGTACAACCCCCTTTGCGCTAATGAGCTCAAGCCTGGTCTCTGGCGTTGCCTCCTCGCGCTACCCTAGGGCCCCCTGTCTGTGTGTATGCGCGCTTCCCCTCTTCGTAACTAGTCCGGGATACATAGCAAACGCACGAGGAGCTTCCATCGACCGAGCTCTCTTCACATCTCTCTCTCTCCCTCTCTCTCTCTCTGTCTCTCTCGCTCCTCCTGTTTTTCGAGGGCGAACAGAGCTTGAAGCGATTCTTGCACTCGACTCTAACGTCGAGCCTTTACAGGTCGGAGTTCGCACAGTTATTGGCCAACCGACGATAGTCGTTGGCAGGCTTTAGGAATGAAAAAAGAAACACAAGAAAAATAAACAAAAATAAAACATTAGAGAGAATCGAGGACTTTCGGCTTGGGGGGGAATAAAACGACGAGTTCATTTCCAAATGGTAAAAGTCACGGTGACGAACGATTCGTAATATCGTTTCCTTTATTTGTGTCTCTCTTTCTCAGCGAATGATTAAAATTATATCACCAATCGTCGCGTGAAAATTGTAGAATAAGACGCATCGTTGGATTTTTTTTTCGTATTTTCAATTATTCATATTTAATTCTTAATAGTGTTTTTGTTAAAAGTAAACGAAATACAAAATTTCTCCATGAAAATAATATTTGTAAATTGAAGAAAAGAAAAAAATCTTATCGCTCATTATCGCGCGACTTTAATAATTTCCAAAAATATAAACGTACGTAATCTATTAAAATGTCAATTTCGAAAAATCGTTAGAACGATATCTTGATATGAAAAAACAAAAAATTTTTTTTAAATTATCGAACTTTTGGCATAATTTTTTTAACTACATTTCCTCTCAATGACTGTATTTTTTTATTCTCCATCATTCGCACGCGTGGCCAATTACCGTCTGCTTACTGTACTACAATAGACCCTCTCCCCCCCTCTCTCCCTCTCCTCCCTCCCACCCTCCCTCCTCGATGACTATACACGTCTGTTTGCGTCCAATATATGTGTTTGTCTCTCTTTCGATCGTAACGAGAGTACGGTACAACATCGAGGCCAAAACCACTTCAGGCCTTGATGCTCGCGATGACAAGAGCGAATGCTAGTGAGGGTTGAGGGGGGGGGGGGGGGTGAAGGGTTTGCGGGCAGAAGAACAGAGAAGCATGCACCGACAAATATTTACCGAACCTCGTATTAATCCGGTCTCGTGTCACGTTTCACCGATCATGATTACCCCTCGGTTCTTCCTCTATCACCCCTCTCCAACCCCCTCTCTCTCTCTCTCTCTCTCTCTACGACCTCACTGTCTTTCTCTCCGTCCTATCGTACAAAATTATACACGGTGTTTCTACACGATAACCCTCGAAACAATATACTTTCCTGTTCCCCATCGCGGGTACGATAGGCGCGAAAGCCTCGCGGTATCATCGACATCATCGGATTTATAACCCTATCTCGTGCAGCAATGTCGTGGCTTTCGTGAAAAAAAAAATCCAATCGCCGGAAATGAAAGTTGCCATCGATAATAATATTGTCATTATTATTATTATAATTTTCGATAGAAATTATGGCGACCAATAATAATAATAATAATAATAATAATTTTAATAATGGGCTTAAAATGCAAACCTCGTAGCGTTCGACGTAACGAGGCGTTGATCCACAGTCGTTAAAAAATACCGGAAACCAACGATGAGTTTTGATGAGGTTGAAATTCGTGGCACTTGATACGAGCGAAGAGAGGAGCGTTAGAATTATATCGGATGAGATACACGCGCCGCACCAAGATTCTCACCGCTTTGAATTCTTGCCGCGTTGTTCGCCGAGGTCAGGGTGGAGAATTTATAAGCGAGCCGCGGGCTCGATCGTGCGCGCGTAACTCGCGACTAAACGCGCTTCTACGTCGCGGAAAGCTCGTGACTACGCGCGATCTCCCTTCTTCTCTCGCTACTTATTCTAAGATATTGCTCGATGTGCCCGACCACTCGTGGCCTGACCAATGTCCGGCTTTTATACGTACATATATATATGTAGTAGATATATGTAGTATATATATATATACATATATATATGTATGGGTGTATATATATATTTATATGGCATCAGTGTGTGGGCACGAACATGTCGAATGCCTGACTGTCTGTCTCATCTCTCAGGATGGAACATCCACCCTATATCTACTCGTGCGTGCCTTTGTTTCATAACGTGACGAGTCGGTATAAGGCTGCCTGTCTTATAAAGAATCCTTAATGATTTTCATCGCGTTTCCATTATATCGTAAATTCATGAAAAATATGTTTGTGTTTGCACGTCTTATATGGATTTTGGGCAATTTATTTTCAAAAATTATTTTTGTATAACGTATGTATTTTTTTAAATCCGCTTGCGAAATATTAAAAAATTGATTACAATTTCTTTTTTTTTAAATTTGTTAATGTTGTTTTTTTTTGTTGTTGAAATTTGACAAAAATAGAATTTATTTTTATTGATATTCGTGCTGGGAAATAAAACTCTGAATTTCATTTGATTTACAATTTAAATGTGACGTCGATCGTGGTAATTGGGACGTCCGGTTTAAATTTTAATTTAGAGCTAAATCGAGAGGCGAGTTTGAATTAAAGATGACCGGAATCGAGAGACAGCTTCGCATTAGAGAACGCGTGTAACAATAATTTCGATCGGGGTATCGCGGATTTTCGTGAAAGTTGGACGAAAGTTCACCTGTCAGGGACAGAAGTTCACGCGTGACGTAGCTAGAAAATTATGCATGTATGTATGTGGCGAATGTATGGAATTTCAAAGAGACAAAACCCTTTGCACGGCCCAAAAGCTCCTTCGACCCTTTGCACTAACGATCCCTCCCGGCGGATTCTCGCGCGGTACGCTCTCACTCTCTTGTCCATTACATCCCCCTTTTCACCCTGTCCCTATCTTTCTTCCTCCTCCCTCGCAATTTCCCGTTTCCTTTTGCACGGTGGCGTAGCGCCCCGGTTACGAGTTGTCAGCAGACAGGAAGAAGCCTCGGCTCGAATCCAACGTGTCCTCGTCAGACTTTTACTCACGCCAAGATCAAACGTAACACGTGGCCACGAGTTTCGTTAACCTCGAGGCTGTTTTACCCCAATATTTTTCCCAAAACAGTGTTTCCATCGTGGGTGGGGTTCGAAATACCGACGGTCGGTAAGAAGAAAAAAACTGTAATATTCGTTCGACTCGTTTTTAGAATTTCGAAGCATTTAATTTTTCTTTTTGTTTTCACAATAATAAATAAAATAAAGAACATTCGATCGATGCTTCGAAACAAAAATACAATATGTTGTTATCAATGTTGCAAAAAAAAACAGTATTGTTCGGTTGTTTTGCGACGTTAACGAGGAGTCTGAAAAAATTGTTTGAAGTGCCGAGCGTGACGAAGGGAGCTTTCGCATCACTTTGAGCTGATTGGCGCAGTCAATGGTTCGGTTAAGCCGATTTAGCGACTGCACAAACAAGCTTCAAATATTTAATCGTGACAGTTTGTGAAGTTGTTATCGGTACAGAGGCCGATGTGCATAGGGATAATCGCTATAATAAACCACCGGGCATATAATAAAGACTTTATTGTACGTTTCAGCAACTAACCGGTTTACCGTTACTAATTCGGTTGCTTCAGTACGATAAACTGTATTCGCGGATAGGCCAAGTCATACGTGTGCTAATAATTGCACCGGTCTGCCACTTACGCGGACGCAACACTATTTTTTAGGTCGTCTGTGCGACCCATCCCTTTTCCTACCGCTTCGTTTGCCAATCTCTGTGCCAGCCAGCCACTCGCTGGCCAATCACTGTGTTTTCCACGGTATTTTCTCTGCCAAAGGCCCATTTTTCGTCCGCGTAAACTGCCAATCGCTATATTTTCGGCCGTTTATCGTGCCAATCACTGTGCCTTTCGCCGTCTAAAGTGGCCAATCACTGTACCATCAGTCGCTGACTCTGCCAACAACCCTCAAACACGCTCTAGTTCCCGTTTTCACCGCGTGGCGGCAACTAGTGCGCGCAGAATTCACGTTAAAGCGAGATGCATTCTTGGGAGTGAAAGCGCGTGCGTCAACCCGGTGCCCAGAGGACGTACCTTCTTTCACGGGAGCTTCCACGACGCACTACCAACGACGCTACTCGCCGACTCTCCGCCGCTGTTGCTCGGTCGTTACGTCCTACCTTGTGTTGTTTATTTCGGCAGGCTGCGTCGTGGGTCGAGTACTGCGAGAGGACGGAGTCACAGTGATGACGAAGTCAATGCTCGGGACGTAGACGCACCCGTATGCATTTGTGCGCAAAAGAAAACTTTACCTTTGCGAAATTAAAACCGATTAGTCAGCAAGGCGTTGCTCGAATATGGCAACGCTGTGTGAGATCCGACTGGGAACTGTGAATTTCAACCACAGCGGCGCAGTGAGACATATCCCCTCTTGCTCTCCCACGCCCCCTCCCAACCCCGTCCTCCTCCCGCCGCCGCCGCCGCTACCTTCCCGCCGGGAGCTTCTTCCGTCAAGCTGTCTCCTTTCCTCCGAGACGATGTGCTCCTCTCTTACCTTCTTTACACAACATACAGGACGATATAATATTCTTCTTCTTCTTCTTCTTCTTCTTCGTTGTTTAATTTCATAAATTATTTTTTGGTATTAATTTGAATGAATTTTTCGAAATTTTATTAGTAAAAAATCCTCGAATTGCGAATTAATTGAATTTAATGGATTTTTATAGATCTCGGGTATACGAGACTAGTCTATTACGCTGTCGCATTTCTTCATAGTGCATACGTAATCGCGACATCGAGGGAGAGAGCGAGAGAGGAAAGAGAAAGAGGGACATGCGCTGTTAACCGATCGAACGTCCGAACAGCCGTCGTCATCGCGCATAGAGGGACAGAGAGAGAAAGTCCAGAGCGCGCGTTCCCTCGAAAAAATATTTCCATCTCCATTTTACCCGCACGTCATTTACGTGCGGCTTTTCGTACGTACTTTTCTTTTTTTCTTTTTCTCCCATTTCGCAATCCCACTTCTATGAAAGCCGATAATCCATTTTTATTCGTGGGAATCAAATTATCAAATGGAATTTATTCTTAAAAGGATTTTCCGAACGGTAATTGGATAATTTTAACGGTCGATGGCCGCTTTTCATTCAGCTTTGCCGTGACAGTCCTCTCGCTCATTCCCCTCTCTGTCTCTCCATTTCTCTCTCACTCCCTCCCCCTCTCTCTCTCTCTCTCTCTTTTTGTCTCTTTCTATGATATTATATTATTCGAATCGAAGAATCGCCGGACGGCACGCCGCTAAAATATTGCAGCCATTTATTATCCAGACCTGATTGAGAATTTTTAGATAGCATTAAGTATTATATGAAACTGATCGACTTCCTGCGAGGATCGAAGAACCGTCGAATTAAAAAAATAAGAATGTCCCCAATTTTATGCGATGTCTACTGCCGAACCGCGTTTATCTATCGAGGATTTCAGTTATAATTTAAAATAAACCGTGAGATAATTCGGAAATAGTTCTAATTCGAATTAAACGCATAAACTCCAAAGATAGTTGACACGATTGTGGTTGTATCGTGTATTTATAATTCGCATCCAGCACGAATCTAGAATTCACCTTCTCGTCTATTTTTCGCAATTTCAGGATTAGAAGCTAGAAAATCAAAATTTTCACGATTTCTTGTCTATTAACGGAGAATTTGCAAAAAAAAACGAGTACAATGATATCATAATCGTTTTGTAATTTTTCTATCTATTTCCTATTTATAATGTTCGGTGCAAAATGATTTTGAATTTTTTCACCAAAGATTACATAATCGAACAATTTTCTATTTCTGTCGATTGCTGAAAAGAAGCAAAAATTTATCGACCAACCGATCTGCCAATTGATTAAAACTTTCGTTCATTTATTAGAATCAATTTTCATTTTTTGTTTACCATAAAAAAAAATAGAAATTTATTTTCGGATAACGAATTTTGATGTTTTTTAATTTTTTTTTTTAATGGGTCATTAATGATGATCGCTAAACGATAAGCGATGATTTCTCATTCGATTAAGCGTCGTGGGTTTTAAAAAAACCAATAGATATAACGAATTCCATGTATCATATTTCCGTCGCGCTTATTACGAAGAAATATATATATATATATGTGTGTGTGGAGCAGACCAGGAGTACGGTTTCGAAAAATGAAATACTGGAACAATTCGCGCTCTATAATAACGAGGGATTTATGTACAGTTCACCCTCCTCTCACTCTTTTTCTCTGCGCCACGAAATTTGGTATACGGCGCGAGATGTCCCACGCCGAGATTTATGCACGATTCTCGCAAACTCTCTCAATATTGTACTATTTATATCCATACAGTCTCTCTCTCTCTCTCTCTCTTTATATATTTAGATCTCTATATATTTATCTTCTGGGGATCGGGAGATATATATGTATATACATATACTCAGAAGTGAAGGGTATAAAAAAATACCCTACGCGACAAGCCGTCCATTATTTCACACGTGTTACGATAAAATTGATTTACGAAAATGTCACCGGTATTAAGACGAAATACGTCTCGCACGATCGAGAATTACGTTAATAGCAATCCTCTTGTTCCCTCATTGGCCCACTTTCTCGAGCTCGGTGCGATTAAAATTTCATTAACGTACGATCAAGTAGTCTCGTACATTGACGACCAAAGAGACAAAGAATGTAAAATAAGACGTCGAAATGTCACGCTTATTTTCCCTAAATGAAAGAACAATAATTTTCCATTTTTGGGAATCGGTGGATCGGTGAATAATTGAAGTATAATTGAGATATTTCGATACTTAAAAAAAGAAAATTGTAAAAACGAAGAGAAATTAAGAATTTTGTAAGAACGGTCGTAGCGTTAATGGCAAGTGCACTTTACATAGGGGAGCTAGGGGCTTATTGTAAGAGGGGTAAGTAGTAACACTCAATTTTTTCCTAGAATACCCGCGTTTCTTTACAACATTTTTACCCGAATTAATCGTATATTATGCCCTGTATTGCACGAGTCCCGCCAGACGGCCCATCGAGTGGTTGTGTGCGTGAGCTCCGTTTGTGCCAGGTATTAAAGAATTTTTTATTCATGATTTTTTGCTTTTTGGTACTTTTTTTAAAAGGATTTCAACTGTTTTATTAATTCGAATAGACAGATAATTTATTGAAGTTCGAATAGATGGAATTGACTTTCCTTTAAATTATATTGATTTTTATTAATGTAAGTTTGTCTCAGAAAATGTACTGTGGGGCAAGTTGTAACAAATTTGTGGGGCAAGTTGTAACATGTTACAACTTGACCCACAGTACATTTTACACAACTAAACTACGCCTTCTTCAAATGCTTCGACTCAAGCGATTGCCCACGCTTGTGGACCAACTGCATCTTCTTCGGGTCTCCAAACCAAATCAAATTTTTCACCTCCAAAAATTAAGCTTCTTCCAAAAGCTCGGAAAAAAACTATTCGCAGTCAACGTAAAAGAAAGTCCTCCGTTTTGACAGATACATCGGAAAAGGAAGCTTTGGAGAAGAAACGTGAACAGAAAATTAGCAAGAAAAAAACAGATAATCAGTCGAAAATAAAGGAAAGGGAAAAGGAAAAAAGAGCGAAGAAGATAATACTAAAACAAGGCAAGGGGTAGAAATAGTTGAAAAGAAAATTTCAACATCTAATTCAGAGTCTGAGTCAGACGAATGTTGTTTTTTTTGCTTGTGGCGAAGTTTATGGTGATTCTAATAACGAAAAATGGGTAGAGTGCATTATATGCAAATTGTGGTCTCACATGAAATGCGTGACAGGAGATACGATCTCATTTATAAGCCCGACTTGTACTTCAAATAATGACTGATTTAAATTATGCCTAAAATAGATAATTATTAACACGATTTAATATTCTATAACTATCATTATTAAACAAACTAAAAGAGTAGATTAAGAGACGTTTTTTAATAATATTGATTAATTAACTTGTTTTTTTTAGTAAGTACTAAGTCAAATACTTTTATATTTCAATATATTTTAATCCTTTTGAAAATAATTTAACAAACATAAATCAATTGAGCACGTACTGTACTGTTTTTAACGTTACTACATTCCCCAAGGATGTTACAACCAGCCTCTAATACGGGGTAACTTGTAACACGTGCCTTTTTTTTTGTTTAAACGCCCTCTCCGGTTAAACAATACGAACGTATCTTCAAATATTACTTCACAAGAAGCTAGTCAGATAGTTAATCTTCCAAGTCATCTTTTTATAATTAAGAAATATTGTGCAGTTTCGTTTTTCCATAAATTTTCCCAAAAAGTGTTACAACATGCCCCCAGCTCCCCTACATGTACGTATTACGCACTCTATCTTACGCGTGTTCCCCCCATCCCCTCTTTTCCTACCCCATGTACCATATATACACGTCTTGCTCGATAATGCCGCCAGTGCGTGACGTCTAGCGACCGGAATTCATGGGACTGTATGGAGGTGATTTATTGCAACCAGCCGCGACGAATTACCCATCCATATCTATACGCACGCACACGCATGTGTACATGTATATATATATATATATATATACATATCGATCAATCTATGGATTGACGCTGCGGTCTGAACTTGGCAGAACCCGTTGTTCCATTCAATCTCTCGACGTACGTCAGGCACGCTCGATCACCCTTTTCTCCGCTTGATTTCTGGCTTTCCTTCGTTCACGGAGATATTTCAAATCAGCGTTTATTACTTATAATTGTAAACGAGGAACGATCGATCATTCGATCGGCTCTATCTCGATGATAACGTCGCAATTTCGTGTCGGTCTTTCACGCCATCTTGAAATAAACCGCGAAATTATGAAATTACGACATGGCGAGAACGCTGTCGATTCGCAAATTGGTCGAAAATTCGTATAACACGAGTGGATTCTAAAGATAGTTAACGAGATTATCGTGTACGTGTGTCTATACTTGAGATTAATTTGATGATTAATCCTAGCATTTTTATACGAATAAGTTTATTACGGTTTTTTTTTTTAAATATTACGCTCGAAAGATGGACAACAAAATTTACATTAAGCGTTTTTTCGAGATGGAAATTTTTCGTATAACACGAATACGACGTGTACACTCTTGGTTTTTCGCGAATATCGATCGAGAGTAGCGAAACGTAACGAAGGATCTTAAAAAAAAACAAAAAAAATCACGACGCGAAAAAATGAAATTCGTTTCATTTCCCGGCATTCCGACGCCGCCCAGTTTTATAGACCGGGATATACCATATCGAAATACAAAAACGTTTCATACTCCAACTGGGAAAGAAAGAAAAATCCATAAACTCTCGTACACCGAACGAAGAGATCGAGAGAGAGAGAGAGATAAAGAGACAGAAGATAAAATGAAGAAGGAGAAGAAGAGAAAGAGAAATAGTGACGGGAGCCATAAAGCTCGGAGGAGGGTCGTGCATATATGGTCGCTACCACTGGCCCATGGTGAGACGACACACGTACAACCCACCCCGTTCGAGAGCTTTCGAGTTTGTCCATGAAATTTTCACGTCCGGTGATTGACGACTGGGTTATACAGGACTCTCGCGATATACTCGTAAATTTCGTAACATTTATTGCTTCTAAAACGACTGGTGAATCGTGCTCGCCGGTATCGAAATTCCAGCTCGATAGAATTCACGCTTATTCGTGTATATATATATATATAAACTGGGCGTATGTCGGAATTTATATATATATATATATGTAAATTTCGGCATACGCGTACTTTTTTTCAAGTGACAAATACGCGTCGTTCACATATTTATATCGTACGTTTAAAATTCATAGTATATAGGTGAATAGAAAATAATTATCGAATAAAATAATATTGTTTATCGTACCAAAAATGAAGAAAGAAACAATCCGATTTTGTAGAATTGGATCAAAAAAACAATCTTAATCAAGTCTTCGTTACGTTTGCTTTCCCCGATCGGACAAATTATCTCTAAAATTCTAATTAATCGCATTCGAATTGATGTTAAAAAAAAAAGACAAAAAAAACCTCCCCGGCCCGGCGAACATCGACACGCCCCGTCATAAAGAACCGCGCGCGAGAACTTCAAAGACTTCGCGAATCGGGTCGTCGCGGGATAATAGACGCGCTAATAATAAAATCTCTTTCGCTTATCATTTATGAGCTTATCGACAGGCATCTCCGATGCTACAAAAATATCTGGAAAATTAAAGGAAGAATTAATAATTCGCCGCGATATTCCATCCGCTTAAAATATTCTCCGTTAATTACATTTGAATATTTTGAAATAATTGATTTTGTGCTTGGCTTCAATGATCTAATCTATATAGTTTTGATAACGCGTGAGTGGCCAAGGCTTCGCTCAAACCGCAGAGAGAGAGAGAAGTTGCTGCAACTCGGAGAAATTTCTCGTGTAGTTAGAAAACGAATTCCTTTTCCATCCCCCTTGCCCCCTTTTCACCCCTTATTCCACCACTTTAGCACCCTCTCTCTCTCTCTCTCTCTTTCTTTCTCTCTTTCTCTCCCCCCCCCCCCTCCCTCTGTCTGCAATCCAATGCACCCTTGGCGGCTTAGCGGCACAAGTACAACACGAAGTTGCTTCACCGGCGTTGAATCAATGATTCTCGTTGCGCACACACGATTCGTCGACGCTCCATCATCTTAATTGATCCGCGTCTGCAGCTCCTCTCGTCAATCTCTTTGAGTCGGGAGGGGAGCGCGTCTCGCGAACCCTCGACGTTACATACGCGCATCGTTCGCGTTTACGTTTCCCTCCCTACACTTCGTACTACCACTCTACTACGTCTACTAACTGTACCTTATACTCCCTTTTCTCTTTACTTCCCTCGATCCTAGTGTCGAGACTTTCATCTTCCCCGTCTCACCCTTCCTCCCTCCCTCCCTCATCTCGACTGCCCTTCCTCGAACCACCTCAGATCGTGTGGTATTTCATGTTCTTGAAGCGTTAGACCGATGTCTTTGCCCAAACGTATCAACCCCCTACCCCCCGTCCCTTTCTCTCTCTCTCTCTCTCTCTCTCGATCATCCGACATTGGAGAGTTGCTTTTTCTTGGTTCGCGAACGTGCGAAACGGCGAGTGTCCGAGGATTATCGTCATTACACGTTTCCGTTTCTTCTGGCTTTTTTCTCGTCGATATATATATAATAAATGATAATAATATTGTGTATATATATGTCGTGAGAGAAAATAGTTTTGGCTTTTTCGTGACGTTGATAATAACGCTTATTTTATTACTTTTTATTTTGGTGTTTTCTCTCTTAATCGAGGAAAATTGGAATTTTTGATTGGTGAGTAGATTTTCCTGAACGAAAAGTGGAACTACGGGGCTATCTTAATTTTTATTTGATTTTTTTACTATTTTTCCCTTCTGGTGTCTTTCTTAGGCGACGAAATTGCTGATTTTCGAATAAATTTTCCAAAACGAAAACTGTAACTACGAGGGGCTATCGCATTTTTATTTCAATTTTATTGCTATTTTTTTCCTTAGTTTTTCTCTTAATCGACGAAATTTCAAATTTTTGCAGCGTTGAATAAATTTTCCCAAAACGAAATCTGGAATCACGGGGTTATTTTTGGTTTGGTTTGAATCGCTTTTAATGAAATTTTCATCCGTGCGAAAGTTTCGTCGACGAGAGCCGACGAGGTCGCGCGCTAAATGTCTATATATATATAGTGTGAAAATATTAAGGGCGATCAAATAACGTCGGAATAAATTTTTCAACGCGATCGAAAAAATTTATTCTATCTCGACGATGGTTACGTGCGCTAAATACGACATGTTTCAAAATCGTACGAAAAAATTCATCAAGTTCCGTTAATTGGTCTTCTTATACCAACTCGCATTCCAGAATCGAACCGGATGAAAACCCTCGTAGAAAATTCGACCTTTCTCCCATTCTCCTGAAATACACGAACTATTTTCGTTAACGTTCGAGACACCAGTGGCGCAACCCCCTCCGCCGTTTCATCCCCCGTACGGAAATACATTTGCATTCTAAACTTTTTTCACCCGCTTTCGTCGCTCCAACCTTTTTGTAGTTTACGTTTCGTTCTGTTTTTTTTTTCTTCTTTCTTTCAATCGTAAAAATAGTTCGCAACTTTTTAGGTTTCGTTGCGATTGAAAGTTACAGAAGTTGATTTCACGTTTCGTTTCGCCAATCAATTAATTAAAAAAGAAAAAATCGAAATTCTAGATTTATTTTTTAAACGTTGTTGTTGTTTTTCTTTCTTTTCTTTCTTTCTTTCTTTCCTTCATTCGCGTTCCGTTATTTTTTCTCGCGATCCGACGCTACGCGAGAGAGAGAGAGAGAGAGAGAGCGTCGTCGAGGGATGAAAATCCCATTCTCGTGTAATGTGACGATTTTTTTCGACCCTTAGAAACCGTTTTCAACCCTCTGTTGTCCTTGGACCTCGGAGAACTCTTATCAAAAATTGGCCCCGCTTAAAAAATAAACACGCGTTACCCGGAAGTCCATTTGCGAAAGGGCCGTTCTCTCTTCCTCGACGAGGCAACCCCGGGCCTACGGGGGTTTCCGAGGGAACGAAGTGGCATAGAAAAAAAAAAAAAAAAAAAAAAAAAAAAAAAATGGCAACCTTTCGTTGCCGATCCGTCTTTTTCTCCGTCCGAGTCGTCGAAGCCATCGCGAACTAAACTCGCGTTCCTTTCTCTCTTCGTTCCTATTCTTCGACCCTCGCCCAGCAAGCGCGTTTTGGGGTGCGTCAGCCATCGAGAAAGCCTCTTTCTCTTCTTTCGGCTGTCCCGCGGGACGAGACAAGAAAAACAACTCGACAATTTTATATTTTTTTTTCTCCCTTCTTCGAACATACGTAAGAATCACGAGAAATGGTTACAACCCTATACCAGTTTTTTCGTGCCCCGAGGGGTGAAAATTTCTCGTAGAACGAATGAAAAAAAAAATCGTCGCGGGTGTAAAAACGACCGACGGAAAAAAAGAAAACAAAAAATGAAAAAATTGTCGAACACCCGGACACGTTTCCCTCTAACCAATGACATCAATTTTTCAAAATCGTTTTAAAGCCGCGCCATAGCCAATAACCCGTCATACGGTTGCCGGGTTTACCACGCCCCGAAATTTCCTACGTTTGATGCGAAAAAAGAAATAAAAACAGAAAAATTCTCCCCCCGCGCGAAACCTCCACGATTTTCCCTCGATTAAAAACGAAATGCAATATCGGTCCGTATATGCGACCGCGCCTGTATATTTCGCAGTACAGAACTGTCGCGTAACGCGTAGCGACTATTACCCTATATATACGTAATGGCTTTATGTATTCCCACGTCGGTCACTGGCGGCGCTTGCACGCGCGCGTGAGTGAGTGAGAGAGAGAGAGAGTGAGTGAGTGAATGAGAGAGAGAGAGAGAAAGAGAGAGAGAGAGAGAGCGTGCCCGATTTCGACATTACAAACGAGCATGAAATCGTTACAAACGCGGTACTCGAGTTGAAAATTTTCCACGTCGGGACATAAATATCTCGTTTTATCGTGGCTGGCAGAGAGAGACCCAAAGTACACGGGAAACCCGTGTGTGTCCCACGGGCACCCCGGACGCCATCACCATTTCGAGATGTCGAGTATGGGTCATTTCTGTACCGGGCGATCTACACTGGGTGTCGTCTCTTTCTCTCTCTCTCTCTCTCTCTCTCTCTGCGCGAGCTTACATTGCCTATGTGCATGCAAATGTATAAATACTTATGCATGCGCGTAAGTGCACGAGTATATAGACGTATAACGACGAGAATCTCTCGTTTCCATATATATATATATATGTGTGGGTGTGCGGGTATGTGTGTGTGTGTTTATATTTATGTAATATGAAAGTACAAGCCCACTTTGAACCGACACCGACACTTACAGCCATGCACAGAACACTCGTCAAGATATTCATGGAATTTGATGAAGATAGTCACGTGGTCGCTGACACGGACACTTACAAGTGGCACTTGCAGGATTGCACTGTTGCACCTATGCTTGTCTTGGACACTAATACCTATTAAAAGTGACCGAGGCATTGAAATTCACGGTCATTCGAGAATCGATACGGATTCTCCCATGGAAATCGCCACTAAAAGTCGAAGGAACGCTGACACTTATGCTCATCGAGAAAGTGACAGTGACACTAACGCAGTGACACTGGAAATTACACATGCAAACGAACTAACGGAGATGCTATCGCGTAAATTGACACTGAAAATCAAACGAACGCTGTGACACTAACAACAAACACTAATGCACACTTATGATGAAACTTAGACACACCAGAACTGCCACAAATACTAAAATATAAATTAACATCGAAACTCAAACGGACACTGACACCTATTTTCATCAAAGACATTCGACACTAACACCGAAACATACACTTACGGACACGGATAGTGCCGCTACCACAAATCACGAAGGCATTGACGCGTATCCTGACCTACCAACCCGCATCTCGTCGTCCCTCGTACACTAAAAACTGATCAAAGCCACTGATACACAGACACTAACGAGGATACTCACGAACATACGTCGAAAGCACTCGAGCTGCGATAACCAGCTGATAAATTCATCCTCGTACATACGTAAGTGCATATAACTACGTATATAGAGAAAAGGCACGTGAATATACATAGTATATTACACGTTCTATACGTACAGTAAAGCCACAAGTTTTACGGATTTGGCACCGTTCCCCGTTGACCCGCTCTTATCGCTCTTGTTTTAATTTTCATCATTTCAATCACGACTTTTTGCCACTATGGGGGAGGAGAGAGAGACTCTCACACCCTCCTGGCGAGCCGATGTGCAATGTTGAGGGTTGAAACGAGAGAAAGAGGAGCAGGGGAGGGGGTGAGACTGCGGTAGTCGGGATGGAAGCCAGCAACTCACGGACGTTATAACCTACATATATATATATATATATATATATATATCGTTTTCTACAGCATCGTCGCCGTCGACGACGACGTCGTCGCGACGCATTCTCGGCTTTGGCTCTCTCGCCCGGGAAAAGCTCGCTCTAGAACACCCCTCACGGTGAGATGCGGTTTTCAGATATATACAGAGAGGGTAGGTGGTGGCTACGATAGAGGAGGAGGAGGAGGAGGAGAAGGGGGAGGGGGAGGGGGCGAAACGAGAGAGCCAAGCTTTTGGCCAGAGACGATATGATATCCATGGCAGAGAAGTTAGATATATGTTATATAAAGTTCGTTTTTTTTTTTTTTTTCGTTCCTTTATACATAAGCCGTCGTCGTCGTACAAACTGGATATGCCGGGAATAGGAGACACTCGGTCGCCTCCTCGCATAATCTTCACTCATTTTACTAACTTTTTCTTGATTTTATTTCCAAGGTGTGTATTTTTTTTTATTTTTAGTTCTTTTCTTAAGTATATTTTCAGGCGCGAACTAACGGAACGCGGTGTATTTTACGAGCCGGTTCTCGTCGAGAGTGTCGTAGAGATACGTGGGAGGAGGAGAAGGGGAGTGTACGTAGAGTCCGATCGTAGGAAAAGGAAAAGGGCCGACCCCCGGGGGGGGGGGGGGGGGGGGTTGATACGTGACTTCGATAAAACGAACATTATCGTCTTGTCCAACGTGGCTCGGCGAAATAGTGTTCTCTCGGTGCCAGGAGAGAACGCCCTCAAGTACAACTTGGAACGATTGTCGAATTTTCATGGGGTTTTTTCTACTTGTTTTTTTTTTTTTTCATCGTGATTTTTTTAATTGTACTCTTTTTTGTTTTACATTTTTCATTATTATGGCTAACGTCGAGCCCGTTTGAAAACACGTCCGATATGAAAAAACGAGAGTTTTCGATTAAAAACAAAATTAAGGGCTCGCATACCTTTGAAATTTTTAAAAGACCGATTTATTTTTTTTTTGTTTTGCAAATTTGTATTCTTTATACTTTTATGAATTTTTGAAAAAAAAATGTTTGAAAAATTCCACTCTGTTACAAAGTTATACCAATAAATGTGATCGGGCTTTGAGTTGGGACGGCCACCTCGCTAACTGCCCCGCGACCCTCTCGACAGCTACGTTTCGTATTTCTTTTGTTCGCAAAACCTGGGTTTGTTAAAAACCAAGGACGTTTATAGAAACTAGAATTGACAAGAGACTGCAGAAAACCATAAAAAACAGGAAAATACAAGAGGAAGAAGTTGTACAGTGCGAAGCTGGAATGGGAGACGAGTCGTAAGTTCACGTTGTACCTACCAGAAACTTTAAACGCATTTTTCTCGAAACTATGTTTTTAGACATGGTCGGCACGATAACTCAGTAAATTTTAAATATTTTCAAACTTTTTTTTATAATTTTGATAACTATTTTCTCTATAGTCTGTCGAGAGGATTTTTTAATTTCTTCGTTGGACAATTTTTGTATAAATTATTAAAGCACTCATTGTTTTCTTTTTAAATTGCATACTAAACTTTGACATACTGTCATTTTTTTATTTCCGACAAAAAACAAAAACTTCTCTCCATTAGACTATAATTACTAAATTTCTTTATTAGATTCTGCTTTATTTTTGCAAATTGGATAATTTTTGGTAAAGTTACGATGTCGACCAGCAGGCACCGCGGTGTTCATTCAGTCGTTCATTTCTACCCCTAAAAAATAATGTTAATATTGAAAAAAAAAATCTTATTTCTTTTTCTTACAGTTGAAAAGTCAATAAAAAATGTGAAATCAACAATTTAATTTTTTTTTTCATCATATAACATTTATAATAATTTTTCAAATTTACTCGGTTTTCAACGCACGCAGGGGTATGTGAGCCCTTAACAAAATTCTCAAATCACGCATCTTACGATCCTAAGATCGTTTATTACAAACCAAATTGTTAATATCTTAAGATCGTTTATTACAAACTAAATGTCCACTTGGGTTATCATCTCTAATTCAAGAAACACCGTCTTTCACACCATCTGGTACGGATAATAGAAATACGCACCATTGTCTTCACCATAGTCAGTTCTAGGAAATAGCTAAGACCTCAAGACTATAATAGGGGATTATCACTGTTCACCATATGGAAATCAATCCATAAGTAAAACGGCACGCCGACTATCTACCTTTATCTCTCTTCTTCTAACAATAAGAACTGTAACACATTTTCTACGAGATTCTATTTAAGAAGCGATATTATTTTATCACCAATGATACGACAGACTAATAATAGACAATCAATCAAAAGATAAAACGTCTGCTAAACAACCGATATAAAACTACGAATTTTTAGCCCAGAAGACAGTTACAATTTCGACTTTAAAAGGGACCAGCAACGTACATACCGTTTCCAACAGAATCCAGGGAGCATTCTCGCTCGTTAGTCTGCTGTAAATATTAAAAGTTGAAAACTCATCGAGAGTAAACTCGTATTTTGTAAATTATTTTAGAACCAGTGAATTTATATTTCAAATAAAGACTTTGTAATAAAACTCAAGTGTTGGCCATATTTTCATCACTTTTCACCCAGTCACCCGACCAGCCCTGCAAAAAATCAAACATCCTCGAATCTTCAACATCGTAGTAGCCAATAAAAGAGTGAGTCGAACTATTCATCGTACAATCTTTCGCAAAATCAAACTGACAATCGGACTCTGGAATGATATCGGCGCAGTCCTAGTCGAAAATCCCTGCAACGACTCTTTTAGTAAAATAGAGGTGAGATTTCGAAGGAAACGACTTAATTATTTTGCCTCGAAAAGAGAAATCGAACCATATATCGCATCTGCTCACACTCGATAGAGATGAGCTGGTCATACCCGATAATTACCGTTTATCGATGTTTTTCTTCCAAAATATAATTTTTTGTCGTTCAAAAACGCAATAATATTCCGTTTCATCGGACATTTTCGTCCGTTGAATGAATTTTCTTAAACGTCGTATTCGTGATTTTCGATCGATCGTGGATGACGAGAGTCGACGGGTCGGATAAGAAACGTTAGTCGTGAAAAGAGCACGGTGGATGGAAGAAATGTGATTGCGCCCGAACATTATACGATTGTCGTGGGATTAGCGAGAAATCTCTTTTTCTTCCTCGTCGCTCACTTTCTTCATTCTTTTTTCCTTTTTATATATCTTACATACATATATACATACATATATATATAAATCTACGTACATATGTAATAGGTATGTAAACGGCTTCTTGTAAGACGCCGGTCTCGTGTCACAACGTATATAACTATGTCGAGCTTTCGCTTATACGGTTTAGTACAAATTGGATGACTGCGGGAAGTCGCGTGAGCTCCTTCTCTCTATCCCCTTCATCCCTCTTCCTCTCTTCCCCCACGACTCCTCGCGCGACCGAGGTTGATCTATAGGAGTCCCGGTCGCGATTCAAGTAGAGTATATAACCTTCTTCCTTGCGCTATTATATGATGAAATGGTGATATCTGCGTAAGAAAGAAAGAAAGAGAGAAAAGAGAGAGAGAGAGAAAAAATTAAAGAATAAGTATAAGAAAGAAGAAGAAAGAAGAAGAAGAAAGAAGAAGAAGAAGAAGAATTTAAGATGGAGCTGAGCGTGGAGGATCTATTAAAATGGATAACGTGCTCGGTCAAAGTCTTGGAAAACTTGGCCTCTCTCGTCGTACTCCATCTCACGACTCTTACGCTCGCTATATAAACGAAGGACGCGGGTAGAGATCCTCGTACTCTCTCTCTCTCTCTTGCTCCTCGTCGCGAGACGGATGCTCCTTCTATGATTTATGAATTCAAATGAACCGCGTCGCTCTCTCACTCTCACTCGCGACAAAGATTCTGAATACTTTTGAATAAAAATATTTTTTTATATATATATATTTATATTATGTTGTTTTATTTTTTTTTTATTTTTTTTTTTATATTTATACACGTATAAGGATAAAAGGAGTATAATGGATAAATATATATGTACATACATATTTATATATTCGCGTGTCTCGTTGTTTCAGTCGAGCCCTTTCCGCCTACCCCCCTGCCCTGACCCCAAAAATATTCGTGCGTGCCGTGCGTGCAGCCAATCGGGTGTATGCAACATCAGCGATAAAATAAAATAAAAAAAAGGCACAAAAGAGAGAAGCGCGCGCGAGGTTGCGAGAGGAAGAAAAAGGAGAGCTGAAAAATCGCACGGGGAACGTATTATATATGTGTATATAATTTTTTTTTATATGGGTCATTTCGACATTAACTGGAAGAGCCATCGTTTCAGGGGGATAGAAATTTGTCCTCGATTCGTTTATCATTACGAGGTTTTATTAAGTGTCGCAAAAAGTAAAATTATTTTCGTAAGATTTTTTTTTCGTAAGACCAACAATTTTTTACGTTTACTTGCTTTCTTTTTTTATTAATTTTATACAGCGAATATAGCGCGATGAACGAAGTAACAACGCAATTATGATAAATTTATCACCATTGACGAAAAAGTGAAACGTTCGAAGGAAAAAAACAAAATTTTTTTAATCTAATTTTTCTTTAACCAAATTTTGTTCCTCGTCCAAACATTTTCCATAAAGTAAAGCTAATATGTCGTTTGAAAAATGTTCGACAACGTCGAGCGTTTCCAAAAATTCGAAACTTCGAAATAAAAATCGTAAAATCGATTTAAAGCAAATTAAAAAAAAAACTTTTTTTTTTCAAATTTCCTGTTTCTTTGAAAATTGATTCAAGAGCGTTTCGTCGGTTGATCGCGGAACGAGCTATGCGCGAGACGAAAGATATACGAGCTCCGAAGACAAACGTTAAGGGGGTGGAACGCGTGTAACAGTTGCGTGACATTGGGCGAGCGAGGGTAGAGAGAGAGAAAGAAAAAAGAAAAAAAGAAAAAAAGAAAAACAAAAATAAAAAGAGCAAAAAAAAGTTTCCTATCTCCGTCCCTCCGTTGCTCCGTTTTTTGTGTCCTGGCATAGGTGAGATAAGCCGCGCAGCGACCGTCGCGGTTACATTACGCGATGTAATCGTTCGCGTCTCCGCACGCGTGTGTGTTATACTCGTGAGCGCTTTTCTCTTTGTTTTTTGTTTTTTTTTCTTCTTCTTTTTTTTATTTATGATTTTCCATACGTAACCGGGGATCAAGGGTGAAAACGACTAGGTGGATCGACGAATGACGTGTGTAGAGATGGCACGAGATCCGGGGAAACGGGGAAGGGGTGCGAACGTGTGTGTTTTTGTCGTGGAGGGTGGTTTTTTTGTTTGCTTTTCTCCTTTTCTTTTTTTTTTTTTTATTCACCAGGCAAATTTTGCCAGAATCCGACGGGACGTTGAATGGGTCTCGGGGCTATTATATATGAAACGCTATTCAGTGCTGTATTTGCCTCTTTGTTAGAAACGAGTACATTGTTTCGTCTTGTGTTGTAACTCCCTCGAGGGGGGGGCATGTGGACTGATATACAGGCAGTTCCTTCGTAAGTCTCGAATTAACCGAGGGTCGAAAAAGAAACCGAGGGGTAGTTTTTTTCTTATCGCTCCGAGGGTTGGGGGGGGGGGGGGGGCTTGAAACAAGATTCTTAGGGGGATGATTTCAGAGTTAAATTTCACCGAAATTTTACGTCTTCGTTGAAACGAATGTTGAAACGTTTATAAAAAAAAAACAACAACAACAACAAAAAATAGAAAAATAAATAATAAAGTTCGATCGTTCGAATGGCGATTTAAATATCAAAAATTCTCGATAAATTTTGATCGATCATTCGTATAATCTATTCGATCGAAATATGAATTCAAGCTCAACGGAAACTTACAAACGAATAATTGACAATTCGACCTCGTGCACCCTCGATATCGAATCGAATTTTTTTTTTCGTTTTTTTTCGTTTTTTTTTCGTTTTTTATAACTTTTGCGAGGATCGACTGTACTTTGCGTATACCTACGTACCGTGTGTACACAGTTAGGAATGAATTTTCGTTTCGAGGGAATGAATATCGTACAATTTCGATGCAGAGGCGGGAGAGAGAGGAAGAGGGGGGGGGGGGCGACGGTGAAAGCATGCGTCGCGCTTCAACCCCCCCGAGCTTTCTCGCCCTCGCGAGATACTGTGTTCGAGCCCAGTGAACAAACTCTCTCCCTTTCATACACAAATACACACTTATTTAAAACCATACACACACACACACACAGGAAAACATTCGAGTTTTATATATAGGTATATATATATATATATATATAGTCATATGTACACATATACACGGATGTCGGAGGGGAAGAAGTTCCTCCTGGGTTTTTCGTCAAGCGATAGAGAAATACGACGCAAATTTTGGTAAAGCACATTTTAACGGTCGAGTCAAACTCTTCCCGATATATATATATATATATCGGGATATATATATAACATTCCTTCCGCTTTATGAATTATGAAACACGAGCGAAACCGTATGAACCAGCTTGTTCCACTGACCCGTACAGTGACTCGACGTGCGTTTCGCACACATGACAGTATAACTATAGGAGCCTAGACGGTATCGTGAAAATTTCGCGTAGCTTCCCAACTTAACGATTCTACCTGATGTGAAAATGGTAAGATGGAAGAGACGAGAGTAGCGGGGCGATGGGGGACGGATGGAATATTGGAAGAGATGGTCGACTGGCTCTCGTTTCACCCAAAATATCATTCGCCAATATAACGCGTCTCGAGTCAAATATTCTCTCAGCACCTGTTTCCGCTACCGGGCGTTCGCAGACTGCTGCTGCTACTGCTGCCGATCTACAAAAAGAAAAAAAGAACGGGTCTTAATAATAAACCGATTTCACGAATTTTTCCATCGTCGAGACGATTTTTTTTTTTTTTTTTTTTTTTTTTTTTTTTTTTTTTCTTGTGATTCACGGGTCTGAGATTGAAGGTAGAGACTATTATTATCGCAGTTGGCGTCTGATAAGAAAATAATCAGACCTCTCGTGGTCATCGGAAATTCATTAATTATCGGCTGGTACAGAGGGAGTCGGGATGATAATAGGACGTTCTTAACGATCGCTGTAGGAAAGTATTTTCGAGAGAATTTCTTGATTATTTTTTAAATAAGTATTACTTTTTTTTTTCTTGTTTCTGTTTTTAACCGTTTGATAAATTTTATCGAACGATATTAACGTCGATTATCTACTCGAAACTGTTCTCTAATTAAACGTAAAGTCGTTCGATCAATATGTCGCATTTTACTCGAGTAAAGCTGAAAAATTCTTAAAATAAATCATAACGTACTTTTTCCAAAATATTCGAAAAATTTTTACAAACAAAAAGAAAAGTTCCGCGAAGAGAAATTCCGTGTCAACGTTCGTGACGACTGCTCATGCGCATCCTGGGCGCTAATTAGCGATCAAACTTTGTTCGTATATTTCGTCTCTCGAATCTCTCGCTAATCTATGCCCGGTTAACAATATAACGTGTACGTACATAGTCCTATGGAGGATCGGAGGCTGCCGAGTAACAGCGGCAGCAGCCTGTATATAACCCAGGCACGGTGGCGCGAGCGGGCGAGACGACGGTGTTGAGAGAGAGAGAGAGAGAGAGAGAGAGGGAGAGAGAGAGAGAGAGCTTGCGGACAGAGCATCGAGGGGTGCTATAGGGGTTTTAGGTTGGCGGAGGCCGTGGTAGCGCGGTGGGAACGCTTGATGCCGGCAGTGGCTGGCGCTGGGCTGTTCTGTCGCTGCCGGTGAACATGTGCAGCTCACCGGCCGACTGCGCAGATTCCAGAGAGTCTTTCACCGACGAACGACGACGGCGAATACGACGATCCCGAGAGAAGAACGACGAGCAACGAGATACTAGAGAGAGAGAGAGAGTTACAGAGAGTGAGAGAGAGAGAGAGGGAGAGAGAGAGATCGGTAGGTAGGTAAAGCGTACGCGTAGAGTCCGTGGAATCAGTGCGGATCGGAAGCTCCGATCCTGCGGTACACGCGGTGCTCTACCCCCGAAATCTCCGAAAACGCTCGCGTGTCTCTCTCTCTCTCTCTCTCTCTCTCTCTCTCTCTCTCTCCTTCTCTTTCTCTTTTTCTCTCTACCTCTTTTTTTCTACGCGACTCTTTCTTCCCCCTCCTTGACTCACCTCCTTTCCCCCCACTCCATACTCATACTCCGCAGACTCAAATTCTTTTTGTTTTATTTTTATTTGTACGTCCAGCTCGCTTATTTTACCTCGTAACACACCCTGTCCTACTCTCTCTCTCTCTCCCTCTCTCTCTCTTTCACTTGATCGCTCGCTCGCTCGCTCACTTGCACCGCAGCGTCGTAGCCCTACCTGGCGCTCTCTCTGCGCTTTTTTCCCTTTCCACAACCTCTCTCCGGACTCTCGGCACGCGGCAGCTACCCGCTTCCTCGGGCTTTCGCGCGGTGAGCGAGCTCGCTCTCGCTTTACCTTTCCCCCTCTTCCGTACAGCCCGTGACTCGCGCGTCCCCCCCCCCCTCTCTCGCGCTCTCTCTCACTGCCACCGTCTTCCAACCGTGCGAGCCCAGAACCACCGCACGCAACGCACGCGACCCTCCGACCGGAGAGACCAGTTTCGTTCGAGACACCGTGCATGTCGGTCGTCCTTTGTATCTCGGGATCTGAGTTTCTTCGTCTTTGAACACAAAAAAACATTTAAAAAAAAACAATATAAACTATCCCACGTCTATCACGTTACCGTCAACGCCTTCTTCGTTCGTTATTAACCTCGAAACAAATAAAAATAAAAAAATAAACTTATTCCTCGATCTTTTTCGTCTTCGACAACACCAGGAACAATTTTCTCTTTTCATTTACATTTTTCGTTACCTTCTCGTGAAAAACGATCATCTATCAAAAGAAAGAAGAAAAAGAACAAACGTTCGACGCGAAACGAACATCAATGTGTCTACGGGAGAAGAAATAATAATAAGAAAAACGTTCTCGCGGTGATGTGTTTTGGTGCCAGGTGATCTTTTTTTCTTTTACCCAAAAGCACTATTGAATATTATTTTTACATGTTATAATACCGTTTCTTTGTAAACGAGTGAGCGGAAGGGGACGTTTGTACGAGGGAGATCATCTTTGCCTGTTCGTAGTCGCGAAGGTAACTGCCACGGTGCGCGGTCACGTGGATTAAGGCCGCACGAGGAACGTATACATATATATATATAAACACAAATCTACATATATATATATATATATAACGGCACGCATTTATACACGTATATACGTAAATCGTATAGTTCAACGATTATAGCGAGAAACGTCGACGTCAACGACGTATCTAGGGTGAAGCGTCGACTGTCGAGAGAGTGAGAGAGAGCAAGGGGTCGGTCTCTGCCCGACGGAGGAGAGAGTGTGTGGTTACACGGTGATGGTGTCCCGCGGTGTGTTGCTCGGCCGTGCCCCTGTCAGATACCGCGGCTCGCGAGACGACGCAACGGTGAAGGGACGATTTGACTGCTGCAACTGATACCTCGGAACGTGATTATAGAGATACGTTCGCAGTTCATACTACGTGACATATATATATATATATAGAGAGAGAGAGAGAAAGTTGAATACTAGCCTATCGGCAGAGCCCAGAGTTTCTCGACCCTCGTGTGTACGTTATGATACGCGTGGCGAGGATTGAAGAAGCTATAGAGAGACGATAGTCGACCGGTCGCGAGAACGTTTTTTTCTTTTTCTTTTGTTTTTTTTTTCTCTTCGAGGAAGAGTCAGAGGTGACGAGAAAATTGATCGAAGGACGGTCGAAGTAGGTGTTATTCTTTTTTTCTTCGTATTTTTCTCTCTATCGTCGAACGAGTGTTGGAAAGTCAGACTTTAGTGAGTTTGTTTTTTGTTTCGTTCGTTCGTACGTGTTTTTGCTTTTGACCGAGGGAGACGACGAGAATTCGAAGAAGACGCCAACGTGAAATAAACGGTTAACGCGCGGGTCCATGTTCGAGAGCCGACGTTACGACGACGATAACTGTTGCGATTGGACGTGAGTATATCGTTTTATCTCGTCCGTTTGTGGCTTGGGATTTTTGTGTGAGAATTTGTTTTGTTTTTTTATTTAAGTTTTTTCGTTTAGAAAGTTGCAACGATAAGTTTCGAGATTCGTTTGTACTATTTTCTTTGTTGTCGTTGTTTTTTTTTAAGTCTGTGTCGAAAACGCAAACGATAGAAAAGATAAGCAGAAATGCTGGTGAAAAATAATGGGCGGTTGGACGAACTCGTTACAGAGTGAAGAGACGCTCATTTCCCTTCTTCCTTTCGTTCAGGATTGTCCAAGCACCCGTCTCGAGGGTTACAAAAGAAAAAATAAGAGAGAGAGTAGTTTATTATCATTATTCTTTCTATTTATATATATATATATATATACTTTTTTCGAATGAAAATATTCCGCTTTCGTGTGTCCTCTCGTAGCTTTTAGCATTTGGAAACCGCAAAGAGAAAGAGAGCTTTTGACCGAACGACAATGGGACACTCAGATATAAATATACGCGACACTGCACTGTGGAAAAATAGTGTAGTGTGTATAGAGAAGGAAAAAACAATTTTTCTCTTATTACGACGATAGTAATAATAATAATCAAATCATTATTAATACGAATCGTATGAAGATGGATTAGAATGATAATAATAAAAGAATTGTTGTTATTATTATTTAATATTCCATTTTTATGCGATAATTGTTAACACAAATATATTACAATATTTTTCAAACAGAATAAATATCGAATATTTTATTCTTATGCGATATTTATATGTACACGTATATAACAATATTTCTCGAGTCGAATAAAAACGAAATATAATGATAATAATAAAAGGATTATTATTATTATTGAATATGCATTTTATTCGATAACTATCAACATAAATATAATACATTATTATTCGAATAGAAAAAACATGGAATATTATAATAATAACAACAATAATCGTTGCCGGTGGGCTTGAAAAAAAAATTAGTATTTATTTTCAACACGCACAACTAAAATATGGAAATTGAAAAATCGTAAAAAATAGATTCCATCGTTATCCCATTATCTACTTAGGCTTAAAAGTTGTGAAATAAATGACAGTTATTTACAAAAAAAATCCAAGAAAATCGAGTACGCGTTTTTAGTAAATCAACAATTTACATTTAAAACTTGAAAATCTTATAGAAATACGGTTTGAAATTTATTTCGATATTTCTTACCAAAAGTGCGATTAAAAAGAAACATTGAAAAAAAAACGTGCCATTTGGCCCATTTTTCGCAAAGTTATGGACGTTTAAAAGAAAAGTAACGTAATTTTTGAAAAATCGATATCTTGAAAATGGTTCGAGAACAAAAATTGAACAAAATCATGGACGCTTCTTACGACCAATACTAGAACATTAAAATTTTTCAAAAAGATCGGAGATGCAAAAGCTAAATGGTGTCCGATTTGGCGTGAAACGCCCCATCTATACATTTATAAAGATATTTCTCGAATCGAATAAAAATGAAATATAACGATAATAATAAAAGAATAATTATTATTATTATATATTTCATTTTCATTCCATATCTACATATATACACATACCTATATAAAAATATTTCTCGGCACGAATAAAAATCAAATATAACAACGATAATAAAGGAATTATTATTACGATATATTCATTTTTTTCTTTTTACTCGATTACTGTACACGAGTATAGTATGACAATATTTTTCCGCGGTAGACAAGTACCTACTACGAGAGAATAGGGCGGCAGTGGCGGCGTCGAAGCTTCGCCGCGAGTACCAAGAGGAGCGAGTGACACTCGTCTCTCGAGTGCCAGGGGTCTACACTACCCGCGACATGAACACCACGAGGGGCTTTTTTTCTGCCCCACCACGAAACACAAGGGCGAATACACGGGCACATAGCGACACAAATGCACAAAAGCAACGTCGGAACGATTCTCGTTTGGTTCGAGACTGAGTCGATGGCAAGGGGGTGAGGAGGGGGGGGGGGGGGCGAGAGAGAGATAGATCGAGGACGTAGAGTGGGGAGGGGGTAGAACTCTTCATTAAATTCATCATTATGTGAGCGTGCACGAGAAAAATGAAGAGGTTCGTCGTCATTATATTACGGCACATTCTCTCTTCGCGACAGGGGGTGGAAGGGGGTTGGGGGAAAAAACTTGGTCGAAAAATAAAAAAAGTAAAACGAGAGTCGCAGAGAGCTACGAAGAATCGTCGAAGCGACGACGGGAGAATGAATGAAAATGAATAGAAGAGCCCACATAGTGAGGGAGTCCCGAGAGAGCTTTGGGTACGTCGACGTCGTCGTCGTCGTCGTCGTCGTCGTCGACGTCGTCGGTCGAGGACTTTGCACATCGCTCACTCTTCCAACGATTTCGCTGTTCCTGTGTCATACAATCTTTCTCCCTTTGGCACAGAGACGTCCTTTTTACAAATATCAATGTCATTAACGCCGAGGGAAATTATGTGTGCTCATCCACCGGTAAAGGGGGGTGGGGGAATGAAATGTATTCTTTCTTCTTGAACCCAATTATTTCATTATGATAAAAATAATTTATTGTAATTCTGACGAACATTAAAGCTTTGAATAATTTTAGAATTATATTTGATAATAATGATAATGAAACGTTGAAAATTTGACGATTCAAAATTATTTCGAAAAATTGTTTTTTTTATTTATATGGCATAAATTTAATATACTTATATCGTTATTATTATTATTATTATTTATAATTATTATTTGTATAAAATTATTCCACGAAGCTCGTAATATCAGCGAATTAATTCCACGCGACGAAAATAATCGGATGTATCGCATTTTCATCGGGAATCTCGTTCTCGAACGAAGAGTGCGCGAGCTCTAAAAAAAGAAAAATGAAAGAAACACCATGGAAGTATAGACTCGAGGATTTACGAGCTCGCGATTAAACTCGTTTTGCGAAGATACGTTTCTAACACCCTCGGCATTACGAATAACGAAGACTTTAACGCTTCGTGCCAAGGCGTTCCTCGCTGTCTTTGAAGACATTTTCTTTTTTGTTCTCTCTTTTAGTTCTTCACTCGGGTCCTTTCGCGTTCCATTTTCCTGGAAATCTATACGGAGCGTTCATCCACTCGGGCTCGGACGCCTCTACTTTCTCATCTCACTCCTGCGCCCCTCGTATATTTCTTTATTATTACAAAAAGCATTTATTATCATATTAAATTTTTATTGTTATTAAATATTATATATATTTTTATGACAATAAAAATAATATATAAATATTTCTCGTGTAAATAAATAAATATATATTTTATTATACGTAAAAAGAATATAAATATATATATATATAGATTGAAGGGTGAAACGAGGAAACTCACCATGGCACGTGTGCTTTGAAGAAAAGTGTATTTCACAAACGACACCACTTATTGCGACAAAAGCTCTTGCTTCTTCCTGCAATATTCAATGCTTCGCTACAGAACCTATATATATATAAATATATATATGTATATGAATATATGCATGGGTAGGCGTCAAAGCGATAAAAGAACGAGTAACTCTACACCGGTAAATTTTTTCATTTATTATTTCCTTTGTTTTTTGTTCGTATTTCTTCTTTTTTGTTGTTGCGAGAGTTAAGAGAAGAGGATCAGATATAGAACGGTAGAAGCACTCCGCACCCTTTTTCCATTCCGAGTTACACGATTTTCAGCTTATCGATTAATAGCCAAGAAGAGGAAATGGGTTTTCTCCTACCCCTCTCGATTTCTCTCTCTCTCTCTTTCGTTTTTTCCACTTTTTTGTCCTGGTCGTCGTCTTGAGAAATGAATTAGATTGCCCGCAGCAGTGCTCCCGGCTTTTCCTCGAGACACTCTCTCTCTCTCTCTCTCTCTCTCTCTCTCTCTCTCTCTCTCTCTCTCTCTCTCTCTCTCTCTCTCTCTCTCTCGTCGCTCTCTCTCTCTCTCTCTCACTCTCTCTACGTCGATATCTTACACCGAAAGCAACGAACCGCGGGCTCATTCTCTCCTCTTATTTCGCTGCCTCTTTGGACTACTCCACCCTCTCTTTTACTGTATACACATTCAACCCCTTCTCTCGTCTCTCTCTCTCTCTCTTTCTCTCTCTCCCCGAGCGTTCTCCTTTCATTGTCATTAGGCTCTTTCCACGGTTCATTACGGTTTTAGAAGGAAACGTGGGTACGAGCTTTCGTCGCTGTCGTCGATTCGCCAAATTCACTACCCCGAACCCCTTTGAGACGTTTCGCATTCGAGAAGCTCATATCGATCTTTGCGACTCCGAGACTTCTTTGCCCGTCGTGTAATTTCGAATTAGTATTCTTTTCTTTTCTTTTCTTCTCTTTCTCTCGTTCTCGCTCGATTTTATTCACGTTTTACGTTTCGTTCATCGACGAAAACGGGGACAAAAAAAGGAAAATTATACACATTTATTTCCGGGAAAAATAAAGATATTTACGGAAATTCGTTTCTCTTATCGCCTTTGGCCACGCTCCATCCGTATCGCTCAATTATCTGGCAATATTCCATTTTATCGGGGAAAATACACTCGCTGGGAATAATTTTTATAAAAGTAATTAACAATTTCGTAACGAACGTTGAATTTTGATAAGAGAAAATTGTGACAGAGAGACCGATCGTATCGTTCGAAATTCACAACGAATGTTTAAAAATCAACTCTACCAAAGAAAAAACAAAAAGAAAAACGTTCGACGTTTAAAAAACGCCTCGATTATCGAGAAAATTGATGAGATTTGATAAAAAAAAATTGTCGTTCGTTCGAAAAACGATGTTAAATCGTTGATAAAACTCGTTGAGAGTTGATAGCTCTCTTGATTTCCTGTCTCTCCAGATCGACCGTAACTGAGGAAGAGAGATAAGTACGGAGTACGTCACAAAGTTTTTTTTTTTTCACATTTTCTCATCTGACTAAATCTCGTTCGAATTTTATGAAACTCGTACTCTCTACATACACACGCTCGAATGGTCTATATAAATCTAACAGAAAAAAAAACTACATATATATATATACACACAATAGACGTTACCCCCCTCTATTAACTTTCTTATCGATACGCGAACTGCCTGCTGCCTCGACTAAACGGTTATACGGAGGGTCGTTCCTTTAACGAGGAAAGAAAAATCTCTCAAGAGTATACTTTAACGTACACACACAAATATAAATATATATACACATATATAAATACATACATACATACATACATATATATATATATATATATTGTTGCTATGTAAGTAAAGGCAATGCGGACATGGAAAGGAGAACGAGTGGAGAACATCTCGCGCGTATGTCTCGTATCCGTACGACATCGCGGATCGTTGGTTCGTTCGTTCGTTAACTCGGCATTTTAGGGTGCGAGAGAAAGAGAAAGAGGGAGATAGAGAATGAGAGTAAGAGATACAAAAGCCTCGTATATTTATTAATAGATCCTCGGGGTTTGACTCTCGCACGAAAATTTTCGGAGACACTGATGTTTCCATTTTCTCTCTCTCTCTCCCTCTCTCTCTCTCTCTCTCTCGGGACACACAATGCTTTGCGCGCTCCCGCGAGAGTAGAGATACTATTTTCAGAGATACGCATCGTCTTCCTCGTTTCGTCGTTCCCGTCCCATCTTTGTCGCGTTTCCAACTGTCTTAACGGCTCTATCCCTATGGCTCATTTATATATATATATATATATATATAGGAAATATATAAATGAGCCATAGGGATATATATATATATATATATATATAAATGTGTGTCGTGTGTTTTTTCTGGTTCATCAAGGCATTCCTATACGCGTATAGGAATGCCTTGACGAAACAGAAAAAGCGTCGAGAATCATTTCGCCTTGACTGCACGTCGTCCACGAACCTTACTAAACGACGACTGCAGCTGTTTGCTCGTTTCTTCGTCGCGACAATTTTTCTTTCTTTTTTTTTGTATTCGTTCGTTCGGTCTCCCTTTATATTCTCTCTCTCTCTCTCTCTCTGTCTCTCACTCATTCTTTTTTCGACTCCCCAACATCATCATTCTCTCCCTGTTACCCTCGTGCGCGATCGAACCTCGTCTAGATTCGATTTTTCTCCCAGCGAGAGAGCTATCCCGATCGGCCTCGACGACGCGACCATTTTTCCAACGGTCCAGAGGAGAAGGAGGAGAAGGAGGAGAAGGGGTGGGACACTCGTAACGGACCCGAGATTTTCACGCCTCGTAGCATCTCACGCGATACGCCGAACGGGAGCAACCCTGATAGGAAAAAGACCCGTGAACTGCCTCTTCCTCTTACCCCCTCGTCCCTCTACTCTGCTCTCTTTCTCTCTCTCTCTCTCTCTCTATATATATATATATATATATACGTCAACGCAGACGACTGACTACCCGTACACCTGGCACCCCAATGTTCGACTTATATTACTCGACACACACACACACACAGTCATATATATATATATATAATACACTATATTTAATATTATATATAGGCTAATATAAGACATGGAAGAATGATAGAGATAAAATAGGTCAGCTTAGGAAAAAATATCGAGCCAATTGTTTAAGCATCACAGATTTATATTACGTGAAAATTCGAAGCTTAAAAAAAAATCTCCCTCGATCGTAACATAATTTTTGAAGATAAAGACAAAATAGGTCAGCTTAAGAACAAATATCGAGTCAATCGTTTAAACATTACTTCGAGATTTACATTTCCATACTTGAAAATTCGAGTATTTAAGGAAAAAAAAATTCCCTCGATCGTTCCATAATTTTTGGAATATCGCAAATTTTTCATTTGATTTATCCGCTACCTGATTTTCGTCCCGATTTTCCTTTGGGTTCGTGATACATCAGATATTCGATACGTGTGTACGTAGACGACGATATATACCTCTACACGTAAGTATATACGTTCTATATGTATACGCGGTTATATATCGTGTATATATATATATACACGTTATAGGAGTATAACGTCCATGAATAGGCCACTCTTACATAATACATCGTTGAATCCGACCTCGGGGTTAAACGGGGTGGTTTATATCACATAGACCTCGTCTCGCCGAAAACGAGTTCATCTCGTTCGATTCGAATCTGATGGATATCGTCCCTACGACTCTATATATACGTATGTACATATGTGTATATGTAACTATATAAATACACGTACACATTGTTATATACCTATATATATATAAATAGCACGCAATCAATTTGAACCCCTGAGGTCAGGGTCTCTCGGCCCGTGTGACGGCCCTCTGGTTCGTCCTTCGTTGATCGTCTTTCTCTCTCTCTCTCTCTCTCTCTCTCTCTCTCTCTCTCTCTCACTCTCTCTCTCTTCGTCATCATCCCTTCTCCCTCGAGATTCAATTTTCGTGCCAGAGGACCGCTCGCGTGCAATCGACGCTTTTCCTTTACCCACCGAGAGAGAGAGAGAGAGACAGAGAGAGAAAGAGGGTGGAGGGGGATAAAGGGAGAGAGAGCTAGCTGTGGATTCTACCTGTATGTAACCAACAGCAGCCACATCAACGCCGCAGCCACAAGATTAAACGCATAGTTTACAAATATATATATATTTACGTCACTATGAGTATAAACGTGTATAGTATAATCCCTGACGGTTTACATACACGTATCGATAGATCTCTCGAGGGCCGATGGATTTATACTAGACGATATAAAGGACGTCGCATCTCTTTCCCCCTCTTCTCTCTGTGCACCTGCTACTCCATCGAAACTCTCCAATGACCCTCGTTCTTCGACTCCCGATTCTCCACATACCCTTTCGTCGATATATATTTATACAGGTAACCTTGTCTTTGTCCTTCCCCTTCTCTCTCCCTCTCTCTCTCTCTCTCTCCCTCCTGTCTCGTTCTATTCTTTATCGACACGATACTATCAAAAGGGAATTTGATAGCCAACGTTATCCAGAGTCCCAAAGACCGAGGATGGATGACCGAAATGTCGCGAGCGACCGAGCAAGTGATCTTTGAAATCTCGTTTCGTCGAACAAGGAGACAGGAATTGGAGAGGGGTGGGGGTAGTTGGAAGAAGTCTCTTCGGGAATTCTGTGGTACACATCGAGTCTTACTCTATACGACGTATCCGAAACCTCGCTCTCTTCCCTCGTAAACTTTCTCATTTCGACTCGACGGAATCCTCTCGCCTCCACCCCATCTCGATGAGAATGTCGAAAATTTATCGTTTACCAGAATTCGACGATTGGAATTATTACGTTCGCGAGCGTCGTCGTGACGATACGAATTTCGTTCGTTCGACGAGGGAACGATCTTGTGACGGAAACGCGTGTAACGACGATCGAAATTTTATTCGTTTACATTTACAACAACAAAAAAACAAAGAAAACATAATTATTCGTTTCACGTAATGTTTTTATTTCAAATTTTAACCCTTAGCGGCCAAGTAACGGCCCCACGTGAAAATGATTGTTTCATGTTTGTCGAAGAGTTCTTCAACATTTCTGCTGATTTTTATAGATGGCGTTCTAAAAACTGGTCATATATGTGAAAATTTAGCAAAACTGGCCCTTTTCAGAAAAAAATTCATTACTCCGCCATTTTTCAATATTAAGGGCTAAAATTTCAGGATTGTCCGCACAACATATACCACTACCATAAAAAAAAATAGCAGTATCCGCCGATCATTCAAAAACTATATTTATTTCGCAAAATCTCTGGAGGGAAAAATGAAAAAAATTACAAAACATAAAATTTGCTTTTTTTGTCTTTTATTAGCTTCTAAATACATATTTACGTACAGAAAAGTGAACAAAATATTACCTTAGCCCCCCGACGTTAACTAGTTACCCCGTGTGGCCGCTAGCAATTTTAGTAAATAAACAAAATTTTAAAAAACAATTTTTTTGTTTAGATTTATTATCAGTTTTATTATTAACCTCGATCCATCAGCCTTAAGTATCGTCGACGACGTAACTTTTGTTTCGTCTACCAACGGTTTCAATAGCTACGAGGCGACGGAACCCTCCAATTATTTCGAAGTAAAACGTTAATGGAAACGAGTCGTCGAGCGTTTTCGTCGCTCTCGTTCCGTATAAATCTTTTTACACCGGGGAGACACGGACAAACCCATGAGGGGAGGGTGGGAAGAGCTTCCTTTATAGCCCTGTGTCGTGTCTTTCTCCCATAGCGACACTATCCTCTCTTTCCGTTGTTGCGAAACTTTTAGTTACGAAGCCATCGCGCCAACGGTGTACCGAATGCAACTTTGTACGAAGGTCAGGGCCGAGCCAGGCAGCTGTTTACTCGCGAAACTTTCTTCACCGGGGTTTCTCTCTCTCTCTCTGTCTCTCCCTTTTTATCCTCTCACACTCCTTTACACGCTCGCTAGATCGGAGAAAGATCGTTTTCCTCTCCCTCTCTCTCTCATCCTTCCAGTTTGTCCCATTCGTCATTCTTCTTTTCTCTTCGAACGAAGAGTAAAAGAAGAAAAATAAAAAAAACAAAAACAAACAAAAAACGTAAAACTCCCAACGTAACTTCGGAATCAAAGCTGGCACAAAGAAATAAAAATAGACGCGCGATTCGGTTACTTCTCGGATTCGTCAATTCGCAACAAAAAACAAAAAGAAAAAAGAAATTACCATTCTTAAGTTAGAAAGCCGAATTTCTGGTAAAAAAAACTTCGACTTTATTAAATGACAAAGTAAACATCGTTAATAATAAAACGATTATATTCTCATTTTTCTTCCTAAAGTAAGAAAAAAATCCTTCCTTACTTCAATATTAAATTAGCCGAGTCGAAGAAACCTCGTAGTACATTGCGTCGCCGCGAGATGGCGCTTTGACGGCGAGTGGCGCGCGCGCTCTAGCGGGACGCCTTCAAAGCTCGCGCCTCGCGTCACTCGAATTCCACTCTCACGCGCAATTATGCATCCACGCGGCGAACGACGCGCGGGTTGGCTCGTTCGCGCGCCTGCGCGTCTCTACGTACGGGCGTGAAATTACGCGGCCCGCAAAGACTTTCGAGCGCTTTCATCGTGAAATGATGCGCTCCCGGGCTATCTCAATCGCGTCGAGGCCACCGTCTCTGTGTGCAACGGCGTTATCCGTGTCGGGCGGATTCTGTACGCGCTGTCGGTTCTCTCGGCAGGCATCTTTCGCAGGCTCGAGCTACCCCGCGGCGTATAACGTGCTCACACACACACACACTTACACAGAGTTTGCTCCACGTGGCACTGTGACGACGAGGCATACCGCGACGGGCCTCATTTGCAGCACCCTACGTTGGTATCGTCCTCTTTCACTTCCTTCCACTCTCTCTCTTTCTCTTTCTCTTTCTCTTTCTCTTTCTCTTTCTATACGTCTACACGCATACAAAATGAACTGGAATAATCTCAAAATAAACTTTTCTCGTCGCCAACAGTTCCCTCGCTTGTTTGACTTGGCTATAAATGTTCGTGTGGGTATATATATAACAATAATTATTATTATTTATATTATATAAATAATTAGATCTATATATATATATATATATATATATATATATATATATATATATATATATATATATATATATATATATATATATATATATATATAAATCAATTGCTGTTCGTTAATCTCACTAAAACTCAAAAACGGCTTGACCGATTTGATTAATTTTTTTTGGTTTTGTTCGCTCTAATACAGGGGTGGTTTAAAAATAAAATAATAGGGTAAATCCTAAAAGATTCAAGGATTCTTATAGGATTTTGTATTGAAATTTCCACTTCTTTATTACTTTATACAGGGTAAAAGACCCAATACTCGGCCACCAGTAGTCGGCCTCTGCCTATACTTTGTATGAGTGGGAAAAGTATAAAAGATATATTTCACGCTCTTCTCACTCATATAAGGTCGACAACTGGTTCCTGGCCGAGTACTGGGTGTTTTTTACCCTACATGGCGTTCGTGACGGACCTATCTTCTAACTAACGTGCTTTACAGAACTGTTATTTTTTCCGTGCAGTTGTGTAAAATTTATTACATTTCAAATCGTTTTTCGTTTTTTGGTAAAAAAAACCTGCATTTAAAAAAAAGAGTTGTTTAAGGTGAATTTAGTAACATTTTGCGATCATGTATTTTAATCTGTCACTCTATCTGTCAGGGTAAAATTGACAGATTTTATTGACCGTGAAAATAATTCCATGTCATTTTATTTTGTTCATTACAAAATATTTTTGATGAAGCCATGATTATGTTGTCCGATGATTTTCGTCAGATTCTTCCAGCTATTCCCCGCTCAACTGTAGCTGACGAACTAAACGCGTGCTTAAAATCATCGCCATTTGTGGCAGCATGTGAAGACACTCCAATCGACAACTAACATGCGAGTATTTTTGCAACAAGTTCAAAGTGCAGATGTGTTTTCGAATTAATTGTTAAACATTGAAAATGGGAAAATCGCAGTTGACACCTCGACCGGATTCATCACATTGCCCACAGATTTCTGTCACTTGACAGACTCGAAAGCTAACAAAAAATTACACATAAAAAAAAAATCAAATCAGTCAAGCCAATTTATTTTCTCTTACATTTTGTATGCAACGGTTTTATTTATTCTGCTAGTAATATAATTAATTATAATAATTATATATTTATATTATATATAATATAACATCAAAATTACTATAATTTGAATAATTTCATGAATCATTTATATATATATAAATTTATGTATATATAACGAGGTACGCGTGCCAGGAAATACTCGTCGGTGTGAAATCTTTTGAACATCTGCAAACGAAGATCCGTCGGAATCTTGACGCTCAACGTTTGCAAAAAGCATCGGTCAACGTCAAACGTGAGTTCGTTAAAAAAACATGGCCATGACATTTTTCATTTTTTGTTTTCTCATCATTTATTTATTGTCTCTCTTTTACATCGTACTTTGGATAATTAACGAGTTTCGAAACGGATCAGTACATTTTCATTTCGCATTGTGCGTAGGCGACGGGGAACGATAATGAAAAATTCCACGTATGCCATAATTACGTTCCAATCCGGTAATTATGACGGCGCGCCTTTGCCACCCGGGGATTCCACGACCATTGGGATTTTCCAACCCCTCCAGGGTATACGACACAGTGACTTCGCACGCATTCCAAATGAGTTTTAGGTTTTTTTCAGAGGAAATAAATTAGGATTATCTATGATACCGTGAGCCTCTCTGTTGTGCCTCGTACCCATAAGAGGGCCGAGACACAGGAGTGGGAGAAAACTATAAGCCCTGATACATCGAGCTATATATATATATATATAATTTTTTTTTTAGCAAAAGAAATAGGTGGGATAACGAAGTTGAAGGGAATTTCTCTCTCTTTTTCTCTCTCTCTCTCTCTATATATATATATATATATATATTAATGAGAGAAGGTGGGTAGATAGAAGGAAGAGGGTGGGGGATGAATTAATACCGGCACACAGAGGGCGCGTGAGCGTTTGTGCCAAAGGTATTAAGGGCGTGCCGAATTCGATTGCGAAATTACACGCTTTTGGTGATACGATCGGGACGAGAGAGAGAGAGAGAGAGAGAGAGAGGAAGGTGGATTTTCGTGAATGCGCGAGCGTAGGAGAGAAGGATCTCCCTGAATTTCCCAATCAGCGTGTCTTTAGGCTCGTGAAGAGGGTGAGGGTGGGGGGTAGCTCCGTAGCCTGAATAATCGAGATGGCGTGTGCGTCGTTGGCCCGTTCTAAGCTATGCCGTATCCAAATCCATTCGGGTTTTACGTATATATGGGGCGTTTCGTGTCGAACGCCACTTTTCGCACGATCATCAAACGTTTCTGATTTAATTAACCCCGTATTTATCAAACGTCCTACAACGGTCTTTAAATTGAAATATAAACTATTTTCTTTTTTTCTTTTTAAAAAAAAAAACTTGATAGGTTTAGTGTTAATTAATAGGGAAAAAAAAGTTTTTGCGAACTTTTCGCACGTACCTTTTTACCTATTCTTTTTAATGAATCGACCGAGCACCGCGGGAGTTGGAGAGGCGAGGAGGGGGAGTTGGCGCGTTTTACACTCGAGCACCGCGTGCTTCGTTCCTCGTGGAGAAATTTTAATTAAATTTTTAAAGCAGGTTTGTGTACCTCGATCGTTCAATTTTCACGTTACGATTAAAATCAAAAGTTCTGTAAAAATTTTGGCAACTCGATATCGAAAAGGGCTTACCGCTAAGAAAACAATTATCGTCGATCGAAATAATGGTGTAATGAACATCGGAAAATTAAAAATATCACCCCCAACAAAAAAAAACACAAAAATTTCATCATCTCTTTTTTTTCAACGCATCGTCAAAATATTCCCCTATACAAAATCTTCGAGATACAAAACGCGCTCGTAAGTTTTTCTCAAAAATCTGAATTTATTATTAAATTAATTTAAAAAAGAAAGCTCCCCAAAAAAAAACCTTCAAAATTTCATCACCTCTTTTTTTTTAACACACACGTAGTAAAAATATTTTCGTACAAAAAATATTCCAGATACAAATCGTGCTCGTAGTACACTTTTATTAATTAGAGTGTCGAAGGTTGATCCGGGGGGCTGGGTCGAAAATTATATAAAATCTGAAAGCAAAAAAAAAATTGAAAAGAAAAAGAAAAACGATAAATCGTTTCCAAACTTATCCGAGTATTAGAACCCCGAATGAATGATCGGACCTAAACCTCCCCTTCACCCGGCTCTCCCGACCTTACCGTCGTTAAACGCCCCCATAGCAGCCCTAAGAGTTCAACCACGCGTCTATACATATACCTATAGTCCAGGGGTAGGCCTATAGCTATGTTACAAGGGTCGAATAGCGAGGTCGCATACCGTAAGCCCGCAGGAACCCCATTTAGGGCCGCTCATTTACACCCATAAGCGAACAGAGCAAAAGGAGTAGGAGGAGTGAAGAGAATGAGAGAGGGAGAGAGAGAGAGAGAGAACAAGAAAGACGCACGAGAAGTAGTTCGGCGTGAAATAAATTAGGATTAGCCGGATCTCGTAGAGAAAGCTGCCTGTAGAAAAGGAGAATGAGAAGGAGGAGATGGTAGGGTGGGGGGTTGAGCTTCTGCTGCACCAACATCGCCCAACAGTGACAGAGGGTCTCTTCTTCTTCTTCTTCTTCTTCCTCCTCTTCATCTTCTTCGCTCTCTACCGTACGTTCTCTAGAGTTTCCCCTCATCGTTCTACCGTTTCCCGGTTTTCGCATCTACCCTACCCCCTCTTCTACCTCTCCACCCCTACTCTCTCTCTCTTTCTCTTGTCTAGGTCTCGAGAGTAAGGCGGCTCTTTGCCAGTCGTGTCGCGCTATGTTCCAGGGGTACGGTAAGCTCGAGAGGAGAGAGGGTTATACCGTTGATGGAGAGGGGGTTGTTGAGACCGCGAGAAGGGGGATGGCGTCGAGAATATACAAGAGGGAGAGAGAGAGAGAGAGAGACTACTCATAAATATCCCGGATGGTACAAGAGGTCTCCCTTAATACGCGTAAGGTGACATATGCCTCTTCTACCATCCCTTACCCATCCCATCTTCCCGTGGGAGAGTTTTTATTTGTGAATTTAGGGGTTGCGACGTGCGACCACGATTATGTATAGTTTCGTTACATATATGTTTATATATATATTTAGGGGTTATATTTTGTACATGCCGAGGTAGCCGAGGAATATGCTATATGCGCGGTGGTAGAATTCTCTCTCTCTCTCTCTCTCTCTTTCTCTCTCTCTCTGGCTTGTTGCGTGTCTCATAGCCCGCAATACCGAAAACTTGAACGCGTTCTCGTGGAAGCTTTTCTCACTCGTGTTACGGAATTGCATGCATGGGGACGCATACACATAGGGCTAGTGAAACTAGCGAGAAAAGCATCCGGGAAACGAGAGGCAATATGTCCTTCTCCCACCCTTCTCCTCCTTTTGCACGAAACAGAGGAGAGAGGATAGACGATGGTGTCCTGTATGTGGTGTGACTTGACCCAGGCTGAGGTGAAAGATCGTCGTGAAGAGCGTCTATGTATATACGCACTGTACGGTGCAACCCCTTTCCATCCCCTACACCCTTCTCTCTCTCTCTCTCTTTTTTTCTCTGGTCTCTCTCCCTCTCTTTTTCTCTCGTCTCTCTCTCTCTCTCTAGCTATTTGTCTCTCTGTTCCACGTCCATCCATCTCGCTTCTACAGAGGATGTTCCATACGTACGTATCGTATCGTACAACGAGTACTGTACGTATATAAAAATGTACGTGTACAATAGGAATTTACAGGAAGGGTGGGGGGAGGGGTGGGGGCGAAATGGACCATCGGTGAAGGTTTCATTGGAATTTCACAAAATTGTAAAATTCCAACCGTTTAGACAAAAACGGGAATGGGGGAGTGTCTTTCTTGCGGCGAGTTTACGTTTTACTAAATGCGTGTGGGTTGCATCTCGCGACCATAAACTGGGGGCTAAATGCGTCAGGTTTTTTTATTTGTTACGAATAATGATTTTTTTAATTTGAATTTTTTTGCGTTACAATTTTTTTTATTTTTTTTTATTTTCTAAAAATAAATTTCGCCTTTTGCTACCATTTCATTAAAAAAAAAAAGGAAAATCTTGCATCTCGTCTGTCGTCGATCAAAATACATGTCAATATACGTGAACAACTTTTATCTTGTCATGTTCCATTTTGCCCCAACCTCCCCTCCTCGCTACCGTCCTAACTCTTCTCTTTGTGTATATGTATAAAATATGTGTTTGCGTGTGGGCGTATGCGTTGAAGGCACGTCCGTCGACGTCTCCCATCAATTTCTGAATGGACCACGTTCTTTCGTGCTGTCGTCGGTTTTTCACTCTCTCTCTCTCTCTCTCTCTCTCTCTTTCTCTCTCTCTCTGTGCGGACACCATGCGGGGCAACGCCCATCTCGAGCGTTCTCAACCCCCTCCCCCTCTTCCCTCCCGTCGCCGCCGCCTCGTCTCGCGTCCTTCGACTTTTCTTCCTTCTTTTCGATCGAAGACCGAGAGAGAGAGAGAGAGAGAGCGAAACGCGCGAGAAACCACGCATTTCTCGTTTTCGCGATATAATAATCTCCCTCGGTCTCGTAGAACGGAAAAAAACAAGAAAGAAAGAAAGAAAAAAAAAAGATAGTAAAAAAGAAAAAAGTTCACAAAAATTTCGCAACTATATGCGCGAAGCTACTCCCTCGAACCTCTCCACCCTCCTCCTCCCTCACTCATTCTTTACGTCTCTCGTCAGACCATCAATTCTCGTCCTCTTTCGGCGTTCTGTATCGCCGCGAAACGAGAAGATTTTTGCCTCGCGGCCAACGCCTCAAACCCCTCGATGGGCTGTTCGCGCTTTTTATATATTATACTCGCCGCCCTCCTTTCTTCTTTTCTTCCTTCGTCTCGCTCGACGCCCTAGCCCTAGCCCCACCACACCCCCCTGTCGATTCTTACTTCTTCTTTCTTTTTTTTCTTCTTTTTTCTCTTCTTTCATTCTTTCCTTCATTTCTGTCGGTCGTGTGTATAGCCTGCTCGGGCTATAATTTGTCATCTCGCGGACAAAAAACTTTTTTCGAACTCTTATATATACGTAGATGTGTGTAGAGAGAAGAAAAAGAATATATAAAGAATATATATATATATATATATTTGTGTAGGTATATCGAGAAGGAAGAAGGAAGTGAGTGAGAGAGAGAGAGAGAGAGAGAGAGAGAGAGAGAGAGAGAGAGTTTATTATTAATACCGAGCCATCGAACGGTTTCGAGAGGAGACCATGACCATTAGCGAACGATCGGATGGAGAGAGGGATGGAAGCTTTCGTCGACGCTCGAATAAATCTACGTATCTATATCCCATATCGTTGGAAATATATTTTTTCAAATATCATAAAAATATCGAAAAACATAAAATATATATATAATTTTACAACGGACCTTATCCTTGATACATAAAAAATAGTTATTTTTCAAACAATTCATAAAAAGACACAATTCGCCGTAAATTCTACAGATGCGAGTAGTAAAAGTCAGTATATGGTCAGACACACGAGAGGTAATCAGTCAGTAGTACGAACATAAAAAGTCAGACGCGCCAATAAACCCCGAGGCATCGAAGATCGGTAATTTCGTTACGAATGGAAATCGATCCAGGGTGGAAGGGGTTATCGAGCGCTTGATAAATTTAGCCCAATCTTTAATACATCTTTAATCACTTCCTGGAAAATGCCAACGCCTATACTTGCACACATAATATATATATATATATATATATTCATAAATATATACATCGACGAAGTTGCCAGGTTTGCTGCCGGACCGCGTCCTTACGGTTGAGTGTGAGTGCATCCAGGTTCGGTGGAAGCCTCTGGCAGTTGGCGCTTTCGCCAAACGAGGAGGGGTTTTACCGTTGGGGCTCACCCAAAGAGTAACCGTGTATACCACCTTCACCACGAAACTTTGGATACGCGGTACGCAGGCGCGCTGTATCGACTGAGGCGCGTGTGTATGGGAACATTTCGTTTTACCTATACGGTTTCTCTCTCTCTCTCTCGTGTGTGTATATATATATATATATATATATATAGAGAGAGAGAGAGAGAGAGAGAACGTATATATATATATAGCGTTATGTACCAGCACATCATGAACAATTTCGTTCTCGCCACGTTTTCCTACTCTCGCTACGACCCTCTCGTTTTGGCATTTCTCATTACAATGTGTATATATAGCCAAGCCGAGGAAAAGTCCGTTTCTAACGACTGTTGTTACGAGTCCTCGCACTTTGGAAAATTTAATTGTATGCCACCGTGAAGCGTAACACCCAAAAAACGATTTCTCGATAATGTACATATACATATATATATATATATATGTATATGTGGGTGTATGTGTGTGCTTGTGTGTGGGTGTTATAGAAGCCGAAGCCGAGCTCGGGATAACTTACGACGTCCGAGCCATATAATTGAATCGCGAATTATTAATTATCGTTGGAAAAGTTAAAGAGGTTTTTAGCTTTCGTGATTTTAATGTAAGAGCATTTCGTCGAAACGTTTTAATAATCGGGTGAGAATGAACCGAATTTAAGGTTCATTCGTTTTTCGAATAATTTACTGAAATATTTTAGTTTCGTTAGGCTCGATTGTATAATTAGAATCGTTTTTAAAAGAGTTGAGAGTTTTTTCAACTCGTGTATTTTTAGGTTAAGTTTAAAGTTAACAATTCTACGAATTTATATGCGAATGTTTCGTGTGGTTGGGGCTAGCTAGAAAGTCCGCCATAACCTCCTTTTTGAAAGAAGACTAAAGTTTCTTTCCATCAATCATACGTTCTTCTCACGTACGTAAATTTAAAACACGCGTAGCGTATGCGCAAGTACCGAAGCACCGGTTCGTGTATCGTCGGTGAAATACGTTCGGGCGTTGATAAAGCGATCTCTCGAGAAGGAAGTACCTACTTGATGAAAAATGGAGCGACTGGCGCGCCACCGCGCGGCCCCCATTTGTACGACCTACCTCGATCCTCGTAGATCTTCTTCCGCGGATATGTCAGTGACAGACGCACTCGTCGTTGCTCTACCCTTTTCCAAGTTCTCTCGTTTCTAACTAAAAACAAAACAAAAAAACGAAAGAAGAAAAAAGAAACAAAAAAAAACTTCCTCGAAAGAAATCTTCTCCAACTACGAAATAAAAAGGGGAAAAAATCCTCGAAAAGTAGGGAGTCGGTAGTCCTTTTTTCTTAATCAAAATAAATTACGTTCCCTCGGCCTTTCACCGACAGTGAATTGTTTCATCCGCACGAGGCGGTACGTGTAATTCGTATCTTTTTGTTCGTGCTTTTTTTTCTCTTTTTTTCTCTTCTATATTGAAATGACCAATCGCCGTAACCCCTCGCCACTTCCAACACTTTCTCGAAGCCAGGGATTCAACTTTTTCAAACGCGTGAGATGGAGAATCGGGATTGTGATGTTATATAGATATCGGTTGCGGAGGAAACGGACAGCGAGCGAGGAGCAGCTGCGAAACGCGACCATCCGTGAGATGGGATCTCCGACTCTCTCTCTCTCTCCCTCTCTCTCTCTCTCTCTCTCTCTCTCTCTCTCTCTCTTATTCCATGCTCTATATACAAACCTATATATACATATATAAACATACGAACACCTATACACTATTGGCTTCGCCTGAGAAACCGTATACTAGGCTATGCGCGTGTTATACGAGATGCAACGTACTACATAGGTAGGTACATCACACGTTGATACGTACTACGTGCGGGATGGGACGTTCGCTACGCCTGGTGCGAACATTTGGGAAGCGTTTCTCTGCTCCTCCCTCTCTTCTCTCTCTCTCTGTCTCTGTCTCTCTGTCTCTCTCTTTCTACATCTCTCTCTCTCTCTCTCTATCTCTCTCTTCATCTCTCTCTATCTCTCAGTGTGGTGCCGATAATGCGCCGAGAATTCGAGTTTGCGGCGTCCCGGGCTGTCTCTCTAATCTGATTGTCGCGCGTAGGACCTAACATGTTCACCGCACCACCACCAATGGCGCTACGATCGTCGTCACCCTGGAATATCCAACGCCCTCTTACGCTCCCCACGGGGATTCTCGAATATCTCTTCGGCACTTCGCCTCTTGAGCTCTCTCGCTCTCCTTCCACCGCACGAAATTACTGTCGCGAAGACACAAGAGATGGATCATCGTATTTGTAGCACGATATATGTATAGATGGGTAAAGCGATCGTAAATATATATATATATATATATATATATATATATATATATATATATGTATATAGGTGGTATGCGTTGAGCGTGAAATACCGCGGAACAAGCATGGCCCATTAATCGCCGAGTGCGCCGCCCCCCGGCAACGAATTGTACCAGAAACCACACCGTGTAAAATTCGATAAAGTTGTCCAATGATCTTTTTCCGGTTGTTAACTACTGGGATCTAAAAAAAGCTAACTAACGAGATTGTTTTTCACGGGAATAACATTTCTTGATCGTAAATTTTCATATATTTCGAATAAAATTGTTTATTTTTTAAAGTAACTGTATAATTTCGTTACAGAATCGAATTTATCTCTCGTCGTACACGTATACAATCTTCTAGTTCTCGTTTTTTCGTAATTCGTCCGTCTCGAGCTGAAACATTCATTTCCACCGACGATAAATTTTCATCGTCGATCATCAAATTAGTTTAATCAAATTCTTTATTTCTATTATTAACTACATAAATCGGTTACAAAATCGATTTGTTTGTTCGTAGTAGGGGAGAATGGGGGAATTGGAGCTATGTAAGGAAAAGTTGAAAAATAAAAGTAATTTATTGTAGTAATTATTTATTGTTTTCACTATTAATCGGTCTTTTGGTCAATAAACTTTCATTTTTATGAAATAGAAACTTACTCATAATTGTTTGAGGTGGTGAAAAATTAAATTTGAAAAATTGTATCTTTGGCTCTCATTACCCGACAGGGCGGGTAATGAGAGGGTTTTTCGGTCAATACCTTTAACATATGATAAACTAACGAACATATAATCAACCCAAATATAACTTTTTTAACGCGTAAATGTTCTTTGTTTTCTTTATTGTCCCGTCCTTTCTTGTTTTCCTTCAAAAACATCTTTCATGGGAATACCGGTCGGGATTTCTGAATATTGTTTAGTTTTGGTGGCCTTTATGGGCTTCTTGATTAATGAGCGTGGACTCGATAACAAGAGGAATCCACCTGGCTCCCATTACCCCGAAGGGAAGCATTTTGAATTGAACATAATAATATAAACAAATTATGTTGTAACTTATTTATTATACTTCCAAACCAAAATACATGAACTAAGCTACCGAATGAACTCGAAAAACAATTAAATAAGAAAACTTTATATACTTACTTTGATTGCGAGAAAAATATTTTTCTTATAACGAGAAGAGGCAAAATATGTTTGTGGTCGTCGCCGCTATACTTCTGGCACTGAAGCGGCCATCGGCAGTCGCATCACACGAACGAAGTTTAAAGAAGGCATTTGGGTTGTTTCGAAACACGTCGAGCGTTTCCAAGTACTTTTTTTGCGTTATCTCTCATTACCCGCTAGTTCCCATTGCCCCTCTCTCCCCTACCCATATACAATCTCCTCGACCTCGTTTTATTCTAATTCGTCTCAACCTGAAAAACAGATAATTTTCACCCTCGATAAATTTTCCAAATCTACAATGATCCTCTGCCTGCGACGACCCTACAAATCCTTAGGCCTAGAATAAAAAGAAAATACCTCGAACCGTATAATTTCAAGCCTTGGAAGAAAAAAAAGCTCGAAAAAAAAAGCAAAAACCGAAAAAAACAACAATCCTCCACTTCGTTCGCTCGAAATTTTTCCCCGACGAGCGCGTCGTAATCTTTTCGAGATCAGGGCGAGATTTATGGCAACCGGTTGGTAAATCGGTCTGCGGCCACGATAATCGTTACGTGGAGCTGGCCGCGACCACGAGCCCGGCGTATACGCGTCATCGGTCGACGGGAGTGAAAAAAAAAAGAAAGGAAAAAACGAAAAATCGAGCGCAACCCCTCTCTTCCCTCAAGCTGGATACGACGAGCTTTCTATCCGAACAGGTGGAAAACAGCTGCCCCTTCGGATATGTATAAATATATATATATATATATATATATACCTACCTACCTACCTACACACACACACATATATATATATATTTGTCTATATCTACCCTTATAGGAATCCGATCAGACCGCGCTCGCGAACGATCCGAGAGGGTTTCGCCCTGTGTCCTGTCTCGTGGAATCGACGAACGGGCTACCGGCGAGTGGTTGCATATCCGATCTCTCCCTCACCGATATATGCTCGGCGAGCCGTGCTTCACGGCGTCGGGGACTGCGAAGAGGGCAACGGGAGGTCCCCTCGATCCCATGAGCGATGCACATATATATATATAATTCCTCTATATATATATAGGAATTTTACGAAGCTATATATATTGTCGACCGTATAAGGGACCGATCCTTCTGGTTTCCTCTCGTTCAGCCTAGTCGCGAGGGAAGGGGAGAGCTGGAATAGTACGCACGTGTACGTGTGTACAAAGTGGATAGCCAGCGGGGAGTCTCTCGCGTGCTCCGAATTTATCAGACTCTAATTTGATTTATTCCTCGCGGTTTGCTCTCCGCGTGTACCCGAATCATGGATTTATGTGGGTGTCTCTATATATGCATACGTCTATGTGTGTTCTATGTATACACGTATTTCCCCTCTTCCTCCTCGCTCCTCCCTACTTCATTTACGTACACGGGGATGCGGTGTCTCGTTAGGTGAATGGTATTTTTCCGGGTAGCTCGCGGCGAACAATCGGATTTCATATTTCTCTCGTTATTCGTGTCTATATATATATATATGTATAGATAGATATATATGTATATTTATATGTATATATGTATATGTAACGTTTAATACAAATAGTAGTAGGTCGAAAATGTTTCGGTCAATTTTACATGTATTTACCGAGCGTTTACATTTGTCGAAATTATTTCTTTGTGAAATATTTTACTCGTCCTCTTCTTCCGAACTTCCTTCATTCCATATCATTCCAATTTAATATTCATTTCGTGATGGCGAGTAATCGGAGAATTGGGGGTTTCGCGCGATTCGGCCAACGCGCAACGAGTTATTTTGAAATATTTTTCGTTTCGTTTCTCGTTTACAAATTTACACGAAAAAAATTCTAGATTTTTTTTTTTTTTTTTTTTTTTTTGAGGTTACGATGGAAAATAATTGTTACGTTTACAAATTGAACTATATCGTTTTCGAATTATAGAAGAAATTCGGCGTCGCTTCGATTCGAAACGTATCCTTAATTTTGTTGTGTCACGCGAAACAATATTGTCAAACTTTTAATAAAATTTTCAAAATTATGACGATATTGAAATTTTTTTCAAAAATTTTTAAAAAATTTGACGTTTAGAAAAAAAAATCTTCAAGATCTTCGAAATTTCGTGTATTATCATTTATATTTAGGGGCAAACGGGACGAATCTTTCTCGTACGACGTTAATAAATTGTCAAATATAACGAAAGAAATCGGGACGAGGATAATTTCACGAAAAAAATAAATAAATAAATAAATAATGCGCAGTCGTCCACACTATCTTCTTTTTCTTCTTCATCTTTTTTTCTCCCTCCTGTTTTCCGGTCCGTTGCTCACGCAATCACTGTTATCCTCTCTCTAGACGTCGAGCATTTCCCTTCGTTTAAACCGCTCTCTCCTTCTTCCTGTACATACATACATATATATATATATATGTATATTTATACAGAGAGCTTTCCCTATACATATATTCTTGGTTTAAATTCAAGTTCGCCGGACTGAGACTGGGAGTCGCGCTCGAGCTACTGTGCACAGAGCTCTGTCGCGATCGTTGTATACCCAACAGCTTATACATATACATAAGCAAAGAGTAGACCAACCTATATCGAGAAGGGAATAAGATCGAGTACCACACTTCTACACATATATATATATATGTGTGTGTAGAAGTGTGGTATATATATATATAGAGAGAGAGAGAGAGAGAGAGAGAGAGAGAGAGAGAGAGAGAGAGAGAGAGAGAATATGTAGAGAATATGTAATATATATATATATGCATATTCTCTCGTCGGTTGTGAAGCGCGGTTAGCCAAGTCTGGAATGAGTTTGGCCGGTCTTCGGGGTAGTTTCGTGGACCGATCTTGGAAGACGGGGAGTAGGTACCAAACATGAGTAAGAAAGAGAGAGAGAGAGAGAGAGTGAGGGTGAAGCTGGAGAGGGAGAAAGGGGAACGGACGAGGACGCGGAGGCGCGAGTATAACACAGGAGTAATAGCGAGAGGAAAAGCGCCTCGAGCGTGGGCTGATGGGGGTTGAGAGATTCGAGGATTCAAGAGTCAGAGGTCGCGGGATGAAAACCTCTTTCTCTCTCTCTCTCTCATCTATATATATATATATACACATGAGAGAGAGAGAGAGAGAGAGAGAGAGAGAGAGAGAGAGAGAGAGAGAGAGAGAAATAAATATAGTGGCTAGGTACCTACAGCTATTCTCTCGCGGTACAGGATAAAAGAGGGGTGCAGGGGGTGGGGGGTGGTTGAGGGTCGAGGCTTGAAGATTGAAGGGCGGGGGAGAGAATTCTGTAAATTGAATGCGCCTCTGCTAGTTATACGTTACCGGGGGTAAAATCCGTGAGGGACTCGCGTATACTCGCGAAAACTCTCACCCTCCTCGCCCTCTACTCACCCTACTACCGCTCGTAGCCGCGAGAAGACGACTTCCTCGCTTTCATGGCTCGTCGAGGAATCGAGTGAATGGCGCAGATTCTATTATAGACAAGGATGAAACGAGAGAAAAATCGTGGCGTAGAAAGATATAGACGTATATAGATATATGTATGTATGTATATATATATATATATATACAGGTTTATATATGTATATATTTGTTGAGTAAAGAGAGTAGGATCGAGGGTGGTCTAGCCACTTGGCCAATGCCATTTCCATGCATTATGCATTCTCCGGCAAATTGTGTTATTTGTACTGTGTGTGCTCTGTCGCTGCTTCGCCGTACTTTCTACCCCGCTAGTTCCCAACCCTCTCTCTCTCTCTCTCTCTCTCTTTCTCTTTCTCTTTCTCTCTCTCGATTGTACCACTGGCGTACTGACTTTGAGATACCTACACGTGTATGAGGAATTCACCGTTAAGTCGTCTAGTATTTTGTTCTTTTTTCTTCTTTTCTTTTCAAGCTTCACGAATGTTTCTCATTCGTCGATTTGCAAATACCACTCGACAGAATTCTAACGAATTTCTATTGCGGAACGTTTTTCTTCCTTTTTTTTTATTTTTACGATATAATGAAAAAATTGACAGAAATATACAACAATTTATCATATTTTTATTACGCGTAATGTTTATCTAAATATTAATTAAAACGTAGCTGTTGATTATATTTAAAAATTGACAAATTAAATATTTAAATGTAACGTCGCTACGTATTTTACTCAAAAATTTTAAAATATTAAAATATAATGTAAAAATTAAAAAAAAATATTCATATATTGACAAAAAGTATTTTCAAGCTGTACCAAAAATTAGCAGAGTGTTAATAAAAAATAATGAATTTCTGGACGAAAGTGCACATTTAACGAGGAATGCCCCATATATGTATATAGCCATGAAGAGAGAGGAGGGAGTTTGAGCTGCTGAGAGAGTCACGTCACCAAACGAAAGAGGATCTAACCGATTCATTTACCCGATAGAGTTACTACACGTTTATACCAACACACACACCCACACACACACATACATATACAGCATACACGCTAATATACATATAGATAGCCCTACAAAACCCAAAGAGCACTTGGACATTTATTCTCCCTCTATATCTCGACAGTTCCACTCGTCTCTTTCGCTATCAAGAAACTTACACACGCACACAAGCTCACAAAACATACACACATATATAATGGGATACATAATATAGGGAATATGTACATAGTTTTGCCACGGGGGAAAAAGACGTATAATATATAGGTTGGCGAGCAGAAGAAACACTTGGCAAAGGGAAACGATTCTTTGCGGACTTACATATATATATATATATATATATATATATATCAACGTATATATTACTATAAGAATCGTAACATACTCGTAAATGTTAGAAGCATATCGACAAATGTCACGTTGCGTGTGCCAAGAGTTTACTGAACTCTTTTAAGCCAGCGTGAGATTCGAACGTACATGGACGTACATCTACGCTCTTATCATATAACTATATATATATATATATATATATACACACACACACATATATATATAAGCTTTGCGTTTCGAAGCACATATATATCCCTCTCGTTATGCAGTCGTGTTTCGAGGTCGATGGCCATCGACCAACTATTCGAGTAGGTACACCTCCGAATATATACACACACATACATATATATATATAAATCTATCGTATACACTTTTGCAAATGTGCATGCGCGTGGACGAATGATAAAAATTGTTCAGGCTGGAAAAGTGTACTCTGACGAGCACCCGTGTTCAACCATTCCTACTTTTCTCTCTCTCTCTCTCTCTCTCTCTTCTCTTCGTCAACCCCCTACCCCCTTAAACAAGAGGACTCCAGGTGAATTAAAAAAAAAATGTTTCCACTGTTGCGAGCAGCACGCGATGCACACACGTACAGATAATATATACATATAACAATCAGCGATCATCAGCACAAGCTCTCGGCGATTCTCTTTAAACTCATTCATTTACCGGCTCATCGATCGCTTTATCCCGAGCTCCACCCTCCCATCATCCTCGAGCCCTCCTCATCCTCCGTTCGACCAATTTTTTTTTCCCTCTCGAGCACGCGATTGTAAAAGCGATCCGAATTCAACTCGTCGCGATATACGGTACGTGTTGAGAGGGTTGCCGGGTGGGCAGGTGGAAGAGAGAGAGAGAGAGAGAGCGTGGCAACGAGGGGGATGATTTTTTTTTCTTTTTTTTTATATTCGAATTGGGAAAATCGGACTTTTTTTAGGGTATAGTTGGATAAAGGATCGCGGTCCTTGTGATGAGAAATTTATTCATTCGAATGGACCCGAGCGAATGGGCACAAAGGGGGGTGTCATTTTTTTCTTTCTTCTTTTTTTATTCCGACGAATCTCTCTTGTAAACGTGTGATAAAAAAATTATTCTCACGGTCTCGTTATTATTTCGTACGAAAGAAGTCGAGGATGTAGCGAGATTGTTTTCTTCTTTTTTGTTTGTTTCCTTTTTTTAAGTTTGTAATCGTAAACTTACAACGTTTTATTTATTCGACTACACGGAGAAAATTTCTTATTAATTTTTATGGTGAAATCTCGGTAAAAATTACATTAAAAATTCCTTCCGTGTATTTAATGCGTCGAGCCACGAGATACACCGAGTTTTTATTTTTCGAAAAATTGTTGTCGTGATTATTCGTTTTTTTCGTGAGTAAACGAACGAAAAAAAAAGAATAGTTTTAGAAAAATTGGCACGGAGCCTTCCTTGGCCAGAAACCCCCCCGCTCTGCCCCCTGTTTTGACCGAGTCTCAGCCGGTGGATAAATATATTATAGGAGGGAAAAAAAAAAAAACGTATAGACGTGTGTAGCCAGGTCGGCGGCGTATATTTTTTTTCTTTCTTCTTTTTTTCCCCTCGAGCGAGGTTCACGCGCTCTTCACGAGCGTTCTCAATCGGCCCGTGTGTACCGCGGGAATATAAAGCAAGAAAAAGGCGGAAGGGCGATTTTCCCCGGAATAGAGAGACGCGCGTGACGCCACCGTACTACCCCGGCGTCTTATTCGCTATTCGAGAGGGATGAAAAGAAATGGAGAGAGAGAGAGAGAGTGAGTGAGATAGAGAGACAGAGAGAGAAAGAGAGAGAGACAGAGACAGAGAAAAGATTGACACTATAGCCAGCACCCTCCTACTTATAGCGATAGGCTATAGAAAAATTTTCCCTGCGGAATAATATTTTCTCTATTTTTTTTATAAATATGTAATAAACTTTTTCTTTTTTTTATCCAGATATCTGTATTTTATTTTTTTTACTGAATTTTAAATCTCGACACGTGTACGATATTCGTGGTACGGACACGTTCTCTTCGACCGTCGAGTTCATTGGTGGTGAAAATAAAAAAATTCTTCCGATTGCTCGCGATGGAAATGACGTATATCTCTCCTTCTTCGCACGTGCGTATAAATAAAAAAAATGGAGACGAAAGACAACGGTTACGCTACATAAACGCTCCGCGAACGAACGTGGCCGGATGTTACCGCGGTTATACCACTTTTTGCGGCGCCTACCACCCTTTCTCTTTTTATTTCTCTCTGTCTCTCTCTCCCCTTCTTTTTCTCTCTCTCTCTCTCTCTGTTTCTGCATATGTGCAAAAAATATACGCCTTGATGTCTCCCGCTTGTCTGATCTACGTTCCGAATAAGCTGAAAACCAGCTGTGTGGCTGTGTGTCTGTCTATGTATATGTATGTGCGTGTGTATTTATTTATATATATATATATATATAATATCCCAGCTATAAATAAATGTTAAAACCCTCGGTCGTATATTTTTTCAAAAATCCCTTTTAAATAAAAGTGAATTTCGTTTAAAATAAAGAAATGTGAAACGGTAAATTCGCGATACGGGGCAAAAAAAAACGATACGGAAAATAAATATTAAAACGTGAAAAAATAAAATTGTTCATCGGCGTCCAAACGAAGCTCGGGGTAGTAGCTGAGTTTTAAATCAAGAGATTAAAAAGCGTTTTTGCAAGAATTGCGAAAATACAACCGAAAGATTAATTACACACATATTTATATATGTGTGTGTGTGTAATATTTATTACTATATATATATATATTATATGCTGAAGACAGAGTAAGCATAATATTGCCGTAGACAGTAGCAGCAAGGAGAGATAGAGAAGCGGTTGTAAATCCGTGCATTATATATTACATGGAAGCCAATGAGAGTAAGAGAGAGAGAGAGGGAGGGAATCGTGATGTTCACCATTCGTTACGGGCCAGTAGCGAGTTATCCAGCTGCGCCCTTTGGAACTTCTAGGGCAAAGAGAAAAAAAAACAAGTTTCTTCTTCTTCTTCTTTCTATCTCTCTCTCTCTCTCTCTCTCTCTCATTCACTTTCTTCTAACGCGAGAGCTTTTTCTTCGAAAAGCGAGAGAACCCATTCTCCATAATTTGTGGACCGACCAGTAAATCAACGATATTTATACGACATATATATTACACGCACTCCGAAAGATCCGAGCAATCTCGTGATACGGAGTGATAGTGTGTGATTTGATTTTTCATGCGGGGAAAAAAAAATGGCCGTCGAGGTCGTTGCGGTAAGACTATCTCACGCAACTCTTAGCCCTCTTCCCCTCTCCGTACAGTGAATCCAGAAGAAGCCATTTATTTCTACGACGATATCAATGGCATGACCGAGGGTGTTGAAAAAAAAAAAGAAAAAAAAAAGACACTATTTCGCCCGGTCGCGTTACATGCGAGCTAAGAATATCTTCGCTCGTATCATTTTTCATGGGTCGTAAAATATCTTACGTTTCAAACTTTCTGACCGAAGAATTGTTTAGAAAAAAAAAAACTATATTTTTTTTATAAATAAGTAAGAAATCCGTCGTATTATTTATTCGACGAATTCAAACAAACGCGTAATTATCCATTCCATTATGTCTTTTTTACAGTTAAAACATAGTCGTGTAAATTAAAATTTGTTTCATTCTATTTTCGGTTCATTATGTAAAACCTAATGAAACTTTAAATCATAATTTGTTCATATTTTTTTAATTTTTCTCTTTCTCACTTCTCGCTCATTCGTCCGATTTCTCTCTATCCGTTCAACCCCATGGGCCATTTTACCCCCCGCCACATATATTTCTCTTTCTTCTTTCGGGCGAGACTTTGACCGAGTTATCGAAGCGCGCGGGCATTCACAAACGCCTCTGTACCATGTGTAACCAGAGCTCTGTACTACGTACTATATATATATATACACAAACCCAGAAATATATATATACATATATATATACACAAAAAGCCAGAAAAGTGCATCTGTGCTTTGGACGAAAAAGATATCGCCTTTAGAGGTTATGTGATGCGCCGCGTGCCGCGAGCGAGAGAGAGATTGCGCACTCTCCCCCCCACCACTCGGCTCTACTCCATTCCGCCTCCTCGCACTCTCTCGCTCTCGCTCGTTTCACTATGAGACTCGTCTACGAGAGCGCGAGCACCTAGCTAGGACGCGACCGTGCGCAAAATTTGAAAGAGAAAACGGACGTGACCCGTGCATCTATCCGTAAATAGACTGCCGGCTCTCTTTGCCAGTCCATGTCCATATACACCTAGCTATATATGCGCGAAAGAGAGAGAGAGAGAGAGAGAGAGATAGAAAGAACGAGAGAGAGAGAGATAGAAAGAACGAGAGAGAGAGAGAGGGCTTTGTTGCATCACGGCGAATAAAAGTGTGCAGTGTGGAGTGAAACAGCCGCCGCGGGGGTAAATCGTATATATCTGTCTCCCTCGCTCTATCTCTATACCTTTATACCTTTGTATATGCATATATTTATAGCTATATGTATACATATCCGTACAGTGTATCTACATAGATATAAAATAGTCTTTTTCTCACGCCCCGTTTATCCAGTCGAAACGTTTTCGTATCGACTCTCTCTCTCTCTACCCCCTTGCTCCATTCCATCCTCGGGAGCATTTATTCTATTTTTTCACGTGACTCACACACACAGATACACGGTGCGAAGATCTTTTGCCCATGTATATATATATATATACGCCGTGTATCATTCGTGGAATAAAAGGCGATGCTCTTTCCACGGGAATGGAATCGATGCACATCCCTATTGGCTTCCGCACCTCTATATTGGAAAAGATTTCACGCCGATTACTCTACATCTCTAGATATATATGTGTGTGTGTGTGTGTGTGTGTGTGTGGGTGTGTGTGTATAGATAGAATGCAGAGTAATCGACGTGAAATCTTTATATATATATTTTTTTTGCAGCTTTGTATTTATATATATATATGTGTAGGTGTGTCCTATTACTATATCGATGTGTTGAAATTCAAGCGTGAAAAAGATCAGGAAAACTGCTACGGCGTGTTGTCTCGGGGGATAGAAAACTCGCACTCTCCACGATAGGATCGCGATTGCTGTCAGTTGGGTGTGGTTCACACAGTTTTCGAGGTCGGGGGAGAGTTGGTTTTTTTTTCTTTCTTTTCTCAGCTTCTTTTGTTTACCGGGGAAAAACTGAGAGTCAGCCCGATAGACAGCCCCCACAGGAAAAAGGAGGAGGATACCAGACGTCGTTCCAAGTTGGAAATGAATCGGAAATTCCCTAGCGCCTCGACCATCCTTCGAACCCTTCACTCTTTTTACTTTTTAATCGATGATTCATAATGATAATTATCGAGATCGTGTAATATTATTTTGTTGGAAATTGACGTTTGCTCGTTACCGAGGAAATGGAACCTATCCTATATTCGTATATTATTTCCTAATTATATTGAAGGGAATAGTTTCAACTTATATGTAAATTAGGGTAAGTCCGGGTATTATGGCCTAGGTCGCCAATTTAGCCCACTGCTATTCCTCCGCAAGTAACCAACATTAGCGTAAAACAGACGTGCAATGTTTGAGCAACCCTACCCCTCACCTCCTCAGTGAATTTGTGCGGGCGGCGAGATCACGTGGGTTTTGTGCAGGCAGTGATTCAAAATTGGGTATTTTGATGTTATTTTGTGGAAAGTTTCAACCATTACAGTTACTCGAAATGGGAATTTGTGTTTCGTAGGCAAACCATTAATCTATAGTCTGCTGGCAATTTTGTATACAAATTGTTCATTGGTCTTTAGTTTAGACCTTCTTTGTCAAAAACATTCCTGCGGCCAATATGGCCCACCAGGTATGCGGTGGGCTATATTAAGATTCCATATTATAGGAACCCGTTGCGAGCCGTGTGGCGGCTGATGAAGAGATACCTATCTTAACAGACCAAGTAAAACCTTCACCTGTAAGGTCTGATCAAATTATGGTTCCCGTCACGATGTCTCCAAAGCCGTCTGTTTCCACAGATAAAAACTTTATAACATCATTCCAATTGTCCCTGATACCAGAAATAGCGACTAGAAAACCTAGTAACCGAGGCAGAAAGACTGCTAAATCGGGTTACTGAGTTCATTTCCGTACAAAAAAGAATTGCAAAATTCGTTAAAGAAGAGAAACGAAAAATTTAATAAATCTACTATGGATAAGAGCGAAAAACACAAAGGTAAAGGGTAAAAAGACAAAGCCAAAAACAAAGAATGTACAAATATCTAGGGCGGATAAAGAAAATAAATCTTTGTACGAGGACAGCTCTGACGAAAGTCCAGATAGATGCAATGATTCAGACGCAAAGCCCGTGTATTGTGACTCTCTCTATTCTAAGGACAACAGAGGTGAATCTTGGATTCAATGCCTATGTTTTAGGCCATAGGCTCACGAAAAATGCTCAAGGGCATTTTGCTCCGCAAAATAACGAGCCAGTTATTATTTGCTCTGGCGGCTAATATGGGCCATGACATTTACGGGCAATACGACCCTACGCCATAATAGCCAAGCAAGTTCAGAATTCAACGATTCTGCACTTTTTCGAAAACTTACATTTTCAGTTATTATTTCAAAATATATTGCCTTAAGCTTTTAATTACTGATTACCAATAAGTTCAACAAGTGACATGACCAATAAAAATTGCTGGATCTCGTATAGTTCGAGTTTTATTGCAAAAAATGGTTATGGGGGGGCCATAATACCCAGCCTTTCCCTACACGTAGAATTAAAGTGGTAGTATTGTTTTTATGCGCCAGCCAGTAGTGACCTAGCGGTCACCGCTCCAAGTAGTGGTAGCGCGAGCGATCGGTCATCAGCAGAGTGGTGCGTCGAGCACGTAGCCGTCGCTATCGGTATTAACAAAATGGCTTCAATTGGTATGTTCGCAGGGTCAAGGGACGAGAGCCACGAGGAGATCATATGGAATGGCACCACGGCTACCCGAGTACACGGCATTGCCGATCGTCGTAGCGCTCCTGAGTCTTTCAACAACGAGCGTGTTATCATCGGGTCTCTGTCCACCACGTTGCCATTGCGAGGACGAGTATCTTCGTGCGTCCTGTTCCTACGCGGGTCTCGATGTCGTTCCGATCCAGCTAAATCCAGAAATTCAACACCTCGATCTTTCCGGGAATCGGGTCGCCAGTCTTCACTTGACTTTTGGCTTCTACGACAATCTCGAGAGTCTCGATCTAAGCTCGAATCTCATACACAAGCTCGGCAGCGAGAATTTCGTTCTACAGCGACGTCTCGTTACACTGAACGTCAGTAACAACGCGATAAGGTCGCTGGCGAAGAATGCGTTGAAGGGTCTAACGTCGTTGCGGGAGCTCGATCTCAGCAACAACAATATAACCGACATAGACGAGCAGGCGTTTCGCGAGACCAGCGAATTGGAATTTCTAAATCTCAGTGGAAATTCGATAACGAGCCTGCCGGACGGTCTATTGAGGAATCTTCACGATATAAGAAGTCTCGTGCTACGAAGAAATTCGTTGCTCGAGATGCCATCGAGCAATCTTCTGATAGCGCCGAGTCTCGAGGATCTCGATCTCGCCGATAACCTTATACAGGAGATCGACTCGAATTCACTGCCGACCCTAAGATCCCTCGTATCTCTCAATCTCGCCAACAACGTTATAAGAAACATCGCCGAGGACGCTTTCGAGAATCTTCCCGGTCTCGTTTATCTCGATCTCGAGGGTAACAATCTAACTACCGTACCGACCGAATCGCTCGCGCGACTAAGCGTACTCGGTAGCCTCGGTCTCGGACGCAATCCGCTCAACGTCATCGAGACCCTCGCGTTCAGAAATCTCTACGAGCTCAAAACGCTGGATCTTCGCGAATGCACGATCACGAGGATACAGCCACGCGCCTTCGGCGACAACGTCAATCTCGAGAGAATATCGCTCGACGGTAATCACGATCTCGTCGAATTGCCAGCGAGAATTCTCTACAACGCGAGATATCTCAAGTGGGTGTCGTTGCGTAGATGTAGCTTGAAGAGTCTTCAACCGACGCACTTTCCCGTCGACGGTCTCTCGGTACTACGAGTCGGTGGTAATCCATTGATTTGCAATTGCTCGGTACATTGGCTCTGGAACGTGATACACGCCGAGGAGGTTAGAAACGAGACGCGACTCGAGCTCGACAGCGACGACATCGTTTGCGCCGACGAGGAGTATCTGGGCAAACCACTCGTCTCGTTGTCCGAAAGTTCGCTGCGCTGCCGTCTCAGTCCTCTGTATCTGTCGCTGTCGGCGATTGGCTGTTTAGCAGCGACAGCGACGATCCTCGCTCTCATAGCTTACGTGACTCGAGCCAAAAGGAGAAAGAGACCTGTTTACGTGCCGCCCAATAGGCCCGAGCTTCTCGTCTACGTCGGACGAAGTCCCGGCGAGGCCGACAAGAATCCCGAATCCTACAGCAGACGTCTAATAGCGCGAAACGACGAGGTACTTTACGATCTACCGCGCGGCAAAACCGCTCTCGAGTCGTCGCCCCATCGTTTCAACGACTCGCTACCCGATCCACCGAGCTTCTATCAAACCTCCCATTATCCGAGTATCAATGCGGGCGACGCGTACAACGAGACTTACCGACCGAGAAACGAGGATCGCTACGATCAACAGTTCCGGCGAAACGACACAGATGTCGGTGTGTACGCGGTGGCTGACGTTACGTCGCTACGAGACGCCCCACCCGAAGTTATGTCGCTATACAGAATGCAGAGTCCGAAGCCGAGCCAAAGATCGAGAATTCATCAGCAGCAACGATTGCCCTGTACGAACGGTGATTACGATTACGAGTACGAGTACGATTGCGAATACGAGAGACCGAGTCTACCGGAAAAACCGCACGTAGTATTCGTTTGAGGATAGCTCAACGGGAATGAGAGATGAACTTATTTGCCAAGGGAGGGAGCCACTGGTGCGTTAGCGTTTGTGTTTTTTATATTCCGTTTTATTTTGCCGGCGAATAAGCGTCGTCTATGGGCGTGCAGTGTATCGCGAGAGAGAGAGAGAGAGAGAGAGACTTTCAGTTCGTTGGATGTGTACATATAACCGCAGGACCGATAGCCACGAGTGTGCGTTTCTGTGTGTATGTGCCTTAAGGCTTTGAGCGATCGAGAAATCTCGATTCGGCTTTTCGCCCCCATACCTCCTCTCGCTCCTTTTAAACCCCACCGAAACCCTTCCTCCCCTCGGTTTGTCTCTCACAAAATTCGCCGGTCGGTACACCGTTGGACCTCGGGAATGTAATATGCCCGAAAACGTGTTCTCTGGTCCAACGCGATTTTCCTTGAGAAAATCGTCGATCCAAGACCAACCAGCGACGCCATCGAAGCGGAATGCAGAGGAGACTTTGCTCGAGCTTGCACAAAGTTTCGTTTCGTCTACCCCACCCTACCTTCCCTCTCGAGATGTGGGTCCGATATTGAGTACTCGAGTAGTAACGAATTCGAACGAAAACTCTGTGGAGGTAACGTGCTCTTGCGGCATTGTTCTCGTACATTATACATACATATATTTATATGCTCGTCGTTATAAGCATTTCAGTCTCGCGTTTCGCAACGCACGGCAACCACAAAATGGCGCTCTCTCTCATGTAAACTTTGTTCCCAGTGCCAATGAATATTTATATATTATACACGTGAGTGTGTGTGAGTGTATGTCTGTGCGCGCGCATAAGAAAAAATGGGAGAACAAAAGAAAAAAGTAGTATTACTGGGTAATACCTGCACGAATGTCGCGCCGATCGAAACTTCGAATTTAATATTACACTGATAATGCGGGTAATCGAATAAGAGGAAAGAGAACACAAATGGAAAAAAAAGAAGAAAGAATGGAAGAAAAAAACTTTGTCGTAAAGGGAGTATAAAACACTTGTATTATTAAACTTAGATTAATCGATTTAGAACGTAAGGCCATGAAGCGTATACGCGAACGAGAGTATAAAAGTCTTCCGAGATTGTGTAAGCGCGGGGTGAATTGCAGCGGTGACTGACCGGTCGAAAAAAAATAAATTATTTTACGGACGACGATGTTTCGTGAATTATATGACGAGAATTCGAGGTTCAACGAGACCGAAAAATTACGACGGGTTCTTCTATGAAAATATATTGTTGTTGTTTTTTTTTATTTATTTTTTTATTTTGACTCGAGTCAATCACCGGTAAGACCACCCTGTAGCCAAGGAATCATTTTCGACCACATTAAAGCGACCAGTAATCAAACAGCGCGACGATTAAAAAATAATAACGAGGGTGACTCTCGGTCGTCCCTTAGACAGCACCAAGAGAGACGCTTTTTCGTTTCGTCTCTTCAAAATTTCACGGCTCGTCGCCAAAATAAAACAATCGTTTCGTTTATTTTATCATTTTCCAACAATTTTGTCTTTATTCTCGAAGCTCGCGCGAGATTTCGAGTCTTGTAAAACGGAAGAGGCGAGCGAAAAAGAAAACTATAATTTGGGGAAACGTTATGTGAGAGAAACGAGCGTTAGCTCAAGCCCGCGGGAGAGGGTGCGAGAGAGAGAGAGAGAGAGAAGAAGAGATGTTCGAGATACGGATATGGGGACGCATCGGTTGGCCAATGCCATTGCCCGGATCGAGGGAGTGCCAGGGCCATAAAAAAACGGGACGAAAAGGAGCAAAAGAAATAACGGGAGAAAAAAAAATATTTCTCGTCGCGCGCGCGAAAATCTCGAGCATTCGACAAACGACCCGGAACGTGAGTTCGCGATACCGGAAGCTCCGACGACGAAGGAGAGGGCAGAGATATGGTTCGCGCCCAGGGCGGCCTCTGTCGTGAGACGCGCGAAACAGTGACGAAGATAGAAATAAAAAGAGAGACAGAGAGAGAGAGAGATAGAAGAAGAGAGAACGGTTGGGGTCGAGGACCGGAACAAAAGCAGCGTATTGTCGGATTCCCATCAACCCCCGCGACGTAACTCGTATAGATGGTTCTTGTTGCACTGGGAGGCTCGGAAATCATTTTCCCTTGAAAAAAGAAAACTCTCTCCCTCTCTCTCTCTCTCTCTCTCTCTTTTCATTCGACAGTATCGCGTCGCGGAACGGAATCGAGACGACACCTTTAAATCGAAGCAATAAAATAAATAAGATTCGTCATAAGGATTAAACACTACACACTATTACACGCGATATGAATCTAACTATTATCGTATTTTTCGCATATACATTATCCACGATTTATACACAAAATACCGATTATACATACACACATTATATATACCTATTGTATACATATATTTATTTATTAATTTACGCGATGTTACGTTTGGAACGAGATGTTACGTTTTGAATGTGGGACCGATGGAAGAAGAGTACGAATAAAAAGTATGTATGTTTCGAACAATGTTAAAAAAAAAAAAAAAAAAAAAAACGAAAAGAAACGAGCCTGTCTCGACACCGAACGACGAAGCGAAGACGACGCGGCGCTTCGTACGCCGTGTGAGAACCGCTGACAGCGCCACGTTGCGCTCGCCTCAGCGGCCACCTTTTGTACTAATTTATTAGTGACTTGACGAATCCAGAGCAACTGTGCGATCGGTATATCGATGATTAACTTTATTTTTAAATGGAAATACTTTCTTAATATTGCGATATTAATACGACTAATAATAATTTGTTTATTTTAACGCGAAAAATATGTCGCGATGGCGTAGAGCGTCGCAGTTACTTACATGGCGTACGAGGAGCGATTAAACAAGAAAAAACAAACGAATTACGACGTTGGAGCAACGAATCGTAAGAAAAATCGGGGTCGACGCGTGGAGCAAAGAGAAGGCAACACCCCTTTTCTCATCTGCTTGGCTCAAGATCACCGGGAGAGCTCTTAAATATTTCGCTTCTCCGGAGGCCCCGCCGGTTGTAACCCCTCGAGTTTTCCACGACCCCGTACACGGGGTTAACCGTGGATTTCTCGGTGGCACTTTGCCCGGGCTAGTTAGTCATGGCTCTTAGTCATGCTACGTGCATCTTATGTTAGAAGCCATGCCCGAGGTACGACCAGGAGAAAGAGAATTAGTAGTTATGGCGGGTGGGTAAAAGAAGACGAAGTGAAGAAGAGGAAGGAGAAAGCAGAAAAAGGGTCGAAGGAAATGGAAGGAAAACGCCGTGGGCTAAAAAGTCTTTTTTTACCTTGTCTCTCTTGTGTACTAAGGAATATGTCTCTCCCTTTCTCTCTCTCTCTCTCTACCCCTTACTCTTTTTCCCTCTCTCTCTCTCTTGCTTCCTTTTTGCCGTTGTATTCTGCTTAGTTTCACGTGTAGTATGCCTCAGCCTCGCGTTCCCTTGTCATTGCTCCACGAAATATTTCTTCTCGACTATCTATTTAATGCTCTTTAAGCGTACCGCCGGTTGGTCGCTATTTTTGTATACGTCGCTCTGACATCGCGTATGTTTATGCATATATATATTGTGTGTATGAGACGTTCTCTATCAACTGGACCTTTGATATTGTTTCAAATCCCGCCAGTTTAAAAATTTCTTTTCGCCTACTAATTGCTTTTATCGTTTATTTCTTTGCAAACATTCTAAATCCTACAAAGTCTGTTCTGACTGAATAATTCAAGTCTCGAAAGAAAAATATGTTTTGTAAACGATTGGTCGAAAAATTGAAATTATTTCAAGAAGATTTAGTACTTATCGCTCCAATGGCCACCTCTTTTTTGTGTTATATCCGCGAGGTTGAAAAAGAATGATCTCGTTGACAAAGAATTCCTCGTACATACGTCGCTGGGTATATTCCTGGTCGCATAACTCTGTCCGATTCTCATCGTCGCGGTGGTAGCGACACGCGCGAGATGTGTAAAATACATAAAGGGGAAGGGAGAAAAGAGACCACGTGCCCCAAACATACACATGTCTCAACTCGATGTATCTGTCTTGTCCGAATTAACTGTCTGTACTCGTCTTCGTACTCGATAGACCCATCTGTATCCGCAAGCTACTATTAACTTCCCACTTCTATATCTATGTACATAAAATATTACATTTGCACGTGCCGTTCGACGCCACCCCAGAACTCTTTTTTTTGTACGAGCCAAATCGCTTCTTTTTCATTTTCTAGCCTTATCGAGGAAAAAAAAATGATCAAAAATGTGTCCCACATGTTTTAAAATGTAAACTATCACTAATGATATCCAACCAAAACGAACTACCACCCCTCTCTTCCTCATCGTACTCGAGGCTCTCGTGTGTGTACAATTTTTGTAAATCTGTTTATATCGTTTCTTCTTTCATTTCCGTTTTGCTCAACTTCCGATGCGAGTCACGATTGGGACCAACCGCTGATCGGACAGCGTACCCGTACCGCTCTTCGGTTTCTCCTATACTCGATCGTTACATTTTTTAAACGTTCTTTCGTTGAATAAAAAAAAAATTGTTATTCAAGTCGCGCTATTTTTTATCGTTGAAGCCGAGTCCGGCGATTAATTGATCTCATCCGCAATTTTTTTTCGCATCGATGGTCCACCCTGGAAAATCCAGAGCCCATCATCCCTCACCTCGAATGAATATTGTCCAATGTAACGATTAATGGAATGCGCGAAATTTTACTTCGTGATGAGTCACGCGAATTATTAATCGAGCGCGGTAAACGCGTACCGACGCAAAAAGGAACTTTCGATCCACCGAGGTGATTAGCGAACGAAATATTAAAAAAAAAAAAAAAAAAAAAAAAAAACATTCTTCGTCCAACATCCATCAAAGTGGAAATCGAGGCCGTCCTTTTTGCGCCTAAAAACCCTATGCCAGAATATTTTAAGTAATCCTATATAAAGATTTCGTACATTGCTAATGAAAAAAAAAAAAATTAAAAATAACAAAAAAAAAATGAAGAAACAAAATAACAAAAAACAAAATAATGTTCAAACTTGTAATAAAATTATATTGTATATTGAGTAATTGAGACGCATCGGTGTTTGTATGAATGTACCTCAATTTTTCTTTCCCCACGGTAATATTACCTTGTAATTTCCAACTGTGTTACGTTCGCTTTTTTCCACATGTGTCGTTTATCCTTGTTAATAACGGTGTTGGGCAACTAATGGACTCGGCGTATCGCCAATGATCAATTACAATCTCGATCGTCACTTATCCGCGATTCATTGTTGCTACATCGTGGTAACTAGAATTGATTTCAAATCGATCATTATTTTGTGAAATTGTAACGTGTCGAAGATCTATTGAAATAATGAATAACCGTCTAATTGTATGACATTTAGAATCCGTTGCTAACTTTCCGTTGAATCGAAATTTAATAATTCGAATTAACTTTAAACTACGATTATGATATAAAATTGTGTTCAGGCTCTGTTCGAATGCGACAATTAATCATTATTGCCCAACACTGAGTTACGAGTACGTTAAATGTTTTATTGTATTGTTCGAGATGAAAAAAATGGTTTCAGGCTCCAGCACGTATTCCGGCGTGTCAAAGTTCAATCCCGACAGCTGATGTTGCTTTTCATATTTATTGGACTCTTGATTTTTAGCGAGCCATCTCAACATCGTTGTTCTTCTTATAGGACGAAATTCGTTCAGAAATAAACTTATAATTACCATACCCTCAAATATCAGGAATTCGCTCATCAGATTTGATGCTTGTGAATTCGTGCAGGTAAGAACGTAGTTTAAGTTCAATCTGTCAAGAAACGTTCCAACGTCGGCCATTTTTTTCAACACGTCAGCCGAGGCGAACAAGTTACAAAGATTCGATAAAAATGTAACTAAATAAACATCTCCCCTCCTTTCTAGTCTCCGGATAGACTGTCGGAACGAAATCAACGAAAACTTGGAAAAGTTTTGAATATTTTAATTCACGAATACGGATGAAATTCGAAAAAGAACGTTAGGGATGAAAGAAGTTGTTGACACAGAATGCGAAATTGCCCTAGGGATATATGCATTGTTATACGTAATACAATCAGGCCAAGCGTAGAAGCGCGGAAGTGGGAGATACTAAAAGTGCCTTAGTTGGTTCGAAGATGGCGCAGTTTACTCCTCATCCGAAGAAAGATTGCGCGAAGAGCTTCGATCCGATAATATCGAGGCCGGACTATGAGAAAATAACGCAACAATAGCGAGGATATATATAGAGGAAAGGAACTATCACTGAGGAAGGCTCCAGTTAGATAAAGAGAGACGATAATACTATAGAGATTGGGAAAAGTAAACGTTCTGCTATAACGTTGCGGAAGTGTTCCCATTTCCCATTTCGTGGGATAACGAAAATCGTTTATTCGCGACGAAGGGAGGAAAAGCCGTATACGACATAAAGATTCGATGGAAAGCTTTGTCGCGTCTTCGGAACCACAATGAGAATCGTTTATTCAAAGCTCGGGATTCTGACAAAAGTAGACTTCGCTCCACCTAAGTTTGTTTTTCATTTTTCAACGTTTCTACAACTAGGTTAGAATAACATTTAAAACAGAATATATATTCCATATCGAGTCTCGTCGTTTTTGCACACGATTCACGTTTGAGCAACAATAGGAATCTAGCGAATTGACTCTGGCATGTTAAATATTTCAATGTCGCTCTTTTTACACGTGGGAAAACTTTCGACAGCGTCATTCGTCTGATGTTAACATTGTCGTATCAACTCGACGATACATACATACTTTCAAAATCGTTCTTGGACTACATCTGCATTATTAGTATACATATACTATGTGTCTAAGCGTCAACAGCTTTCTCTCTCTTAAACTGAAACGGCCCATCGGCTCATTTGGTGTATTTTGCGTGTCGTTCACGAAAGTACATAACACGGGATTAACGGAGAAAAGCGAAGAGAGTAGTGACCTTGCTTGCACAAAAAATTACAGCCCCCACCAGATGTCTGTGCCGCTCATTTTTACTTGCCCATTTCTCGTATATATAAGTTTGATACGGTAACGTTTGCCTAGCAGTAGAAGTCACTTATCCTTAATCGGCACTACTTCATTCGTTTAACAAACGGGAAAAACAGATCGACGACATGAAAATCGCACAGATTCTTATGTTAATCTTAGCCACGATCGGTTTTGCGATGGCTCGTACTCTCGAACGTGAGGAATATAGTTCGGAACCCAGGGACGAACTTGTCAACGACGCACGTGGCGCCATCTCGCTAGAGGCTCGGAAACACAAGCCATTCCACCATCTGTTTCTCCGTAAGTCGAAACAAACGAACAAAAAAGAACTCGCATGTCGAATTAAATAGAAAAAGGTAGAAATGAAAAAAGAAAACCGTCCAAAGTTCCGTTTAACAAAAATCGGTTTGTCTCTGGAATATTTCAGTCGAGAGGAAGTCCGGCTTCAGCAGCGTTTATGTTAAACCTCTTCATGGCATTGCGTGTAATTATTAGCTTCCAATGATAATGTATATCGCGATTTCTCGAATCTTCACAATTGTCGATCACTATGGCGAAGAGAATATTCGTTGAGAGCCTGAACAGGAATCGGAAGATAATAAATAATATGAACAGTAAATGTAGCGAAATCATCGTAATATACCTTCGCAGTTATGGGAGGACTTCAGAGTCTAGTCACCTTCGCTCTGATCAAGATCAAAATCGTCGTGGTAACCGTGACGGTTATCGGCTTTATACTCTTGGCTCTAAAACTCTTCAGTGTGCTCAAGTACACGGGTTATTTCTATAAAAACGATTATCCACCGGTTGGACCGCCGCCTCAAGCATTTCCCGGATATCCTGCTCCATTTCCGGAGTATTCGTCATCCCCTCATGATCACGATAATTATGGCCATGATTTATCCTACCCGGACCACTATGGGAGATCGTCGAAAGATGATAACGATACAGCCGGCTCGCCGCAATACCCCGAAAGGTAGGTTAGAAAAAAAATCTTACTTCGTGTAGTACAATCTGTATAATTCATATTTCATTAATCCGTGCCCAGGAATAATGACAAAAAAATGATATGCGATTATAAATTTCAATATACAAGCAGAATATCCGATCGGTCAAAATGTTTGCACTGTTCCCGTAGCGATTTTTTTTATGTGCGAAATCATCGAAGACCTTTTATTTTTGGCAATAATTATTCGATACAACATGATCCTCAAAATAGATGATGCTTCGAAACGTTGCAAAAAATATCATTTTTAAGATGCAAATTAGTGTTGCAAATTATGATTGCTCTTAAGGGCGAGAAAGATAGCTGCAAAACCAGAAAAACGATTAACACAATTCATTGTGCCTAATTTTAGCGCTATTTAAATTTCGGATCTTTATACGTCGGGATATTATTAATATGAAATAAATTGTCGCGAGATGTTTTAAATCGACGTATCCACTCGTTAAATCATAAACTTTGTTATAGAGTAGCAAAAAAAATTGTTCTACAACATTTAATTGTATGAATTACAGCTTAAACATGACGGAAATGATGTATTCCCTCATGAACGTGGATAAAGAAGATTGCCAAGCTCGTTTAATTTGTGAATTGGAGTTGATGCTGTCGAGATCACCGTTTTTCAATTCTTTACCAAGGTACGTATTTGCCGAGTCTCAAGATGGTCAATTATTTATTCCGACGTCAATCGTGTCTTTTTCCTGATTCATTAGAAACGATATTACGAGACAAGAACAAACAGGAATCAAAGATCGCAGCGAGGAATGCAAAGTGCGTTATACGAAGTGTCTCGGATCAACGAGAAAACGTTTTACTCGTCAAAGGAGAAAGCGTGCACTGGGAAGCGAGCGTGCTTGAACTTAAAATTGTTGAATTACGAGTTTATCAACTCGCATTGTGATATTTGTTGTCTGAATCCCAGGACAGGAAGAAGCGGATGCATAAAACGTTTCTCAAACATCCTTTCCAAGGATAATGTTCCGCCTCAATGAATAATTGTATTGTAAAAACTCGCGAGTAAAGGATAAAATCATAAATATAGCTCAAAATCAACTCGCGCCGCGCTGTAGAATTCTCCAGGCTGACCCGTTCTTCTGACCCAAGCGCCGCTCTTGAAATATCCCTCTTGCGACCATTCTTGCATTTGCTCGGTCGTGTGAGGACCGTTAACTTCAGCATCGTGGTTCTGAGACCACTTCAACTCCCACGTTACATTCTCATCTTCATCCCCTGGCAATTTATCATTCTTCGCTACTCCTGATTCCGTCGAGTTTGCGCCTTCGGTAGTATCGTCATCGTCAAATTTAGCCTTTTCTTTTGTGTCGAAATCATCTGCATACATGTCTAATTCCGTGTCGTGTTTCTCTCCTTTCTCGACCTGTGATAAAATTCTCATAAGAATTCATTCCCCTACCCCGAGTTTATGGACTAATTACAAAAAACAGAGAAATTATTTACCTTTTTTTTTATAAAGTCGTAGCTTTCTTGGTAAATATCCATGTTGCCTGTGCGTGTGAGAAGCTCGTTGGCAAGTTCGGTAAGTTTTATTATCTTCTCAGAATTGTTGTTGTTATCGGCCGATTCGCTACCTTCCTTTTTTTTCTTCCACCTTTCGGCAGTGGTCATTTTCTTTTTGCCTTTACCGAGCCTGCATAATGCTTTTGAGACAGTTTCACCCGACTGAAGATATTCTAATATTTGCTTGTATAATGGAGTCGGATCGAACAAAATGTCGGGCTCGTCTTCACTGTCGCTATCGGCGAGACCTTTCGTCCCATCGTCCGAGGCACTCTGCTTATCTCCAGCGGTTTTGGGTTTGACCTATTTAAGCAAGGTCATGTAAATCAGCGTTGCCCTTGACTCGTTGAATATAAATAAATGATGGAACTATAATCTTCAACGATCAAATAATAATTATCTAACAAACCTGAACCCAATTTATATTGTCCAACCAATTATCTCTGATCTCTTTTTCTTTGTTCCAAAGATAATGTCCTTCTTTATCGAAATGGCCTTCCTCCATTTCTTCCTTCATATTAAATGCGGTAAATCCAGCGCTTGCTTCGGCGGTTAAAGGTTCATCGTCGATACCTGATAGTTGGAATTTTCGAACACGTAAGTAAGTGAACGATAATGATAGGCAACGTCGGTAAAACCAACCGACAAATGCGAGTTTTGTACCTTCGAAGTCTTCCTCGTTCATAACATTGTATCTGTCTTCATTGACTTCAGCATCTTCCTCGTCAGAGTCAAGAGAATTTTGAAACCCAGCCGTTTTGTTTGACGGTGGCTTCAAATTTTTCGTTTCTCCCAGATACTCGTCTAATTTACGTTTAGACATTTTTGGAAAATAAAGTTGTTCGACAGGTTTCACCGTATCCTAACCTAACTCATAAAATACAACACAGTTCTAAACTGTTTACAGCATATTCGAAGTAGAACAAACACAATCCGCGTTAGATCGAACTTTATCGTTGCATATTATATAAAGCGTAGAAATTGTTAGATAAACTGTTGATTTGTTATAGTAGAATAGGAAGATACGTAAACACGAGAACGCAATACTATAGCACGAGCATTGTCAGACATTATTTATTTGGCGAATTATACGAATCCGTGACGGCAGCGGAACCGACTCGAAACTTCATCGTCTCCCGCTCGCGGCGCGACGCGCTGTCCAGCATCTAGCTAGACACAAAAATCACCTGCTGAGTCTACTCAACTGTAGCGGAGATTCTATGCCTGTCGCTTCCGACTCAGCACGCATTATGGCCTTCACACACGAATCTCCGTAACACGTAATACGTAAACCGTAAGGAAATCCTCCAATCAGAGTCGGCTATTCCCCTCTACATTTTTTTACGCAAGACGGAAGCCGTAACGACCAAAAATTTCGTAAAAACGAAATTCGTCCATCTTCCGGTCATACCGGTTTACGTGTACGGAGATTCGTGTGTGAAGGCCTTTATCACCACACGTACATGTGACTTAAGCCGTCTGGCTAGAGTTACGGAGAAACTTTAAACTTTAAAGCCGTCGGTTTTAAACTTTAAAGCCGACGAATTGAATTCCCGTATGGAGAATGTTATTCAGAGATTTAGGGATCATGTTTTTAGTGGTAACGTATCGAAGTTACTTTTATTGAAATAAAATAAAATCGCGTGTCAATTATTGTACATATAATAAAGAGTATATACACAGGTTCCAACAGCTGGTGCTTAATTCCGCCTTCGTCGAACTCTCGATATTCTCCAAGCATTTGGCTCTTCGTATTTATTGTAAAGTGGCTCGAGTCGTTGATTCTTCTTGAATTTACTAAGTTTGGTAGGATCGCTGAATTTGAAGAAAGCTGGTGCGAATTCTACGAGCCATTTTGGATCTATAGTAGTAACTTCCCTCATGTACTCCTTCGTAGTTTGTACCAATTCATGATAGATCACCTGCAATTGAGGGCAATTGTGTTAGAATGCAATTAGTTGAAAGTAATACTTACTTATTCTAATTCTTATGTGCCTAATGTAAACTGTTGGTAATATTAAGATCGCCATGATATATTTTTGTATCTCTAAATACAATGGAAAAATGTTCTCCAGAAAAGGCAATCTTGGTGCGAGAGGGTTTTTAACATGATTTAAGGAACTTACCCATTCTGGTTGTCTATTAAACAGCGCACTACTGGGATGTATGTAAACAACTTGACTGTCGACCAACGTCCTGTATCCCTCTTGCGGGTCCTTCTTAGCTGCATTGCGGAAAAAGCCAGAACATACAGCCTTTTGAATTCTTACGGTATTCTTACCAGCTGATACAACATCGAGTTTATGCCTGTGAAAAGAGATTGTAGTTAAAAAATTAATAAATTGTAAAAAAAAAAAATGGTGAAATTCATCCTTAATCAAATGATCTCTTCTCATACCTGTCCATGATACCAAGAAGCTGTTTACGAACGTCCTGTGCCCGTTTAAGCGTTCGTATTTGTACGAAATTCTCGTAACACCAAGCATTGCTGAATTTGTTGTTCCTCCAAGAATTGTAGACTGCCAAAAGCGTCAAGTGATCACCCTCAGCTTGATTAAATTTCGCCTTTTTCTGATCCGCCAGTGCTTGTTTGTCCTTCGGTCTGTAAAATACATTTTGCACCGACAGCATACTGACGATAGTCAATATTTCGTCGGAACATTGCAGATGTACGCTCATGATGAGCATCTTCGATAAATTCGGCTCTAATGGAAATTCGGCCATTCTTCTTCCTAGTCTCGTCAGTAGACCCTCGTTATCCAACGCACTGAGACTGTGCAAAGATTCTAGAGCCATTATGAGCGATTCGACCGGTGGTGCGTCCATGAAGTCAAAATGAAGCAAATCGTTGATTCCCATTGTTTTCAACTGAAGCACCGTAGTCGCAAGATTCGTCCGTTGTATCTCGGGCACAGGAGTAGGCAACATTTCATCCCGGTAGGCTCTCTCCGTGTACAGTCTGTAACATTTCCCTGGGCCGGTTCTACCAGCTCTACCGGCTCTCTGTTTAGCAGCGGCTTGACTGATCGGCGTCACAATGAGACTGTCCATTCCCGTCTTCGAATTATAAACCTTTTGCTTGACAAAGCCCGGATCAACCACGTAATAAATACCATCGATAGTGAGACTCGTCTCAGCGATATTCGTCGCTATGACTACTTTTCGCGAACCCGGTGGAGCTGGCTCGAATATTCTCGTTTGCATTTCCGATGGCAGAGCCGAATATACCGGCAAAATAATCAATTCCGGCACATCCGGACCAAGTGACTTCATTCGCTCGTAAAGAATTTCACAAGCTGTGTCGATTTCCTCCTGACCTGTTAAGAAAAGCAGTATATCCCCCGGAGGCTCGCGCAAATGTATTTGCATCACAGTTATAAGCGCGGCATCGAGATAATCCGTTTCCGGCTCTTTCGTGTACATAACTTCGACCTCGAAGGTACGTCCGGGAATGGTGAAAATCGGTGCTTCGAAGAAATATTGTGAAAATTTAACAGCATCGAGAGTCGCGCTCGTCACGATTAATTTGAGATCGGGTCTTCGTCCAACCGCTTGTTTCAACAATCCGAATAAAACGTCTGTATGTATCGTACGCTCGTGAGCCTCGTCCAACATGATAACGGAGTATGTTTTGAGATCTAGGTCCATCAGGCATTCTCGCAACAACATTCCGTCAGTCATGTATTTTATATTGGTCTCGGGGCCTGTGCAATCCTCGAAACGTATCGTGTAACCGACTTCTTGACCAAGACGACAACCAAATTCTTCAGCTACTCGTTTTGCTACCGACATTGCTGCGACTCGCCTCGGTTGTGTACAACCGATCTTGCCACGTGCCGTAAAGCCTGCTTCTGCTAAATACTGCGTTATCTGCGTCGTTTTACCGGAACCCGTTTCACCGATAACGATCAACATTTGATTGTCCGTTACAGCTTTAACCAAATCATCGCGGAGCTTGTATATCGGTAAACTCTGCCTCTGCTCGAGTAGCGTTAAATTTGTCTTTTTACCGAAAGAGGACTTTTTCCCTCCTATCACGTGTTTCTTCCATTCTGGTAAATCTTGGGTCTGTAAACCGATTCCACGCATGTTGGAAGCGAGGGTTCGGCTCTCAGCCTCCGGCAATGGATCGATCCAATTTTTATTCAATCCGGTTGGTACGGAATCCATTTCTTGTTCTCGCTGTAGCATTTTTAATTCTCTTCTCTCTTTGGCAAGAGCGCTCTGCATCATAGCCGCTTGAGCTAACGAACCATCTGGATTCTTGACGATTCGGACGGGACTTAAATCACCGAGAGCTCTGCCGTGTCCATGAAGAAACGGTGGTTCTTCCTCAACCAGTTCGATTTCAACGTCCTCCTCCTCGTCGTCCTCACGAGGCAATATTCCCGTTTCGGTATCAAATTCCGGCAATTCGCTTCTATCGATGCACGAAGCCGCGAGCATCTGTTTTATTTCCCATTTCTCAGGCGATGACAAACGTTGTACACGCTTTCGCGAATATGTCTCGTCCTCGTCGACGTTACCCTGAAGCTCGAGCAAGGACGTCGGTCTATCGGGATTGCGAAGATGTTTTTCGTCTTCCTCAGTTTTCGTTAAAGTTAGTACAGGATTTAGATCTCTACCCGTTTCCTGATCGACATCCTTCATGCTCAACGATACTTTTTGACCTCCGACGCTCAATACCTTGACCAATACTTTCTGTCCTCTGCCTACAACGTCGTTGGCGCTCGCTACACGACCTTCGCGTCTTAATTGAGATATGTGAACAAGACCTTCCCAACGTCGTCGCAATCCTTCCAATTGCACGAAACAACCAAAAGGTACGATATTCGCTACTTTTCCGGTGTAAATTTTCCCAACTTCCGGATCCGCCGACACGTCGTCGGGCGATTGAGATTTCGATTTTGCGATTTCTTTGCGATTACGCTTCGTTTCTTTTCTATCGCGAGATACGCGTTTGCGATCGCGATTCTTCGATCTTGATCGCCGATGCTCGCGCGATCTCTGACGCTTTCGACTATCGCGATGAGAATCCCTCGAGCGAGAACACTCTCGCGATCTCGATCTATGCCTTCTGTGAGATCTCGATCTATGACCTCTGTCCCGAGATCTACTTTTTTTATCCCGGGATCTGCTTCTTCTGTCCCGAGATCTACTTCTCTTCTCTCTCGATCTGCTTCTTCTGTCTCGCGATCTGCTTCGATCGTCCCGCGTCCTACTTTGCTTCGGCTCCTTTTCTTTTTTCTCCGATATATCCGGCGCGGTCTTGTTTTCAATTTTAGACTCTGGCGCACTTTTGGAATACGACGGCGCGGATGCTTCGAGAAACGCCATGGCATTGTCGTAAGCATCTTCGTCCTTTTCGTCATTAGCCGGTAACGCTTTAGATTCATTTGGTATCGCCAGACCGGGGAACTTATTCGCCAATTCTTCTTGCTTCGGGTTCGAAGTCTGAGATTTGCCAGTCGACGTTTTTATAGGCTTCATGTGCTGTATAATTCTGAGAAGATTTGAGATTAAGGAATCCTGTTGGAAAAGAATGGTATTAACGCGAGATTGTTACAATTTTACAAGGTGTTTATGAGACAATGTATACTTACCGAAAATTCAGCGCCATTTTCTAATAGGACTTTCTTGAAATCTTCGAAAGTCTTGTTTTTCTCTGCCAAATGAATTATGAACTCCGCTGAAAAAATGATTAATAATTTTATTTTAGTATAGCTATAAATTATTTTTTTGTTTGGACGAATTCTTGTGGAAATAGGTTTTATTAAATCATAAGGAATCTCGTGTATAAATCGAATATGTTATAAACGTAAATGTCGTATTGTGTACGATTGTAGGTTATTTGTTCATACATTACCTAAATCTTTGTCGTTGAGTGATAAATGATTTTCCAACTCAGTGCAGATCTTCGATACCAGCGAAAGATGCTCCAATTCCGTTACTTCGTCGATTTCCATTTTTGTTTCATTTATTTAATTGATATACTTGATTATTATAACTTTCGTTGGGAAACAAACACGTCTTCTGTGATTTCAGTATCCACTGTCGACGTTTCCAAGCGTATTTCACTATTTCACAATCGGCGCTTCTTAGTACCGAAACTGTCCACTGATGTCATATGGCGCTACTGTACAGCCGGCTGAAAGAACACCATTGAATTTCAAGGTTATAACCGCGCAAAAGGCAGGGCCGAAAGACACGGAGTTCTGACGGTGGGACACTTGTTTGTGTTTTATAAATAATCAACCGTCGCGAAAAAATTGATAACGTTATTTCGACTATGGATTGCGGCTGAAAATTTCAAGTCCTAGAAGACCATCAATTCAGCACATTCAAGAACCGTCAAAACGGTTAGGAATAAAAAGAAAAGATACATACTCGTGAGTTTACAGAAATTCGCTGTACGCTAGGATATTCGTGATTCCGTAGTGTTTTGAATCCTCCAAATTTAACGCTCGTTATATCCAAAGAATGTTTTTCGAATATTCGCGTCGTCCTCTTTCGCTCTTTCTAACTTTATTGCGTAATTTATGCCATCTTCATTATACGTCGGCTAAACGTTCACGGTCAAACATTTTATGTTTCTAGGTTAAATGTACAAGGTCGTTGCACCGATGTCTTAACTGTGATAAAGTAATCAATTGATGGACGCTAAATTAAAACGCACTTTATCACAGAAGAACAACATTTTTCATTTGTGTATAACGTGCAAATTAACTATACCTGTGGAAACTCTCTAGGGAGCTATGTAAGAGTTTGATATTAAACTTTGCGCTTGCATTTTATCGTCGTTTGCTAGAAGCATTAGATTTAAGAAAGTCCTGCCTTAATTTAATAATTAAAGCGCAGCGATAGAATTAATTAATGCACAAAATCACAAAGGCTTAATAAGGAGATAATAATATTGATAATAATAATAAATAGAATGTGTTTGACATCCATTACTTATGTCTTTAGATTCATCCTCTATGCTGGTATCGTCGCAACACTATTGAATGGACGTTGTCAACAAGAACCGGCTAAATTGTTCGTGTCACGCGCCAGCTGGTTCTTTGTTAAGATGCTTTTCGACTTCTTCAAACGTCTCTTTGGGCTGGTCGACGAAGGAACCCGTAAACGTCGCGCCGATGAGTTCGAAGATGATTATCCGATTAGCATGATTGGTTCCAAAAAGCATTGTTGTGATCGCAATGGTGGGATTGGCCAAGTAATTTCCGTAGATGAGAACGACGAGGAAGAGATACAATTTGTTGGTAATTTTGATCGACAGTCAATACGTTCGAAGGAACGACTAAACGGCACATCCTGCACAAGACGAAAGAGTTCAGGCTCATCACAAAAGACTGTTCGAACGTATTGCAAAAATTCCGTTTCACAGATGAACGGAAAAGAGATAAGAAAGAATCGCTTCTCTATGAAAAGCATGGCAGCCATGTCGAGAGCTGATTGTAAATACTCGACCCTGACGAAGACCAATCAATTGCGCGAGAAGCAAGAATATGGTCAATTGCTGCAAAATTTTCTTCCTCACAGAATCCAAGGGATATGCAACAAGATCCCAGAGGACGAGACCAAGCGTCGACAAGTCGCAGAGGTCATAGATCTCGAGAAATGCGAGACACCGAAGAAAAATATCGGGAAATCCGAATTAAGCGAAAAGAGCCAAGAAGTATTTTCCACACCAGTTTCCTCCACACCACTTAGATGGTACACTCCTAAAGATACGAGAAATCACGAGCCTTCGCACTCGCGGGCCAAGGATGATGAAGTGTCCATTCTCGCGATGAGAAGAGCGTCGAGCGGCCGAGTCAAGAATGATGAAATTTCAATTTTGAAGGCAAGAACATCGAACGATAAGATTGTATCCTCCACCCCGAGGATCATACCGATAGTTCGCATCACTTCTGCGGACGATACCGGTCCCATCCCGGTCTCGCCAACGCGAAAAGCGCTTGTCGAGAAGAGCGAACCTTCGACATCGCGGAACGAAATGAGAAGTCAATTTGAAATTATTCCGACCAATACATTACGCGACAATTTCGCCGCTAAAGCCGTTGTCAAACAGGACTTCGTGCCAAGAATCTCCGGACTTTATAAAGAACGTCAGGAGCAACGTATGAAACAAGCCGAGGAGCTCAGACGTATGACATGCTTACTCTCGAAGCACAATCAATTGGCGAGAGAAGCGGCTCTCGAGACACAATTGGCACGCTCGATGAGATTGTCCGAGGCTGTTCTCGATGAGACCGAGGAACCCGATGAACCTCCTCTCCCGACTCTCACAGCGTCGATGCTCCAAGAGGTTCAGAAAGCTCTCGTCCCACATCCACCTAACGAGGTACTCGTTGAAAATTTTGGACTGCGCATAACGCGCAAGGACATTCACACCCTCTCCGGTCTGAATTGGCTCAATGACGAAGTCATCAATTTTTATATGAACCTTCTGATCGTTCGAGGCACAAGCGGCGACAAGTTTCCAAAAGTACACGCTATGAATACCTTCTTCTATCCGAAATTGGTGTCGAGCGGACATGCCTCGCTCAAACGTTGGACTCGCAAGATCGACATATTCGCTCAAGATATTCTGGTCGTTCCCATACATCTTGGCATACACTGGTGTATGTCGATCATCCATTTTCGCAACAAAACCATTCATTATTACGATAGTATGGGCGGCAGCAATCCAAAGTGTCTCGTTACACTACGACAGTATCTCGAGGACGAGAGTATGGACAAGAGGAAGAAAGCGTTCGACACGAACGGTTGGAAAATTGAATCGATGGTTAAAATACCGCAGCAAATGAACGGTAGCGATTGTGGTGTTTTCTCCTGTATGTTCGCAGAGTTCGTTACCGCGAATAGAAAAATTAATTTCACCCAACAGGATATGCCGTACTTCCGAAGTAAAATGGTCTACGAGATTCTTAAAGCAAAACTCTTGTAGGCATGAAAAAATAACGATCGAATGAGTGAAAAGTCGAGTGAAAAATTTACTTCTCTAATGTGTATTGTAAATGACACAATGTATAAACAAACAAAAAAAGATTCAACCGATCGCCACTTCTAAATATTCTTGTAGTACGAATTGCACGATTGGCGAATAAACAAAGGCTCGAATCTTTAGAATTTACGTTAACTCTGCCGTTGTAGTGATTATATGAAATACTTTCTCAGCAGAATTACTAACGCCCAGGATTCTCTGAATACACGACCTATTCAATTGTATTAAAGGAAAGAAAAAATCGATGAAATCTTTCTTCATTGAGAAGAGATAATACTGACGCGTGTTTTTTCTTTGCTTTTCCTGAAATTAATATTTTAAAGAAATCATAACTTACGTATGGATGAGAAAAAAAAGTATGTCGTTCTTGTTTTCTTGTGTTCTCGTTCTAATGAAAAAATAAATGTCTACGACGCATCGGGTAAAGATCCAACGTTTGCTCCAAATCCACCAACATGATGGTATTTGGATTCAATGATTTAATACAACAATCATGTATAAGCGAAGTTTTTTCCTTAAATTTGATACAATATTTTCTATACATATTTCTTGTACACTGATTTTTTTTTCTTTCAATAAGACAAGATACCTAAATAGTCGTTTTATTTTAACAGACGCACAGTCACTCTTAGTGTCATTGAGCTGCTCCTTATTACACCTAGTTGGTTTATCATCATCTATTACGCTATAGTCATTAAGAATTAACTATATATATATATATATACATATATATATATATATATATATATATATATATATATATATGCATATATGTATAATATTTATATTGGAGAAGAATCATTTTCTGTGATATGAGCTAAATCCCATAACAGGAGAGCAACTACTCAGGGGGGAAAAACAAGATCTCCTTAATTAACGTGATAGACATAAACCTAAGCATTTCCTATGACCAACATAAAAGGAGAATATCATTTTCTGTTGTCGTACAAAGGTCTTTGCGAATCTGTCATTGCACACATTGTGTATGTTTTTTTTTCTTTTTAAGAACTTCCATTTTTCAATAGTACGTACTAACGTTTGATTTGTTGAAATTCTTCCTCTCAAGTGCAAGTGTAGAGTGAGGAATTTGCTTATTTGTTTATAATCCCGCGGAACAAAAAGGCATTCGAACGGATCGAATACATTTTTATATTCAATTCAAATTCAATGATTATATACACACAGATCGTAACTTATCGTTAGATATGAAATGATGAATTATTAGTTTCGGTTTCTAAGAAAAAGTATGTACAATTTCACGGGTCATGCATTATGTGCAGTTATATGTACGATCGAAAGGATCGTTTGTTTTTGTTGTGTTTTTTTGTTCGTCAATTTGAACAGGACCATTCGATTTGTGGGGAGGGGAGTGGGCGGGAGGGAGGGGTTTCAAGGAAAGCTCGTTTAAGAGCTTGCGGACTTTTGGGAACGGAAGAATATTTATTACACTTAATCACGAATCGACAGTTCCCCAAACTAAGTTGACTTGACAAATATATAGATCGTCTAAAAACTAGTTTGGCGATTTAGGATTTCACGGAGGATTCTCCTTTTATGCCTATGAGCAAAAGTAAATCTTACGTGAATGTGTGTATTACTATTTATATATGGGTCTATATAATTATATATATATATATAATTATATACACACACATAAATATATAATGGTCGAGTGATGAAACGCGATAATTTGTAAAGTAATAGAGACAGTACAAAAAATAAACATAATCACAGCTGAATTGGCAGGCAGCAGGCGGGCATTCGGTCAGGCCTATTTGTTATCGTAACTGCTTTTCGTTTGCTATTATTTTTTTCTTTTTTGGTTTTTTATAATTCGCTCTCAACACGATCTTGTTACTTGGTCGGTTCTTCTCTGTCATAGCCTGCTGAGCCCTTTTCTAAAAGACCGATTTGGTGGTCTTACACGTAATCATTGGTACCCGGAGAAGTGAGTGGCTCCTGTGCCTGGAAAATACAGAAAACATTTTATTTTTTTGAGAGAAAGCTTCTCGAGGAATATTTTCTTGTACCTATGAAAACATTTATGAAGAAGAAAAATTCACCTCTTCACCGATCGTAGCAGCGGGGAGGGGAAAACGATTTTTCTCAAGACTGAACTGATCCTCGGTAGTTTTTCTGTACACCGGATTATCGAAGTTCATACTCGTTACGTTGCGATGAAGATAATGCCTGTAGCATAATACAGCGACCAGAGCGAGAATCAAGAGGCCGAGAGTAACACCGCCAATGACAATTCCAGCGACCAAGCCAGGATCGGTCGCCTCCATACTGAGATCGTTGCTTCCGTTGCGATCGATAGCGTCGGTCGGACCTGCGGATGCAAAGCCGAAATGAATAATTAATACCAAGCGTCGAGATCGCGAAATAAAATGAAAAATAAAAGCGTTATAAACAAACAAAAAAGCCAATTTTTTGGTGACTTTTATTTTATGAAAAACATTACGAATTGCCCTTGTTGAGATTATAATTAATGCCACGCGCACATTCAGCGTTGTGACAATTAATCGGACGATATGATAAATAAAACCCAAAAAATATATGACAATATTATAATAAATGAGAAATATAATGCATTAATAATGTTATTAAAAAAAAAGTAGCTACTACGAGATATTTTCTCGCCGGATAACTTATCTCCGATTTATGATCGTGCGACCAAAACTCTATGCCAACAAATGTGTACTTACTGGAACTCGTTGAACTCGGAGTCTCAAGCCTCTTAAACGGTCTTTCAGACTCCACTGTCGCAGGTGCTACAGTTGTCGTTACTGCAATACCCCCATTGCCATGCAACATCGATGCAAATAAAAAAAAAAACAAAAAAAAACAATAAAATAATAACAATTTTACAAAATCATAGTTCGAAGCCACGTGGATGCGCTATCGTCCTTCGTATTCTTTTTTTTTACGGTGATGCGGAATACGAAAGAGGACAGTAGTTTTGAAAACGATAAGAGAATCACCGGTATTTTCTTAATCATCGCACATTCATCGAAAATAATAATAAATTTTAGTTCATGCACCATATCACGTCACGATTCAACCTCCCGTTGGTCGATACGCTAGATCTTCCGTTTATCTCTCATCGATGCATAATCGGTTGGATGTGACGTGGTTAAAAAAAAAATTCCGAAGAAAAGAAGCGATCCATAATGGAATGAAATGCAGAGATAGAGAGATATAAATCAAGGACTCACCGTTTTCGACGCACATTTGGCCATCAGGCCTGAGCCTGAGGCCATCGGGACAGGCGCAACTTAGAAGTGGCGATCGTGAATTGATCTTTGGCGCGGGTAAGCAAAGATGGCTACAATGACCGTTTACGGCTTGGCACTGGTTCGTCCCGTCGGGTTGTCTGTAAGGATGATAGACGTGAACGACCATCGGATTCTGGAGCGATCTCAGCGCCGTCGACGGTCGCACTTCTTTGCCCGTGAATTTATTAGCCTTGAATATCGTCTGTTTGTCCCAGTCTGTCCAATAAACGTAATCCTCGAAGGTCGTTATACTAAACGGATGTCTGAGTGTCTCCAGCGAGAAAAGAACCGTCCGTCTGCCGGAGCCGTCGTAATTGCACGAAGCAACGATGTGGAGTTTCGCGTCGACCCAGTAAACTCGTTTGCCGATCAGATCGAGCGTAAGACCGTTTGGCCATACGACTTCGGTGCCGACGATCACCTACGGGACAAAAAACAAACGCGTGCACACACATACGTTAGAAAGTTTTATCGATCGTTTCGACGTACACTCGAATTATTCGTACTAGAACGGTTTCCGTAAATAAATAGGCGGATATCAATGAAAATAAAGAAAAGGAAAGAGCTTGGGGGTGCTTTTAAATTGCTAGAACGAACTCGAGAGCGAATGGTATACGACGTAATAATATTATTAAATGGTAGAATATTATTTTCACATAATGTTTGGCAGAGTTTTTACCGTGTTAAAAGAGTGACGAAGCAAATAGTTCTAGCGGTTTAATATTTTTCTTAAATCACTGAATTACTTAGCCAAATAAATGCGTCGATATTAATTTAAAAGATGGACAACTTACCGATCTGTGCGATCCGTCCATTCCAGCTCTCTCGATACGCGCCTCATCGCCCCAATCTGTCCAGAACATCCATCCCTCGAGTGGATTGAGAGCTATAGCTCTGGGCTCTTGAACGTGATCTCTGATGAGTGTTTTCCGCATGTTACCCTCGAAATTAGCGAGCTCGATCGTATTCTTCTCAGCGTCGGTCCAATATATATGATTGTAGATCCAATCGACCGCCAGACCATCGGTGGTCGTTAGATCTTTGTCGATTACGACCGTACGCTCGTTTCCTTCGTCGATTGGCGCTCTGTAAACACGAAAACAAATATACGGTATGAATTTGGACGTAATGAGCAAATTTCACCAACTTCGTATTACTCACTTGTAAATTTTCTTGTCGGAAACGTCGCTCCAAAATATCATCCCCGTGCGAAATACGAAATCGAGGGCGGTTGCTGATTTCGTGTTGTTAACAATCGCCGTCATCTCTTGACGATCTAGAGCCACTTTACGAATATCGTGACGTCTCGTGAAGAGCAAACTGGCGTGTCCCTCGGTGGCTTTGCAACGCGTCATATTCTTCGGATCGCGAAGATAACCCGTCGAACAGCTACATTTGAAGCTTCCTTTCTCATTGAGACAGAATTGGGAACATCTTCCGGGCTCTATGCACTCGTCGATGTCTGTGAACGAAAATATTGAATTATGTAGACGAAATTCACGAAGCTAAAAAATTCGTCGAAATGTTTTTGTTTTTTAACGGACCGTCGCAGGTGCGATTATCGACGAGTCTGTAACCCTCGTTGCAAGCACATCTGTAACCAATCGGCATGTCTATACAGAGTTGGCTGCAACCACCGTTGTTTTGCAAACACTCGTTGATACCGCAAAGCTTGGGACTCTCGTCCTCCCAGCCGAGGCAATCGGGCACTTCGTTACAAACATGGTCGAGCGGTATACAAGAGCCCTGACTACATTCGAACTGTGTCTGCAGATCGCACGCGGTTGGCTTCGTGGTACAGTTTTTCTCGTCGCTCTTGTCCGAGCAGTCGTCCTTTCCATCGCAGGACAAGTGCCCTGAATTCAAACGATCCGTTTCGACTTAGAATTCGTCACATAATTTTACAATATTGGGACAGTTTGTATTTTCTCTTTTTTCTCCAAGAAATTATACTATTAACGTTTAGCTACGAAATACAATTTTGTTCCGGAGTTTTTTGTGGTATTTAGAAGCGTGAAATTGATAGTCGTAAGGCAGGTTGATCAGAAATTGTCCTTTCTCCGACTTCTTCTTTTTTTCCTTTACCTGATATACACGTGTGATCTCCGCATTGGAACTGATCGGCGCGACAAGTCACGTTTTGACATCTCTGAAGATCCTCGTCCGAGCCATTTGAACAATCTTTCTCCTTGTCGCAGACCCAACTCTGATGAATGCAAGTCAGACGATCGCCGCAGTCGAACTCTCGCTCGGCGCAGTGGCTCGTTCGCCCATGAGAAGGATGATTGTTGCAGCCGATCTCGTCCGAAAGGTCGGGACAGTCATTGTCGCCGTCGCATCGCCAACGAGACGTTATGCAGTAACCGGGCGAACAGGTGAAATCCACGCTGGGACGACAGGTCGTTGGCGCACAATTCTTTTCGTCGCTTCCATCCCCGCAATCGTCGTCTTGATCGCATCTCCAACTGTCTTGAATGCACTTTTTGTTTGCGCAGGTGAACTGATCCGATCGGCAAGTCTCGTCTATTTTTTTTTCCAAGGAATATACGCATTACAAAAGAGCGACGAGTCAACGAACTAAAGTATTGTACATAGTGGTAGGCGGAATATCATTACAGTTCGATGGAAGATAGATAGGTAGAGAGACAGAAATTTAGGCCACACGTGTATAAAGTTCAGTCACAAGTCTGGTGATGTAATGATGAAATTATGAAGAATGAAACTAATATTATTAACACAACGAATACTTGATTAATAGTTATTCATGCAAAATCGAGGGATGAATGTTTCTGGAAGTTGGATAAGTTCTTCGCACGTAATGTCATTTGATGAAATTTCGTGCGAGCGATTTCAAAATCTTTGTTTAAAAAGAATCAGCGATTGAAAATGATGAATAATTAATAATGAATCTCTGTTTCGAAATATTAACGAATTGATCAAATTATTATGAGCATTACTGTCGTTATCGACACAACGCGCATATTCGTGGAATTCCCATATGTCCCAATTGTCGAAGAGTGAACTGGATAATTATTGGAAAAAGCTTAAACTGGGACGAAAACAAAGAAAAACGTTCATTCGCGATTTTAATGAAAATGTGCCAAGTGAAAAGTACCAAAGAAGTATTTGAAAGCCTTCCATTGACTTTTGCATTCCTCATTGGCAGCTTGTCGCATGAAATTAGTAAAGAAAGCTTGAAACAATCAGCGAAATGAAAATACAAGCATGTGTTAATATAAGCGAACAACAATACAAAAAAAATACAAAAAAAATGAAGCTCGACACGACTGTGTTTTCCAGCGCAGTAGGTATTACTTGGATCCATTGCCGGAAGTGTCGGGTAACATTAAAACAACACCGTACGAACGATGTGTCCATGCTAATGCATTTCTTAAGCAGCTTACTGCACTCAGCCTCGTCGGAGCCGTCAGTACAGTCGGCGTTACTGTCACACATCCAAGTCAACGCCACGCACTCCCCATTTCCCGAGCGACACGTGAATTGATCGGCCGTGCAGTTCTTCTTCTCTAAAAAATGATTGGGACGAAAATGTGCGGTTAAATCGGACGTCACGACGAAAGCAAAGTCGCGATTTGGTTAATGCGCTTGGGTTTATGTATAAATATCTATTATGACGTTGGTACCCAGAAGGCGAATGCCCATTGTAAAATATGAATCCATCGATATTGGCTGAAAAACGAAAAAAAAAAGAACCAAGTTGTATTGAAATTGAAATGCAATGTGCATCCATTGTCCTGCGTAGCCTGTTCTCATTATCGAATTCATGGGAAAATTTCGAGCATCAGCCTAATAACCGCTGTGCCACCATTGTCCGAGCTTTCGTCAATGCCTCTGTAATTCGAAATTACGTGCAGAAGCGAATTCCAAGCGAAATAAAAAAAAAAATACCTTCGCCCTGTACCAATATAACCAACATGATTATCGCTAATGTTTAGTCGTATTTGTCACGTTGTTTTTCGTCACTCTGGGTGGATGATTCTTATTTTTCTTTCTCTCCTCCGAACCTGAGGGACAAAAACGAAATCACTCGAACTCACTTTGACAATTTTTTTCGTCCGAACCATCCTTGCAATCTTTCTGTCGATCGCAGATCCAAGATTTCGGTATGCACTCGCCAGGACTGCATTTGAACTCGGTCTCGTCACAAGGCACGGTTCCTTCGATTATTAAATAAATGTGTTTTCTTTGCTTTTCATAATTCGGTGGTCACATATTCCTTATGAGCTTAGGAAAAAGATATCACGATCAAACACTGCAATTTGCATAATTTCAGGAACGCTAGCCCAGTCAGAACTTTTCGCACGGCGGCCATTTTTGCTGACGTCGAGTTCGACTCTCGTGCATATACATCGATCTCAATACATAATCGAGCGTCGAAATTGCGCAAGGTTTAACGAAGCGAAGTAATCGATTATCGATAGGTGTATAATCGTCGTGAGAGAAACCGAGCAAAGCAAAGTACTCTCTCGTTGCGAAATTATAACGGAGGACGGTATAGGAAAAAAAAGGATAGAAAAAAGAAGAAAAAAAAAACGAAAAGCATTATAAATTCAGCTCTGTCGATTGCTGGGATTTCTCGCTGTTCCGATTAAATTCAATTTATAAAGTGGTGACTAAAAATATTCCGGTCGAGAGTTTAGCTTGGCTCAAGAGCTTTTCACGAAATTCTCGACGGCCCTCGAAACTCTTTAGTCCATATCAATTATTGCGATATCGGTAAAATGGATATTAAATTACTGACAATGGAAGTCACGAAATAAAAAAAGAAAGGGCGAACACGAACAAAGTAAGATTGAAGTGGGAATAACGAAGTAAATTTTTGCAAGTAGTAAGGGTAGGGCAAAAGTCGAACGGTCGTTGATTGGAAATTCGTTCTCGAAAGATTAATTACTAGAAAGAAAAGTTTTATTTCTGGATAAAAATTGTTTTCGCAAGTATTCACTCGGCTTTCGTAAAATCTAGCAGAGTTTCGTTTAAATTGAACAGATTCTTGACAATATAACAAAAAATGTAATGAAAAAGGGGCAAAATAGAATAAAAACGGAATTTTCGAAGCACTATTGCTTCAGGTCTTAAAAAAGCTTTTACGATAGGTCAAACTATCTTCCTACGCTGCTGATTAACAATTCAGTGTACTGATAAATATTTTATAAATTCATGTCGCTCTCACTCTGTTTCTCTATGTCTATCTCTCTCCCTCTCTCTCTTTCGCCCTCTTCGTCGAGTGTTTTGCTTCGAGAACGACGCGCTTGAGCGTTCACTTTCCATTCCCGATTCATTTGACTTTTGCCATTTAGCCCCTAAAGTGCTCCGGTTTCGCTATTCAATGGAAATTTGCGATACGGATATAAATCAACGAATAATTTATTCACCGAGCCAACTTGTTGACGAATTTTCACCGGTTAGCACGCGATCTATCGCTAATTCTAAGTCTAGAAATAACTATGTACCAATAATTCCCATCGTGCCTACTTTACCTATTTTCACACGCTTTACCAATTTTCCAATACCGATTAAAAATATCTTGTGAGAATTAGTTATAAAAAAATGAATCCGTTTCAGCGATAAAATGAAATATTTTTATGAATAAAATTAATTAAAATACTACAAAAAAAAAGACCGAAGAAAGCTCAACTTTATAAAATTTAGATCGTAATTTCTGATAGAAATTCGTAGTAAAATAACGGGGGGTAAAATCGCATATCCCATGCAAGACAAAAAATAAATTCACGAACGTAACCACTAATAAAATAATGAGCGATATTTATGTAATTGATAAGGGAGTATGCGTATCTAATAATTAATCAAAGGATGGCAACGGCATAGCTAGTTATCGTTCAAAAAAAAATATACTAAAAATTTCTTAATAATGTTTTCTTATTATTTTTTATTTCATAGTTTCATTGATGTAAACGAGAATAATAATATGTATAGCTAACATCGTAGCTTTAGACTGTCAAGGGCGCGTTCAAGTTTGCGTATCTTTGCATCGAAAAACGTGTCTATGGAATGTTGAGGTTAAGCCCTTTTTCTCTCGCATCGTACAACATGCCGTAACGTCTAAAGACTTTTCCCAAATCCCTTATCACTTTCAAACTTCGTTTCGCGTTCGAGTCGTTCTCACTAAAGTAAAGCGTACATTTTGTTTCAAAATTTTCACAAGTTTCGCAACGTCCTATTGCCATCAACGTCTTTATCAGCTCTGCAGCTAGAAAAGGGTTTCGCGCACCGCCGGCTAGCAGCGCCCGGCTCGGAGTTCGGCAATTCACGGAACTAAAGGGTAGTGCGCTCGCGATACGTCTGACAAAAAATTCTCGCAAGCGGTACGACCAGTAACAACGTTATATAGAGAGCGGTCTAGCGCGAAATAGGAATTTTAAGTCTCTGCAAGGTTTTTCTTCGAATTTTTACCTACTTATAATAAATGAAAAACACAAAGTGCATTTCACACTACCTTCTAAAATATAATTAAGAAAAACTCAACTAGTAAGTACACAACAGGTTGTGCAAGAATGGTTGTCTACATGAGAAACAAACAATTGTAAAACTGTTCAAAGAAGACTGAATAAATTATTTGTTTAATCGAAAAAAGAAAATGGAAATAGGAATTATATTCGACAGTGTTGTGATTAACGAAACCTGTATCGTTATTAAAAAATTATCCTTATCTATACGACAAACGATCGATCGATATGTGTTTAAGTTAAATTAATTCGATTACTCACTGCAAACGGCAGGATCCTCGTCCGAGCCATCGGCGCAGTCACGGTCGTTGTCGCAGTGCCAAGCTCCCGGTATGCAATGGCCATTGTTGCACTTGAATTCCGAGTCCTTGCACTCCTCGGCTGAAAGCAATTCCAGATGATCCTTTTTATGAGTGTCGTTGTGAGCGTCGATGTTGTAACTCAATAACAGCACAATGGCGAACCACAACGCGAACAGAGAACAACATTTTTCAATTCTTGGCAACATTGCGAATTATTGTGACAAAGTGACTATGAGCACTTGGGTTATCGAAACGGCTCATCGGTCATCACAACGTTGGCTTTCGAGACTGTACGCGTTTATACCGCACGCACAAATTTTATTTATATCGATTTGTATTAAAATTTTGTTTTTCTAACGCTTTCTCTCTCTCTCTCTCTCCTCTCTCTCTCTCTCTCTTGTTCTCGCTATCGAGTCGTGAGAGCCGGACAAACGGAGAGCACGCGAACCGTTCACCGTGGAAGCCGCGGAGCTTGTAAGTCCGTCGCGACGCGAATGCCCCCCATATATATACCTTCACTGTGTAGTGGGCCCCGTGTTACGGCCGAGATGAAAAATGCGAACGAACGCTGTATTATCGGAGCGCGTGTTCCTTCCAACGACCGAAAGACGGAAGACTCCGCGAATTGTGAAATTCTACAATCTTTCATCGATACGTATTATATTTATCGATTATTGGCAATAACGAGATTGATTTTCATACGAAAACAAAGAATATTGCAAAACAGATATGAATTTTTTATTATGTATTCCGTTGCTCTATTTTATCGTTATGAATTTTTAATTAATACAGGCCGTTTGATTATTTAACATATTATTATCAATTTTTTCATGTACAAATTTAATTCAAATTTGATTTTGATGAAAGGTTATCGATATTAGTAGATCGAGATATCGACGATGATTCTCGACGAGAATATCATTCGCGAAGTTTCAAGGTCATTGTCTCAAGAAACGCCGCAAGCCCACAATTTTCATGGAAAATAAATAATCACGCACTCGATCTTCTTCTGCCACGAGCTCGAGATCGGCAGCCACGCAACGCGCGAACGAAAAAGAAAAAACAGCAAAATCGAGCAATAATCTCGGTCCAAACATCAATCGTCTCCCGACGCCATCCGCTTGACATTTGATCGTATTTCGCGTCAGTGCGTGTCGATTATCGTCTTCGAAGCACATGCGTAATTACGCGAGTATCGCGGGATGCGACCGAGCCACGTTCTTCCTGTGTCGATCAGTCGACGACCTTGAAATGCGCGCGTAAAAACCGCATGCTTGAACGCCAACGTAAAAATACTCAAAGTTCACAATCTTTGGTCGATTAAAAATTTTTAAAACATTAAAAAAAAAAATTAATTCACGCCACGCGTTCATTTATAATCGTCGATAACCCACGCCGAAGAGCTCGTACCTTATACAACGAGGTTTGCGTCCAAGGGGAGGAAAATACGAGGGACGCCGAACGCTCTTTCGCGCCTTGATAAATCGACGTCGCTTATCGCTGACGCTTTAACGAAGAAAACGCAAATTTCGCGAATCTTGCCAGAACTGCAGCGCTCGAACGTTTACTCAATTTCGTATGTAAGTTATATCTATATATATCTACATTTGCATATGTGCATATACAGCAAATTTATTAAAATACACTATGTATATTTATCGTGGGTATTTGTGTGTGTGTAGTAGGGCTATCGTAAGATTCGTTGAAATACAATACGATTCTAACGAGGTGCATTTTTTGAAAATAATAGTCACCGAATGAGCGACGCGAACGAAGAATCAGGCGAGGAGCGTCGACTCGTTCACGGCCATTGTGAAACGCTCGGCTCCGTCACGGTATCAGCGAGCACGTGAAAGAAAAATATACGCGAGCGAATCTCCAATTCCAGTAAACTATCTTCCCTCCGTCTATCGTATTTCACTCGTCAAATTTCCGTCGTACCGCAAATTTCTATTTTTCTTTTTTCTGCAACGCGATAGTTACCCTCGTCATCAATCTCGGTCCTCGCGAGAGATCGGCGTGCCGAAGAAAATATTCGCGATATCGAGATACTCGAGTCACATTTTTGTTTCGTATTTTTTGTTTTGTTTGCAAACGAACGGTAAGTAAAGAGCGTGTTCTGACGCAAAATTCGCCGCTCGGGTTCTCGAGAGGGTCAAGGATCGAGGAAAGGGAAGAATGATGCAAGAAGAAGAGAGAAAAAAAGACAAGACGATCCAGGGCAGTCGGTCCAATCGGAAGAGCGATACGAAGCAACATTAATGGAGTTCGCGAGCTTGCCCGAGGGTACGTTCGTGTATTTATCGTGAATTGTCGCCGCGAGAGGCGCTCCCGACGACAATAAAAATAACGAATCAGAAAAAAGCAACGTACTTCACGCTCGTCTCATCTCTCTCTCTCTCTCTCTCTCTTGCTCGCGCCAACGATCGACGGGGTTTTCAGGGCGAGAACTCGTACGTCATATCGTCGCAATGGTGTCGTCGTGTCCCCGAGTGTATAAACGACGAGACGAACGTTCGTTTAATTTCTTTTCTTTTTCTTTTTATTGTTGCCTCGATTGTCTCTGACTGCGTTCCGATTCGTCACTTTTTCTCTCTCCCTCTCTGTCTCTGTCTCTTTCGCGCAAGTACAAGATGGTGGTGCAGTGTCGTGGCTCGTGGAAACGTCCGAATAAGTAGTTAAGGCACGATGGGATTCTTCGCTGGTGTTTCGAGTCCTCGTCTTCGGACGATGCGCGGGCTCGTTGATGAAACGAAGGAAAGAGGGAGAGAGAGAGAGATTGTCGGATAACATTTCTTCGTACATGGCTACTGGTCGACCGACTTCCATAGAGACCGACTCGCGTTCTCAACGATATATAACGTCGGTGTTCCTTACGTGTGTCGTGTGCCCTCCAATTGCAGGACTCGCGGTATATACGTGTATATGTAGACCACTCTGGTAAGGCGGTACCCAAGCGAAAAACCAGTTTTTGAGAACGCACCGAGGGTACTCTCTCGAGACACTTCGTCGAGTACCTCGGATAATCTTGAGACGAATCGGACACGCGAAAGCCCATTTTCTTGAATGCCACACGCGCGTTTATCGACGAACACTCGCTGCTGCTAATGTTCTCTCCCCCTGACGGTGGAATTTTGTACTTCCTCGTCGAGAATTTACATTCTCGCGAGCGAAACAAAGAAAGATCCGAAATGATCCGATATATGGAAAAATTGTCTCAAATTTGTTTTTCAAACATATCTGTGATTGCTTCGGCTTGGAAAATTTACAGTTATAAGATGAAAATTATAGAAATAGACCAAAGAGACGTTCCGCAAAAAAAAGCTTGTAGTTTTTATAAACTCGGTGGTCATTTGTCGCCTCGAGTTAATTCAAAGAAAATGCGAATGGAAATTTATCATACTTGAACCTCGTGATTTGCACTCGTCAACGAAGTCATACGACTACAGACAGAATAAGCAAAAAAGCACGAGGAAGCAAATGTGCAAAGTTCGATTAACGAGTGCAGTTTTTGTTTTTGTTTCTTCTCGAATAAATATTAGTACATATGTCGAGGATTTGTAAAACGTACGCATATATGGCAAAGGTACGAGAGGCAAGCTGGATAATCGTCTCGCGTCACCATGTCGTTATCGTATCGAGTTCTAACGTAACGAGAGAGTCGAAGAAAAGTCGTCGAGTCCATCGAGAGACGGCCAATTAATTTTTGCAATGTTTTTTTCTCTCTGTCTCTCTCCCTCTATTTCTCGTCTCTCTTTCTTCATCTTCTCTATACGGCACCAATGGAAAAGTGCACCGCTCTTAGAAAGTTATAGTCGACATAATTCTCATTAACGTCTCAGCTCGCTACTAGTTCGCCATATGTTTATAATCGCGGAAACGATTATACATTATGTAGAATGTGTGTATCCTTTCAAAATCTACCGAAGCACGCCCATTCTTGGTATTTAATCAGATTTATGCACGAGCCATTGTCCGTAAAGTGAGCTACCCTTTTTTTGCTCCCAAATTTGTCGGATTCATTTCCATTATTTGCCAGGTTCGCAGTTTTATCGCTTGATATACTTAACAACTTTTTTTACTCGGTTTTTCATTCGTCGATGTTACAATGCAATTTTTTTAATTGTTTTTCTCAAGCTCGTATCGACAATTTATAGCTAAAAAAAAATAACTAAGTTTTTTTAGCCGTATTTCGATGGATGCAACATTTTTAATAAATTCACAGATAATAATTCAAAGCGACATTTGCAAACTCGCAAACTATGAAACAAACCATAGAGTTACGAGGAGAGAAAATTGCCAACTTCAAGGAAAATGCCTCGTATATCAATCACCGATTACAGTCCTAGCTAGCTTCGCTATTCAAACTCCATTGGAGACCAAAAACGTACAGAAAAAAAAGAAACGAAATAAACATTGTAGGAAGACAATTTAGCCAGAGTTGCGAAATTACAGGATATCCCCATGAAAACAAAATGGTGATCCCCGGCTCGACAATTTCCTGCTTCTGTTTCACCTCGACGTCTGTCCTCGATGATTGATCGACGGCAGGAAATCGGTATGCGAGGTCGGTGAGCTCGTGTGTAAAACGTAAATTCGTTTTCCGTCCAAGCCGAATACAAACTTGCAACGAATCGAAAAACAAATAAATAAAACAGCGAGACGACGAGATGTAATCGTCGATGATCGACAGCGTAAAATCGTCGTCGATTAATAATTGAAACGGTCGAACGTATTTATACACATCCCTCATGAATCTATACAACACCCTGAGCTATAGTTAAACCGTACACACAGACTCGACGTTGCGGCTCGAGTCGCCTTGAATTCTATTTACAATCGATCTCTACCTCCTTCGACGCGGACAGTTGCATTTCGTGTGGCTGGCACGAGACACGAGAGGGCTTTATTTTCGAGGTCTCTCGACCAAGGAGCGAGGTAGACGAGTGTCGACGTGGAGGAATCTTTACCCCGAGCAGAAGAACATACATGTAAGACTTGTATATACACAGATATACACAAAGGTGTACTCAGAAGTATACGTGTCCGAAGGAGTTTCAAGTGGGACGAAAGTGCCGCCGAGGGTTGATTCCGAAGGTTGCAACAAAACCCACCCCTTCGACCGAGTCTCGGTCTCTCGGACAGCCAGGGGTAAATATTATTTCTTAAACGAGGTGAACCCCCCTCGACCAAGGATTTGTGTGTTGCGTTCGTATCGAGCGCAGAAAAACCCCTGACCAAGTTTTCCACGAAGCAATCGAACAGTCCAATTCAACGAAGTAGAAATTTTCGTGGCATTGCGAATGAGAAATACCCAAATTACGTGTGAAAAATTGCATCGTACGATTGTTTATCCTTTATTTCGTACACCATGCTGTTTTTAAGAAAAATTGTGATATTGATTTATCAATGAACGCAGCGTGAAATGTTATCGATGGATGGGTACCCAGATTTGCGCGACTTCCTTCAAGGCTGCCGAATGCAAGAGTATCGAATCGACTTATACGTGACGAGATTGATCCATCGATATGGCCGCCAATGGATAACCAGTTGGTAGTTGTCGAGGCCCTTGTTGTATATAGTTTCATCGATGCCCCAGGAGTGGTTCGACGAGCGTGTACCACACGCCGGTCTGGCTTTCACTGTAATTATATGCTACAGCCCAGTAGCACGGTCCAAGCGAGAGGAACTTCCATATATACATGGATTTGCGACGTATATACCAAGACCGTACGGCGAGACTCTCCATGTCCAAGGCGTAGTATCTGATGCAACTGGTGCAGGCCTTGCACTATGAATTACAATTGAGAAGCCCACTGTGACAAGAACGAGGATCGACGACGAGTCTGCTACGACCAGATTCAAATTGAACGAATCTAGCGTTATCGCTTATCACTCGACGTTTCCCACATCCTTGGATATTACAACGATCGTAATTCAATCCGACTTATCGCAATAATCTGGTTTATGGAAATCCCGAGGGCGATATACGTGGGCTATAATTGCACGAGAATTGCAATTTCGCACTTGGATAGATATTACTTGGGTGATTTATTTTTACTAATGGTTTCGCATGGTAATAGTCGATAAATGACAAGCTTTCGAACGTGTTTTGTGAGGTTCGATTGAAAGAATGAGGTTCGAGGAAACATATATTATTGAAAATTATTGTTTTTTTTTTAAATCGGACCGAGCGTCTCGCGTTTTCACCACCTCGAAAACGCGTTTTGCAAATACTTCGGTGTGGGTTGATGGATCGGGACAAAATTTGACTCGATCGATGCAGAATCGTGGCAAGGAGTGATCGACCTCAATTTCGTTCCTATCGGTTGCGATGGGAAGAAAAATTGGAGATTTAACGTCGCCCTTAGGAACATCCATAACCTACAACACCGAGTGTTAATACTTCGCTCTCACGTTTTGGCAAACATATCTATATTTTCATTCGAGATTTTGATTGCAACTTGAATATTGGAAATAGAACAACTCCACAAAATTTTAAATATCTATTGAAAAAAAAAATGAATTTATCAAAATACATACGACCTTTTGAATAATAGACGAAAATTAGGAAGGGAACGATTCCCGGAACAGCCGAGCTCTGATGCCTGACGCAATATTCGTAAGAACGTGCGTGACGACCGAACTGGTCTCGCACGAAGAAAGAAGAGAGAAGAAGAAAAAAAGGTCAACTAAGATGGCGTCGGTTTCGCCGATCAAAGGATTCCGGGGGGGTTTCTTCCTATTATGCCCGGAGAGTCGAGGAGTCCAAAGTGAGTGAGGCCACACGAGAGAAGACTGATGCAACCGTCGTGAACCCTTACGTGCATTTCGTGCGATTTCTTGGTATGCGGTTCGCCTCTGTCTGGCCGATATAATTGTCTAATGGAGAATAACGAAAGAGGGTAAGAGAGAGAGATAGATAGAAAAAGTAACGAGTGAGAGTGAAAAATAGAAAATGTTGGGACCCTGAGGAAAGAGTCACTCCGTGAGAGGCATAATTATTGCATTACCTTCTGCGTACTGTACGTTCGAAACGTTAAATTACACGAGGTTTTTGCAGCCTCGCTGTATCACCGACGGAAAATCTCATTGCGCTCCAACATGGAGCTTGCGTAATATTTTCTAGCAGGCGCCACCCCGTCGTCGCTGTGGTAGGTATACGTGTGCTAATGGTAGGGAAAAATAAAGACAACAAAAAAAGAATGTAATAATAAAAATAAAGAAAAAAATAAAAAGAAATGAAAAAATTGAATAGAAAAAAAGGAACGAAGAAAATTGCGGCGCGATAGCGCTTGTTGCGTTTACGTGAAGGAAAAACGTGATAGCGATTCCGCGTTCTACCAGCTAGTGAAATAATCGATTAATGGTCGTACGCCGTTGGCTTCTCGCTCGCTCGCCTCTGGGACCGCGAGAGATATTGCCGCGGATTTTCGTTATTTTTTTTTGGTATTCCTTCGTATATATATTTATTTTCTATTTTTCTCGTGTCAATACCGATAACCTGATAGAACGATGAATGACGTTTTGCAAATTTATTGCGTATATCCGATAGTGTAGCGCGAGACTATTTCGTTATTGTTTCTCTCTTTTCTCTCTGTATCGCCCTCCGATTGCATTTTGTCCGATTCTCTTTCGTTGTCCTACATTCGTTCGCTATTGATACGCACATGACACACCACATGCGTGCTGGTATATACGTCCTTCGTTGGCGCCGCGTTGATAAATAAAATGAAGCTTTTTTTTTCTAGGGCGCATCGTTTCACGCGACTACCACTTCGAAAACGCGTATCGTAAATTCTCCGGCCTGGGGCGACGCATCGTGATAAAATTTAGCTCAGTCGATGCAGAATTTTAGCAAAAATGTACGAACCAAATTTCATCCCGATCGGTTGCTGCGTGACGGAGAATCGGTGAATCGCGTTTCTCGGTTATAACCTCCAAACACCGCGTTTTGAGAATAAAATGCAATTATTTAAAAATAAATATAATCTTTACGACGAATTAGACTCACGTTTGCAGATGGTGACACTTTCGTCCGAGTTGTCACCGCAATCGTCCGTTCCATCGCAAACCCAAGGCATCGGTATGCATTTTCCATTTGTGCATGGAAATTGTCGCAACGGACATGCGCTTCGAGCTGCAAATAAAAAAAAAAAAAAATTCAATCAGATGAAAAACTTGAAAAAATAATCGTTTAATTTTCATATTCTCGCGTTACTTTCCTCCCTTCGCGAGTCAAATAATTTAAATAATAATAATAAAGACAATGATAATAATAGTTTTATCATAAAGACAAATATAGGAAATTTGTTTTATTTTGTATTTTTCTTTATAAAATAAATGTATCCCGCATGCTCGAGACGAGAAACTCTTCTTTGCCGACGGCTAGTGGTGTATTAGCCTCGAGAAATAAGAACGCGTCTCGAGAATCCTTTCGGTGTCGCCATCTGGTTTAAAGGTACAATCTCGCCGGTTTCCATCATCCCCGACGATTCCATACGACAGCTACGCGAAATGGTATCTTTCCATAATTCAACGAAGAAAACTACTAAAAATGTTCCCACGTCATTTCGTGATTTGCATGACGCTTTTTTATCGATTATTCGGGAAAAAAAACTATTTAAGCTTATGAATACATTTATGTATATACGTACATCATAACCTGTGCTATATGAATACGTTTACTGAAAATTTACATCATACACAGTTGCTTCTTGAAAGACAAGTAGTAGATTTTCTTGAGATAAAAAGAAATTTACGTTTTGACTGTATATATATATATATATATGACATTATATATATAATGCGCATATTTTAATATATAAAATGCGCAGAATCGCATCAACCGGAAAAGTTACGAAGGTGGTCTCGTCGAAGGACGCTTCCATAGATAAGACGATGAAACAGATCTAAATAAATATTGCGTCGTACCATCTGATGTTTGACAAACACAAATAGATTCGGCTCACGCTCAACTCCATTCCAGTAACTCGAGGCGCACCGGTGAGTCGAATGTGAGACGTAACTCGCGAATCTAATGCGTGTTAAATAAACAAACACGAGTGGCGTGTACGGGTGTCAACGTCTAACGCACCGTATCGGATCGTTCGCGGATAGACCGCGTTCCGTGAGGACGTGAGCAAACATCGAAGCAAAGAGAAAAAGAAAAACCTCGATACTACATGGTCGAAAAAAAGATCGTATCGCGTGACATCGAATAAATGATTTATTTCCCGTTTAACGTTAAAATCACTGTCCGTGGACAGCACGATAAGAATTCACATTTCCTTCGCCGGCTTTTGTGTATCTCTTTTTTCTCTTTCCCTCTGACGTTCCCTCTGCCCTCTAGCGGCGACGGGAGGAAGGAAGTAGCGAAAAACGTTGGCTCGGTCGGGAGGTTAGAGCGAAATCGAGCGAATTCGTCTTACTGCCCCAGTAAAAAAAAAGAAGAAAAAAGTAGGCTCTTTCGCTCCCCTCGTACTTTATTATCGCTCTCTTTGTCAGTGTATATGTCATTTGTGCCACGTTCCGCTCATTCGCGTGCCCGGACTATAGACAATGCGCTGAGAAAATCGTGGTGGCGCTCCAGCGGGGAAGGGAAAGGGCGGAGGAGGGGAAGGGGGCGAGAGCGAGAGAGAGAGAGAGGGGGGGGAATAATACACACTCGAGCTGCGGGTAGTACATGCGCGTAGGGAAGTAGGAGAGAATACCGACGGAGACGAGACCGACAACAGGAAGCTCGAGGCGAATAACTCAATTCGAAATCGAGGCTACAAAAATTTCAACCTTCTATACACAAGAGAGAGAGAGAGAGAGAGACAAAAAATGTAACAATAACACTGAAAACGTCAGAATAACATACGTGTATGAAAAGTATGCTGAGGGTTTATTCGCAGACATCGCGACACGGCAAATCATCCTATCGATCGTTCATTCTCAACACACTCCACTAACACGCTTCTCAGCCTATCCGATGCATTATGCCACATACATCGGTGTTCGCTACGCGCCAACGCGCCATGCACTGGACTATTTCTCACCCCCGATTACAAAAAGAAGAAGAAAAAAAAATCACGCCATCGCTTAAAAAACCCTTTACGTTTTATGTAAGAAAAATTATCGTCGCGTAATTATCGGTACGTGATTTTCTCTACCCCCTCTCCTCGCCGATAACAGGAAAAAATCGTGAGACCTAATGAGACGGCACTTTTTTTTGTTTACGAGGTAACCGACGAAAATAAAAATGAAACGAAAACAACGATACCGAATCTTCCATGCCGTTTGAATGATAAATATTTTAATTTATTCCAGTTTCGTTGTCGAGTGACGATCGAGGGTCAATAACAATCATAACTTGAGCTACGTGGGGTCAACAATGTGGAGGAGAGGGGAGGAAATGCATGGCTCTTGTTACGAGGTGAAAGAATAATCGTGAGAAAATACACGCGAAATTGCCATGCAATCGGCGACTCATCGAGACACGAACGAAAAAACGAAAATAAAAATGAAAAAAGAAAACAAAATTAATCCTCGAAAGAATGCAGAGTCGGGAAAGGGGATGCGAAGAGGCGTGGAGAATCTCACTGTCCTTCTCGCTCTCGTCGTCCCTCTCGGGTTCGCGCGAAGGCTGCATTATCTGTCCCCCTTGTATTATTGACAACACTCGAGGCGAGCTTTTTGGCAAGGGGAAATGCGGCTACGAGCTTGTACTATTATGTAATGTGTAGATACGATACGGGGAAAAAATAGTACAGGCACACGCGGCTCCAAGATTTATTGTTTTTATTTCCTACGATCCAACGCTCATAAATGTTATGACGTTGAGAACGAGGATGAAAATTAAATCAGCCTGTGTGTAGATATATATATACATATATATATATATATATATACATATATATGTGTGTGTGTATGTGTCTGTGTCAATAGTAGAGTGTACTCACTGTCAGCGGAGAATCCATCAGTGGCTTGGAGCGTTCCAACGAGAACGTTGAGTACCACGATTAGGAGAGGTGAGAAAGCTCCAAGCAGCCGACACGGATTGCTCGGCCCCATAACCACCCCCGACAGCTCGCGCGTTTCTCGTTTCGGCACCGTCGATTCCAATTGTATTTTTCTTTCTCCGCCTTTCGCCTACCCTCCTTCACTTCACTATAGCTCCCGTTGTCGCCGAAACGAATATCTTGCCCGCGACGCACTGTATACGACTCGATCGTCCCGGCACTTAGTCTCATTTAATAAAACGCACGTAAAAAACACAACAACAACAAAAAGACGTTCGATTTATAAGCCGCGAAACCGCCCTCTCTGCCCGCACGTTTGGCGAGCTTACGAACTGTCCTTTAATTCGTTGCACTACACACTCCGGTGCACTCCCATGCACGGTACCACACTTTCGAGGTACAGAGATTATCCGAGCGTATTATCACAAGTTGTCGTGTTTAATCACGAATAAAATATCTCAGTTTATTCGAAAATCAGCAGTACAGCACGGTCACTCACCCACACGCGCTGTGTCGCAGCGACGAAGGGAAAAAACCGAATGAAAACTCCTGTTTCGACGTCGCTTGACGAACGCATTCGAGAGAGAGAGAGAGACTTGGACTACTCGTAAAACGGCGCACACACCTCCTCTTTCTCCTACTTATTCGCTGCGTTGTCGTCCCGTATACCACCAGTGAATCGTGTCTCGTTTTCTCTCGGTTTGTCGTCTTCTTACGTTCGTGTCGCGCGATACCTCTCTGTCTCAAAGACAGCCGCGTTTCTCTCTCCCGGGCGAGACAGGAGTCACTGATATTCTGACGCACCGAGAGACATCGCGCCACCTGCGCGCGCATGTTATTCTACCATGCTCGCGAGACGGGGTCCGTAGCTCTCTCGATTCTCCGGTTTTCTCTTGCTACGGTCGCGCGTTACTTTTGCGAGAGCGATAGAGACAAAGCGAGAACACTTTATTATGTGCACTCTGGCTCTTGGGCATCTCACGACCTACACCCATATAGCTCAACACGCAAGAGACTTACGTGTAAAATGCGAATCGTATGGTACGACCTACACGCATTGTACATTTTTTTCATAAAAAGCGTTGCGCGACAAACCTAACCTAAAACGATGGAAATATTCCAATAAGGTTTCAGTAACCGCGAGATATCGAAATAGTTTATCGTGTTCTCTCCCTTATCAGAGAGTGAGGGCACACATGGGGATTATCTTTTATTAATGGGGGAGAGAGGCGCTGGTGATAAGGGGATCGCAGGAGCTTCGCGCAGGAGGGTTGGACCGATAAGGAGAAACAGGAGACGCCTCGATACCATGGCAACCCCCGAGTGACAAGTACCACGCCGTCCCAGGCAAGTCCAACTGCTTATTTGGCGGTATACCATTAATTCACTTCACGATTTTTTTTACGAATACGACCACGCACGACTGACGCGACGATCATTCGATATGGGTCCATGAATATCGAATGACGAGATTACCAGGTGACGGGGGGATTTTGACGTTTCAAAATTATCATGGCGAACACTAAAAATCTTATCGTTCGCGTTTTCTCCGGTAGAGTCGAAGAAAGCAGCACTTTGCTGACTAATTTTTCTGTACCAGAGAACTTCTTATCGGTAGCTTCAAAATTGTTGATGTATCAAAATGCATAATTCAGTATGACGAATTACTCAAAATACATATTCTTCAAATCGCATAATTTTACTTTCACCACCTTTCCTACTCCTGTCTACTCCTTTATCTCCTGATTTCTATGTTTCCACAAATATACCTCGGTATTTCAGTATATTTACTTTTGATTGATCTCTTCCGCGTCTCTTATCTATATGTATCTTCTTTTTATCTTATTAAACATCCTCTTTTCCTCAAAATATGTGTATTTCCCGGTATCACTATCTTATTCTCGCAATTTTGTATTATCTTTGTCGGCAGAATTTTGCGAAATTATAAACTTCCATATACGATCATTTTTCGAGTTAACTATTTTTCCTTCTTAATTAATAATGACTGAAGACTACATTTTATCATATCACTATCACATGCACTCGAATAATATATCTCGAAATTATAAATAATTTCGTATTTTCTTCTCTGTATTTCAGCTAAGGAAGAAAAATCTTCGATAAATATTAATTCATAATTTTCACAAATATCAATTCCACAAAATTATAAATCCGAACGAGAAGAAAAGATTTATGATTAATTAAAAATGGAGATAAATCCCTTAAGCATAATTCTCGTAAAGAGCGACAGCAAGGGGGATAGAATGCTTTTTAGATATCCGTTCAGTCCAAATAACGAGAGGGACTCGAACCAATGCACAAAGCGGAAAAATCCTTATTCCTTGACCATCGCCGAAGACTTGCTGCAGGTAATTTAATCAATCTCTATATATTAAAAATAAATATAATAATACGCCTGTTTACTTACATCGATTGTAATTTTTGTCATCCAGCCTCTGCCGTTCCCAACTTCCAACATTAGTAATGGAAATCTGACCGGATTGCCCGACGAGGTATTGTCGACTCTGTTCGCCGTCAAACCAGAGCTCTGCGAGACAAAATTCGAGCTCAAAGTCAACAACGTCAGATTCGTCGGACATCCAACTCTCTTGTCCTCGAGAGGTCTCAAAGAAGTTAATTCTTCGATGTTATTCAACGTGGTCTTTGCCCTGCAGGCACAGGCCGACCATTCGGTGGTCAAGTGTTACTACGACCTTAGCAAAAGGTAAAAGCAACGCTCTAGCAAAAAAAACGAATGATTAATTTGTACCGGTTATTGTAAAATTACAGATTAGGAATTGCGTTAAGACACGAGGAGAAGAGATGTGGATTTCTAAAAGACGAAATAAAGATGATGGTCTCGACGCACGATGAGGTAGCCACGAGGTAATTTCAGTCCTCATTGTCCGTTTTTAAATCAACAATTCGACGAACACGATTTGAATTTCAAATCACTATTTTTTTTTCTATATGCTGATAATTCCAGATCCGGCGAGGAAAGTGACTGCGACGAGTCCCCGTACGAGCTGATATTGCAACGTAGTTCACTCGCCAAAGATCTCAAATCCGCTTTCACTAGTCTCTGCACATCCGGTGTTATAAACATGATGATCAACAAATGGATTCAAGTGAGCTTTTGCCTACCACAGAAGGTTCATCAGACTCACAAGAAAGGTTTCATCATGAATCCTGAGATAATCGACAGGTAAGAAGTTTGGAACGATTCACGATTCTGTTTTTCTCAAACCTTTTCTCGTTTCCTTAAAATGTCGAAGATTTTTAAAATATTACAGATGCCTAAACAGTCTACGTCCTTATCATGGTTTGTTACTGTTAATCGAGCCTCTCGATCTGCTCGACTCGTTGCCAGCAGACTCATCGCCCGCTCTCCGAAGAATGATACAGATGTACAATCCTCTAAACAGCTTGCAAACTTTATCCGCCGATGCGGATATTTCGTTGTCTCAGGTTTTTCAGCTAACGGGACACTTGGTTTATTGGGCAAAAGCAACGATAATTTATCCTCTTTGCGAGAGCAACGTGTACGTCGTTTCGCCAGATGCTGTAATTTCTAATCAACTTTTAGAATCGTTTTCCGAACAATTTCCGGGTCTCTGTCTCTTGCAGGTACGATTAGAAAGAACGATACATTTATTGGGCTCACCTGGATAACGATCGGAAAAGTCGAGCATACATTTCTTAACTTTTACAGATAATCAGCGAATTTTCACTGCCTACTTCCATCAGCCAGAAACTCAATCCTCTCAGTCAACCGCAGCAACAGTCGCAGCTTGTTAAAATTATAATTTGGCTGCTGAAGAATCATTTGTTGCTTCAATTACATACTTATGTGCAGTATATGCCAACTGTAAACGGTCGCAACACTATGGTAAGAATTTTAACAAAAACTTCAATAAAATATTTCTTTAAACCATCTAATATCGTCTCTTGATATAAAAAAAATAAATTCGTACCGAATGGTACAAATTGAAGGAACAATTTAAAAAAAATACCACATTTTTCTTTTCAAGCAAAAATTCTCATTTACATGTCGTATCTCTTATCAGGAAGCCGAGAGTCAGAACGGTTCGAGTCCGACGGGCGTTACGGAGAACGACAACAGCTGGAGTCTGAACGACACGCCGAAGGGTACCCCGAGCGAAACGAAGGAAGACACGGAAATAGCGATACGAAAGGACGACGGTTTATTCGAATATCCGTCTGACAATTTTCCAATACCGTCCGACGACATAATGCTACTCGACAAACTTTGTCGATTCGGTTATTTCAATGGTGGCCATCATCTCGAGGAAATAATGTACCTCGAGAACATTCGACGATCTCAACTGTTGCAGATATTGGACAAATTTCGTGATATATTGATAACGTGCGAGAACGAAGATCCGGCGATCGCGTTGTTCTATTCTCAGCATGGATTACCTTAAAAAAAAGGGAAAAAACAGTGATCGATTAATATTTCTCTCAACTCTTGGAAGTATAGGATTTTTCTCACATTAGCTGATTTGTACATAATATATTAAAATAGTATATAAGGTTAAAATGTAAAAAAGGGGTTGAGAGAGCGAGCGAGAGCGACTCGCGGGTGTTCCGAGCGTGCATAATTTATCGATATGCATCGTATCTCCTCGTGAACAGTTATAGTCCGGGTGTTTCGTGTTTCGAACTCAACGTTAGTGTACAATCCCGATGTCTCTTTCGAGCTGGTCTTCTAGCAACGGTCGATAAACATTTTCCCGTTACACGTTTCCGTGTCTCGTGCTCGCGCTCGGTTGACACATTCGTATACATAGCTGTTGCTCCTAGCTGCAATTACGAGCTCTCGCACACGCGCTTCCTCCTGCACCTCGACCACCCTGGACGCTAGAGACTCGTACACGACTCTCGGGGGCGCGGAAAAACAAAGAACTTCCATTCCGTTGGAAGTCGCGGACGCGGACATAAGTCTTCCCCTTTTACGTTTTCGACGGATCTTAACGATCTTTACCGTTTCTTCCGTTCAAACGTGAATTTCGTCGCGACCATCTCGATCGTGATCGATGAATCTTTAATTCACGAAGAGCAAATATTACCCAAACCCCCCTGAACTATTTCACGCGATATCGATTTCGTTATCTCGACCCATTCGCCATTCGATTTTATCACTCTTCATTATTGTATATTTTGTAAAAACTCGTTAATACAAAAAAATAATAATAAGAATAACAAAAAGTGGAAGATCATTGTCTAAAATATAGATTTTCTTCTTAATGGAGAAATAATTGGAGTGACGGTGAAGAAAAAAAACAGAACGTTATTAAAAAATTCGCCGAGTTTGCGAGTGCAACGAGGTTTTTTTTATAAATCGATCGGTTAGACTTCCGCGTATTGCGATTCGAAGGAAAATATCATAGGTGCAAACAAAGGTAGTACAGGCAGTTTATCTGTATTTCGCACTAGCGACTCGGTGTCGTCACACGCGAGGGTCACCGTCTTTATTTTTTCTCACGTTTTAATTTCTCACAAGAAAATGGGCTGTACAACGAGCAACGACGTGGTACCCAAAGATTACATGCAAGATAACGAAAAGCATCAGATACCAAGAAGTCCGAATTTAAAGACAGGTTCGTCATTGACTTTTTGTTCACGAATCGAAAAATATCTTTTTGCAAATAAACCAGCGAGCTTTGTTTTACGTTTTTGCTCGTAGATTATTCGATAGCTTTCGAGGTTCCTTTTCACGATCTCGAGAACGTGGAGAAGAAGCCTTTGCCACAAAAATTGCAACGGCTTCAGGAACAACAAACACCGGAACCGGAAGAAACGATGAAAATGCTGCAGAAGCGAATGGCCGACGCCGATCAAAGGAGACAGCAGGTGAGTCTTCTCTGCTAGAACCATTTCGTGACTTTCATGTACATGACCGATTAAAACCTGGATCAGAATATTTGCAAGAAATATTTTTCGAATCTCTTTTCTGAAAATTTTAATATTTTTACAATATTACAAAAATAATCGTAAACATGGCCTCCCTCACACAATAGCACCTTTATAACTTGCAGATAAAATTTCCCAATCAAGAAACTAATAAGATATTTTGACGTTTATTGCAGATTCTCAGTATGAGGGTGAACTCGGCTCAACAATTCCAATTGAAGAATCGCACAGCGACATAATTCAGAACTTCTTATCAAATTTTAATAATAATGCTAATACTAATAATAATAAATAATAATAATTAATAATAATAATGATGATTGAATATTGAACTTACCGAAAGAGAGCACGTATCGTGTCCAACGTCGAGGAACGATCGACGTTTAATTTTGTAGAGTTTTTTTTCGACAATAAATCTCGAATAGTCCAAAAACATCGTCATCGTCCAGAAATTAATTTTTATATCGTCGTACCCGACTATATTATTTCTACCGTATACTTTCGATCGATCCGCCGTGTTACCGTAACTGCAAGGAAAACGATTACAATTTTTTGTGAAATAAGACGTCGTCTTAATTTTTTAATCATAGTTATTATTATCGTTAATATCCATATAATTATCAATAACTACATTAAAACACAAAACAAAAAATTGTGATATCTGTACAATTCTCCTTACGTGAGTAACATAAATTTGTTTTATTTTTTTTGTTTGTTTTGTATACCGGTTAGCCTAGAATAGGAAGAAACTAAATCATAATATTCACAGATATTTTACAAGATAGGTAAGGCGCGACGCAAGGCGCGCACACCGAGATCACAGTTTTGTTATTTTCCAACGTGGCGTCGTTCTCGTGTCTCGTTAAAAAAACAAAGAAAAAGAACTCGCTCAGGAAAGCGAGAGAGAGAGAGAGGAAAAAAGAAAATAATAATTTCCGCGCGGTCGAGCCAAAAATCACGTGTCGAGTGACCGGTGTACGCGCCTTCCCTCTCATCGCCCGGATATACTTAATTCGTAACCTGTAATATATGTTTTTGTTTGTTTGTTGTTGTCGTTTACTTTTTCTCGTTACGCTCATTACTTATTAATCTTGTTTTCTTCCGTTTCATTCTTGTTTTGTTTGTTTGTTTTTGTTTTCTCTCGTTTCTGTAATCTCTACACTGTACATATGAACAACGCACTCTTTTACAACTGTACATGCACACGCTCCACAAGTATCTGCGCTGCCTTAAATTATTTATTCTCGTATATGGGAGAATGGGGGGCCGAGGGGTAATGGGTAGGGGGAAGGGCAAGGAGGTGGGGAGGTAGGATTGGACAGGATACTTACGACCGTTTCGACTGTCGAATACACTTACCAGTTTCTTTGTTTGTTTTTGTTTTGTTTGTTTCTCGAATTCTCGTTATATCTAGTGTTTTCGATATTTTTGTTCATTTCATTACTTTTTTTCGTTCGCTCGAATCTTCGTAGGAATTCACGTCGCCTCGTGTCAACGAGGGATGCGTTTAGTTTGTTTTCATTTTCTTCGAGTCACGGGACAAACGTGACGTACTCTTACTATGGATGAGCACGTCGTCCTCGTCGTCTCGATTATATTAATACGAATAAAATCGTTTCTTTTTTTTTCTCGATTTTCTTTTTCATTTAAGTATCGTAATATTGTCCAACCGGCACACTTCGTTTCGAGCTCAGTTTACTATTAAACGTTGTCACGATCGTTTTGTTTTCTGTTTGCGGACGATAAACGCGACCGCCTGTCTCTTTCGACGCCGTAACACTCGCACGCACACTTCCCACTCGCTCACTTCGACCGCCCTTTTTTCGCTCGGCTGTATCGTGTGTAGGATCGGTAGCCATTTCCAAATTTTGTACCGAATTTTTGTTATATATATATATATATGTGTGTCTCAGTGTGTGTGTGGATGTATAGGCGTTTTCTCCTCGCGAGAATGAGAAAACCATCCGGATCGTGTTTTACATAAATGCGACGTCATAATCATTCGCGCAATTATAATTTGCGTCATCTAATTATTCTCTTGTTTTGGTTTCGCTTTGTGATTCTTTTTTTTTTCACTCTTCACCTCGCTCCAACGTTCGACGGTGGACTCTGTGTCCATGCCGCCATTTTCTTTTTTTTTTCCTAACGTAAGTTTTTTTCTCATTACTTGGTTTTTCTTTTGTTTGTTTTTTTACTCTAAAGGCAATGCGCCCTCTATGCGATGAAGCATAATATTTTAAATAGGTAGTTTACTTAATCTACTTTTCTTCATTTTGTTCTCAGAGGGGGGGTAAGTCGGGGCGGAAGAGGTCGGGGGTCTCTGTGTTTTGTTGTGATATAGATTATAACTGCTGGCCTATACACGTAAGCGCATTATTATCTCGGACACAATTTCTAAAAAAAAGTCTAAGGACGCGGATGTCGTTCGTTCACCGCGCGCGCGCGCGCGCGAGATTATTCCTTCCACTTTCTTTCTCGTCCTGGCGAGAAGAATACGGAACAAAAAACAAGACGTGGGACGGCAGAGGAGATAGAGAAAAGTTAATACGAACAGAGGGCGTCGTCTATGGTCAATGAGATCAATCATACTCGACGGCGGTATGATATTCCTTTTTTGTTTTGTTTTTTTTTTAAAAAGCCCCTTTTTATCCGTTTCATTTTTTCAACGTCCAATGCAGCAAATTGATATATTTTTGTTTCATTCTTTTCTTCTAACTATCGTTTGTTTGTTTCTTTTTTCTTCTTCTTGCTTCTATAACTTTAGGAATAATCGATTGCGGCGGTAATAGTTAGTAGAGTAGTTTTAGAGTAGTAATAAGTAAATAGTATAGTAGTAGCAGCAGCAGGTTTGTAATGGTGGATAGTAGCAGTAAACGGTAAGTAGTAAATAGTGTGGTAGGAGAATAGTAGTAGTAATAGTAGTAGTTATTAGTGGATAATAATCGTGAATAATAAAGATAGCGTGAATAATAATGAATAATATAAAGAATCAGAATAATAATTAATATTATAAATCTTCATAATGTACATAGCGCTAGTTGTAATCGTATAATAATAATAATAATAATTAATAATAATAATAATAATTAAAATTATCAATAATATGTTACATCCTGCTAAGGGAGTTTATGGTACACCAGGGATAGCACTAAGTGTGTAAGGGAAGGGCGTTGGGGTTTGTAGTCCTTGCTCTGTGTTTTACATCTCTTCTCCCTTTCAAAACGAGTTCTACATTCATCATTATTTTCTTTACTTTCTAGTTTGACAGGGAGCAGCAGCAGCGGCTTCGGCGGCGGCGGCGGCAACTATTGTTACAGTCATATAATACATAGGTATTTATATAGAGTAATATTATACAAAAACACATCACATATCGCGCGTTGCCTGAAACGGTCTTTGTTTTTTTCATTTTTCATGGGTTTCTTTTCTTTTTTTTTATGCAGATATCGTTAAATAATTAAAATCACAGTAGTTATGCCCTCGCTGGCTCGCTTAAATTTATACATTATTATACCTCTAAGCCTTACAAAATAACTCGTGGTTTTATAGATAGATTACTTTTTATTTATTTTTTCCTCTTGTGTTTACGAATCGGTATTCTGTTTCTTTCTTTTATCTCTCTGCGGCATTTGCGAAGGTGCAGCCGTTTAGGAAGTATGTTTTTTTTTCATTACATATATATCTATATATATGTATGTATATCTATATACGGTTTCCGTTTATTTTCGGACTTTGTAATCTTCATCTAAAGGAGCGCGGCGGTTGTCACGATAAACAGGGCTTCGTTTTTTCTTTATCTTCTTTCTTTTTTTTTCTTTAAATAACGTTATGTGTATTTCTGATAGATTGGGACGTAAGAGAGGGGGTAGAGGGGGTGTGAGCGACCAGCTTGTCGGAGTGACCAAGAGTAACGTCGGTCGTTCCCACAAACATTGATCATCTTATAGGCTCGAAACGAGGGAGTCGCGATCTCGGCGTGATCAGCTAGGAAAGCGCGACACCTCGCGTGTGCCAAGGAGGAGAGGAACGCAAGGGCTTAGACCGTGCTAACCTCCCCGCATTTATCACAACCCCGTTCCTCCTCTAGGGTCTACAATGTTACGAATAGTTAGCGGCTCGTTCAACCCGCTCGCTATCTCTCTCTCTCTCTCTCCCTCTTCTTTTGATTGTCAACGGTTCGATCGAGGGAGGAGATTTTCTCTTCGACTTTTTTTTGTTCGTTTAGACCTCGTCGGTTCCTTTTTCTTTTGTTTCATTTCGTTGGTATTTTTGTTGTTGTAACTAATGTAGTTTTGTTGAGTTGCGACGATCTCTCCTCTGTTCGGCTTTGAGGCAGGACACTCGGGGCTTCATGCCACGTTGAAAAACGTATCCTGCTGTGCTCGAAGAGGGAGATCGTTTCGTTTCAACAACCAGGACAAGACAATTATAATTCACGATCCAATAGACCGGACTGGGCCCTCAAACTGTTGCAATGACGATTAGCAGATGGGCAATTTCTGCAACGCGATGAAGTAGATCCGGTGCTATCCGTGCGAGGCTCTCGTTGGCGAAATCGCAGGAGGGAAATATGTGGACCACGTAAGCGGGCTGTAAATTCAAACGATCGATAATTTTTTCTCGTGCTTGATTTTTTATCTTCATTCTCTCGTCCATGACGCGAGTAATCGCATTTTTAATCCGTGTAAATTTCAAGTAACGAAACGTGGCAAGACGAAAAACAAGAAATAGAAAGAATGACAATTGTAAAATCGTGATTAACCGACCTGTTGAGAAACCGGACCCGGAATGTTAACAATCCCAGCGGCCTGTTTCTGTTGAAGATACGTTATGAATCCGGTCTGTAGATTTTTGCTCTGCTGGAGAACGTCCATGTGATCGCGACCACAGGGTAACGCCAATAACATGCAGTGTTCGTTGTCCGTCTGTAAAAAATAACAAAAATTAATAACATAATTTTTCTACCATTCTATAAAAATTCTAAATTCATTACCTAAACAATAAGTAAAAAAAAAGAAATACTCGTTCCTTCTTCACTAAGTACCAAGTCCTCGACTCACCTGCATTTTTCTCGCGACGCCGTCGAGTTGCGTCTGCTCGAGTCTCATTCTCTGCGCTATCCTGAGAGGCGGTGTCGAGCCATCGCTGTTACATGGCAAACTGTCCCTCGCGACATTGGGATTCCCAAAGACAAAATGCATCTGGACAGCGGCCTGATCGTTCTTGAGCGCCAATAATCCTTGCCACATGACGGGATAACGTTGTAGAAGCATCAGCAACGAGTCAGCCTGAGGTGGTACCTGGGCTGCGTGAGGCGGTGTCGCGACTTGATGTTTCCTCGGTCGTTCCGGCGTTATCGCACGATCGGTCGGTGCTTCGCTACCGGCCATCGGATATTGCGATCTAATGTGTGCCGGGGGTGGTTCGTAATAAGTACCGCGCGGCCCGGTTGGCGTGCCGGTGAGAGGTGGATTCGCAGCTGGACTGTATTGAGCGATCGGTGGTGGTAAACGTGTATTCCCGTGCATCATGTAAACCTGAGCAACCTGAGGACTGTCGGTCGTACGATCCTGCGGTGTTCTCGTAGCGCGTCGCAGCTCCAACGGTGGACTGTGAGACTCCTCGCCGCAAGCCTCGAGCTTCGGATCCAACGGCAGGTGCGGCGAACGCGCCCCAGGCACGTGATACGTTATTCGTGGCGCGGTCAGCGCTTCCTGGGCACGAAGATACTGATACTGTAGAACTTGGGGATGGATGTAGTGCGGCGGTAATTCACCGGCTCGTGAGAGTCCTCCGTAGTGATTGACGACGTCACTCTGCGAGAAAATCAAATGACATTGATTAGAGAGAATTTAACGAGAGCTTTGCGTGTGATTATCGATGACAAGTTTGCAAAAGCTTCAGAGAAGTAGATAGATAAATAGATAGGTAGAGAGATAGATCGATTGAAAGAGAGAGAGAGTTAAGTACCTGAGAAGCATTAGCATGATGATGGGCAGGTGGGGGTAGTGGAGGACTCTGGGAGCGATGAGGGGGAACGAGTCCGTATTGACCCCCTGCAGATGATGCTGCACCCGCACTCCCATGCTACACCAAAACACCAAGCAAAGTGTTAGTTTCGATCGCGTTAGCTCTTATTCACAACAATCAAGGGCCTACATATACCTTGACAATAATAAGGGGGAAAAAACACTAAAAAAAATAAGGCGAGAAATTCAGGAAATTCGTTATAATCTTTGATCGAAAAAATTGTTTATACGAAAGCAAGTTTCTCGAGAATGATCCTTTTGATATTTATCTCAGGTATATGTAGCTCTTAATTCCATTTATCCATCGCCGATGCGAACCTCGCTTATTTCGTTTTTTTTTTTTTAATATTATTTTTCGTTGTAGACAAAGTTGAAAAAATATGAATATTCCGAGATCATTGATCGACTTACCAATGGTGCTTCGTAGGTTGGTACAACCGGTACTCCGCGACCCTGAGGACTGGCTGTGGGCACCATGATGCAACCGGACATAGAAACTTCGACTTTCGGTGGTTCCATCGTTCCAGGGATCTGAAAACAAAATAACGAAAGGTCAGATTCGTTTTACATTCGTTTATACACAACATACCCAAATAAAAAATTCTATGTAAAAACGAAAATACCATTTCAACATATCGTAAATCTTTATGAAATACGACACATACCTGTGACTTGGGTACGTTGCTAGGTCTCGGGCAACTGGTCGCTGATACGATAGGTTGTCCAGTGATGATATGAGGCTGTGTCGGTGGACTAGCGACAGTTCCAGGTACGATGGTCGGCACAACCGCCTGTAGCAAGTGAGCTTTCGGATTTTGCAGATGGAGTTGCCCATTGATACCCTTGGGAGCCGTTGGTTGTACAACAGGATTGTGAATTCTCTGAACCGGTGCAGTTGCGACATTGCCAGGATGGACGGTCAACGGTAATTTTTGGGGCAAGTTGACGATGGTCGTCGCTTGTTGTTGTTGCTGTTGTTGTTTGGCTGCTTGCAAGAGATGTTGTTTAGGATTCGGTGCCGCGCCCGACAGATTGTTGAGTACAGGAGACATGGGTTGCCCCTGTTTCCCATTCGGTCCATTGCCAACGTTGATCTGCTTGGTCCGTGGACTTAGGCTCGGCGGGATGATTCCACCTCCGGGTATCTGAAGTCGTAGACCCTGTTGCATCGCCTGATTCACCTGAATCGGTTGTTTAACGATATTCTGGACGATCGGCTGACACGTCGTCGGTTTTCCAACGACCATTTGCTGTGGTGCTTGTGGAATCGCCTGCACAACGGTAGGATTAATGAGTTTACTCGCGTTCAAGACGTGAGCTTTGAGACTCGTGGGCTTGGTCGTGGTGATGGTCTGTGCGATGCAAGTAGTCGTCGTGGTAGTTAGAGCAGTCACGTGACTCGGTGTAGTAGTCATCACGCTGGTCGTTATTATCGGTGGATTCATCGATTGTATGACGATAGTCGTAGTTGCTTGAACGACCGGTGACTGTGGCTTCGTAATAACGCTCTGTTGCGAGGAAACCACAGGCGTGACAATCTGACTCTTCGGTGGTTGACAGAAATTCTCCACGCTCGTTTCCTTCTTCGTCTCGATCACAGGTGGCGGAGCAGTCGCGACGATCGTCGTCACTTCTCCAGCCTCTCTCGGTCTCGGATGTTGTTGATGAGGTTGCTGATAAGGACCATCGCACTTGGCGATCACGGCGTTCGTCAGATTTCTCGGATCGCAGTTTCTCATGGCATTCAGAGCGGCCTGAGCCGAAGCGGTCGAGACTGGAATATACTGACCCTCCTCGGACTCTCTCATCGGTATGAGCATTCCCGTAACCGGATCTATCAAGGTCATAGGCTCGTGAGTAGATTTTTGTTGCGGTCCGATCATCGGCAAGACTTTCGTCTCTTCGCTAATTTTCACAATTTCCGTAGGTACGACTTCCGGCTCGTCCTTGCTCGTTACTTCGGGCTGACTCTCGCGACATTCTTTATTACTCTTCTCCTCGCTACTGTCGTCATTATTTTCAGACGTTCTTCTCGACGATTTACGAACGACCCTCGGTGATTTTCGTGGCTCGTTGGGTTGCACGACCGTTGGCAGACTCGTCACGGCGGTCGTCGTCGTCGTCGCCACAGCCGAAGTTGTCACTAACGTCGTCGTCGGCGCCACCGTCGCTGTCGTCGCCATCGTCGTTTGCTGCGCAACAGCCCCGCGTGCCCCGTTGTTGTTGTTGCTGTTGCTGTTGTTGTTATTGTTGTTTCTCGTGCTTCTCCTAGTAGCATGCGCACCTGCAACACCACCCGTCGCAATCAATGCTTTATTCGTTGCCGTTCCCCGTACTACATCCTCAATAGTATCATCGATAGTACTTCGACTACCGTCTTTCTCCGCCAATCTCCTCGATTTTCTCGTATTCGCCGCAGGCGAGACGAACTCCTCGGGCGGCACTTCCTTGACCGCAGCGACGGGTGTCGCTGCCGTCGCGTTTGGCCCCGTCGCATTCTGACCCGGTGATTTTATCGTCAGTATCAGCCTCGGCCTTCCCGCATTGTCCTCCTCGCTGTCGTCGTGAAATTCGTAAACGTCCGCTGGCAATTTGTTCTTCTCGGCGTGATGTTTGTTGCCACGTGATTGTCTTCCACCGCGTCGATTACTCATTCCCGTGGCTGTTCTACCGCCACGTCGGGTTGTTACGCCTCCCCGATTTGCCGCACTGGCAGCGGCAGCAGCAGCGCCACGACGACTCTTCGATCGACCACGACGCGAGCGAGTCGACTCGATCTCGCACGTCTCGACACCCTCGTCGTGATCGTCGTGATTCGCATAATCCTTCTTGCCGTCGCCCTCGGTCGATTCCGTGTCGGGCCAAGGATCGGTCTCGGCTTTGCCGCTTGTGTCGCTAGGATGATCCCCGTTGGCCTCTTGCTCGTGATGACTGCTGCTGTCGTCGTCGGCGTCGTTTACCTCGACGTCGTTCGTTTCACCGTCGCAAAGGGCGTCTACTTTCTTTATCACGCTCTCGATGTTGACCTCCTTGGCCGACCAATAGTCACTGTCCTCCTTGCTGTCCGTTGGATCGTCCTTCGCGACATCAAGAGCGAGAGGGTCGACGCTAGGCTCGCGCAGAGGATCCTCGCTCGATTCCTCCTCCATATCGATCTCGTTTCGTTCCTTGACGCTTTCCTCTTCCCGCTTGATCACGTGACACACCGGCTCGGGCTTCGGTGACAACATTGGCTCTATCTTCGGTGCTGTTACTTCAGACGCATCGTTGAATTTCGGAGGACTCGCAGCGACGGATTCCGTTATCTCGATTTTAGGCTCGGACTTTTCGATCTTCACCTTCGTCTCGATTTTCTCGCACTGCTGTACTTCTGGCTGAATAACGGGCTTCGTATCCTCGAGCATCGGCAGACACTTCGCGATCTCGATCGTTGCTGGTTTCTTCTCTTCCTGCTTGACGATCTCGTTCACCTGCGGAGTTTGTACGTTCGTCGGGAGTTTGATCGGTTGAACGATTTGACTCAAGCGCTGCGGAGCTTCCAACTCGGTCTTCTTGATCTCCGTAAACCTCGAGTCCTGAGACTCGATCGGCTGTTGTTGTTGCTGTTGTTGTTGCTGTTGTTGTTGCTCCGTGACCGGCATTGTCGTGGTCGTGGTCGTCGCGATCGTCGACACGGACGATACCGTCGACGTCATCACTCGAGTTATTATCGATTGCGCCATCGTCGTAACAACGGGCACGTGAGGCTTGACGACAAGTATTCCCTGTGAGACCGGTGTCGGTCTCGGTGCTGTCACGACGGGGAATTGACTCACCGCTGGCGTAATCACAGGAGCGATTTTTTCGATCGGTACCGGACTCGGTGTAATCGGGGAAAATTGTTGGGCAAGAGAGACGACCGTTTTGACGAGTGGTTGATTGTTCGTCGGTGTCGCCGTCGTAGTCGTCGCCGTGACGATGCTCGGTGGTACGAGAGCATGCACGACAGATTTATGAACGATATGAGGTTGTCCATGAGCGACGATTACAGGACTGGGCGTCGAGGCGCGAGGCGTGTGAGTCGTGAGCAAATGAATATTCGTGTGCATGTCCTGTTTCTGTTTCGGCGATAAAAGACAATTTTCCATGGTGATGGGAGAAGGTTGAAGCTGCTTGTGCTGACACGGCGAAAGTGACGAATTCTCGACGATGTTGGCACCGATTTTCGACGTTGGACTAGACGTACCGGCGTTTATCTCGATCTTGGCCGTTTCCGGTATGTAAGTAGGCGGTTGGTTTGGCGAAGGCACCTTGGGCGAAGTCGAGGCTTTGTTCGTCGATTCCGGGATGACGGCGGGCGATATCTTCGGCTCGTCGAGTCTCTGCGGCGACGCGTTTGGATTAACCGGTATCAGTGTCTCGATCACGGATTTACCACCGAAACCTGTGGCATCCCGTGAATTTTTCACTTGCATACCAGTGACCAGAGGTGGCACGGGCATGTAGGGTCTCGGTGGTATGTTGAGAGTGAGTGGTGGTAAACCACCGCGTTGATAAGCAGGAGCGAGTGCTCTCATACCCGGTGCGTGTTGTATTACCGGTTGTTGACTCGCCGCTGTCGAGTAAATGCTGTGCTGCGACGCCAAGTCCGCCGGTCTGTGAGCCGAGATCGGCACGCTGACGGGAATTCTCGCTGGTTGTGACGGTGACTTTCCCGAGTGGGACAAGTGTGGTCCGATCGTTGGATTTCTCGACCATTGACCATTTGGTGAGAGAGGTTGTGATACTCGTGGTGATAATTGGCTCGGCATGAGAGTGGAATTTCTCGATTGTTGAACGAGCGAGGGAACGCCAGCGATCGGTGGATTCGACGAAGACGACGAAGAAGAAGTGGTAGTGACGCAAGGCATTCTCGGAGAAGCTTGTCTCAGTGGAATCATTTGGGCCTGGGGCGAAAGAGGAAGTCGCTGATAGAGCGAGGATTGAGTGGTGATAGGTGGCGCCGTAGCTCTGGGACTCGCGGCTGTTATTCTTGGCGAATCGCCGCTTATGTTCGGCATGCTGCAAGGACCGAGAATCGGTTGTTTGTAATGAGCGGGTGGAGGATGCCGAGGTGGCGAAGTCGAGGGACGATGGTTCATCGCGTTCGCTCTTTCCTGTCCGGTCGCTCCAACGTCGCCTTCCGCAGCTTCGAACTGCGGCTTGACGACGATATCGCGGGGTTTGTGCTCGCCCACGGTCCAAGAATGCGATATTACCGAACTCGGTGGACTGGACGGTCGTGGCGTCGATGGAACGCTAGCTACCGGGGTACAATTTTCCACAGGCTGTTTCTCCGTAGCGAGAATCAGTGTCTGCGGTGGCGCTGTCGTCGGTGTCTTAGCCGGCGATTTGTAGAAGGAAGGTATGTCCGGTGTTTTGGGCGGTTGGGTGAGATCGAAGGTCTCGTAATTCGGATCTTCCTCGGTATCGGTATCGATCTGAAGATCGTGCTCGCTCTGAGGCGTATCCGGTTTGAGATCGGCATCAGCGTCACCGGTCGAGGCGTTTAGACTCTCGACAGCTTGCTGCATCTCCTCGACGTCCTCCTGAGGCGCGTCTGACGGTGGAACACTGGCGTTATCGCCCTCGGCCTCTTCCTCTTCGCCCTCGTACGAGAAATCTTCCGTCGAGCCACCGAAGGTTTCTTCGAGCAACGCTGCAACCGCGTCCTCGGTCTCTTCCTGCGATATAACGACGCGTGGCTTGTCCTCCGTTCTCGGTGGTGGAGTTGCCGGCCTGACGACTTCCGGTTCTTCGCGAACGACGCACGACTGACGAGGAGTACTCTCGCGCTCCTCGGGCTCGGATATGCTCTTGACCGCGTTCTCGTGTATCGTCTCGTCGATATCGGTACCGAAGCCAGGAATGAATTTTTCTTTCTTCTTGTCGAGCTTGTTGGCGAGCTGAGTCGCCGAAGTGGGCGTGGCAGCTGCGGGAATGACGGCGAGGGGAGCTGGCGATGGCATCGCCGTTGGATTCTTCGGTATTGGACTGAGAAGAGCGTCCTGGGAAATCGGTGAAACGGTCATCCGGGCGAGTGGTGTGCTCGCACGTGAACTCGCGTAATCGATGTACTCGAAATCGTCACGATTGTCGTCGTGATGATGATGATGGTGATGATGATGATGATGGTCCTTTCTAACGCGTTCTTCCTTCGATTTCTTCCGTTTCTTCTTCTTCTCCTTGATCTTCTCGGGCGCGGTGCTCGGTGTCGACGGTTCGATACTGTCATTGTCGTCGGTGAAACGAAAAACGTCGTGATCGTTGGTCTCGGCGCAGGGTGTCTGTTTCGGCGACATCGGTAAACCGAGGAGTTTAGCCTCGATCTCGCGTCCTGCCTCGACGAGATCCACGCTATTCTCGTCATCCGCCTGATGAGAACGTCTCTTCTTCTCGGCTTTTCGTCTGACCCTGTCGAGATCGAGCATAGGACTTCGTCCACCGTCGCTGTCGGACCCATAAGCATTGTTCTCGGATTGCATGTTGCCTAGACGATTGAAGAACGTGCTGGTAGGTGACTCGTCGACGTCGTCGGACAACGGACCGAAGATATCCTCCATTCTCTGCGACTCTCTCGCCTCTTGACGATTCAGTCTTTTCCTACGGGTCTTTAACTTCTCCTCGCCGTTTCTCTCGCGACGTTTTTCCTTCTTGCTGCGCTGCTTCTTCTCTTGTCGCATTCTTTCCTCGGCACAATCTATCGTACCGGTTATCGGCGTTCCCGTTGGAGTCGTCGTCGTCGTCGTCATCGCCGTTGTCGTCGTTGTCATCGTCGTCGTCGTCGTCGACGTGTTTATAGTCGCGTCGTTCATATGATTCGCGCGACAATCGACACCACCGACCGTCAACGAATTCATACGACTCTTGTGCTCGATACCATCGGACGGCTCGAGTTTCACGCTGACGCTCTCCTCGCTCGATATCGAAGTTTTCTGACGCTTTTGCTTCTTCTTGTGGGACTTCTTTCGGGAATCACGCTGATGATTGTTCACGACGGACGGATGATTAGATGGAAATTCGAGTTGCATACGATCCTCGTCGTCGGACGAGCGTGGCTCTTTCTTTATCGAGTGGACGCTGTTCACGACATTGACGACGCTTGACGAATCCGTAACCGTTGGTTTTTCCTCGGTATCGGCAAAACCAAGATCCATGTCACTCTCGTGAAATCTCTCGGTCTTGATCTTGTGGATTTTGTTGTTGAACGAAGCCTCGTCCTCCTCGCTCGTGTCCGAATGTATGCGTGATCGCGAACCCTTGCGCGAGAGTGACTTGGCCCTCGTCGAGTCGGATTCCGACGTACCCTCGTCCTCGGTGAGTGCTTTGCTACTGACCGAGTCGCCGTCCCAGGATGTACTCTGTTTCTTCTCCTCGCGTCTAGCACGTCTCTGCTTCAATTGGGAAAATTTGTCTCTCAGTCTCACCTGACGTTTCTCCTCCTCGAGTTTCTGCATGTTTTTCGTCGAGCGAGCTTTGACCTTGTCGTACATACTGATGTAGGCCGGCTCGTCGTCGATTATATCGAATATCGAGTGTTTCTTGGGCTCGTCGCTGTCCGTGTCGGTGTTCGACGGATGTCTCGCGACTCTCATCTCGCTGTTCGATAATCCACCCTCGTCTTGATCGCTGTTCAGACTCAGCGAGGATTGCTCGCGATGATGTTCGCGCTGGGATTCACGCTGATGATGTCCGACGTTCACGGTCTGACTGTTGTTCGGTGGACTCGAGTCGTTTCTCTTCGATAGCTCGAGCCTCGCCAGAAATTCCTTGTCCAATTCGTGAGAAACGCGAGGACTTCTCTCGCGCATCTCTTTCTCCGTACGCTCCAGACGATTTCTCTTGCTTCTCTGCTTATCCTTGTTGCCGTCACGATTGTTCTCGCGATTTTCACGATTCTCACGATTTTCACGGTTTTCACGATTTTCGCGAATATCCCGATTTTCACGATTCTCACGACTCTCCTTGCTCTCCCGATTTTCACGACATTCCTTGACCTCGCCACGATTTTCACGACATTCCTTGACCTCGCCGCGATTATCACGACATTCCTTGGACTCGCGACTCGGATCTCTCGTTATGTCGCAGTGAGTCTGCGAGATTTCTCTGTTTTCACGATTTTCCTGTATTTGCATCGAACCCGAGGATTCTTTGCTCTCGCGACTCTCACGACTGTCTCGACTCGTACGATGAGAATCGTTTCTGTGCTTTCTATCCTCGGAACGTCGATTCTGACGTGGTCTGTCTTTGCTGTCGCGTCTGTGCTCGGACGAGATTTTCATGCGTTTCGCATCGTCCTCGGGTGGCGCGTCCTGCGACGAGCAGCGACGTTTTATCGTGACCGGGGCTGGCGAGGTTTGAGTCTGATTTTGCATAGGTGGAACAACGACGTGATGATTTTCCATAGGCTGTTGTTGCTGCGCTCTCCTCGCTTCGTCCCGATCCTTCTTCTCCTTTTCTTTCTCCTCGCGTTCCCTTCGTTTCTCCCTTTCCGCCGCTTTTTCCTTTTCTCGCCTCTCCTGATCCTCGCGCTCGCGTCTCTTCTCCTTCTCGTGTTTGTCACGCTCGAGTCTCTCCTTCTCTTCCTTCTCGCGTTTTTCCTTCTCCAGCCTCTCGCGCTCTTCCTTCTCCTTTCGTCTCTCGCGCTCCAGCCTCTCTCGTTCTTCCCTCTCGCGTTTACGCTCCCGTTCGATTCTCTCCTTCTCCTCTCGCCTTCTCTCACGCTCGAGCCTCTCGCGTTCCTCCTTTTCCCTACGCTCCTGTTCCTCGCGTTCCTTTCTCTGTCTCTCTTTTTCCTGTTTTTCACGCTCGAGACGAGACTCGCGCTCTTTTCTCTCGCGCTCCTCCCTCTCGCGTCTCTCCTGTCGCTCTTTCTCCTCGCGTTCCTTTCTTTCTCGCTCGATTCTCTCCTTCTCGCGTCTCTCTCGCGCCTCGAGCTCTTCTCTCTCTTTTCTCTCGCGTTCCCGCTCTTCTCGGTCGCGTCTCTCTTTCTCCTGTCTCTCCTTGTCGAGTCTCTCGCGTTCTCTTCTCTCCTCGTCCTTTTCTCGCCTCTCTCGTTCTTCTCTCTCCTTTCTCTCCTGTCGATCGCGCTCCTCCTTGTCCCTTCGTTCTTGTCTCTCCCGTTCCTCTTTCTCTCGCCTTTCCCGATCCTCGCGCTCTTTACGCTCGTACTTTGCCTCCTTCGTCTCCTTCGGATGTGTCTCAGGCTCGACGACACTCGCCTCGTTCGTTATCGCCCCTGTTCGATCCTCTCTCTCCTCTCGATCCCTGCGATTTTTCTCGTTCTCCGGTGGCGTCGTTTCCTCCTTTCTCGATCTCCTCGAGCAATCCTTCGAGCCTCTCGCGTGCCTCGACTCTCTACTCTCCTTACCGTCCCTCGATTCTCTGGTTTCCTTATTGCCACTCGTACCACCGCTACTCTCCTTCTTCCCTCGTCCTCTGGGAATTTCAGTGCTCGAGGATATCGAGGACGTCGACGAGGACGAGGACGAAGATGTCGACGATGACGAGAGCGTGCTACAGAGCGCCGCTGTCGTCGTCGTCGTCGTCGTCACGGACGTTTGATGATGATGATGATGATGATGTTGCTGATGATGTCCAACAACGTTCGTCGAGCTGATCGTCGTGATGGTAGGCGAGGCGGTTGTCACCATTGCGAGTGCCGCGCTCACCGACGTACACGTCGACGTTATCGCGTTTGTCGAGGGTGACGAGGCAACTAACGTGACGGCCGTTGTCGCTGAGATCGTCGCGGAAATTGCGGACGTAACGGCGGTTATTCCGCTCGTCGTCCGCGAGGTAGACGCGCCGAGATTCTGAGCTGGCGGCACGCTGTTGCTCGTACAACCGCTCGAGGATGCCTGACCCGTAACAAAATTATTGACGCTCGCTGAGCTCGCGTTACCAGGAGGACCGATCGGTAACGAGACCGGTGGTAATTCGGGACTCGTCGTCTTGATCGACGTTCCAGGTGTAACCGGTGTCGTAGGAGTAGGATGAACGCAATTATGAGCGATCATACGATCCGTTTTGGACGACGGTGTAACGAGGGTCGTGCACGTAGTCGTCGCTGTGCTCAGTGTCGTCGTTACTGACGACGTTGCGCAGATCGTACCGACGTGCGTCGAGGTAGGTGTCGAGGACGACGAGGATGAGGACGAGGAGGATGAGGATGAGGAACAAGCGACCGCTGGGCTGCTGCTACTGCTGCTCGACTGTACCGGTGGATGACTAGGGAATGGATATTGCAGGCCAACTTTACCACCGCAAGCACCAGCGATCAAATTACCACCGCTCGTGCCAACAGCGATCGTACCAACCGCCCCGGTTACACCGGTAAATTCTCGCGGTTCGTATTTCTCGTTAAAATTCTCGAGCCTCTTCGAATCCTCGTCGAAGACGCTTCTTTTCGCCAGCACGGACTTAACGATGTCCGATGGTTGCACCTCGTTGAGATCGAGATCGAGAAGTTTGTGACGAAAGCGGAATCTCTCGGAGGCTGTAGCGTCGAGTTTGGCGAGAGCGTCGCCACCCGCGGCGCTCAAAGCCCTCGAGCCCGACCATTTCTCGTATTTCTCGTCCAACGAGCGTATTCTCTCCTCGAGACTCGGTGATTGAGGTGCCGTCTCGCTGTCCGAGCTCGTCGGTGAAGGACTCGGATGTCGCGGTGGTGGTGATGCCGGGGGTTGTGGCGCTGCCCTTGGACTCGGCGCTGACGGTAAACTCGCTGCGCAAGGCGGTGATGCTACTTTGGCTATGCTCGTACCACTGGGTCTCGCGCAACCTCCGTTATTGTTGTTACTGCTACTCGTGTTGTTATTGTTCATCATTTGAGCGGCGAAACGCGGTAGTGGCAACGAGAGTGGACCTTCGTGACTACGCTCGCGAAATCTTCGTGGCTCGCTAGGAATCAAATTCTCCGGGCGCTCGTCGACCAACGGTGTACCCGGTCGCGAACCATCGTGATGCTCGTGATGTCTGTGAAATAAATCAAATGGAATATTATGATAAACCGCGAGTCGTAAGGGTTTTAACGATTGATCCCACCCATTTGCATCCGTAAGCGGATAAATCCGCACACGACGATTGCCAGCTATCACTAAGTATGAATTACGCGAGTCACGACTGTCTTTTGTTTCAATAATTACATGTAATTGATAAATACAATTTTAAATAAAACTATCGTTATTCGAGAACAATCGGTGATACGGGCCAGCTCTCATAGATAGAGCCATGATGGCAAATGGGTTAAAATTGAACGGCGAAGTAACGAAGAAAACTTACCTGCTGGTGGTATCGCGCCGTCTTTTACAAGGGCCGGGACCTCTTCCCTCGCAGCTTCCTCTTCTCGCTGTATGATGAACGAGTATCTTGCTATCGCTGACGCGTCTGACATCCATGCCCTTTCTGCCAGAGTGGGAAGTAACGAGCAGCGAGGCAATCTCAGGCTCTTCATCCTCGCAGAGTATCGTCGAAGCCGAGGAATCGAGCTTGGCTCGTTTCTTAGGGGCGAATCCCTCGTCACCGCTACTATGACACTCCTCGAGTTGTTCGAGAAGATGAACTCGTTCTTTCTGCAAATGCCTGATATCAGGCGGTGGTAAAAGGAGTGGCGGTGGCGCTGGTGGCTCGACGCTCGTCACGACACTCTGGACCGTGTGACGTCTCGGTGGTGGTGGGAGATCGTCGTCGTTGAGTTTGCCACTGTCGTTAATCAGGCTCGTCTCGTAGTCGTCGTGACTCGCGCCGCTGCCTTGACTGAATTCGTCGTAACTTCGGAACCTTCGAAATCGAGAACAATACAGATGACGAAACGGATCGTGGATGGACGAAGGAATTTTTGTACTCGGGCTCGAGTCGCGACAGGACGAGGCGCAATTTGCGTCGCAAGTCGTTGTACCGGTACAATCGTACCTTCGCGGCGTTGGCTCGTTGTAATCACCCTCGTAGTACGGATCCGTCTGATAAGAACGTCTACTGCTACGCGACATCGCGGTTGGATGCGCCGGGCTTGCCCCGGGTGTACTTCCACCTCCTGGCGTACGGGAGTAACTCGCCGTCCTTGCTCGCGGTGGTGTCTCGTAACGCGTGAAACGACTGCCGGCGTTTGGCACTGTCACAGCCGACTCGAAACTTCTCTCTCTTCTAAAATGAAAAAAAAAAAAAAAAACAACAACATCACGATTTAATCTCGATTATCTCATTTAGATTTATTTATTGTATATATATATTTTTTTTTAACTCACGCCACATCGAACGTCGCTGCCGGAGATGGTCTCGTGTCCCAGGGCTTCTCGCCCGCGATACCCTGACGCTCGAGATGCTCGTAAAACGTTTCTTGACACTCTCTCGAGGCAAAGTCAACCTGAAGTCGACGTCCACGCAATGCCGCACCTCGCATCTCCTTCACAGCCGCCTGAGCACAGCTTATCTGCTCGAAAAAGACGAGCGCGTGGCCACGCTCACGGTCCACGACGACTTGCGTTATCGGACCGAATTGATGAAATTGCATATTTATGTATTTTTCCGAGACGCAATCTGCGATACGAGGAGGACGGAGAGAACAATTAATTTCAGCAAATAACGATGTTGAATATAAATAATCGCAACTATTTTCTCTCGTACCTCCGATACCGTCGACCCAAACGCACGACGTTGGCATCGACTTGCCAAAACCGAGTTTAATGCGATTCGAGCCGAGATGTTCCCCGTCCATTGATCTCATGGCTTTTACGACGCTACCGATGTCCGAATACTGGCAGAAAGCGTAACTCGAAACTGCTCCCTGTTTTTTTATATCAATTTCCTGGAAAAGAAAAAAAGAAAAAAAAAACAAGTTAAAAAACGATTATCGATAAGAAGATGATTGAAAAATAAAATTGTAACGGTACAAAAAAAAAGGAGACTCACAATTATTTCACCAAACGGTTCAAAGTGCTTCCTGAGCTCGGAGGCGGTAACGTCCTTCTCGAGATTCCCGATGAATAACGTTCTCGTTGCCTTGGGATGATACTCGTCGAGCTCCGCCTCGTAAGGCCTGAACTCGTTGTCCTCGACGTCGTATCCCTGATAAGGCGCGACCTCGATCTTGCAACCGAAGAATAATTTGTCGTGCGATACTTCGAGGGCTTTTTCCACGTCCTCGGGCTTTTTGAAGCACACGAGGGCGTAACGGTCGCCCGCAGCGCCGACGACCTTGACCCACGTGACCTTGCCATGTTTCTTGTACTCGTGAAAGAGACCGTCTTTCAACGATGTATCGCTACTTCGAGCCGGCAAATTTCTCACGCAAATAGCGAGTGGTCGACGGTCCTCGGTGACGGCAGCGTTCGCAGCTCGATGAGGTGAACTACCCGGTGAACTGCTACCCCCCGATGTACTTCCCCCCGAGCTACCGCTTCGACTGCTACGACTGCTGCTGCTCCCCGAACGGCTCGAACCACTCGGCGAGCTGCTACCGCTGCGCGATTTTCTTCTCTGCTTTTTGTGCTGTCGTAGCGTACCGCCACCTGCGCTTCCTCCTCCAACACCGCTGTTACCACCACCTCCAACTGCGTGTCATAAACAAAACAATTATTTTCTCAAAATGATCGATGAAACAGAAATTTATATAAATTAATCATTCGTCCATGCAGCGATGGAATATTCTGAGGTTTTTTCATCTCCGCGCTGCGACAATTTTCATCCTACCTAAAAAGTGAGATCTGCGCAAGGCGCTTGTGAGAAAAACTAAAGTCGCTGGAACCTTTAGAGAATGCTTTCGGTTATAAATTAAGGATTTCGTGGCTCGTGGACATCATTTAGATAATTAGAAGTTCAACTGACCACCGGATTCCTCTTGGTAGGCTTCGGTTGCAGCGGGCGATGGTGGTGGTGGTACCGAGGCGTATCTCGAGGACGCTGACTCGTAGCTCGACCACGAGGACGGTGGTATACTGCCACGATGACGTTCTAGATGAGGCGGGGGTGGTGGTCCCGTGGCATAGGGCCCTGTACGCGGGTACAACCGATCCCTCGCCCTTGTCGACGTCACGTGGTAACCGCCGACTGGTGTTGGTCTGCCACGTGGTATGTAACCACCTGAATCCACCGCCGAGGGATCTGTCGAGTGTTCCACAACCCGGTTGACTCTCTCACCGCCGTAGAAACTGCCGTGTGAGACGCGTGGCTCGAAAGCCTCGTTGACGCCTCTCTCGCTGACTCCAACGCTGACTGCTGTTCCAACCGCACCGATACCGACAACTCCGACACCGACAACGACGGATCCATGATCCTCCGAACTTCTGAAACAAACGATGTAAGTTTCTTCTACATTCTTTCTTTTTTTTATTTTCAACCCTCGAATCTCCTATTCTCTTCGTTTATTTCACTTTTCCCTCCGTAAGACGTTTATTTCTCGTTAGTCTCCATCTTCTGGCAATTTTTGTAAATAATTGCTGTGTCTTTGGCACGAGGGACAAATATGTTTAAGACTTGATTTTTAAATAATCTTTATTAGTGAAAAAGTTGGGGAGAATTGTTTCGATAACTACTCTAAATCGATGGATCCGATGCATTTTATTAATACACGTTTTACTGCTATCGGATCTGTGAAGTGAAACAAAAAATTAATTTTTTAGGTTATTTTCTTGTTTTTGTCCGGATGTATGTTTTTTATTTCAAGTATGCTAAATATTGATCTATTATAATAATATCTATTATTATTAATAGAGCGATTATTACATATTTCCTTTTCTAATCAATTCATAAAGTTTTAATGTTCGAACGCCATTTTGTTTAATTACGAACGAACGGAAGTTTGCGCCATAACCCCGAAATATTCGACACTGGTTCGTCGACAAACAATTGAGCGAACTTCACTCGATAATCGCGAATCGCCATTTCGAATGAAAAAAACGAAGATATAATAGTGAAATTAGATAATGCTCATCTCCGTACTTTGCTGCACGGTGTGTTTCCATACTTCGTCGTGCAATGTGTTTTCCATACTGAGAGAAAATGTACAAAAAAAATACATAAAAAGACAAAAATTAATCGTACAGTAGTGTACACGAGTACACCGGGAGTGCGTCGTAGGCTATATTATGTGGCACAGGCACGTGCAAACACTCGGCAACTCGTGGAAGGCCACGAACGATACGTGAAATCGGTCGGGCAGTAAGGCCTGATAACGACCCACCGGCGGTGAGTCGTTCGCACAAGTTTTTTTATAGTCACGGATGCCCGCGGGAAAACCTTGAATGTCTCGCTCCAGCTCTACGTTTGATGTCCTTTACGAACTGCGTCGTAATACCACAACGGTGCAGCCGCTATTTATTTTAAAGATTATTCGGTCACGACGACGTGTGACTGACGCAAGACTTTACAATAACAACAGGTGCGGCAGCGAACGCTCGAAATTCGTCTGAAACCGACGAGTGGGACAAGTGATCTAGTTACCGATCGAAGATTATTCAATCGCGCGATAGTTGTCGATCTCGCCGACAGGTGTCACTATTTTAAGTGACATAGACGCTCACAGATGTCGCCACAGTAGGGATACAGCGTTACGAACAGCTGTTCGCAAGAATCTCACGTTTCGTGGGTTTATTTACAGCATTGTTACAGCGTCGCTAACATTTGGCTCGAATTACCAAAGTAAGAAGACACAAATCTTTTTCTTGTGTTAACGTCTCGTATATCGGCACTTTCCCCTCGACGTTGGACGTGCGAAAATTATGCGGTTTCTGTGACTCGAGAAACGTAATATCCTTGTGGCGAATCGATGGAAATTTATCAAAGACCCCGAATGCGTGGAAATCGCCAAAATAGAGACCATATCCGGTGGCGTATCTACCGACGAGAGAGAACACAGCTTTATTCTCGTTGGTGTCTCGCCGAGCGTGTAATTCCTGTACGCCCGGTGGAAACGAGAGAATAGCGGTAGGTAGAGCATATGGACGTTACGGTACAGCGCAATTCAAAAGAGATGCCCCCACCTACCCTTCGTTTTACACAAACCATTATTATATCATTCCGTTGCGAATGTTTGATGAATTTTCGACACTTTTCGACGCAAGGAAACATTGATTAAATTTGCGCGTGGTTTCCTCCTCAAATACGTAACGACGAACTCTTAAGACAAATACAAATGAAATTGGGTCGTCTATTGTTAACCGGGCAATCGCGGTATTGTTTCAATTCGATCGTTCGGCGTTTAATTCTATTTATCCAGCCGCCTCTCCCTCTCACTCTGCATATTTACAGGACGATTACAGTCGAATGCCTGGACCGATTTTAATGAAATTTGGCAGGCTTCCCATTTGAACACAAATTAAAGTCCTATGAGAAGGAAAGTCAAGTTGACAATCAATTAAAACAAACGAATTCAAAATGGCCGACCAAAAAAACAAAACGGTTACCCATTATCGCCGCAAATTGATATTTGGAGGTTATGGAAGTCACCGATTTCAAATTCGATCGTAATATCAAAATTCAAAATGGCGGAACCAACATGGCCGACCAAATACGAATATAACATGAAAATAATACTTCAAATTACTTTTAAAACCTCATTTTCATCTAATATCGTAAACAAATTTTTAAAAAATAATTAAAGACTAATTCGAAACAAAATATTGAGCTTTTATAAATCCCGATAACAAAAAAATAATTGGAATGCGTAGTTCTCGCACGTGCACGTGTAAAGAACGTATTGAAAATGCCACGGCATAACCGATAAGATTATCTCGAGTGGAGGCCAACAGTCGCTCGGCGAACTGCGCGTTCCTGCAAAATTCTCTATGATTATCGAAAACTGCCTCGCGAACGCCTCCAACTGTTTACATTTTTAGAATATTTTTTCCCTCTTTTTTTTCGCATCATTATCTCTCGACAATACAACGACATATATATAATAGTCTGCAGTTTGACCGACCCTGAGAATTTTTATAATGTCCACGACGTCAGCGTGGCGACGCTACTACCCCTCCCCTTTCCCACCTCTCCCTAATATCGCGACGCTACAATTCTGTTCTCGGAATCACGCTGGAATTCCGGATGCGTCCGAGACGATTCTCGTTTCGAGACCGGAAACGCGAAAAAAAAAAATAAAACAAAAAATGCAACAATAAAATAAAACCTCTCGGCGTGCAAAGTCAATCGGTAATTCGGTCAAGCGACTAATACGCGAGCTGACTATCGATTATCCTCGTGCCCCGAGAGAGAGTGAGAGAGAGAGCTAGAGGAAGTTGTCTCGCGATCGATGAGACGAGTGGGGGGTAGTTCGCAAGTACGGCAAGGGTGGAACGGTAAAAGGGAAAGATAAGAGAGACAGAGAAGAAAAAAAGAATAAAAATACCAAAAAATAATAAAGTTTCACCAGGGTGTGGGAATGGGACGGGTGCGAAGACACTTACCTTCCTCCGTCGACGATGTTCTTCTCCGCGAGACAATAAAAATTCATCCTCGTAGATTTTGTTTTTTGTTTTTTTTTTTTTTTCGTATCCACACGCGAATATAAATCGTATATGTATTCACCATTTATATATATATATATATATGGATATATATATATATGTAACACTTTGAAAAAAAAAATTAGCAAAAAAAATAGCATTCTAAAAATTACTATATATATATATTATGTTCGCGTGAGCATATATATTTAATTATGTTAATCACAGATTATTTTCGTTTACGAATAGTAATCCAAATCACTGTATTCCAACACTGCATCCAATTGGGAGCGTCGGGGGGGCCGACGAAGTTTATAATCCCACGTTATATTCCAAATGATTCTTCACGGATCACGTCGAGCACGTTTTTTGTTTTGTTTTGTTTTGTTTTTTAAATATTTTTCTTCTTCCTTCGATATCACACTCGCGTGTTACGTTTTCACTGCCACGGATTTATTTTTTCCATGAAAAAAACAAAAAAAGAAAAAAAGCACCAAAATTGTTCGCACTTGTTTTTTTGTTGTTTCGTTTTTTCGCGGTTCGGTCCATTTTCGTCGCGAAGAATTCTGGCGAGAATGTGGGAAATGATTCGTGGATAAATTTCATCGTGACGAGAGAGGATAGGAATTTTACCGTACTCGAGGGTGTCGAGGGAAATATAAATAATAGCAATATTTTTTAATAATCGCTAAATAAAAATAATCCCATGCATTATCATTATTTTTTTTCATCGGAAATGATCCAATCGAAATATTGAATAATTATCGATAAAAACAAAAACAAAAACAAAAAAATATATATATATAATCGATAAATAAATCAAATAAATAGATAATTAGATAAATAATTTAATGGGCAAGCTTCTTACCCGTGAGCGGGAAACCTATGTTGAAGATGCTGTGGCTCGTAGTATTGTGTCGTGAGCGCTCTCTCGTCCAATGTGTGCTCGGTCGCGTGTGCCTTCGCTGCGGACTTGATATCCATGAACGCCACCGTCGCTGATGCACTACCGGCGATCGTCGAACCGCCGACGCTACCTCCGGATCCCGTACCGACGCCTGAGCCGACCTCGGTACCATCCCCTGTCGAACCTCCCGAACCACCGTCCACGGGGCATTCCTCGCCCCGTGGCAACAACTTGACGCTCTGCACGCGTCCATACCTAATCAACATACGACAATAACAACGAATTTAGTATCAACGTTGAAAAAAATAAAAACAAAACAATTAAAAATTTAAATAAAAAAATCGCATTATATTTACGAGACTCGATGATTATTTCATTATATTCGTGTTAAATTTAATTATTCATATTTTCTGTCATTCGTGATAATTAATATTACCGTTAATTATGGATATTGAGAAAGAAAAAGAAAAAAAGAAAATGTTTTTCTAATATTGCTTTCGTGCATACGTTTTTTTATTTTTGTAATGTGTTTTTGAAAAAAATGCTCGAGTGTGAGTGAAAAAGGATCGTACGAATTCGTTCGTTTTAGACGTTTATATATATGTCGAGTCTGGAATGAACCGGACAATAATAATCGGGAGCCTCGGAAGCGTCACGAGAGTTATAATATATATCCTGCAAGTTTAAACCTCTACGGTCAATAAAACGAGCGAGAGCAAGTGCTCGGTTCTCTTTTTATGATGTATGTATGTATAGCACACACGTACACAGAAACATATATATGTATACATGCATACAGGCTATATATATATGTATGTAGAAAGAGGCAGGGAAACGCAAGAGATAAAGTATAATCGTGAGTCTCGCGAGTCTGCTGGCAGTGGTGGGCGCGAGAGCGAGCGAACGAGGGACGCGAAGAAAAGAAGAGGGCTTCTCCCGCATGGCAACGCCTTAGTTTCGCTCGTGGCTCGCGATCGTGTGGCCGACGACGAGGGGGATCTCTGTTCGTCGTGCGAGACGTATATACGTCGATGAAAAGGAGACAGAGAGAGAGAGAGAGGGAGGACGAGAGAGAGAGAGAGAGAGAGAGAGAGAGAGAGAGAGAGAGAGAGAGAGAGACAGAAATGGACAAGTAATAGTAGCAGTGGAAAGAGAGAGAGAGAGAGAGAGGCAGAAAGATAGAGATGAAAATGGAATAGGCAGAGAAGAAAAAGCGTAGTTCGGAGATTCTGAAAGTCCTCGCCTGGGCGCTGGGGCTTTTCGCGTAATACCGGACACGAGCGTGCGAAATTAAATCAAGGAAAAAGGAAGTGGGCGACAGAGAAAGAGTGCGAGAGAGACGGGGTATAGGGGTAGAATAAAAAAAAGGGGAGAGAGAGAAAGAAAAAAAAACGAAAGAAATATATGGCATGGTATATAGAGCGATGGGGGTGGGGAGAGGGCTATAGTCTATAGCCCCGAGAGCGTCGGCTCGATCGAAACTTCCTCGTCTCGCTCTCTCTCGCTCTTTCTCTCTGCGTTCGCATTTACGCAGATATAAAAGCCCTCTCTCGGATGTTTTTGCCGGGGGAGGCCATGACGGCTCTCGCTCCGTTGGTTTGAGTCAGAGGGAGCGGCAGCAACTTTGGAGAGGGGCATATATAAAGCCTCAGTGAAAGAGAGAGAGAGAGAGAGAGAGAGAGCGGAGTATACGCCATATATAGCCTACAATACACAGCTGTATATACGTATATAGATAGATAAAAAGAGAATGAGAGAGAGAGAGAACAGCGTATAGTATACGACATATATAGACTACGGTACACAATATAGATATATATATCATAAAAAGAGAACGAGAGAGAGAGAGAGAAAAGCATATAAGGAGAATTGCGGGAGTGTAAAGCGACGGGGTAGGGGAACGAAAAGCCGCCGCCGCAGAAGCATCGCAGGAGAAGTTGGAAGGGATATTCGGACCGTTGGTCAAGTGGTGGGGGGTAGGCGATGGATGGTGAGCAGGAGAGGGGACGAAGTAGGTAGCGAGCCTGCTATTGCGCTGACGCTGCAAGTTCGTTGTGATTGTGGTGGGGGAAGCGTGATAGGGGAATGGCGACCTCCACGTTGGAGAATTTGAGCTGGTCGTGCGCAAGCGCGCAGTGGTGGGGATAAACGAACGAACGCGGTTGGTCAGAAACGCTAGAGAATATAAACGCAAGCGCAGATACCCGGACAGCCTCGACTGTTCCCGGGGAGTCGCCCGTCTCATCTCGCGCGAGTTGCACGCATATTTTGCCTTAGAAAATTCTCTTCACCGTTTCAAGTCCAAAGAAAATACATCACGGACGTTTTATTTCAGTTTGAACTTGTTTTTATCTCTTTTTGTTTATATATTATTATCATTTTTCTTGTCCTATTATTCATCTTTCTTTTCGTTTGAAACTATTATATTTTGCCTCGATCTCGTTACTTGTCGAAGAATCCTCGTTTTGTCTCGACAAAAACGTATAACCATTTATAACAGCTGCTGCTTGGGCGTTGTAGAATTAAAAGCAAAGAGAACGATTTTTCTCTTGAGGAGAGAGGAGGATTAATAAGAAACGATTTCGCGTGTTTTATTGTAGTAAAACGACGAGAAAGGCGGATTAGAGGAAATAGAAATAAAACTCAGGTATTCAGACGTATTATAAGAGGAATATATTCGTAGTGGAGGCAAAATGACGTTCTTCGTTCACGTCGTCATCTCGGGTCGAGAGAAGAAAAAATAAAAAGGTTCCGGAATATTCTTAGGCTTCAGGATACATATTTTCTTTTTCTAATATAACAATGGCGAGACTACTGGGAGATTCTCGTCCAACAGTCCAGCGTCATCGACTCGATTGGGAATACACACACCCACACACACACATATATACAAGGCTCCGCTTCGTATTTTAGGGCGGGGTCCTCGCTGTATATCACGCGCAACTCGATTTCTCCGCATCGCAGAGCGCCGTCGACGACCAATTCTCGCGTTTCTCTTTCTCTATCCATCTCTCTCTCACTCACACACACACACACACATACATTCTGTGATATTTTACGCGTCCTCATTTTTCTTTCGCCACGATTCCCCGTGCATGTTTATTCGAATTTTTTACATTCCCTAATTTCGTTCTTCGCAAGATTACAACGTGATTTTCCTCAAACGATAAAACAAAAAGAAAACGTTTCTTTTCTCTGTCTCTGTCTCTCTCCCTCTCTCATCCTCCTCAGCGCGTGAGTTACGGAAGATTTTTCGAGGACTTTGAAACGCGTAATTGCTACCGGAGGTTGAAATTGTTTTATTTGTTTTTAAATTACGGTGTGTCGTTCGAAAACAAACAAACCAAATGGAGATCGATGACAAACCAGGATATACGAACGTTTACTCTGTCGTAATATACGTGTTGTGCTTTTTTTTATTGTGTTTATAAATGTATGTATATATGTATGTATATATATATGTATATTTATAGTCGTTACATTCACCGTCTCGGAGAGGTTTAAAACGGTTTCAAGTCTAACTTTCCTTAGCTCGTGGCTCTCTAACGTCGAGCCAACGATTGTTCGTGTGGTTCAACCGCAGTACAACCGCTGACCAAAGAAAATATATATATATATATGGTACGGTGCGTTTTGACGAGCGATCGATCGCTGTGCTCGAAGACTCGGCTCGGGCGAAATGGCAATGAGAACCGTCGGTATAAGGAGATACATAAGTGGTATATAGAAAAGTGAAGCAATATCAAACGAGGAACGACCGTGGACGGTTTTTTTTCTTGCCTCCTACCCGACGGTTATTGCTGGGACGTTTGTGTACCTTTTATGTATACATATATATTTTGCCTGAAAATATCGAAAGACAAAAACTTTATCGTTCTTACAATTATCCGCTAATGTAGGGGCGGGGTATACAAGAGAATTTTTTGGTTTTTATTTACTTTTTTTCCCTATTCCGTTCAACGAACTCGAACCTCTCTCGATGTCGAGTTTGCGACGATGAACGAAGTTAACATTTTTAAAGAAAATAGCTCGGGGCTTTTGTCGTTTTTTTTTTTTTTTTTTTTTTTAGTAATATATTTATGGTAATGTATATTTTTCCTTCGACTCTGAATACCCCTATAGCCTACGAGCTCTGCCCAGCCTGATGATAAATGTCTCGAAACTAATTTTCAATTTTGAGGTTTTGGCCCAAGCTTTTGCGAGATTGGCTATTTTTTATTTATTTTTTTTTCATTTACAAATATAGGTAACCTATATGATTTTCATCCGACTCCGAATACCCCCATAACCTACGACCTCTGCCCAGTCCGACGGTTAAAATGTCCCGAAACGAATTTTCAATTTTGAGATTTTGGCCCAAGCTTTTGCGAGATTGGCTTTACTTGGAAGATGGGAAAGGGGGAAGGATCATACATATACAATGTAGGCAGGCACAAATAGCGTATCTACGTGAGAGAAAGCAAATTCGAATACGAGAGAGAGAGAGAGAGATACACTCGAAAAGGTGCACACACACACACACGACACACAACTATCGTGACGAGCGCCGTATCGTCGTTTCCTTCGTGAGTTTCGCACGCACGCGTCGTTCACATCGTCGTCGAGGATGTTCCCCAGGTCGGTGCGGATTCTCGAGTGGGGACTGTACAACGGACAGAAGGAGCGAGGCGTAGAGGGGATAAGAAGAACAGAGGAGAGCGTGGAGATAAAACGTAGGATAGGTGGGGAGTGGGAGAGAACGAAGAGGGAAAAGGGGGGGGGGAGAAGGACAAAAGTGCCACGGTGGCTGGCTTGGGTCGCTCGTTGCTTTGGCGCTGGCGGGCGAGCCGTGAACCGTGCCGTCGGTCGGTTTTCTCGTCTCGCGCTCCCTTCCGCTCTTTTTTTATATTGCCCCCACTCATGCCGCTTCCACTCTTTATATACTCTACCGCTCTGTCCCCCCTCCTTCCCTTCTCGCGCGCTCGCGACCGCGGCACGAACGCGCGCTATGGAAGGAGAGGGGGGGGGGGGGGGGGGGGGGGGGGGGAGCGACGGCAGCAGGAGGGGGCAACAGAGCTCGTCGAGGAATTTTACTCGGGCAGACTCGCTCCCGGGCTCCAATGCATGACGCACCTCCACGGTTTGTTATAGGCTGAGGAAGAAAGAGAGAGAAAGAACGTAGCAAAACTCTGTAGCCGCAAAACGTGTCGTCGCGCGCGCTCTTCCAGTTTCGCCCATGTGTCTTCTCTCTCTCTTTCTCTCCCTTCTATTTCTTCTTCGCTTCTACATCTTTCTCGCTCGCTCTCTCGACTTTGCTTTACGAGATGGCATTAACGCAAGAGTCTCCATAAACCAAGGGAGTCTCTAGGTCAGAGACGACCTCGCGTTTCTCCCCCCTCTACCGACTCCACTGTCTCTCGAGCGAACCGTGCATTCCCTTTTTGCACGGTCTTTCGTATTTTTCTACACAAACACGTATACGTATTATTTTCTATTATTTGCTTTACTCCTCCACCTTATATTCGCTTTTATAATTACACAACCTCTATTATTATTATAAAATTCGCATTATGCAAAATAAATTAATGCCGTGGTATACAAATAAAAAAAATGGAAAACAAGAGGAAAGATAAACGACGAAAAAGGAAAATATCAGAGAACACAGGAAAAAAGAGAGAGAAAGAATGTCCTCGCGATTCTCGACTCGACATCCCATTACGCAATTCTCGGGGTGAGGGCGGCCCCACGGATCGGATTTATAGTTACACACACAGAAACTCGCGGTTATGTCCCTACGCGTATAACTCGCGTCTGTGTCTATACGTATTTCGTACGTGACGCGAAGGATTATAATGACGCCTAGTGTGCCCGGGTTTTGCCGTATTACGTATCCGCTCAATGGTGAAAAGAAAAAAATGGTGTTCGGTGGTAACGGTGCCGAGATACATTTGCTATATTTACTCAGAGAGAGAGAGAGAGAGAGGAAGAGAAATAGAAAGAACGAAAAAGAGAGAGAGACGAAGAAATCGTGGAAAATCCTCGATATATATATATATATATCTACGTACACCCGAGAGACGACGTTGTGTTCGCGAGACCGTGCGCTGGGTCCATTTGCATCAAGCTTGCCGTGTTTGCGAGAGACCATCCCCGCGTTACTCGCTAGAGGGACGAGGAGCGACGGTAGCGCGAGAGAGAGCAGCGGAGAGCGAGGAGGGGGGCGCGGAGAAAAGGGAGAGGGGGGAATGAACGTCGAGCAGCGAGAGCGAGAGGGGGGGGGGGGAGTTACGTGACCCACGTAGGTATATAAGCACGCGCAGGAGACTCGACCTCGGTAAAGGGCGTTGAGACGACAACGACAACAACGACGACGAAGACGAAGACGACGACGACGCCCGTTCACGTAGACCTCGTAATGTTTCGTCGTGGTAAAAAAGTAAAGAAGAAGATTGGGGGGAGAGAAGGAGAGAAGAGAGAAAAAAAAAAGAAACGGAAATAGCAAAACCGAGCTTTTGGGGAGAGAAAAGGGAGGGGGGTATGCGATGGAATGCCCCTGCGTCCGTACAATAAATTTTCTTTTCTTTTCCAGCCTGAAAATATTCTTCCTCTCTCTCTGTCTCCCACGGTTATTTGACAATGCAAATTTATTTATTTCCAATAAATTCTCCCCGACATATTTTCGAAACGAAAATTTTCTCTCTCTCTCAAGACTATTTAATAATAGACTCGAAGCGGGTAAACAAGAAAATAGAGATCCAAATGGAAAATGTCGTTCGAAAACGACGAAGAACTTAGCGAATGGGAATTCCTTCTTCGACACAGTTTGGCCCAAAGGGCGCGTTCGCGCGCGTGGCGAATCGACGAAGACGACGACGATGACGCTCCACGTTCTCCGCGGGGACGATCGTTTGTCTTTCCGCACGTTGGAAATTGCGAAGATACGCGGGAGAGAGCGAGAGAGAAAGAGAGAGAGAGATGCGTATGTTTGTGTGTGAAGGAAATCAATACATTGGCGAAACGAGGCAGAGAGAGAGAGAGAGAAATATTGATTGATTGATTGATATAATAATATACCCTAGCGAACTATGGGGTAAATACAGAAATTACAAAATGTTTGATAAAGAGAGAGAAATTTCACCTTCGAGGACAAAATTCGCCAAGACAGTTTAACCGTAGTAAACATAACGCATTGACGAAAACACAAGAGATTTTATCGTGTCGCTGTCTCGTCGTGCCCCGCCAATTTCTTGGCAGTGGCAACGAGACCACGTTTCTTTTTTTATTATTTTTATTTACGTCCGTTTGCATCGATAGAAAACAGAAAAAAAGAAAAAAAACATACGAAACTAAAAGAAAAACACGAGAAAAGAAAAATATATAACGAGACGAAAAGAAAAGATTCTTTCGGCGTTCCCCGACGGTGGAGAATCGTTCGGGTGAACGTGTAAGCGCGCCAGTTTTACGATTCTGCGAAGACGTCGACGACGGGAGAGAAGCGTGGAAAGGGACGAAGGAGAAAGAAAATAAAAAAATATATATATAAAAAAAAAAGGAAAAGAACAATGCAGGAACGAGGGAAGTGGTACCCCCTCTCTCTTTCTCACTCTCTCACTCTCTTTCTTTCTCTCTATCTCTCTCGGACACACGCATACACATACATACGCAGGCCGTGTCGTGCGACGACTACGGTATGCACGTCGCAGGAGAGAAGACGACGAGCGAGCGGGTTCCCCTTTCCCCCACCCACTGACCCTATAGAAATGAGAGAAAGAGCGCGAGAGAGAGAGAGAGAGAGAGAGAGAACGAGAGAGGGACGGAGAACAGTGAGATGCTGTTGCTTTTGTTCCTCACGATTCTCCACGCCCGTTTTCTCTCGACTCGTTCTCTCGGCACCGGCAAACAGAATAAAGCCCCGAGTGTGTCCCATGTGTTTGTGTGTGTGCCTGTGTGTGAGCGAAGTGGTCACCGATGTGTACGACACGAAAAAAACAGAAAGAGACGAACAATCGTTCCTTCTCTCTCTATCTCTTGAAATATTGTTAATAAAATTTTATTATAAATATTAAATTATTAATATCTTTAAAAACAAAAATAAGAAATATTTCTAAGCGATCCGTTCATTACCTCGATTTTCACTACAATGGGCTATGGGAGTATGAGGGGTGGGGGGAATCCAATCTCAGCGGTCTCTGGCGAGAACGAACGTTGAGAGAGCCCGAGTTCTAAAAGAACTTCCGGCCAATATCTCGTCGTGATGGAAAAATAAGAAAAAAAAGGACGAAGAAAAAAAAGAAAAAAAGAAAAACGAGAAGGAGGTAAAAAGAGCCCGGGCACGAGAGGGATGATGGAACGGGGAGCGAGAGCGATATTTTCTCTCTCTCTCTCTCTCTCTCTCGCTCTCGATGAAGAAAAATGCTTCGGTTTTCTCTTTCTTATTATTATACCGCTACTATTATTATCGTCGTCGTTACTATCTATATTATCATTATTTCGCGCTGTACGAGGAATATAAGAAGCCTCTCCAACCCCCACCCCCTCGACTCTTCCAACGGTCGAAGACGGCATTAATGGCAGAGAGACGAGAGAAGCGAGAAAGGTCGCAGTACCGCAAAATCCTCGATATGCCCGTGCCGTCAACTGCCATTTCGCGCACAAACACCGCGAGAGCGACGAAGAGAGGATTATACGGCTGTGTGTATAGCTCCGTATCGCTCGACTCGCGTTATTACCAGTTGTGTGATTCAGCCGGAGAGAGATAGAGGATAAAAAAATAAATAAGAAGATGATGGAATGAAAGAGAGAGAGATGGAAGGATGCGTCGATGGTTGTTAGGAAAGGAGAGAGAGATAGAGAGAGACCTGCGTCCAGACATACACACACACTTATAGTTCGCCGGAGAGAGAGAGAGAGACCACGAAAGCGTGAATACGCGGCAGAGTCGCTGGCAACAGCGCTATGACTCAGCTCAACTCGATTCTCTACTCTCCGATGCTTTGCCGCTTCCCTCTCCACAATCTTTCTCTCTCATGCTCCAATCCATTCGTCTTTCTCGCTCTCTCGCGAACTCCGAAGTTTTCCTGCGTCCCGCAGCTGACACCCGACGTCCCCCACCAACGCGACCGACTCGTGGCACATAGAACGAGTCCTCTCCCCCCCACTCGCGGACTTGCTGCTCTCCCCACTCTTGCACCGCGTCGCCGCTACTCATCCCCCACTCCAGCGACGCTTTCCTTCCTATCCCCATCCTTCTCTCCGTCGCCGTCCTCGTTCAACCGGGCGATTCCCTCTCCCCCCACTCCGACTGCTCGATCGCCCCGACGGACCGTCGAGCGATATATATATATATATAGCTCTCCTCGTGTCCCAGACTCTCGTGGCCAGAGCACACACCACAGCACGCAACCCCATCTTTCTCTCTCTCTCTCTCTCTCTCTCTCTCTCTCTCTCTCTCATTCTCCCTCCCGCCCTCGCGTTCCACGGTGGCTATGGAAAATACCGAGCGTTACAGTCATTAGCCACTCAAGGATGCCTCATCACAACCCAGTTGTCGATAAAATCGTTCCTCACCAAAGTTTCTTCGCTCTCTGACGCATCGTACACGTTGTTATATATTCGGTAAACGAAAATACAATTTCATGAAGAAAACATCGTGGGCTTCCTGGAATTCTGTTTGTAACGATCCAAGGTATGTTGAGAAGAAGAAAGGTACGGTTATTGGCAGACTTGCATTTCTCTCTCTCGCGTTCGCCGTCCATCTCTCCAGCAGCACGCAAAGCGGCGAATCCGAACAGGAGAGAAAGAGACGCACACATACAACCACATAGTTGAAAACATCTCGCGGAACAAAAACAACGATCTCCCGCTGTTATTCTCCACTCACCTATCTCACGAATATTTCTTCTTTTTCTCTCCCTCGCACCCTCTCTCTTCGGTCTTTCTCTCTCTCTCTCTCTCATTGACGAAGGTTTCTCCGCGGCAATTCTTCAGTCGAATTGTAACACAGGCACGGAAAACAAACTGCGACGGCAAGAAAAGAAAGAATAAGTGAGGAGCTGATTTTCGCTCCGTGTTAAGCATATCACTATACACACACACACATATATATATATATATATATATATATATATATATATATATATATATATATATAGTGGGAGAGAGAGAAAGAGGGAAAGAAAGAACCTACGAGACAAAATGTATACAGCGACCAGTGCGGAGGTAGCCCAAGAGCAATAAAACTTTGACCTCCCCAAAGGACAGTCTTTCACTCGCCAACTCGTGGGGTCTCGAGGAACATCTTCCATTCATTTCCCAAGTCAGCCACACCGTGGCGCATGTTGTTGCTGCGCTCGTTCTTTCTCCCTCTCCCTCTCTCTCCCTCTCTCTCTCTCTTTCTCTCTCTCTCCCTATCTCTCGCTCTCTCACACAACAGTCTCGAGATTACTTTATTGCGGAGACCCGCGCGCGGCTTTCGGGCTTCGAAACCGTTGCAACGGGCCAGAGTAGAGGGCAAAAAATAAAATAAAGGAGGACGAGAAACGAAAACGAGACACAGAAGGGAGCGAGGAAGACAGAGAGGTATTTGGAAAGCGGCATAAAGATGCCTTGGCGTCGCAATGTTAGTACTATACACGTATATATATATATATACAGAAATATATACAGACAATACACGATTGCAATGGTCCCGAGCCGTGAGCGAGAGGGCAGGAAAGGGGACTTCCTGCAATTGCCGCGTCCAAACTGACGTTCTGTTTTCTGCCGTCTGTGGCTTTGCCCTCGTATCGTTCGCGCGTTGTATGTTTGGTTATACGTACACACACACACAAACACACACCCATATATATATATATATACGTAAGGTTTCCTCGCCCTCCCCCCTCCGCGGCGACTCACCCGGCGCAACGTCTCTCGCACGTTGCCCCACTTTCATTGCTATTGCAGACGGTGCAGGGGCCTCCGCGTGCTTCTATTATATCCATGGATTCATACATGTATATAGATATATATAAATGAGTGTGTGTGTGTGTGTGTGTATAATAGTAACACGGAACGTGCTCGTCCCTGCATGGTGAAACCAGCGATGCGATCGTACCTCGATCCTTCTCTCTCTCTCTCTCTCTCTCTCTCTCGCTCTCCCTCTATATACGTGTGTGTATAGAATGCATACTAATGATGTTCGTCGAAGAGGGAAAATACAGAGGCACCCTGAGGTTTGTGGATACAGTACGTACGGAGGATCCAAGGATCCGAGGAGACACGACGGCGAAGCAATCGTTTCAATGGACGGACGAATTAATTCGAAGAAAAATGAATATTACAATGAAAATTAATAATAATAATAATAATGTAATTATAATTGTAGGTGGATCGAAGTGTTATGGTTTCATGAAGATAAGAATATAAGATAATAATAATATTATTATCGTGGATAAATTAAAGAAAAAAAGAAAACTTTTCATGGATAAAAATTTATCGACCATTCGGACAAAATGTCACGGGGTTTCGAAAATATAATCTTTTAATTCAAATGAATATAAAATTATAGTATCGAGTATTTGATTATATGTTTGTATTAATTATAACGAAGAAGAACCAGTAATTTTGATTGTGGATAAAAAAAAAATTGGAAAAATACGAGTGTGTTTGGTAAGATGAAGAGATATTCACAAATGCTAGACCCGACGGACGGTGTACGAGGCTGCGAAACAACGTTGGCCATTTGGCAACGTCGCCTATCCTTCGAGAATACACCTGTAGGTATTAAACCTTGCTCTGCCCTCTCTGCTGTGGCGGAGAGCGCGCGCGGCCTATCAACGGCCAAGCGAGGAAGAGAGGTAGGACCGAGCGCCGTGAGAGAGAGAGACAGAGAGAGAGAATGAGATGAGAAAGAGAGAGAAAGAGAGAGACCGCTATTTCTCTGTATACGCGCTTTGATCGCTTTGGGCGTTCTCGTCTCTCGTGGCACGGCCACGGTTCGTGCGTGGCGTCTCCGCACCTCGTAAAATTTTCGAACGAGTATCGGCGCACTATGTACGACAGTGAATATATTATGTGTATAAAATGTATATGAGCAGGTCGAGCAGAAAAAAATATACATTTTTTACGATCGTTTCTTGTTTTTGTTTTTTTTTGTTTTTTCTTGTGAATTAAGCATGGAAACTTCCATGGGAATTTTCGTTCCATAGGCAAAAAACGTCGCTCTGACTCGTAATTTTCCACGATTTTATAAAAAAAAAAACAAAAACAAAAATTGAATGGAAACGTTGACCTGGAAAATATTGAGAAAATTGAGATAATTGTGTAAATTTGATTAAAGAAATTAAAAATAATTATGATAAATTCACGAATGAAATTTCTACTGTACTGTAAAAAAAAAACGAAAAAAAAGAAAATGCTTTATTTATCATGGAAAAATCGTCGATGAGAGACCGAGAGAAAAGTGATTGACCGTAACGGGACGCTGCCAAATACGCGTCCCTCTTCAAGAAAGTGCGAGAGAAAGAGAAACGCTCGAGAAGTCACACAAACGCACACAAACAAAAACACACACACACACGTAAACACGCGTGGGCTTTCGTTGCTACCAAGGCGATTCGCGCTCCCTCTGGAACTCTCCTCTATCGTCGACCTTGAATCTGTCCCCGCGTGCGCTTTATTTATATCTCGCTCGTCGTCCTCTCTTTCTCTCTCTCTCTCTCGTTCTTCGTTCTTCGTTCCCCTTTGCCTCTTGGACGTCGCTGCACACCCAGGAGCAAACGCGAAGGCTGATGTGTACATCACAAAGCACACACACACACAGGCAAAGAGAAAGAGAGAAAGAGCGAGAGAGAGAGAGAGAGAGAGAGAGAGAGAGAGAGAGAGAGAGAGAGAGAGAGAGAGAGAATGAAAAAGAGACAGAACTAAACGATCCGAGTTCCATTGATTCGCAGTCGTCGCACAAACGAATACATACCACATATATATAACACATTCAAATATACATGTTGCTCTCAATACAACGATTTTCTTCCCCCCTCCCTCAACCCTCTCGAAAGAATCGCCTCTTGGTATTATTTTCGTCGACCTTGAACGCAAAGAGATTTTCTTTTCGCGTTTTATTTATTTGTTTATTTACTTTTTTTCACGATTCTCTCTGTCTCTCTCTCTCTCTCTTTCATACTTGCTCTGGGGTCGTCTCGAACGAGACAAGAAGGCTCTTTCTTCTCGACGTCTCGTTTTATCCCTCGAAAAAATTCTCTATCGTTAAACAAACACACACACACACACACACACACACATATATATATATTTAAAAATATATTTTAATAATAATAATAATTAACACTTGGTTCATAAACGTTTTTTGGGCACCTTCCGTCTGTAAACGGGGGTATTTCAAGTCCTGCTGTCTTTTTCACCCCTTTAAAGCTGTTTAAAAATTTTGAAAAAATTCATACTATCGTTCGAAACCCTCAACCTGAAATATCAATCATAAAATTATATGGGAAACAATATATATATTCATATATTTTTTGTTAAATAAATAAGAGGGTTTCTGAATCAAAATCATTTTGTAGCACGGACACGAAATACCCCCGTTTACAGACGAAGTGTTCATTAAACATTATTATTAAATTTTTGTTGACGTTTGATAATTTTCATATTTGTATTATCGACAATAGAGATGTAAAATCAAATTTATATGTACATTATTTGATTATGGGAAGAAAAAAAAATAATTGGCATTGCCAAGATACGAATATTTACAAAGCGTATTCCTGTTTTATCAGCGCGGGACATCTCTGAATCGTAAAAAAGGACGAGTTCTCTCTCTCTCTCTCTCTCTCTCTCTCTCTCGCTCTCCAGTACGTAAAGGCGTTTTCTCGCCGCGGTGTACTTAAAGTGTTACACGCGCACGAGCACGAGGCCCGCGCCAAAGTTACCGTTATGTCAGTTATAACAGCCGGTAGTTGAGCCCCGGGAACATATAGATTGAAAAGAAATACAGCGAGAAAAAAAGAAGGAAAAAAGAAACAACCATAACAACAACAATCTTATCCGCCGTATACATATTTATATAGACCTTCTTTTCTTCTTCTTTTCCTTCGTCGTTTCCTTTTACGTATAATGACGTATGCGTCAAAGATTTTCTGGTAAGCGTTAACAAAAAAAAAAAAAAAAAAAAAGAAGAAAAAAAAATGCTTTAACGGACTCGACTCCCACGCAGAGCCTCGCGTCAGATAAATAATAATAATAAAATAATAATAACAATAATAAGTCATTGCGAGACGATGAACAATAATTCTCGTGCGTTTAGCGAAAGAACTATCGTCGTAATGAAACGAGGGAAGGGGAGGGGGTAATAAATAACACTTGACGAGAAAAGCGTTTTAGCCCTGAAACGTAAACACGGGGAGATGGACGGCCAGACGGACGGACGGACGGACGAGTCCTGCAATCATTATTTAATGCGATACTCAAGTACGCGATCGCGAAAGTGGGGGAAGAAGGATAAATCGATACATCGATAATCGAGAGCGTATAGCGACGAGAATATCGAGATAATAATGCACTTATGTTTGAGTGCGTGTGTGTGTGGGTGTTTTTTTTTTATTTATTTTTTGACGCGACGACAACTATCGTTCGAAAACAGAAACGTAATTGCGTCGTCGCGTCATCGATGACAAATGATTGGTTAACGATCGTTAACGATAAACGATGGAAAAATCGACGTAGTGAAAAAAAAAAAAGAAAATCATGTTTTTCTTTGAAAATTAAACGAGAGACGAATTTTTATAAATTTAAAAATGAATTTTTGAATTTATAAAAATTTGCGTTTTTCGTCGTGCTGATGATAAAAAGTGTTTTCTTTTTTCGACTTTAAAAGAAGGGGAAACAATTTTTGATATCGGGTTTTGTGTATGATTATTTTTTTTATTGTTTTTTTTTATGCGTTCTCTCGTCACCGTTTTGCCCAGCATCGCCTTGAACGTGATCTACCCTAGATGCCATTCCTATAATTAAGCATTGTAAATATACGGTAGACACAGAGGCATATTAAATATCTATGAATATATAACAATTATGTTAAAATGTGTGTGTATTTGTATTTGTGTGTGTGTGTGTGTGTATATAATGATATGCAGCGAGATGCACTTTTTTTCGTTGCTCAACGCGTGGCGCGATGGGCTCGGTCGAACGTTTCGACACGCCATCGCGTTCTCTTCTCTTCTCTCTTCGTTCCGCATAGTACGTTTTGCCCCGTTGCTTTTAGCCCGCGCCATAGTCTACCTTATCCACGGGACGTTCCGTCTCAAATCGTCAAACTCGCGCACATCTTTTGTCCTCTACAATTCCAATTCTCAATTTTGTTTTCATCCACCGACAAGAATTTAAAAAGGAAGGTAGATTTTTCATCATTTTTTTTATTGATCGAACTATGATGAAAAAATTAATAATAATAAAAAAATGTGTAAATTAAAACTTAAATAATTGACATAAAATTCTGACTTACGTTTCTTTCATTCTATTTCAATTTTTATTTAATTCTTTCTCTTTTTTGGTAATTATTTTGTAATTAAAATAAAAATTATTATAGACTCGTTGATGTGGGAAAATAATGGGGAAAAATACTGAATGATTTTAAACGTGGGGAAAACAAATTCTTACGAAGCGAGTATTGTGCGAGTGACGTTTATATACGAATGGGAAGTGGCAGTAGTATCGAGGAGAATAACTATATGTGTAATATCCAGGTGAGGTCAACGACCCGTCCTCTTCGTCGCCTTCGACGTCGTCGTCGTCGTCGTTGTCGTCGTCGACGTCGTCGTCGTCGTCGTCTTCGTAGTCGAGCTTGCGTGGCACTTCGCATATCGGATTTTACCGTATACTACTTTCGCGTCATCCTCGTTCAACGTACATTATTATGCATGTATACGCATAATCGAGTGTTATACCGCGAATCGAACCAATCGTTCCTTCATCGGACTATGTGAAATCCGCGCAGTGTCCTCATCACCGTGGAGGACTGTGTTCGATGATTCGTGTCGTTCATTTAAATCTTGTCGACTTCGAGTGAAGAAGAGAGAGAGAGAAAGAGAGAATAAAAATCAACATCAAATTAGAATGACAATTTTATTCTCGAATTATCATCGCCTACGTGCACGTTTCGAAGAACAATTTTTTCAGAGAATCGTCATTGGAAATGGAAAAAATAAAATCGAAGGAAAATTGGAAAATTGTAAATAGAAAAGTTTGACAATTAACAAAATTATACAAATAATTGTCATCGTTTATAATACGAAATTAATTTGATCTCTTTTTGAAGTCCATTGACCCGAGATAAAAAAACAATAAGAATGACCTGAAATAATAACAAAAATTGTAATAAAAATATTGAAAATTACAAAAATTATAAACGATGAAATTAAATATTTTTCTTTATCCACGAAATTAATTTGATTTATTTTTTAAAGTACATTGACCTGAGATAAAAGAATGTTTTATCAACGCTAGGGGGACGACGAGCATCGCTGGGTGTAATGTGGAAATAAATGAGAACAAATTTTTAAAAAGTTGAAAACGCGTTTAACCATACGAATGAAACAAAAATTAAATGAATATTTAATCCAAATTCCGTCGGTAATTCGCGATTTGTCGTCGATCGGGACGATGCGTGATAATGACCGAGCGTTAAAGGTGACCTACCTGACTCGTGAAATTCTCTATCTATCTATCTCTCTCTCTCTTTCTTTCTCTATCTCGCACTCGATTCGCCACACACAAAATTATATCGCAACGTATCTATGTTTCACGAGTGATAACATTAGAGAATCCATAATAAAAAAAAAATTCATCAAGACCGACGGTGTCAAATAAACCAAATTTTTGTATCGTGACTTCCGGTTTTTTTTTTTTTACCGATCTCTTATTTTAGTCGTCATTTGACATATTTTTTGCTTATCATCGTCGACTCTTCTTACACGCCGTTCACTGTTAAGACTAATCTTATCGGTGATAAGAGAGAACGGAGGAGGGGAGAGAATGAGCTCGACGCAGTTACTACGAGTGCTGATAATGATTAAAAAACAGAAGACGGTACATATCGCGAACGAGATCTCGGATTTAGAACGAACGAGGATTATGGATAGAAGGATATGTGTGTGTGTGTGTGTGTGTCTGTTATATATTCGAACGAGAAATCGTCGGCGACCGATAATAAATTTTACATTACGTTGAACGTATGGGTCGTTCTCTTTCAATATTTTTCTTCTCGCTCATTCTCCCAAATTTCTTAATTCTTTTTTCATATATAAATAAACATTGTTTAAATTTTCCACTCGTTATTATTTTATTTTATCTTATTTTTTTCGTTTACAAAAATCATTAAATATTCGACAATTTTTAATCCGACGTTTGAGAAATTTGCTACTTTTTCATATTTGTTTGATTCAAGTCGATAGTCGTCTTTTTATTCTCGAATTGTTTGAATTAACTCCCGATCGTAATTTTTGACCAACGTTTTAATTTTTAAATACATATTTTAAATCGTTTAAAAAAAAACAAAAATTGATCGAGTTTAATGAGAATCGCCTATATATTGTCGTTATTGCGAAATCTCGCGGATCTGCCGTATCGAGCTCGTATTTTTCGTCGCTTCGCGATTTTCTGTACGCGACGAGAGAAATAACGTTGTACGACGATAAAGCGACGTTCACCGACGTACAACGATGACAATTATAAATACGAGTTCTATACACATACGCACGCACACACTCGCGGGTATAATTTCTCAATCCGACGATCAAGATTCCCGACAACGATTGGTGTTATTATCGTAGAACGTGACACACGATACGTATATACTCGGGGGCCCAGGTGAAACATCCTACTTCGAGTGTGACGTACGACTGTACACACAAGATGCCTATCGAAACGTCGTCGAATGGCGGAATATTTTTTTTATTTTTTTTTTCGTTCGTCGTAAAATATATATATATTTTTCGTTCGTCGTAAAATATATATATTTTTTTCGTTCGTCGTAAAATATATATTTTTTTTTTTCGTTCGTCGTAAAATATATATTTTTTTCGTTCGTCGTAAAATATAATTTTTTTTTTCGTTGGTCCGTCGCAAAATATAATTTCTCGTTTTTTTTTTTCATCGACGAAAAATTATTCGGACGTATGAATGGGAAAAAAAATGGCAAAAATGACAAAAATTTTAATTATTTTTAAAAAATGTACGAAATTAACGATAATAAAAAGAAATGTGGAAATCGACTCGGTAACTTTTTCGTCGTTTCTCGTACGCATTCGTCATCGTTCCAACAGTTTCCTGTTTATCGAATAAACATCGATCGGAGGTCCGTTGGGCTTCGCGATAAAACTCGCTGGAAATTTCCAAACTCGCTTTTCTTTTTTCCAGGTCGAAAATATAAATGCGTTCACGAGAAATATACATTTATCTCTTTCTCCCACGTGTTTTTCTCTCGAGAACTTGACGAAGCCATAGGCCAAGAAAAATAAACCAACATTTTTCACAAATTTCTCGTATCAAATTTGATACAAAAAAAAGTTCGATTTTTTTCGTCGTTATCGACGTTGTCCTTATCGTTGATTATTATTTTTATGAGACACGAGAATGAGTCGGTCGGTATACGAGAGAAAGAAGAAACGTTTTTGTACTTTCGTAGCTGCCACCCAGGGTGAACACATATCACCGGGCTCTCACACGAGGCGTCGAAAGAACTCTCGAAACGCTCTCTACCGACGAAACCGAGTGGCAGTCGAACTTATGTTTTACGGTAGCTGGTAGAGTAGCAAGTGCACGTGTACGATTACACTGTACATATCTATATCTATATCTATATATATATATAGAGAGAGAGAGAGAGAGAGATGTCTATATATAGAGAGAACTGTGTTTACATATATATATATATAGATATGTAGATGTATAAAGAGAATTCTTGCTTCGACTCTAGTTTCGAGGAGGCCCATCGAGGTTCTCGCCCGAAGTTTCTCATGTACACCGACACACGCACGCATCGACCCTAATTTACGAGCACGTCGTTCACGACTCGTCCACGTACGACTTTGCCCCCTCGTACCATCCACGAGACGTCCCGTTTCGAAAAGTATTTCACGTCGAGGGCGCGCACGCACGACGATCGGTTTCGAGCTTAAAATACAAAATATATTTCCAATTTGAAAACAAAATTTGAATTAATAAACGATATGATAAATATAGAAGAATTTTTATAATAAAAGAAAATTATATTTTGTTAAATTAGATTGTATATTTGGGTTATTTTTTTGGGATGAATAAAATGGAAAAGTTTGATTTTTGGAATTGTCGTCGTTGCTTTGTTTTAGGTGAGAAACGAAGTCAAAAGTACCTTCGAGCTGGATGTGGGACGTCGACGGAACGGAAGGATTGTGGGAGGGTGGAAGGGCGGAAGGGGGGAGGGGCGTGTGCGAAGAGATATGCGCCCGAAAATTGCAACAGGTGGGTATTAGGTGTCGGCAGCCGATTGTTTCTCCGCGGGACGTTCCCGCGAGAGAAGTGAAGAGAGAGAGAGAGAGAGAGAGAGAGAGAGAGAAACGGGCTGGGGGGGGGGGGGGGGGGGGGGGGGGGTACAGCACCATCTGCAGCGAGGGATGAGGAGTTCTCTCTCTCTTTCCATCCTTCGTTCCATCGCATGGACGTGCTTGCCTTCTGGGAGATAAACTCGAGCGCGACTCGCATCGAACGCGACGTATAAACTTTTTTACGAATGAAAAAGATTAGTTGAAAAAGACTTTTTGACGAATGAAAAAAATTAGTTGAAAAAGACTTTTTTACGAATGAAAAAAATTAGTTGAAAAAGACTTTTTTACGAATGAAAATACTTATTTGAAAAAGATTTTTGGATCGAATGAAACAAAAAATCGTTCTCTATGGATTTAATAAAAAATAATTATTTTTATTACAAAAATTGTCTTTTGATTCTATCGTGATTGAATTAATTAGTGGATTGGACCGATTAATTATTATCGAATAAAAATGACTTTTTAGAATGATGGACGATTGAAATTTGAGATAAATTGTAAAATTGTTATAAATTTAGGAGCGATGTATGTTTCATCCCATAAATCACGATTTTGTGAGAATTCGTGAAAACTATATTTTTCTTTTAACCTCGTTTTTTCATCTTCGACGAGTAGGTACGATAAATCTTGAACCGCAGCTGGACGAATTTGGCACGTCGCGAGTAAAATGAATTGGAACTACCGTAGGAGTGTAAATTTACCAAATTGACAAACAAGAGAGCAGGAGAAGTCTAAATTCGTATATAGACACGAACCCCAGCTGTATTCAACACTGAGGTGCGAGCTTTCATATCCACCTATGTCCATATATAAATATACATTGACACGTATAGTCTTTAATCAGTAAATCGACAGTTTCTATTGAAAATGTCATCACGCCACTTGTCTGCCTGCCACCCCCCTCTCTCTCTCTCTCTCTCTCTTTTGTTCGTACACTTAATAATCTCTCAGCTATATACAGGGTGTTAGATAACTATGAAGACACAGAAAATACCTAAGTAGTTAACGTAAGTACAAGCAAAAACGTTATTTTTTTTCCTAGGATAAAAATTAATTCAAACATAAACATTAACTCTCAAGGTTAAAATTTAAGCCATAAACTAGCAATGTTATCGAACTCCTATAGATAACGGGTGTTCGATAAAAAAAAAAGCAATTATCTAAAAAAAAAAAAAAAAGTCCCGAGCGGGACTCGAACTCGCGACCCCGGCATTTCGATAAATGCCAGGGTTGCAGGTTCGAGTCCCGTTCAGAACAATTTCTTTGTTTTTTACAGAATGATGCGTTTTTGTATTTTCTGTGTCTTCATAGTTGCCTAACACCCTGTATATACGTATGTATACGCCATTCAACGATACATCACATACGAGGAGAACTCTCGAGTACAATAATGCCTCGTGTGAAACGAACGAACGTCAGCAACCAAGAGTCATACACAGGTACGTTTAAAAAGTTGCAAGAGGCAGGAAACGCAAGACGAGTATAGCGAGGCAAAAGTATCGCGAGTTCAGCCATTCGATAGTACAGCTCGAAGAGATAATAATGCTCAACGGGATCGGACGAATGGAGCGCGAGGAAATAAATATAACAATAAATCGAGCGTAAAAGCGAAGAAAATTAAAAAAAAAAAAAAAAAAAAAGGAACGACGCTTTTCCAACAACCTATCCTCCGCATTCTCGCCACTCCGTAGACATTTTATTGTTTTTTCTCCAAAGGTCATAAAACGACGCTGCTAATTATTGTAACGAGCGTTTTATGCGACGACGAAAGAAAATAATTTTAAAAAAAGTGAGAACAACATCACAAGAGCGATGGGAAATAGATCTCTGCATTCCTGATCTCTGGATAAAAAATCGTTCGCTAATTAAAAACAAAATAAATATGAATAATCGACGAGCCTCGATACATTATTATTATATATATTAAATATATTATTATTATTTCCTTAACTCACGTTTATTATATTCCTCCAACCGCTATATCTCACTAAAAAAAAAAGAAATAAATTGTCCGACCCATGACACTGAAAAAGGGGTAAGGCAAAAAAAAAGTATTTTTTTTGTTTCGTTGTTTTTATCGCCAAGTGATCGAATCGAGGGTCCGAGTGAATATCGACGGGTGTATAAGCTACTATAGAATTCTTAGCGCGTAGTTTCATAGGCGGAAATGGGTCATACGTAGAACCAGCGAGCGTATGACTGTCCATAGAAACGGACGATACAGCGAGAGAAAAAGGTAGAGAGCGAGAAAGAGAGAGAGAGAGAGAGAGAGAGAGAGAGAGAGCAAGAGAGTTCTATAACCACCGCGACGCGGCGCGTCGACGCTCGGATAGCGCGACTGCTGCATTCGTAATGCTCGGGGCTATTTATTTATCGTGTCCATATCTGCCCTTGGGGACTTCACGGGCGACAGGCGGCATTTCTATATCCTATACATATAGGTATATCTATATATATTTACTTTTACTGTAGCTAGCTACATAGATATGCGAAGATAATGTAACATATAGCATTATGAACACGTTCTCTGTCTCTCTCTCTCTCTCGCTCGCTCATTCTCATTCGTTCGAGCCCGGTGACGATATATACATAAAAATTCGATCGAAATGTATCGCACCAACGCGATATTAACAGACTCTCCCGGATATAACGGGAAAGCTTCAATGAAAATATACGTCGCGCGATATGTTTTTTCTTTCTTTTTCTCTTCATTTTTTTTTCTCTCTTCGTCTTTTACTCTAATTTATTAGACACGAGCGTATTACAACGAGTAGAGATATATGAATAAACGCAGGTGTTCCCAGAGGGATTTTATGGGCTCGTCGTATTTGTTACACCCCACTCTCTCTCTCTCTCTCTAACTCTCTCTCACTCTCTCTCCCTTGCTGCGGATACCACGTAGCGCATTTTGATAATTACGACCGATAAAACGATATAAACTCGAGGGTATGACTTTTACAATTTTTTTCTTCTTCAGATATTTATCATCCTTCGATCGCGAATAATAATGGGAATGTTAATGAGATCGATTATGTTTCCTATAATTAGCTTCGTTTTTAATTCCGTTGTTAAGGAAAATTTTACCAGAAAAGAAAGAAAAGCGTTCTTTTCTAAAAAATTATTAATTCGTCAATTATAACATTTTTATTTTCGAATATTTTGATAGAAACGCTTATCCCTGGCTTAATTCGCCTCGTGATGTATTTTATACTTGATTTTCTTGATGAAAAGAAAAGAAAAAAAGAAAAAAAAGATCCTCACGATCCGATGGAATTTTATTACGATTGTTATGATTATCGTCGTAGCCACAGAATGCGAATGTACCAATTCATAGTAAATTGTATCCCATGCCCGCGGGTTAACGAGGGAAGATCCTTGCAAAGTCTCTCACGTGAACGTAGCGTGTGTTTAAATTCGCATCGTATTACGTCGATTATCGCATCTAGCCCCTCCCCCCGCCCCTTCGCTACTCACTTCGAGGGCAAGAGGAACGGGTGTGCGATGCACGTGTCTCTCTCTCTCGCCCGAAGCGATCTGTCGATGTAAGAAATGGCTCGAGCGACGAGTCTCTAGAGAGAACGAGAGAGAGAGAGAGAGAGAGAGAGAGAGAGAGAGAGAGAGAGAGAGAGAGAGAGAGAGAGAGAGACTTCGCGCACGCACACACTCGCGCGCATGCGTCTACGCATGTCCTCTAGCGCATGCGCGGGCGGCGACCACACGCAGCATCGAGTGCGCGAACGCGACGAAGAACTTTGTCCCGATGACGCGTCGTGCGCGCGCTCGCTCGCTCATTCGCTGCGTGAAAAAGCCAACGCACGATATTAAGCGAGATATATACGTGGCCTGCGGCGAGTCGACGCGTGGGAGGTCGCGCAGTAGGCAATGAGTGGAAGAGATCGGCACTTCGCCAAGTCATTCTTGTCAACGTGCATCGTGCCTCTTTCCTTTCATCAGTCATATATAAGAAATATTAGCTGTACGACATTTACTATTTTTGTCATTGACGCGAAATTCGAAGGACGAATAAAAAAACAAACAAAAAATTCAGTCGATTTTTTGTTTTTTTTTTAAGGCAAAATTCGAACCGACTGAATGTGACTTTGAGCGGTAAATAAACGACGCAATTTAAACGTGAATTGTTTTTTTGTTTTTTTTTTCATACCTATTTATTATTCGTTAATTACAATAGTTTTATGAAAAATCGATTGACATGGTCTAAAATTGTTTCATTTTGGAAAATTTCATTCGTTGCGATTGTACTATTTGCATATAAGCATGTATGGTCGAGAGCTAATGGTCTTGCATTTTCACACTTACGTATGGAGAAATTCGCGTACGACAAAGAAAACAATCGGTTCGAACGACTTGTCGCGTGGATTCTCGTCAATTTCAGAGAGCGACTCACTCACTCGTTCGCACAACGCCCTCTGTGCTTACGAGGAACGACGCGCTTTGTCACCAAACGATAATTTAATCGATGAACTTGTTTACAATCGGTACACAATTTTGTTTTTTTTCAATTTTAGCCAAAAGAAAATAAAAACTTCAAATTTTGAAATTTCCTCGATTACAAAATTTCAATGATTCAAATTCGTTTCCATCCTTTATAAAAAGGCAAAAATATGCAATTTTGTTATACGACACGAGTATATAAAAACATCGTTCGCATTTTTTTGTTTTTTTATTATTATTTTTTTTGTAAAAAAGATAAAAGAACGAAAAAAAAAACTGGTTTTTCACGTTTTTACACTAATCAACGGCCTAATAAAAGGAATCATCCTGAATATAAATGTCGCGTTCTGATACGAGGAGAGAATTGATGGTGGAAGCAGGTGGAAAGTTTTCGTGAAACAAGTGGCTGATAACGATGCGAGAATCGCGCGTTACCGATATAGATATAGATATAGATATGCATTTAATGTGTGATACATAGGTATTCGGTAACTCGAACGACCGTTCGACCAGGTACCTGCCGGTACTGCCTGGACGAAGTAGAGAAACCAGTGGTACGAATAGTGGTCGCGCGGTGTTACATACGTATATATATATATACATACATACATAGACATATATATATATATATATATATATATATATATATATATATATATATATATATACACATACATAGACACATATATATATATATATATATATAGTGAGCGCGATATAGTACAACACACACCGGGCACTATACTCGTCCGTCGGCTTTTATCGCGAGACGCATCGCCGCAACCGCAATTTGTCACGGCCGCCACAATGCCGGACGTTATATTGGAACGTGAACGACACCGTAGTCGAAGAAGAAAGGGTAGGAGGTAACGAGAAAAGAAGCGGGGGATGTGCGTGGTTTTTTTTTTCATTCTTTTTTCACGAGTCGTATTTATAATTATTATTATAATTCAAATAATTATAATATAGAACAAAAAATTGATTGCTTTTTTAATTAAACTTATTATAAATGCGAAATTTTCGATCGATTCGATTGGTCGTATCTTCGTGCGAGGTCGAACAAAGGTCACGAGTAAAGGTCTCGGGATGTAAAAGCATTGAATTAAAATATATATAGCGAATTTTGTAGGATGAGAAGAAAAAAAAAGAAGAAGAAAACAAAAAAAAAACTCGTCGGCTCGTTAAGTTTTCGTACGTCGTAAAAATAATGAAGCGAGTTCGAAATAGAAAAAAAAAACAGAAAAAACAGAAAAAAAGGAACTCGTCGAGATTTGAAATTTAGCGACTCGTTTACTGATTGCTGATTAATTCATTAACCCCGTGTACCAACGAGAAGGAGGAGGAGAGGGGGTAGGGGACGAGGAACAAGGACGAGACTCGGACTCAGCGTGACACTCGACCTTTCGAACGCGAAGGTCACTCTACTCGTGTCTTTCGTCGTCGCTGGTCCAAATGAAAGAAGCGAGAGAGAGAGAGAGAGGGAAAGACAGACGAGAGAGAGATATTTAATTTTTATTTGAATTAATATTATACCCTAGCATTGCTATTGGATAATTTCAGAAAATTTACATAAATTTACAGAGAGAGAGAGAGAGAGAGAGATGGTGTGGTCGTCGTTATCGAGAGTTTTGTTACCCATCAACGTTTTCGTCACTACGTTGACGTTCATCGAATATCGCTAAAAGTTGGAAGACAACAAACTCTCCGATATTTCGCGGGAATCGAGCGAGGTGTTTCGCTACCGGTGGGATAGAGGGGAGGGGGAGAAAAAAGAAACGTTTCGTGGACTCGAGCCAGTTTCATTCATTCGTCTCTCTCTCTCTCTCTTTCTCTTTCTCTTTCTCTGGCTCTCTTCGTCTATCTCCGTCGAGACTTCGACGAGCGCAACACCGACATGGCCTATGTAGTGTATTCACTCGCGTATGCCCAATCCCCGCCGCGAGCGCGCACGTTACGTAACACCCCCGCGCCGACGGCTCAGTCGGTCGTCTAACCCGGTGTGGCGCGATCGACGCTCCTCTTTTTTTTTTTCTTTTCTTTTCTTTCTTTATTACTCGTAAATACTACGAACGACGATTTTATGCTTGAATTAAAAATGACGATCGGTCGTAAGAAATTTATTCGCTGATTTATTTTGTAATTAAAAATTCAACGTTAATTATTTTTACAACCTATTTCTATTTATCGTCATAATTTTGTATTTTTTTTTATTGAGATTGTTACGATTATTGATAACAAAGATAAGAGTTTTGAATGACTCGAAGATTCGGCGGTCGATCAAATTTATTTTTATTATCGAGACTGATTACACGGGTCGACACGATTTTTTGGGTCTGAGTTCGGAATATCAAATTTTTGTTTATTCTACGTTACTAATAAAGGGGAAAATAATGGTTTTGATCAAAGTTTACTTTTGGAGAGAAGAGAGCAATTTTTCAAATTTTTCAGAAAAATCACTGATTTTTTTATAATTTTATTGTAAATTACAATCGGAAGAATTTTTGCTGGACATAGGAGTCTTTTTAATTCAAGATTAATTGTTAGTAATAGCATATAAATGTAAAATAATAAAAAATCAAGTTCAAAAATGAATATTTTTAGTGATTTTCTTATGTTTGTAGGAACTTTCTCGTATTAAACCCCAAATGTAATCTCCCATCATATTCTGGTTGGTTTTTCCGTATAATAAGAGTTATCGAGTATTCAGGTTACAAAAATATTAATATGTTCGAAAATTTTTTAGATTTTAGTTTTTAGTTTCTTACCTTCTAAAGTATTTTTGCAGTTAACACATGAAAAGTGAGGTACCAATTGTTTAACTTGATTCCGAATACGCAGGTTAAAATAGACTTCACAAGCTTCAATAAACTTTAAATTTGTTGCCAACAAAAATTTGTTTGCTTCTTATTTTAATAAATTCACAGCAAATAAAACACAATGAATCAAAATTTCGTTTACTCTGTTTTCTAATTTAGTAATACACAAGAACGGTTGTTACAGCTGTGATAGACAAGTAAATAATCACTAATGTGTCCTACGCGAGTAATATGCAATTTGCTATCGTTTTTATCAAAGTGATACCACCTGCTGGTCGTAAAATCAATTAAAATCTTCAAAACTTACTTATCGACGTAAAACAGACAAAAGTAAACTTTAAAAGCTAAGAATGGATATTTTGGTGTTTTTCGATGCTTCGCATCAGAATTTATGCATTAAAACTGAAACCCAGAGAAAAAAAAGGTTTTTGTGTCGACCTGTGATATTTATTGGAATAAATTCAAATCGATTGGAAAAATTGTTTGTTTTTCATACGTAATTTCGTGGTTGAGATTAAAGAAATCGGTAGTCGCGCGAACAAATCGACCACTCAAGATACCACATGGAGTATAATTTTTCGATAACCTTCGATCTTCAAGCGTTTTTGGATCGAGAAATGTAAATGGTTAATTAAAATAATTAAATCGAAGAAAGCCAATTTTCTCTTCACGAAAAGCACGACCCTAAAATACCAACGGTGTAAACTCGGCTAGTCGCATTGAACGAAATGATAACATCAGTGACCTCGGTCCTACAATTACAATTAATCATCGAATGATTAACCGATTTTGATTCCTCAAAAAAATTCTTTTTCCTTCATAGTCCGAATAAAAAAATCTTAATAAAACATATCTTGCTACATTTTTTTTCGATCCATAATACAATTTCAAGATCATTATCAAACGTTGTATAATAACCGAAACAATGGGAAAAGATAACGAGAAAAATACAAACAAAAAATGTCTTCCTTCGATCGAATAATTTTTCTGTCTCCATTTTTTTCTAGAAATATTATTCGCGTTTTTTCGAAATCCAGCGAATAATCACTACCGTCTCGTGCTTTAAACGTAACGAACGATAACGAAAAAAGAACAAAAAGAAAAAAAAACTGACCGTAGTCGAAGCACGGATGTAGCGTGCGCCACTTTCTGGCGCATGGACTAGAGAGGGGGAGAGCGGGAGAGGGGGGAGGTAGTTGCATACGTGACTAAAGGAAGACGGAAAAAAAACCCGAACCGTGGCAAAAGACTATCGGCTAGTTACGTGCGCACAAAGTTTGTTGCAACGATAACGAGAAGACCGCGTGGCCTTGCTCGTACTTGGAACGATCGCGCGACAAAACGGAGGAGAGGGGGGGAAATAACGTAAGAGAATCGTACGATCGAGTTTTCCTTCGACGAAAAAGATTCATCGACGCAAATTCTCCCCCCACCACCACTACCGACGCTCTCACGACCGTACGGGACGCCGATGACCGTCGTTCGCCGGTAGAGCCAGACGTTGGCGACGATCGACGAATAATAAAGAATCGTTTCGAGCGACGGAAAAAAAAAAAAAATAAATAAATAAATAAAAGAACAATACGAAGTGCTTGAAAGTTTGACGCACGCGTTACTGGTTTACTCGAGGAGGTAACGAGCGAGCGTCGCACGTTTGAACGTTTCGTTAATAATATTAATTACATAATTATATATATATATATATTTAGTAATTAATTAATTAATTAATAATCGATATTACACGAAGGAATAGAAATTTCTCGGATAACAGAGTAGAATTTTTCTGATCGAAAATTCAATAATTAACGAAACGATTGATACGTCTTTATTAATTAATTTAATCGACTCGCACTGTCGCGAGATCAATCGTTTCGTTTTTCTTAAAAACAAAATATCAGTTTTATCGATCGATTTTCAAATTTGTAAATTAACTCGCAACGAGAAGATTCGTCTCGACGTAACTAAGTCAAAAAAAGAAAGAAAAAAAAAGAGAATGAAATCTAATCGAAGATAGAAGCGACAAAAATAGCTAAACGTACAAAGATATATAAATAGATAGAATACTGTAAGTTTTGTAGTACTTTCTACGATTGAGCGTACATACGAATACGTCGGCGAAACAGCTCGAAGAACGACGTAACGAGTTCTTATCTGCTCGTATATTGGCGAAGGACGGAATGAGACAGAAAGAAAGAGAGAGAGAGAGAGAGAGAGAGAGAGAGAAAAAGAGAGAGAGAGAGAGAGAGAGAGACCATTAGTCGATTTCCACTACTGTTATAGAATCGTAGGTAGAGAAATAAGGCATAGATATATCGATGACACGACAAGAGACATTTACCGCTCGCTGTTGCAGGCGGATAGAAAGAAACCTATACATATACCGATACACGCGTACGAATAGAATTGAATTTCGTATCTCTCTCTCTCATCACAGAATCTTTTTTTTTCTGGCAATAAATTCAGTCCTCGCTGTACAAATACTACAATGTAAAAAAAAAAAAAGAAAAAGACAAGGAATGTCTGTCTGTCTGGAATCTGGTTACGACATCGAGCGATCGCTGCGAAACACAATTCTCTCTCTCTCTCTCTCTCTCTCTCTCTCTCTCTCTCTCTCTCTCTCTCTCGCACTCGCCCACCTCTCGCAGGTGAACGCGAGAACAGTATCGTCAAGTGTAACACAACGAGTAACGGTAAAGCGCGTACTACCGTACGAATCGACCAACGGAAACAAAAACAACGGAGAGACAATAAGAATAAATAGGGGAAAAAAAAAAAAAACGTTAGGAGAGACGATCGATATCTCGAAGAACTTCGATCGGCTCGTAACGAAATTCTTCGAGATATCGATCGTCTCTCCTAACGTTTTTCCATTTAAGAAAATCGTCAATGGCGTCGAAGCGAAATATTTTTTATTTATTTATTTATTTTATTTTATTTTTGTATTAAACAAATTTTTTTTTCACCAGCCGCTCGATAATAACACGTGTCGTATAAATATATATTTTTGACTGGTACGTTACGCGCGATCTTTGACCGTACTGTAAACGCATCGTGGAGCCTGCCTGCATCGATGGCATGCGACGCCATCTTTGACCACGGCTCAGGATTTAACGTTATTACAGACACTCGGCACGTTATATGGACGCTTATGAAGTAGATAACCCCCCCCCCCTCTCTCTCTCTATATATATATATATATATATACATATCTTTCTCTCTTTATCTATCTATCTATCTCTCTTTCTCTCTATCTTTCTCACTCACTCACGTACTCCTTTTCTTTCTCTATCTCAATGACGATGGAGTTTTGAAGCTGATGATATTTACACTCTCGCGGCAGTAATGTTACCTCGTGCGTCTCTTTGCACTGTGACTATAGACATATTTATATGCATGTATATATATATATATATATATATATATTTGATATTCTCTGTTTTATGTTCGTCCGTTGGGTAACAGGAGGCGAGGGTGATATCGACGGTACGTATCATAACGCTATCGTAGCAACGTTTATAACGTCGAGTGCTTCAACTTTCATATATAATACCTATATATATATATGAAAGTATGTGTGTACATACAGAAGCTCTTTAGCTTCTAGACTCTCTTTTCCTCTCTCTCTCTCTCTCTCTCTCTCTCTCTGGGTTGTTTCCATTTTTCGCCTGGGGCGACATAATGCGCAGTAGCCGGATCACAAGTGCTGTTGACCTTGCCCAGAGTCGTGCACGATGAAATAAACGAAACGTAATGTAATTCGCATATAGAGAATGCACGTGGACTATGCATATATATATATTTGTATATATAGTTGTAGATAAATGTAAGGTTCGAAGGCCTATTAGACGACACGGTAACAATAACGAACCTCGGTTAGGGTTTGTAAAAAAAAAAAAAAAGAAGAAGAACAAAGAAAAAAGGAAATAAAAGAAAAGATATGAAATTGTCGATAGGATTGTCGACCCGGGAGAAGAGCGTGAGACAACGATGGTATACAAGAGAGCTTGTCTAATAGTCTCGACGGTTTGTAAAATGTTTATCTCTCTTTTTTTCTTTTCTTTCTCTCTCTCTCTAGCTTGTGCTTCTTCCCAATGGCACGAAGCTCGCAATCAGCGCGGTTTTTAAACGAGGGTGTGTCCCTCTCACTCTTTCTTTCTCACCCTCTCTCCCTCTCTCGCGCGCCCTCGTTCTTCATATTCTCATTACATTCGCGTCGCTCGACGAACTTATTACGAGAGGGTCGCCAAATGGAAATGTAATTTTTACTATTATTATTGTTCTTTCCAAGGGTGAATTACGTTCGCGTTGATTAAACGTGAATAAATAGAATTACATTTATTTGTATTTTTTTTTCTTTCGTTTTATCACAACTCCGTCACGGAAGGTTATTGTCGAAAGGAAATTTTTCGAAGAAAGAAAAATAGAACAAAAACAATGGAACGAACACGTATTTACGAATTATAAACAATTCTTCTCATTGAATAAACGCAAGAAAAATATGAATTGCTTATTTCTCCAAGTAAAAAAAAATAAAGAAAGATGAGGCAATTCTTGTTTTTTTTTTAATTTAACCGTTTTGTCCAGATTCTAATTTCCCTGTGCCGCGCGAGAGCTCGCTCGAACACGAGGTATTATGCCTCGTGGAGTGCAAGCAACGTCGCAGCCACCGGTCGTTCGCGCAGAGAGGCTGGCAAGTGTGTCACGGCCGGCCGGTAGTGACCGGCGGTTACTGAACAGAGAGAGAAAACGTGTGTTCGAACATTCTCTTTCTCTCTCTCTCTCGCTCCGTCTCTGTCGCGTCTCTACCTCGTCTTTTAATAAGCTGGACAAAAGACAAACGTACACAGTCGTGCGCATGCGCGCACGTGTGAGTCGCTACGTGCGCATGCGTCGGTCGCGGAGTGGGGATGCGCGGAAACTTGTGCGCGCACGCGTTCGTGCGTTAGCGACGGCCGTGGGAAAGAGGTGGGGGGTGTACATAGGAAGTCGAGCGCAACTTCACGTGCCGCGAAGATAAGCCCCGTGAAGCAGTTAGGTTGACCGACTTAACGAAGTCAAAGTCATTCGAGACGCCCGAGAATACGCTCGAAAAATGTCTATATACACATAGCGACTCATACGTGCGCATGCGCGCGCGAGACATTTTTTTTAACATTAAGAGTCAATGATACAGGCGACGTGCACTTCGAAAATTTGATCAGCAATCATACGAGTACTAAACAATCGATCGGGCTAAAAATTCGCAGGTACACAGAGAACGATGGCAAGAAGTGGCTCTTGGTATTTTTTTTCCGAAATTTTGAAAATAGTGGTGCACGCGACGAGCGATTCGCAAACGCCATTCCCATTTTCTCCGCCATTGAGCGTTAAAGTTTTGAGGGTATCTAGAGAAGTATGATAATAATTTTGGCAAAACAATACCAAGAGCCACTTTTTGCCACAATTCTCTGTGCAACTGACAATTTTCAACCTGATCGGTTGTTTAATGCTCGTATGATTGCTGATTCAATTTTCGAAGTGCACGTCGCCTGCGTCACTGCCTCGTAAGAGTCAGTGTAACAGACTACGAGCGCTTCGAAAACGCGATTCGCATTTTCTCTGGCACCGAGCAACCGATCGCGTTAAAATTTTGAGGGTATCTAGAGAATCATGGCAAAAAGGGGTTAAGAGTTCTTATTTTCCAAAATTGTTGCTCTAATTCCATCAAAATTTTAACGCGTTCGGTTGCTCAGTGCCAGAGAAAATACGGATCGCGTTTTCGAAGCGCTCATCGTCTGTTACACCGACTCTTAACAAGCAAGAGAGCAGGCAAAGGAACATGAACATAGCCATACAGACTAGTCTGTGCGAATGTCGTATTATCGAGGTGGTTTGCCTAAACAATGGGGCACGCACATTCGAGTAAATCGAAGTTTTTTATTGTGTACAGGACGTCAACTCTTTCGATAGATCGAATGAAATACATCGATGCATCGTTTATTCGATACATCGAATAATAAACATCGATGTTTTCGATGCATCGATGTGTATATTGAGCAACCCTAGTGCATAAGAAGTCGAGCCCAACTTCACGTGCCGCGAAGATAAGCCCCGTGAAGCACGCGAAGCAGTTAGGTCGACCGTGCGGCCAGGAAGTCTCCATACGAGTGAACGTAGTCAAAGTCATTCGAGGAGCGCGAGAATACGCTCGAAAAATCTCCATATATATATACACAGACACAAGTGCGCATGCGCTCGATCCACATGAAAACGTGAGATTATGTAACCGCGGGATCGAAACGCGAGTTCCCCACAAGACCGAAAAGAAAAAGAATGAAGATTTCGGTCCGATCAATTATATATATATATCCCCGAATAAAATTGTATACACACGTAACGTCGTCCCGACAGGATAATTGCGCGTTGTCGAGAATCACTCGAACCTGAAGATTGAAAGAAAAAATAAAACGGGAGAAAAAAACAACAGAAAGATCGAACGAAGCCAACGAGTTAATGATTTTGGAATAATAAAGGAAAAAAAACATGAACGGTGCAGGTGTTTGAGAAGCTCGTCGGGTACGAGGGACGAGGAGTGGGGGGAGGCGGAGCGGAAGAAAGAAGGATCGATTATCGCAAGAATAAATTATCCGTTACGAAAGAAGGTGGAGGAGGAGGAGGAGGAGGAGGACGAGCCAACGGATTGTGTGTGCGTGTAACTGCTATTATGTCGGCAGAGAGAGAAAGACAGAAAGAAGGAAAGAACAAGAGAGAGAGAGAGAGAGAGAGAGAGAGAGAGAGAGAGAGAGAGAGAGAGAGAGAGAGAGAGAGAGAGAGAGAGAGAGAGAAAGCAGAGGTTGATGAAACACAGAGGCAGAGGATTTGAGGCAAACGAGACAAACCTCTGACCTCTAGGCCGATTATACGTACGTGAAAGAAACAAAAAACGAGTTCGATCGCGCAGGTGGATGAGAACTGAGCTATTACGAGTCATTTTTTGTTTTTCTACGCGTACGCATCCTCCTCCCCCTCCCCCCTCTCTCTCTCTCTCTACCTGCGCGCTGACTCTATTTGACGCGCGCGCGCAGCATAGACGCGCATGCGCGAAAGAACGCGCGTGCGTATGCGCATCCTTCTCCCCTTCTCTCTCTCTCTCTACCTGCGCGCTGACGCTATTTGACGCGCGCGCGCAGCATAGACGCGCATGCGCGAAAGAACGCGCGTGCGCATGCGCACCGACGCAATTTTTTCAGTATGTTCGTTGTTTCTAGCAGATAATCCACTCCTCCCCGCCCCCGCCCCTCTTGTTCACCTAACGAGGCGTGCCAGACGCGCTTAACCTTTGGGAGTGTCGACGACGCGTTCCACGGGCAGAGAAAGGAGAAGACGGACGTGCGAGCATTTCTACATGTCGCGTAATTTGCCGTGGACGAACTTTTTTTTACGTAGATAATTACTACGTACTAAATTCCGTGACCGACAAATTAAAAATAATGAGGGTATGATAACAAAATATATATATATATAAAAAAAAAAGATTTATGAGAGAAAAAAGTTGACCTAATTTACAATTAGGTAACGTTAATACAAGTTTAAAAACGAACGTTGCGAAACCATTTTACAGAATTCTAAAGTTTCGTTAGATTTTACACGATGTTTTTTTTTTGTTTTTCTTTTGTTCTCTTTTTGTAAACACCGTCGATTCTATTCGTATCGACGAAGGGGAGAATGATATCGGGCAAACAATGAGAAAGAAAAAACAAAACGTGGATTTCATTTAACACGGGGAAACGCACGTGGGACGACGACCTTGGAGAAAATCGAGAGAATTACGACCCGGGTTGAAGGGAGGGAAAAAATTCGTACGTTGCGAAAGTCTACAATAAAGCCAAATACGATATTTCTAATTATCCTCATTTACAGAATTCTAGATACAGATAATTACCGTATAAATGTAGTTGGCAATTATATATATATATATATATATATGTACGAGTATATTATGTGTATGATTGTATCGTTGGTAACGTTAAATCTACGAGTATATACGGTCACCTGTTTATTTCATTCGAATGAAAAAAGGTATCTCGGTGTTATGTCGTTCAAGTCGAGGTCAACGAGTGTAAATATATTATACATATTCGAAGGCCTCGAAGATATTACACCAAGGCGTGAGGGAATGCCTTTTGGCCGGGTCGACGAACGGGTTTCGCGATGTTCGCGTGCGTGTCTAAATTAATTTTTTCTTTCCTTGTTTCCCCCCTCTCCATCGATTCGATCCAGACGGCAATTATTTTACAGTTTAGTCGATAAATTTACTTACTCGCTAATTCGACGAATGACAAACGTCAGAAATAAAATATATTATATTTATCTTTTTAAACAAATATATGTTCAAATGTCAAAAAAGTAAGTTTGGATGGAATTGAAAATTTAACGTTCAATTTTCATAACAAATAATATTTTATGTGAATAGGGGTGGGTCGAGGGAGTGAGAGAGCAGCATTTTCTTCGTTGGCGACGCACAATATCGATCGACGCCTCCACGTCGCGTTGTGTCATTGCGTCGGGTCATCCCCGCTTCCAAAGGATACGACGCGAGAGCGAGAGAGAGAAAAAGATAGAAAGAGAAACAGTAGAAAGAGAGAAAGAGAGAGAGAGAGAAAAAAAAGAGAGAGAGAAAGAGGGTAAAAAAGTAAACGTCAAGAGAAAATAAAAAAAAAAAGACAGAGAGAAGAGTCACTCGTTTTGCTGCCGGGACGACAAGTGTTCCTCCCCTATGGTATAATGGCGATCACGCAACGACGAGAGAGCAAAAGAGAAAGAGAGAAAGAGAGAGGGAGGGAGTGTCGGAGGGTAGAAAGACAGGGCAAAGCGAATGAACGAACGTCTCCCTATATAGAAGTGAACGATGGGGAGGGAACTTGGAAAATCTCGTTACGAGACTAGAAATGAGATTCTATTTCGACCCCCCCCCCCCCCCCTTTCCCCCTACACACACGAACGCATTGACACACGGACACAAAACCCCTCGATCTCTTTTCATAGCGTTGTTCTTGTTGCACGTTACCCTCCCTTCTCGACGCAGTTTTTTGTTTTTACAGTGCATCACCGAGCGAGACCCTCTCACCAGTTTCGATCGTCCTTACAAAAACACATCTGTACGAGATATATTTTATGACGATGTCGTGATGAGATTGGGATAAAATGGGAGACGTGGGACAAAAATATGAGGACTGTACTAACGCCATCGTTGGATAAAAATTTCGACAATGTATATTTTATTTAACAATTTAATGATAATTATTTGAAAATCTTGAGAAAAAGTGCATTATCGTTTGATCTAAATTTTCATCGTTATTTAATTATAATGATGTAAATGGGAATTGTCGAAATTTCAAGTTTTTTGTCCGCCGCCATTTTGTGTCGCGCAGCCATTTCGTGTCCCGCGCTCCAGTATAGCGCGCCGTGTCTCGCACGCATGCGCTCGTCCCCCCACCACTTGTCCCATTGTATAGCGTTTCACGCTATATCTATGTATATATACAATGTACTCGACAGAAATTCCATCTTCTCGGTTTTCTATGCGCCCTTTTTACCCCGTTGTCCAAACGCGGATTTTTTTCATTTTATTTTACTTTTACTACGAACGCAGTATGTACGCGAGAGCTGGTATCAAAGTGCGAGTACACACATTGAAAAGAAAGCTCTGACTTTCTTGTGAAAGGGACTCGTGAAGATACCTCTCTCTCTCTCTCTCTCTCTCTCTCTCTCTCTCTTCCCGTAAAAAAAAAACGCAAGCATCAATGGATTTTGTCGACGGGAAGATAGAATTCCCTTCCCGTGAACAATTGGATTTCAAGGGGATCCAGGAAAACCAGAGAACAAAAAAGAAGAAAACGAAAATTGCGAAAAAGAAAAAAGAAACGATTTTCAATCTCGAGCAAGGAACAAAAATTTCTCCATCTCGAGAGCCTGGAGAATCCTGAAAACCATCGTCGTTGCGTCTAGTTGATTTTTCTCAAAGGTTGCAAAATATTAAAAAATTCAACCGTGTGGAAAAATAGCTCGAAAAGACTCGAGACTTATTACGAGAAAAAAAAGTAAGATTAATAATAAAAGTACGCGTGAAAATTGTGTACTAGGTACTCGTGAAGAATTAACGAGCCAATTAAACCGTTAATCGGATGATTCATCTCACCAGCGGACGTAATTTTTCGAGATATGGTTGGATGCGTCGGAATTCTTTTTAAGAAAGTGTAATCGTGCGTAAGAGACGTAGCCCGGGGGTACACGTTTTTGTTTTTCGCTTGATATATCGTACGAAATGAGAGACGCCTCGGGGCTATATAGTAAAGAATTTTTAATGGAACGTAGAGCGCGACTCCTGTAATGGTCTCTCGAGTGACTCATTGTCAGTCGCGGAAACGTATAAAAAAAGTAAACACTTTCGTAAATACAATATTTAGGACGACCTCGAGGGTGTTACGCGGATGATACGCTTAAAAACGACGCAGGGACATTTCGACAATTCATTGTTGTCTTTATTTTAGAAGAGACATGCTTAAAAAAAAATTGACAAAGTGGAAGAATTACACAATAATCTCGGGTTAAGGAATTAAAGTCACTCGTAACACCCGAAAAAACGCTTTTTTGACATTTTATTTTGAAGACTGGTTTTATTATTTTTTGATAAAATTTTTATCATTAACTAATACATATATAAAGAACATAGAATAAAATTTTCAAGATAAAATAATAATAAATGGCCAAGTTATAAGCCAGTCTGCGAGGGGTTGAAATAAAAAAGGGGGTTTGCGATGATCACTACCCCTCGTCACTGGGTCATCCGACATCAAGAAATTTAGCGGGGTTCATTAGTAAATCCTATTACGCGGTCTTTGAACGAAGGATTAATAAAAATTTAGATTTTTGACAAAATGGCGAATGTTCAAAGGCACTTTCTTTTTTTGACCACAATTTCACCCATATATTCGACTATAAAAAAGAAACTATTTACCGCAAATAAAAATCCTTCGTTCAAGAACAAGAAAATTATGTTTACAATAAGTGGTAAAAATCTCAAAGCGATCCGTCGAGTCGTTCCGGAGTTACAGTGATCAACGACTTTGAAAACGTGCTTTCGAGAAAAACGCGTTTAAAGTTTGCGTCGAGCGTGCAGCTTACCACTACCTACCTACTCGTACCCACTCGACGTGGCTGCGCTCAAAGTTGCATGTCTTCATAAATAATGCCCCGATTTGTCGAAAATGTTCAGGGAATACTTTTTAAATGTCGTACGTTAAGAAAACCACAAAAAAAAAGAATATTTTGTTTGAAAATCCTGACTCTAACCCCTTAAAAGAAAATATTCCAACCCCTACCATCATCCCCATCCCTACATAGCCTACGACTATTCCTCGAAAACTCTCCTTCCTTGTCTCATAAGTGGCAAGTGTATCGATGGGTGAATTCTCCTTATAACAAATAATGGCCAAAGGGGTTGCGATAGCTCACGTTTAAAAAAGACGCGAGTACATTTCGACGATTCATTGTTATCAATATTTTAGACCACGAGACATCCTAAAAAAGAAAAAAATTGGATCTAGATAAAAGAATTACACAATAATCTCTAGTAAAAAAAAATTGTCGTTAAATAATAAAACAATCTCGTGCAAAGTTTCAAAATAATCATCAAAAAAAAATTCCTACGACTCCTGTCTAATCTTTTTCCTAGTTTAACCCGCGCTATATTCCAACCCCCACCATCATCCCCATCCCTACATATCCTACGTCGAGTACTACTATTCCTCGAAAACTCTCCTTCCTCGTCTCGTAGGTGGCAAGGGTATATGTCGGTGGGTGAATTCTCCTCGTGAGGAATAATGGCCAAAGGGGTTGCGATAGCTCTCGTGACGCAGCACACCAGCAGGAACGTTGGAAACGAAGCACTCTGCGAGGGTGGGGATCCCCCCCCCTCCTGCCGCTCCGTCGCTTGCTGCTCTCGCTCTTACGCCGTTCGCGAGGCGCTGTTACTTCCTTCTCTTCCCCCCCCCCCCCCCCGTCGCCCTTTCTATCGCGCTACTTCTCTAGCCCGAGTACAGACCGAATGGTGCGCGCTGGGCGATTCCCGAAGCCCGTTGCAGCGCCGCTTCGTCTCTCGGCAGGCTTTGGCTCTCTCGCGTCGTATCCCATACCCCCACTCCTCCAGCACTCACGCTCACCACACTAACGCTCCACGCCGCCCGACGGTCGTTCTGCCAAGCCCCCACTCCACCGCGCTCCACGACGCTCGTACGCTCGTCGAGCTTCTCTCGTTGGCCCCGGCAACGTTGCCGGGTGTTACATAATAGCCGAGAGCCGAGCCTGCGACGTTGCCACAGTCGTCGCGAGAACGTCAGTCGGCTAGGCTGAGAGAGAGAGAGAGAGTACGGGCGCGTTCGTGGCTCGACGGGAACGCGAGGTTGCCAAGTCGACGAATAACCCGGCCCTGCTGCTACTTCTGCGGCTCTCGCACACTTTGCCTAGTAGGTATAACCCTCGACCGGAATGGCCACGATGGAGAGTAGGAGAGTGAGAGAGAGAGAAAGAAAGAGAGAGAGATAGAGAGAGACGAGCTGAAAGCAGAAGAGAAGCCTCAAGGGCTCCCGAGTCTACCGTGGCCGTAGCACAGGCATAATACTACGTACTCGATGTCCTATACGGCAGAGGATTCCTCGCTTGCCTCGTACTTCTCTCTCTCTCTCTCTCTCTCTCTCTCTCTCTCTCTCTCTCTCTCTCTCTCTCTCTCTCTCTCTCTCTCTCTCTCTCACTTACTCCCTCACTCTCTTTCTTTCTCACTCTCTCGGTCTCTCAGTCGCCTCGTTTTGCGTAGAAACGATTTCCGTCGTCACGGGCTTGGACTATTTACCATTTTGTTTGCGACGTTCGTGATGATAGCATTTTATTTTACAAGAAAATAGGTTCACGGAGAGGAAGAGTAAGGGAGATATAACGAACGAAGGAAAATATGTTAGTTTAGGGATAAATCTTTGACTTCGGATTTCAATTTACGGAAGAGACTTCCAACATAATTTGAAACGATGAAAATATTTATTCGTTTGCAATATTCAACGAAGAATATTGAACGTTAATTTAAATTCTCCTGAATTATTTAATCGACGATTATATTAATTAATTAATTATACGAATAACGTCAATAATTACATAATAATTCATTGCACGCGGTGTTTATTCTCTTCGAGAAATATTCGCGTCGTTCATAAATCATCCGTCTTTTCCCCGTTATTTTTTTATTCGTCTTTATCTTCAATTTGTTTTTTTTTTCTTTTTTTACTTTGTATTTTATCATTACTATTATTTTTTTTATTTTTTTTTTTATCGAGAACCATCGAGTCGTCTCGCACTACGATCTGACAACCCATTATGGCGATTCCCTTTGTCCGGGCGTGTCGGGTGAAGTTGGCTTAGCACAGGAAAGAGAGAGAGAGAGAGAGAAAGAATGAGAAAAAGAAGACAGAGCAAAAAGCCCTTTGGCACCCGTAGATGCCACGAGCAGAAACGTTTCACTCGTTCCGAGTCTCGGATTACGATCTTCGGAAAGCCAACGCTCACGCACAAAAAGTCTTTCTCGCTCGGTTCTCGAAGTCCTTGGGGGTCCCTTAAATAACTTTTACGTAACGACGTAACGACGGGCGAGGTTTAACGAGGGAATTGAACAAAACAACAACAACAACAACAACAACAACAACAAAAACAACAATACCCAACAAGACAATACGAAATTATTTTTAAAATAAAACAATTTTTTATAATAAATTTCGTCGTGTTCGTTTTTTTTTGCATTGTGCAACGTTCTTTTTCTCCATTTTAACTATTTTTGTTTTTCTGTTTTTCCGTTGTCTCAAACACGTGTTAATGTTTTATAATAAATTTCATCGTGTTCATTGTGTAACGTTTTTTATTCTCCATTTTAACGTTTTTTGTTTTTCTGTTTTTCCGTTGTCTCAAACACGTGTTAGAAAAAGGGGAGAAAAAGGTTGGCCGAGGGGGAGGCGAGGATGATTTTTATGACGCTCTCACCCGAAGCCCTTGGAGAATAAAACAAAATTCCGAGCTCTCGACTGGCGTGCTCGACAAAGGATTCGTCCGGGAAAAGGTGTGTAACGTGACACAATTAGGTCGCGGGCCCTCTGTAGTACATATAGTATACCGATTGTTCCCCCGAGTGAGAGAGAGAGAGAAAGAAAAAAAAATTCTCTCTCTCACGGCTTCTCTTCCTTTCTAAGAGAAAGAGAGAAAAAGAATGAAGAGAGGGGTGCGAGGATAGACCTTGGAAGGTACAAAAACGCGTGCGTTCCCCGGCTGGCCCCGAGGAGCCCGAGAGAGCCTGAAACCAGCGACGTTGCCGGTTTGCGTTCTCGACACTATATACAATAATACAACGCATAATCCTGCGAAAGACAAGCGACGCGAAAAAGTCCAAGGGACAAGAGAGGCCTGTCCTGATTTGCCATTTTCGATGCCTGTTTGCCTTACTCGTCCCCCAGCCCCTATTTTCTACGCTCGTCTTTCCCAGAAAACGTAGCGACGACGAATATCATTTTATAAATTAAAAAGAAATCGGAAAAAAAGTAATTAACGATAGTAACAAAGAATAACAATATTAACATATAAATAATAAGTGTTCTTTTAATATAGAAAGAATATTTAAAAATAAAACACTTATTATTATTATTATACTTTTCACATAGAGACAATAAATAATATAAAAAAAAACATCCAAAGAAGTACGCGCAATTAAAATTCGTCAGTGGCAATAAATATTTATTTATTTATTTGCCCTGAGAAATATTTAATGAGAGACACCCTTTATATATACACACACGCACACACACTTACACACAACATATATAAATTGGGCAGGGTAAAAAACAATATTGTCCAGAGAAAAATAAAGCCGTCGAGTCGACCAGCAATAATAACCCTTTATACAGTCACGCAAGCCCCCTCCCCCCGCCCTTCCTGGCTGACGCGCGGTTGTGTCTGGCCAGGCTGGTTTTCCCTCCTGCGAGAACGTCGCGTTACGTGTCTCCCCCCCCCCTTGTTCCTACACTGTGCTATATTTGTCTCGACCGGGCAAACAGAGAATATTCACCGTATGTGTGTATGTGTGTGTTTATTCGATGATATAAAATATTCACTCTTGCTCGTTATCGAACTATCTCGCAACCGTCGTTGTACGTACGAAAACACGACCTTCCGCATTCTGCGAAGAGAAAAAGAAGAAAAAACTCGCGAGCGAGAGAGAGAGAGAGAGAAATGAGGCGCGTAGTGTAAACATTACAACAGCGTGATGTGAAATACAGACATATACACATATATATATATATGTGTGTATATAAATGTATATCTCTCGGCGTTATATTTTTCGTGGTATCGTATGTACGGAACAATAACGATGAAAATGGAGCGCGTGAGTTCCGAGAAGGGACACTCCACGACCACAGAGTGTACGTTTAATACGAGCCAGAGAAAGAAGAGAGAAAACAGAAGAAAAGGAAAAAAGAATAATATTTTTATCATCGACGACACAGCAGCAATACCAGAGGAGCGTTGTTGTCGTTGTTGTTATTATTACGATAGTTGTTATCGTTATTAATATCGTTATCGTTATTACGAATCATAACCGAGTATATCACGGGTAGATTGGAAGCTGCACGAGTATAAACGCACAATAATGCGGAAGACATTAGTACATTTTCATCGCACGCAATGCCCATAAGCCAAACAAAAGCGAGCGGCGCGCGCGACGGGCCTGAACTACTCGCCATTATACCGTGGTTCCTCGCTACTATACACGTTGTATATATATATATGTCTATATGGAGTATAGCCCCCGCGCTTACTAATGTCTTCCGCATTTATATTATATTTTCACGAGGCAGGCGTGTTCCGAGTGCTTCGCGTCAAGGTACACTTATTGCATACACGAATACAAAAGATATTATTGCATACGTATATACAGATGTGTATATGGAGGTGTTGTTTTTTTTTATGCGCGTTTGTGCCCGCGCGATGCCCGCGGTGCCGATTGTACGTTGGATAGTGTTATATTTTCTCGAGCGTTCACAGAGCGGCGTGTACGACTACCCCCACTCCTCGCTCTCTCGCGCTCTCACGCCATTCGCCACTCGCGCTCGCCGAGCCCCCACTCCTCTCGCACCACTATCCCCACTCTCCTCGTCATCGTCTCGAGCGCATTATGCGTGTATAACTCTTGCTCGGTTTTTACTGACGTATATCTTTCTCGCTACAAATATAGATATATATAGAGGTATCATAGGGCGAGGAAAAAAACATTCTCGTACGCAGTAAAGTGTATTGCACTGTGTCGCGCTCGTGTTCGAGAGTAGAACGAGAACATCGTGGGACTAAGTAGGGTAGTGAAATTACTGTTTTAGCGCCCGTTTCGAGGCAATTAAACGTCTCGCATGGATTTAATTTTTTGTTTTCTTCCGTATTAGAAAAAAAAAAATGTTTTATGAAAAAAAAAGACAAAAAAAAAAGAAAGATTGAGTTTTCGAAGACCAAAGCTAATATTTGCTTACGCGAATGGTATCGAAGCGTAATTCGGTTTAAATAACGAAATTCTTTTAAATTGCATTGAAAAAAATGATTTTAAGGAAATAATCGATGCAACAATCTGTTTTATTTCATCATTCTTATTGTCAACAGAATTGTTTTTTTTCTCGAGCGATATTTATACAAACTCGAATTTAATATTGTTCTTATTATTTTCGATTTACGCATATTTATACATCTGTCGCAAAGTCTGTGTATTTCGCGCGCACATTTCCACGAGGCACGACTCGTTGTTGCTTCGGAGTCAATTTTCTCATACGAAACACACACACACACACACGATTCACACGTTTCTCTGGCAACGAGTGTTGCCAGGATGTGGGACGAAATTGTGTACACACCGCGGGCGTCGATGTGAAGTGTACACAATAGCCTCGTGTTGTGTATCGCGCGAAGGGAAATAGAGAGAGAGAAAGAAAAAAAGAAAAAAACGAAACGAAGAGAAAGAAGAGAAAGAGCGGAAAATGAAAAAAAAATCCTATTCGAAGCAAGCACAAAGAGAAATCGAGAGAAAAAAGTATTCGTTTCCGATTGAAAAATAAATAATTAAAAAACAGCATCGACCAACGTTTCACAGCAAAATATTTCAAAATTAATTAAATTTTTAAAATTACAAACCAAAAACCTTTACCCATCTCTTCGCACTCCCATTTTCCATAATCGAATAAATCGAAAAATTCAATCGATCCACCTTTGGACAATTAATCCCAAAAATAATTAACTTTTGTTTCCATTTTAAAAGAAAAAAAAGATAATAATAATAATTAATTTCATTACATTTACTTTTAATTTAATTAATTATTATTTTAACATTATATTATTATATATCGTAATAAGAAAAGGGTCAATATTTTCAGAAGGGCTCGTAGGGACGTCGTCGCCGGACGTCTCTACGGTCCGAGTGAGCGAGCGACGGAGAGAACGGGAGAAAGTCAGTCGAGGGAGCGTCTCGCGTGCGTGTGTATGCGTCTAAGTGTGTGTACACGCCCGAAAGCCCTCTCTTCTTCGTCTCCTCCTCGTTTCTCTCGTTCGCTCGCCGCCGGGCCCATCTCTCGAATAGTACACTCCGCCCCTCCCCTCCTGTATCGTCCACAGAGAGAAGCCCCGTCGAGGTACAAATGCTATATAGCTAGGTCTCTCGCGTTCCCACACACGACGTCGTCAATTGCGCGAGGGTGGCGCACTGTGCAAAGAGACCGTGTACTTGCCTCTGGCACGTGTATACTACATCTCTTATATATCTATCTATCTATCTATCTACCTATATATATATATATATATACTGAGTGTGTGTGTGTGTATATATATATATAACATAGGACTGAAGTACAGTACTACATATAGGTATATACTACATATACCGTGTATATAACACAACGTACGTGAGACGCTAGGAGAGCCTGAATCAACCGTATACACGAAATACACGCGTTCGTCTCGAGTCTCGCGGGGCTCTCCTCTGAGCCGAGAGCCCGTAGACCGTACAGACCCAACGTACGACGACGGTCGACGCGTCTAATGCACGAGAGCCATACGCACATATATATATATATATATATATATATATACGTTCGTAATTCATACTTGCGTAATGCATAGTGCGCAAAGTAGTCGCACGGTAATGCAACCCGTAAGAGGTAATAAATTACGCAGCGAGAGAGGAAAAAAAAATGAGAAAATGTGATTTAAAAAGAAAAACATTCTTTTTCCTTCTTTTCATGTACGAAGCGAAAATTAATGTTTTCTTTTTTTTTGTTGAATTTACCGTTAGACTAAAAGAGGAATTATGAATTTTTTAGAAGATTGTTTTATTAACGAATTTATCATTTCTTTTTTAATTCGTTAAATATTCTGGATTTACATAATTATAGAATTATTCACAAATTTAATGTACAAAATTAATGTTAATTTTTTCATCGCGGATGTTTTTTTTGTTTGTAATTAATACGTTTGAATACATTTTCATGCTCGTGTCGCTAAAAATTCGTGACGTTCGAACCGTGTAGGAAGTGTTTTTCGTTCTTAAGGGCCTGACGAGAATTTTTGATGACGTGAGCAATAATAACTGATGGAGGGGGAGGGCTTCGAGATGAAACGCGGTAACGTACGGTCAACGCCGCAAACGTGGAGTTATGTCACCTATAGAAACGTCTCGCTGAGTCCGAGTTACAAGTTTCTGGCTCAACGACCGATGGCAAACGCCAAGATAGAGAAAGATAGACAGAGAGGGAGAGAGAGAAAGAGGGAGGGAGGGGGAGAGAGAGGGAGAGGGAGAGAGAGAGAGAGGGACAAACACATGAGAGTTTCTATCTTCGTGTTACACCAGAATCGTCGCAGCAAGACGTTTCTCGGTATAGGAAAGAGATAATCTCGAGAAAATAGAAACTCGCCTCTTTGCCGTCGAAATTCTGTGTTTACGTTACGTAAAATTGTTTTTTTCAATTCTTAGCTATTTTTTTCTTTTTTTTGTTCGATTATCATCGAGGAATTCTAGTATATAATTTTGCAATTACGAAAAAAAATAGATGACGCGCGACAAGCTCGATGGGAATAAATAATCCTCGAATCGCCTTATTTCCATGGAGCACGAGAGATTTTTCGTCGATGATTCATAAACGATGAAACATAACGAAAGAAAGAAAAACCGAAGAAAAAAAATATAAATGCTATTTTTCGATGAGAAATTCGCCGTTTGGCAAAATTTCAAGATTACATTTCTCTCTCTCTCTCTCTCTCTCTCTCTCTCTCTCTCTCTCTCTCTCTCTCTCTCTCTCTCGAGGAACATAATAAAAAAATTATTTAAAAAAATAGAATTCTATTACGAGAGACACTAAACGTATATCGTCTATTAATAATATAGTGTCCGACGCGACTAAATCCAAGATTTGGCATTCCCCTCGATTTATCCGGCTTCATGGGGAGTAATTAGAAAATTCGATTTATGTAGGCGTCGTGAGAAGAACGTCACACGCGATTTCAGCGCGTAGCAGGCGCGCGAGAGAGAGAGAGAGAGAGAGAGAGAGAGAGAGAGAGAGAGAGAGAGAGAGAGAGAGAGAGAGAGAAGCCAGAGTCTAGTGGCCAGACACGCACGGTGTCTCGAACAAAGTTTTTCCACGCGAATTGGCACGTATGCACACACACGCATATATACATATATATATACACACAATATAAAATCTACGAAGGTGCGCGCGGTGTAGCACATGGTACGTCTAAAAGCCATCACCGATGCTACACTCTGTGTCGCTATAGAATATAAATATTGTACGTATATATAAAGGTGGTGGTCGAGAGAAGAGAGAGAAAGAGAGAGAGAGACTCGTTCGTTCGACGAGTATGTGTGTGTGTGTGTGAGAGAGAGAGAGAGAGAGAGAGAGAGAGAGAGAGAGAGAGAGAGAGACGAACGTGTTTGCGCGGCCTATGTGGTGCGCGAAGCGGCAAGAGAGCCCCGGCTCGTTGGCTCGGTCGACTCGCTCTCTCTCCCCCCTCCCTCGCTCTCGCTCGTTTCACTGGCGCGCGCGCAGCCCGTCTCCGTCTCGCGATCCTCTGTCTCTCGCGCGGCCTGCCTGACTGCGTACTCGTTCGACTCGACGTTCTACGAGCGTGCGACGTTGCCAGTTGCGTAGGTGTCGGGAACACCGAGCGAGAATAAACCGGCAACGTTGCTCTCACGAGACTCTAGTTCTGGTCTATCGCTGCTGCTGCTGTTTCTGCTCCCTGCAGTATATACTAAGATATATATATATATATATAGTACATAAAGCGGTATACGTACGTCGTCTTCGCGTCCACTGCCACCGGCGATAATGGTGTGAAGGGGAGGGGGAAGGGATGATGCGAGAGACAAGCGAGAGTGAGACAGAGCGTATAGAGTACAAACTAGAAATTCTCTCTCTCTCTCTCTCTATCTATCTATCTATCTATCTATCTATCTATATATCTATCTCTCTCTTTCTCTAAATAAGAAAGAGAGCCAAAGGAATAGCAGTCAGTCGGGCGACTAAATGCTATACCAAGATACCGTAACAGGGTCGACGGATTAAGAAATTTTTTGGGCAGCATTCGTGTCTCGTCTCCGCTACCGAGACGTTACAGGCGCCGTTTCATCTTCGAATAAATATTTTCACGATGATTGTGAAATTATAAACCCCGCCCATACAAATTTTCATTAGAAAATTATCGTGATAAAAACACACACAGACATACAATTTTTCACTAAAAATTCATGTTTTATTTTTTTAAAAAAAATCCTCTTTATCGTTTTCTCAAAGGACGATGGTTTTTGTTGTTGAATTTTCGATGGGAATTCCGACGATTATATTTCTCGGTGAATAAACTCAAGGGGTTTAAATAGCACGCAGTCAACGTTTACGAATTTATCGATTTGCCGGCTGCGGAGGGTGTCACGTTCGATATATATATCTATATATATACCCACCTCTCTCTCTCTCTCTCTATATATATATATATATATATATATATATATTAACATATATATATATAAAAAGATCGAATAATATAGATATAGTAGATGGACGATCGACTATACGCACAGAGGGGAGAGAATGTGCCCTTTACCTTCGTGTCGCATAAACCCCTACGAAGGGCACCGTTTACAACGCAATTATCCCCCGAACTCCCATCCCCCTCCTCCTACCGTCACTCCCCACCATTTTCCCAACGCCCGTGTTCTCCTATTCCGTAATACACGTATACATATATATATATATATTCAAGTACGTTATATAGCGAGAAGATTGAACTATGTAATATTATGCCACACTCTCTTCCCTCGTATCCCATATAGGAGACATTATTCGTGAAGGCAGCCTACTTCCCCTCCCTCGCTCGCCCATTTCTCATCGTTATGGTTATTTTTTTGTTTCTTTTTCTTTTTTTTTATTATTATAATTTTCGTGAACACGTGAAATTTCTCTTTTCGTGCAATTTTATTTTATACGACCTATTTATTTCTAGTTACGATACCCTTTTTTTACAATTTTGTTTGTTCCTCAAGACGTTTCGAAGAATGAAAAATATTACAATTGCAAATAATATTTGGAAAATTTGGAGATTTGTGATAACAAAAAAATTGGAGATTTTGAGAAAAATCGCTCGTGTATAATTAATTAGAGCGAGAAAGAGAGAGCGAGAGAGAGAGAGAGACACGGGGTAACAAGATTAAGGACGTTTCGAACGCGGCTCGTTTGCGGTCGCGGAGTCGCCAAAAAAACGTCGAGACAAAATAATTCGCGTCTGCCAAAGGACAGTGATTATTATACAACATTGTACCGATCGTTCTCGCGTTACGAAATTGGCAAACGTCGCGAAAGACTACTCTCCATCGTCTAGGCTCAAGGTGGACCGGCGGCTTTTACCCTCTTCTCGCGTTTCGAGAAATAGACGACACGCCTTTATACACCTCTATGCGTCATCTTCGAAAAAGAAAAAAAAAAGAAATACCATTACCAAAAAATAAACCAAAATAATAAGTTTATTCGTTAAATCGATATTTAAACATTTTTATTTTTTTCCAGCGACGATAAATCCGATTCGACGATATAAACATACTTTACCCAATATTTTCAGGTAAAATATCAACGATTTTTCGTACGTAATTCAAAGAAGTTCTTAGAAATTTTTCCTAACAGGAAAAAAAGAGCGAGAAAGAAAAAATTAAAATTATAATGGAAACGAAGTTTCGCGATGTTATCCAGCACGGAGAAAATATCGAGTATCGACAGAACAACCGATATACATACATACATACATATATATATATATATATATATATGTGTGTGTGTGTGTGTGTGTGTGTGTGTGTGTATGTATGTATGTATAAAGGACGAAAGAGAGAGAGAGAGAGAGAGAGAGAGAGAGAGAGAGAGAGAGAGAGAGAGAGAGAGAGAGAGAGAGAGAGAGAGAGAGAGAGGAAGAGAGAGAGAGGTTGCTAGGAACGGGGCAAACGAGGAGCAGCAGCAGCAGCAGCAGCAGCAGGAACAGAGTCGAGCAGATCCAGAGCGAGCCAGCAAGAGAGAAATGGGGTGGGGCAAGATGGGGCCGAGAGAGCGTGGCACGGGGGAGGGGGGAGGGGAGATGGCCTACCGCGGGCGCGCGCGATCAATATACCAAAATACGCCGGCAACCCGTCACACAGACACGCACGTATACTCCCGCGCATCTCCACCTATACCTTGCTACACACATACGCAGAGAGAATGTGAGTGCGAGAGAGCGAGAGAGAGAGAGAGAGAGAGAGAATATTCCACACGATAGAAACGAGTGAGTGCGCGGGCGCGTCACACGCGGATATCACACGCATACAGGAAGTATCGTCGAAACGCGAACCGCCCGAGTCGCGTCACCTTCTACCGTCCTCGCTACGCACATTACCGACGTATATATGTCGTTTAATTTCTTCTTTTTTTTGTTTTTTTTTTCAATTTTAATAGTTGAAAATTATCCTAGTTCGAAAATACTTTATATTATATATATTAATAATAATATCGTCGAATGGAATTCCATTATTACGCGAAATTCACGAATTATTCAAAAATTATAATCATTATTTTTTTTTTTTTTTTTTTTGATATATCGATACAAAAAAAATTGTATAAATTAAATAAATTTCGTTTCACCGATGAAGCGTACAAAAATTCATATCTATATTACACGCAATAAGAAAATCAAATGTAACGTTGCGATATCGATTCTTATGAAATAAATAAAAATTTAATTAAAAAAAACAACGCTGTTTTAGACATATAAAAAGAAAATCCGAACGATTCTCGTATCTTTAAATAATTGTAAGTAGCGAAAATAATTTGGCTCTCTTCTTCAAGATTTATTGCGACGTCTGAGATAAGAAAATTGGGTTGGTATCAAGTGGGCCAAAATGTTAAGAGAAGAAGAAAGGGGGAGGGGTATAAACGTGTTTCCAGGTGCCTCTGTGCAGAATGTCCAGATCGATGCCCTCTCTCTGTCTCTGCATCGAGGCCATACGAACCAGCGTGCACGTCGAGAAGAGATCGCTGCTCGACTTCCCTCTACCCCCCCTCCCCGCCCATCGCTCTCTCTCACTCTGTCTCTCTCTCTCTCTCTCTCTCTCTCTCTCTCTCTCTCTCTCTCTCTCGCACTCTGTCTCCCTCTCGCACTCGCTGGCTCATTCGCCCACATATAATAAACGTACAAAAGGCCGCAGTACTAGAGAAGAGCGTGTTTTCTCTGCTGCCGGACAACGAGCTCCGTCGCTTTATATTTTTCAAGTGTACACATATATCATATATATATATGATATATGTGTGTGTATAGAACACGTATGTTGTACGTATATATATCTACGAAGAGGGAGGACGAGCAGTAGGCAAGCAAAAGCAGCGGCAGTAAACACACGCGGGGTCACGGGCTTGCTCGTGCGCTGCTCTCCCCGCCATCTTGAGTCAGCGCCGAGGCTGTTCATCTCGCTCGCTCGCGCACAACTTTCCATTCATATCTCAGAGGCACACGTTATTCGTATGCGTGGGCCGAAAAAGAAATTTTCAGCAACGAGAAACAAATATTCTTTTCACCCTTTGTCTCATATAACTCGAGATTAAACATTGATGCTTTTAATTCATTTAAATTAAAATAATATATATATATATATATATATATATATATATATATATATATATATGTATATATATTGTTTTTTGTAATTTAATCGATACAATGAAGCTCGATCGACAAAATATATCGATTAACGAGGGAAGATAGATCGAAAGGGTAGGGTGTTGATAGGATAATGTTTATGGGAGATTTTGATGGCTTAATGACGATTGAAAATTCATTTTTGGGGTTATAATGTGTGAAAATGTGGTTAAATAGAAATTTGGTATTTTAAAAATTGTTCAAACATGTAGTATGTTTATGAGAATGAACCCTCGAGTCCGTGTTTATGATAAATTCAAAAATCTTTCATAAGATGCGAGGTATGTTGAGATTTTGTTGAATAAAGCAGGAACGAGAATAAATTCGGGAAGAAAACAACGAAAAATTGACCGTAGGACGATCCATAGATTTTTGGCAAAAAATTGGGGTGTGGTTCGGTCGAATGTTCCAAGAACCACCTGAAAATAACGGTTGTTTCTGTTCAACCACTTGTAATATCTATATACACAGGCCTTAGGTATGCGATACGACCCGGTGAAATTGAATTAAGGTACCTTAGGTACCGACCAGTCTCGACTTTCTATTCGGCACGCAACGACCGGACGAAAAGACCTAAAAATTTTCGTAGAACGTGCAAAAGGTCGTAAAATCCTAACGTTCGAAATTCTCAATGGTTATAAGACAGGGAAGTATAAATTTTTATCGCTTTGCGGAGATATTTGTCGAGAGGTGTGTGTGTCGTTGTTGAAATCTCGAAATATAAGAATAATACGATAGAATTGTGTGATGGTACGCGGAGCCCCAGGTTGAGCGACACTGGTCCGTGTCACCGTTAGAGCTCTCTCTCTCTCTCTCTCTCTCTCTCTCTCTCTCTCTCTCTCTCTCTCTCGCTCTCTCTCGCCCCACCGCACGCGCGTTCGCTGGCACAACGCCTGGCACCGTCGATATAGCTCTTCTTCCCCCACCACGCCAACTCACCAACACAGAGAGCGAGCGAGCGAGCGGGAGAGAAAATCAGACTCTCTATACGTCCTTCTCCGTCGCACCAACGTGGCATGTGAGACGAGACGCGTAATACCCACGTACGGTGGATTTCGAATATCCCCGAAGCCCGTTAGAGTGGAAGAAGGGAAAAAGGAGACGACGAATCGAGACACGCGTGAGAAAAGAACGACGAAATAGGGGAATGAAGAAGAAACGATTTTCGTCTTTCTCGCGCGGTCCACGTTGCCGTCGATAAGGCTCACGGGGTATAAAAGTCGAAAGGAATTTCGTGTCTCGTGACCAACGAGTTCAAAAAACCGAAAGGTCGAAGTCGAAAATGGTGTAAAATTATGTGAAATTACGTTCGAAGAACGAAAACTCGGGAGTCTCTCGTCGGGAGCCTCAAATTGAGCGCCACTGCCGGGGAAACAATAACTCGTACACACGGGTAACAGCGTCTCTTCGTGCTCTTCAAAATGGCGCCTTCTCGCGTCTATTATTACATCGAGGATAATGTAAACGAGGGTCGTCAACGATGACGAACGTTTCGCCGAGTGATAAGAGGCAACACGAAGGAACGAGGCGAGTGGTCGACTTTGAGAGAAATATGCGAACGATGAATATCGTACGCCTTGGTGTTTATCACGAGCTTCGAGATATTATTGAAACGTGTAAAAACTCAACGAATTGATCGTACGAGGAGCCGCAAGTTGAGACGCACTGCCGAACAATAACTTCGGTCCGCTGTGAGCTCTCAAAATGGCTGTCCTCCGCCTATTATTACTTCTCGAAAAAAGAAAGAGAAAAAAAAACGTGAACGAGGGGGCAGAGAGAAAGAAAGAGAAAGAGATGGGGAGAGAGAGAGAGAGAGAGAGAGAGAGAGAGAGAGAGAGAGAGAGAGAGAGAGAGAGAGAGAGAGAGAGAGAGAGAGAGAGAGAGAGAGAGACCAGCCAGAGCCAAGGCCCCTCCTCTCGTGTATTCATGGACGATCTCTCTCTCTCTCTCTCTCTCGCTCTTTCTCCCTACGTCTGTGTTTGTGCATTCACATGTAACCCGGTGGATTTCTCGGATACGTTCTCATCCAAAAACATTTGTAGCACGCACACGTCTCGGATCCTCACCCACGTTTCACCGCATCTTATTCGACAATTAAAAAAAACAAACAATTTCGAAAAAGGAGAAAAAAAAAGTATAAGTTGCGTACGTGTGCATAAACGTGTAATGACGTAAATTAATTGAAATACGTATATATTATACACATACGCGTATTTTATACGTATTTCATATTATCAAATACTTATTTGATTTGAATTACCAAAAATAAATTGATTTCGTTATATTCGCCTGAAAACTTCATCTTCAATGACATTTTATTGTTCTATATATATTTTTTGCTATTTTAGAGCTTATATAGATACATATATATCACGAAAAAATTTCTATGCTTTCTACATACGGCAAATATGAAAAAGAATAAAAATGAAAATAAAAAAAAACACTATGAATATTCAAAGGTGAAAACTCGGTGCTCGCAGTCGATACAAAATGTCCGCCCCCGGGAATACCCGAATTCGTACCGCGACGCTGGGGAACGGACGCAATAAACGAAAAAAAAAAAAAAAGTAACAAAAAAATCGAATAATTCTGCGTTTCCCCCGACCGTTTAAAAAAATCGCGGTACGATATTTTGCGCGAACTAATAATAATTATACAAAATATATAAATATATTGTAAAAAAAAATAAAAGAGAGAGACGCTACAGCGAATATCGACTCACCGTTTGAAATGCTCTCTTATGCGATCCTCTCGGATGTTTTCCGGCAGATTTCCAACCCACAGGTGACGTGTCTCTCTAACCATTTTGCTCCGAACTCTTCATTTGGGATCGGATGTTGTGTTATCGTTTTGCGGCACTGTACAACGACACACAACACAATTGCTTTCTTTTTTTTCCTTCTTTTTTTTCAATCACCGAAAACAACGTCGAACGGTCGTTTAATAATTACAATTTAATTATCACCGGCCGCCGAGGCGTTTAGCCCACGCGGCGTATTTCGGGAATTATTTATTGATTTTATCTTTTTTTCAAATTTATTTATTATACCCAAAACACACACACACACAGGGTTATGGATATTTGGACACGTTTTGAGACACAGAGCACAAGCGCGATGGACGTAGATTTTTTTTCTCTTTTATTCGTTAAATCACGCACCAACACCACTTTACCCCGGGTACACACAAAATCGAACCACCACAAGCGCCGAGAGCGCACACAATTTCAGTGACGCGGCCTCTTGCTCTCTCTCTCTCTCTCTCCCGCTCGCTCTGCAGCGCCCCCCTCCCCACTTACTCGCTCGTCGCGCTCTCTCCCTCGCGCGCTCGCTCGCTCACTCGCTCTCACGCGCGCTTCACTATCTTCTTCTCTTTTCTTTCGCAAAGACGCGAGCGCGCGCGCGCGCTCACACACAGGCACACAGGACACACACACACACACACCGGTGTGTTCTCACTCGCGTTCTCCCGATTTCTCACTGTATATCTTCTCGCTCTTTGCTCCCCTTTATCTCTCACTCCCGCTCTCTATCTATCACCCTCTTTCTCTCTTTCTCTCGCACTCACTGTGTCTCCCTCTCGCTATCTCCCTTTCATTTCGACCGAATTCGAATTTACGAGAGGCGAGAAAGAAAGAAACCCGAATTTTTCCTCGATTTTTGTTGGTATGTATATACGTAACATACATACGCACCGAAAACTTTATATCCAACACTGGAGACGCGATTTATATCCCTTTTCTCGTATGATTTTGGTCGAATTTTCTCTTTTTCTTTTTGTTTCACGATTTTCTTTTTTTTTAATTTTCAAATCGACGCCAAAACTTTGCGAGACACTCAAGAGGGGGGAGGATGGGTTTAAACGAACAACACTCACTGTATGGTCGTCACGTCGAGACCACGAACGCGCGTCTCGTCTCCGTCGTCGTCGTCGCCGTCGTCGTCGTCGTCGACGTCGTCGCGGGCGAGCAACGACGTGAAATCGTAGCGAGGGCACAAATCCTCGCGATAAAACAGCGCCCCGTACGACGGAGCGTCGTGAAACGAGACAACACGATCACCGCCACTTCCACTACTGACGCTCCTACCGTCGCTCTTGCTGCCGCTACTCGTCGTCGTCGTCGTAACGCTGGTGCTAATGCTTGCCGGAACGCGATGTGGTAGTAGTATTACCGTTGCCGAACAACGCCACATGGTACGAAAAAGCCAATACACGCACTCTCAATATACGAGGGTGGCCCTAATGAAACAACACGTAACACCACTGCCGGGCACACGGAACGACGGTGAGCCGTCCCATTTCATTGCCAACGTAACACTTCGCGCGAGTATTCACGCTGAAACAAAAAGCAGAAGAGAAAAAAAACTTTATGACGAAAGAAACGAGAAAGAAAAAAAAAATTATAAACAACTGCTGCCACCTACTGTATTGCGTGTCGCGATCGCTTTACCTCTCTCTCTCTCTTTCTCTCTATATAAATATATATATATACGTGTATATAGCGCGCGCACACTCGTCGTATTTCCTCGTTTTATCTTTTTCGTACGCCGTTGATCTTCCTCGGCTCACAATTCCATATCGGAAACGGCGAACCGAGGATACACTTAGCTTCTTTCTATCGCGCACCGAAACTCTGCTCTTGACACTTTTTATCCGGCTTCGTTTCTTTACTTTTTTCGATCTCTTTTCGTTTTTTTTTGGTTCACACTCGCGGCGACAGGCAGCACACCGCGCGCGTTCACGCACAAACTAATAAACCGTGGTTCGAGTAGTCCGTGGCCAAGGGGCGGGGGAGAGGGGATATAACCAGAAAGCAACGCGGATCAAGGCGCCTAGATGGCGGGCAACGCTTCGACGTGTATGTTACCGCTCTGCCTATCTACCACTCTCTTGCTCTCTCTCTATCGTTTTCTCTCTTTCTCTGTCTCTCACACTCGGACGCTTCGACGATGATTACGACTCGACTTCTCCTTCTTTTATTTTTTTGCCGACTCCTCTCTACTCGCTGACTACACCCGACGTTTATTCCACGCGTCAATTATCGCCGACGAGTCTCGCGACGACGTCGACTCTCGTTTCAACAACGGAAGCCTCTCTTCCTCGCATCAACTATTGCGAGATGTGCACTCTCGATCTATCTATCTATCTATCTCTTTCTCTCTCTGGCGCTCTCTGGACTATCCTGTATGTCTGGCGATTCAACCGAGCTCACGCAGCACAGAGTTTTCTCACAAATTCGCGATTCTTATTCACTCTGTATTGGATACAGTGTGCGCGTAGTGTCTGTGTGTGTATGTATGTACGTACGTACGTATATATATATTTATGTATATATATATATGTACACATATATATGCATATAAATCGCGATCGCGCGTCAGACCGGGGCCTTTGACCCACACACATACACGTACTTGGTTCACTACGATCTTAAACTCCGTTAAACTTGTATGTTTTAATGCTTACTTATCTGTTTTGCGTTGATTTAATACACGCCTCGCGCGGCTTACGCCTAATTTTGTAACAGCGCCGTACAGTTTTCCACTTTACAATCTCGTTTAAACTTGGACACGTACACCGGACGGAGCAGGCTTCGGCTCCTTCTCACTGCACTACACTACTCGAAGTGACGTCACCGTGGCGGGAGCGTAGCGCGGCTCGCTGGCCAGACGCAGCGGACACCTAAGTAGGGATACGGAGGGGAAAGAAACGAGTCTACCTCGACTAGGCGGCGCTGAGGATCACGATCGTCGCGCGCCTTCACGAGGCGCTGGCCTCTCCTACTTCTCCACCGTGTTATATCCCCACTACGCGACGCTCTCACGGAACGACTGACGTTTTCGCTCTGGTGGGGGTAGATAACTATACGGCGTTGCAGCGCATGCGCGCACAATTCTGCCTTAACCGGAATATATAGATATACGAAACACTATACGTATATACGTGGACTCTATGCTGCACACAAAACTCTCCGGAATCTCGTTCCCCTCACGCGCTTTGCAATTGAAGCAAGGACAGGTGGGGATCTTGGGTACTCCGGGAGAGGAGGGATAACGGGTCGAACGAGCTAACCCGAACCCCCGAGGCAAAGTTCTCTCTCTTTTTTCTCTCTCTCTCTCTCTCTAACCCCGCATCCCTCGTCGCTCGGTTCGCCGGTAGTTTCTGCCGCGGGCATACACAGCGGCTTTCTCGCTCTTTCTCTCTTCGGATTTCCCCCTTCTAGGTTAGGTTGCCTGTACAAGATTATGTCCGTCCTCGTTGCACATTCATTCCGTGCATATATCTCTCGCCTGTTATCTCGCTCTGTCTCGCTCCTACCGATGATTATATCGCGCTTGCTTCGCTTCTACCTCGTTCCCCCCTGCCATTTTCCTCGCCCTCACTCCCTCTTGCTCTATCTATCGCCCGTTATCGCTGTCCTTGTCTTCCCGCTAAACCCGTGTCCGCTGTCGCGAGAGACGAGGAGCGTGTATTGTGTTAGATCCATGGGCATTGACGCAGCCGCGATGCAAAGCCCTGGCTTGTGTGCTTCGGTTCGACCGGGCAGCCGAACTATACTACATTCTATACCGAAGCATTTTATCGTACGTTCGTTTTCCTTCGTATATATCATATATTTTTACGTGAAACTCTTTTTTTTTCTCTCTTCCTTCGATATATACACAGCCATACAATACTTACGTCCTACATCGACGACGGCCCTACGAATAATATCACGTATTACACCGCGTTGTCGCAGCCAGCTGGCATTTTACTTCATTCGACGGTACTAGAGTGTTCGCTACGGTGAGCTGTTCTCTTTCAGTCTGAAAATGGCCGGGGAAGAAGCGTAGTAGAGAAAACGTTCCGAGTCGCGTAACGAATGTCGTGATATTTTGTTTCGTTTATTCGTTCTCGGTATACCGTCCGAGCCCGTCAACATATTCGTGATCTGATAATCATAAGAGACGCCATTTTGATTTCGCGCGATTGGGAAGATTGAGGCAACTTCCCGAACCCTCTTAGCCGCGTTCGCAATTAGACGTTCGACTCTCACCGTGCGAAACATTTTATTTCTCATTGGTCTGTCGAAAGAAATCCCTCACGTCTGGAGAATCGACCACGAGAATTAGTATACAATTATCCAACTCTTACGTATCTCCGTATTGCGCTTGGTCACGCGACGACCATGTTCCCTCTTCGATGCGGACAACCGCCATAATAGCCAAGTGGCGTCATCGTGCGTTCGTTTAACAGACTTGAAATCAAAATGGCCGCCGACGAGCCTGCGGGGCAAGGCTGTTACGTGCTGCCACCGCTAGCGTGCACGGCGCGCACCGGAAACACCGATTACGTGCCATTCAAATTTAAATATTTGTAACTACTCTAAACGTTCCCTTGTTAAGTTATATCAACGCTGCTGGGGACTTGGATTGAAAGATAACGACGTTATTGTAGTGATACTTCTGTAAAAGCTCTCCCTTCTATCATCGGGACGCTCGCATTATGAGATCGAGGTCAGCTAAGAATAATATTATATTTTGAAATAAAGAGAACGATCAACGCGTTTATACATTATTCTTGACTTGTATACTTTATTCCGAAGGCTCGAAAAATTAGAGTCTCACGGGTTAAGCTTTTCTCTATCCTTTCCTAATAATTGTCTCATTTCCTTCAAGGCGATCGATTATTTTCGCCACGTTGCCACCGGCGACATAATTGTTTATAGTAACCCTCCCTTCATTATAATCAAGTCGTTTTCACACTCGTCCTTGCCTCAAACTTTTTATACCCGACGCGACGTGATGAGATGAAGAAAAAATGACCGACAACAAATTTGACTTACCGGAAGAGCCATCCGTCACTTCAGACCAGCCCAATGAGAGAAAATTAGCTCGAAGACTGAGAATTCAGAGACGTCTCGAAGCACTTAAGAAGTAAGTTCATATTTTTCTATGATAAATCAAATGAAAATAGAGACATAATTGTATCAAAAATTTCAAAAAAAAATTCAGTCTCCGCGCATACAAAATTTTCAATAAAACCATTATAAAAAATAGTCAAACGTTTCAAATTTTGTATCAACAACTTTGTTTTTTCTAAAGACACGAAGGATCCGAGGATGAACGAATCGTCGAGAAGACCCAGACGGAGAAACAAATCGAAACGAGCGCTGAATTATTGGAAAAATTAGTAGCCGAGGGGGATGAAGTTGTTTCCAACGTCAGAGTTGCAAATGACGCTCGTGAGGTGAATCGTCGCCAGGAGGACGTGGCCATACGAGACAGTCTGTTGAAAAAGCTCCAGGATGAGGCCGATGAGTCGTTAAAAAAGTATGAAACAGTAAATGAAAGATGGTCGACGCTTCTCACGTCGAAAGATCCTCTGGACCTCCATTCTGGTATTCAATCCCAAAATGCAAAGTGCCAGGAAATTCTGGAACAGAAGGATCGGATTATCGCAGAATTGAAGCAAGAACTTGAGAACGCCGATGAGAAATTCACTGCGGATCAGAGAAAACAAAACGAGGACATTAATATTTTGATCGAGAGAATCGATAATCAAGTAAATCGAAATTTATTAATTTAATTCTATTACAATAAATTTAAATACACTTTGTTAAATTTACATGATGTTTTTTTATCATTTTAAATCAAATTGTATTTTACCTTAAATTTTTATAGGAATTCTTTGTCCATTTATGAACGGAATTAATTTCTTAATAGGTAAACACTATTGCAAAAGCTTATCGAAGGGAACTTGTGCTGATCGAGGAGGCTCTGGATTCCGAGAGAAAGATTCTCTTGGAGACTGTGGAGAAGAAATGGGACTCGTTGTACAAAGAACGTCAAGACGACGAAATGAACGGTGTTGAGACGAGAAAAGAGATAATGAGGGAATACGAAATTGAAATGAAACGAGTGATGATCGATCATCAGGAAAAATGCAGAGCTCAGAAAATCGAGCTCGAGACCGAGTGCCAAAATCTTCAGCAGGAAGTCCAAAATATGAAAGCAATGTGCATGATGAATATCGAAAAATTGGATTATAATTATGCTGTCCTAAAACGGCGCGAGGACGAAAATACGATAATCAAGAATCAGCAAAAACGTCGTATCAATAAGTTAGTTTTTAAAAACATCTTCAAAAATCGAATCTTCCACATCGTTGAATTTTATTATTATTTTCTCAGACTTCAAGACGTAGTCAATGGTCTGAAAAAAACTTACAACGATTTGGAGGAAAATACGCGATTGGAGATTGAGCAATTGAGCGATCAAGTTGCAAAGGCTCACAAAAATATTTCCGAATTGCAGACCAAGGCTGAACATTTTACTCGAATAAACGAAAAACGTTATTTGGATATTTGGGACATGAATACAAAAAAGGCGAATGAACTTGTGGAAAAGGTAGAGGAAGCACCTAGTCGACACTATTTTCATATAAAAAGCTAAATGGCTTTCGTAGAATTCGTAACGACTTTTTAAAGTATTATTAAAGAAGACGCAGATATTAGCTAAAATTTGCAAAATTTTCTTAATTCAGATTTTGACCGCGGATAGAATAATATACGAGCAAACTTTGGGCTTGGACTGGGAACCTCCGGAGTTAACGTTGCTAAAAAAAGAGGATCTCCCCTCGTACCAGAAAGCTATGACCGAAATTCAACAAAGTATAATTTGCAAATATTTTCTCTTAGTGAAAATAATTTTCATATACAGAATGATCAAAGATTTGATAATTGTACGAAATTTTTCTCTATCCTTTATCGAGCAGGAAAAGAGGCGAAGGAAGCTAGCATGAAAATATTCGAGCCCCCTAAACATTCAACAAATCTGGACACTATGAATCTGGAGAGACGTCTGTTGAATCACATCTTAATACAAATTTCGGATCATACCGGTTTTCTCATAGAGGACAGTCTTCGAGAATTGCTCGCACCTTACACGCTTAACGACAATATTATCATTCGACTCGACAATGTATTTCAAGTAAACAATTTCGATGCCGTACAGGAATCTTTATTCTCGCTATCACATTGCAATTTCAAAACAAAAGTTCTAATCACAATAATGACGACATAACAGGCTCTCGGAATTAAATCAAAGGATCAGATAGATATGTTGCTGAATTTTTTTTTGCCCTATTCTTATTGCGAGACTTGCACGAACGAGGAGGAAAATGTGTCGATGACCAGTCGACTAGAGAAGGGAGAATCGTCGTGCACGGACACTAATTCGAGGTAAACTTATTGCGATTATAAAATTTTCTTAACCATCGAAATAATGAAATTTACTGGATTATTATCATTAAAGCATTGTCCGTTGTGACCGAATATTCAAATTTTTAGGTATTTACTCTTTTTTTTTAATTTTCAACAGAAATGTTTGTTCGAGAGCTTCAAGAGATCTGCCGAATATTTCCTATGGCGAGAATAATGAACGAGAGACAACCAAGCACGAACAATCGAATTACAGTGAAAGTACCGAAAATACTGACGATACTGAGGAAAACAATGAGCGAATCGAAGTAGGGAAAAACTTAGAAACTGCGAGCAGATTAACATCCGCTCCAGAACCTGAGTCGGATGAGGTCAGTGCATCGGCATCAAGAACTGTGACCTGCAAGAAAGGTCATTTGCTGCAGATAGAATCGAGCGACGTAACAGGAGCGTTGAAAGAATTTATGGAAAAATATTGTGCCAATGAGCAAGAGCGAATTCCCATGATAAAAGAAAAATTGTCCAAACACAAAATTCCGACATTGTCACGCAGCATGACGACCGAAGACATCACAAACTACTGGAAACGCTACAGAGATATATTTTCGACGAAGAAAGAAAAATTGTGGGATGGTTTGATGATCGGTCTTCAAAATTATCACGACATTCTTAAGGAGAGACACAGACTGAACAACGAGACCGAATGCCTGAGGCAACAAAACGCGGAATTGCGAAGATTGCTGGAGACTTATGTGACCAAAGTAAGAAAATAAGTCGTCTATATTTTCAATAATCAGTTTCATAACCTAAACTGCGAAACTATGAAAAACGAACACTTTCAAGAATCTGATTCTTTAAGTTTCTAAGTTTTCTAAAACAAAGCTGCCTCTAGTTGTTTTAATTTCACAAATTTCTTAAAATAAGAATTTAAGAATTAATAAACATAGTCACGTTCCTTTTTCAGCCAGGGACCAACGCTTCGATGTCTTTAGGGCCAAGGGCGTCCAATAGAACAGCATGAGCTTCTATCGGCATTCGATATTTGTGATTCACGATTGTAAATACGTTGAAATCGAATAGAACGTTTTTTTTCTTTTTATATCGGAATGATGATGGAATTTGTATTTTTCTTATATTTACCGAAACTATATTCGTTACAACTTGGAGCTCAAAAGCTCAAAGAAAGAAATAAAACAAACGATACACTGCTTGAAAGAGATCGAAACATCGAGGATCGTTTTACGCCATCTTGGATCGAATCGACTCTCGAACGTTTTTTTTCACCCTAAAAGATTTCTGTCGCTTCTCAAGATCCGTGCGATGTCACCTCTGTGGCAATCTCGTCTCGTATCCTACGAATTGTAACCACCGGAAACGAAGTTACTCGCGAGCGACGGTATAGGGATAACGGGATCCGGAGTTTCCGGCACTTTCGATTTTTTCCAGTAGGGGAAAAAACGTTTCTTCTTCGGATTCTTGGTGGCACCTCTGTTGAGCCGGTCGGTGTGCTTCTTCGATGCGATGTGCTGATTGGAGAATACAAAAACACAAGAAAAAATTGGTAAGTATTCCGTTAACTACATTTCCTTTCGTTAATATTCGATAATTCTCGTTTTATCCTTATTTAAATAACGACAATGACGCCGTTGACTTTACCACGTCGTACTGTGCCTTGGAGTTGAAGAATTTGTTGCAAACGTCGCACGAGAAAGATACGCCCTTAGGGTTGCCGGAGGAGTTGGCAGATTTTGCGTTACCGACCGAGTTCGCGCTCTTCGTACTCGGTGCCATTTTAATACTGGTGATGGTCGACGATGATGCGAGGGACGAGCCCTGGGTCACCTCGATGCCGGTCCATCCACCTAAGCATCAATGTGCAATCAACACTATCTATCTATCACAACCGCTTAATTTTCGGCCATTGTGATAATAAATCAGCTTGAGCACTACATTCATGCTACACGAGAAAAAGAACGTCGAGTTCGATGAGTGTTTGGGAGTCCGGTGCTGTGCCACGAAGTGTCAAGGTGAATGTCTTTTGTTTTACTCTGGTTTCTGTTTTTTGTTATTGTTATTTTAACTCGCGATTATTTAAGAAAATCGTCTCCAGTCGAAGTGATACACGACTAAGATATATATTACCGCGAATTGTGTGCAACTTGTCAGTATATAACCGTTAAATTTACCGTAAAAATCGAATTGACTCGTATACATGTTACCTTTTGCTCGCAATAGTCGCATCGCGATAGAAAGAGAGTTGTGCACATCAAGCTATGCGATATTTAGTCGAGGACGGGATTTGGGACCAGAGGTTAAGAAAGAATGCAGAGAAATGCATCGAGAAGCAAAACAAAATAAAGAAAAATATATAAACAAAAATTAGTTTCTTTATTCAAACTGTAAATTGTAGCGAAATCTCGAGAACGTTCTATGCTCGGCGGGAGAAGAAAAAAAAATTAACAAATTCCAGATCACTAACACTCAGTTAACACACGCAAAATAAATAAACACACATGTATAAATCTATGACAGAAAATTCAGTCGCAAACGAGTATGTACAAAATATATAATAATAACAATAATAATAAATTAGTCGAAATAGTCCTGCGAGCAAAAAGCAGCGGATGGCATAAAAAAAAAGAAAAGAAAAGTAGGCAGCGATAGAAAAGTACATAAGCTCAAGCTGGTCGAAGCATCGAGAATTCCTCGAGAATCGAGGGGAACATGCATCGCTTTACATAATATAGAGATGAAATATAAACGTGAGAAGCAACGTTAGACATGCGAAGGTGAATAAAATCAAACAGTAGATCAGTACCACGGCGTTTTTCTGGATCAATTTATCCAGATACATTGTTCGTCTACATCTAAAACCGTACGGTACCGTATTCTTTACGATGTTTGGCTTATTACCTTTCATAGCTTTCTTCTTGTGACGATTTCCTGCGAACCAACAAAGAAAAACAAAAACATGTACAATTTTTCATTATTCACCCATCCGCCATCGACAATTTCTCCTTCGGTGTATGAAAACTTGTCCCGTGTACCATTGAGATGCGTTTGTAGTTGTTGTATGGAATTGAGACAAACATTGCACACGTTGCATTTGAGACCGCTGGCTTCCTGATCTTTGGTGAAAGCCACTTTTGTCTCCTCGAGGGTAGCCATTATGGTCTTGGATCTTATCTGTCGACAATAAACAAATTTCCCATCACAAATTTGAGGAATGCCTTGAGTGGTTTTTTTTTTTTTTTTCATCATACCTGTTTTGCGTGACGGGCTCCTTGCAAATGACACTCCAGGACGGTTTGACTTGTGAAACAAAGATCACAATCGTTGCAACGAACCGGTGGCTTTTTGGTGGGCAAATTGCCCATGATGTTGTCCACCACGGCCTTTGTGACCGGATCGTTAAGAGGCGGATCCATAACGCTTCGCGTCGGTCCGGCCATTTTTACCGCAATTCACGGTGTTGGTTATAATCGTTGGGAAAAATGAATACTCGGGGATTCGTTGTTCCAGGAAGGTACGAAAATGTGTTTTCAGCTCCGACGAATTGACGTACCGTTCATCCTATGTACTCCGTAACGACGAATGTGACAGCTATACCAACGCCCGTATATATATGCATGTGTATGTATGAATATATATATATATATATATATATATATATATATATATTTATCGTAGCTCGAACCTAATTCGCGTATGCCTTACTCATTCATAGTTCGTCGTGAAACTGGGAAAGGAAAAACTTGTATATTAGCGATGTAATAATCGTGAGTGTGGCTCACAGGTTAATACCGCCGGTTTTATAGTGCCCTTGACTTAGCTCTCTCTCTCTTTCTCTCCCAAGTAATATTCACCGACATGTTATTAGGAGGGTGTCCTACCACAAACCCCCGGTATAGCTCGACTCACCGAGCGAGAGAGCTAGAGAAGAAGAGGGAGAGAGAGAGAGAGAGTGCGAGAGAGGCGCGGCGGCGTCTCGTCTCACCGAAAACCCCCCCGGAGTGATAAGCGTTCCATATATAGCCGTAAGCGGGCAGTACACAGTGGCGCGTCGTCGCGAGTCGTTCCGGAGACATGAGGTCTCGCGATCCAAAAACTAGACTCTCGTGAAATTTTCGTCATGAGAGTAAAAGTATTTATTAAAAAAGGTATCATTCGTTCGTAACGTTTCGCGGATCGTTCGTTCGTCGATCGTCGATTCGACGTAATCGCGATAAACGCGTCGAGTCCAACGATACGAATCGCGCATGGCCGAGATTAGATAAGAGAATTTTTGCGGCGGCGGTGGCGAGAGCCGTGAGGAGAGCCGCATCGGTGAACGGACAAGCGGGGTGAAAAGTGAAACGCGAAAGTGAACGCAGCTTTTGGAACGCGGACCGACGCTCGGCGACGCAACGCTACCGCTCGACTCGATTTCGGCCAATCGAGAGCCGTCTGACTTGGCGTCGCTCGTACTCGTCGTTAGGAACGGCAGCTTAAGCCCTTCGGCCAATTAGAAGCGTCCGTCCATATCGTCAATCAGTAGGCGCTTCGGTTTATACCTATGTATATGCGTGGGGGCTGCTGTCGTGAAATATAGTAGCAGCCATCTTATATTTTGGTGTTGAAGAAAAACATTATTTAAACAAATGTTACGGTTTATACCGTGATAACGTGACGTGCAGACGGTCGTGTGCTCGATGAGGCGTAACTTTTTCAACACTAGACTGGACCACTACATTAGCAAAGGTTAGTAAACGATGTACGTTATACCACGTACATTTGACGAAGCTACGCTTGAGATAGAGAGAGATAGATCGTGCGAGCGAGAGAGAGAGAGACACGAAAGTGCCTCGGAGAGGCGCGAGCGAGGGTGAGAGAGAGAGAGAGAGAACAAGAGCAAGAGAGACAGATATACCCCCGCTACGCGCCGCGGCACACCAAACCACACACACGGACAATCCGGTTTTAGCGTCAAATTATATTTCGCCGCACGGCGTTTTATATTCGTACGAATTTTCTCAATATTAAAGATTTCGCGTAAATAATATTCAAAAAGATCGAATCGTTTTTATTATTCTCGTTGCATTCGCGAGCGTTTGTTCGTGTGACGCCTCTCGTTGAGAAATATCGAACGTGTGCACGGGGGGTGAAAAAAAAAGCAGTCTCGGCCTCGAAGAGTTACCGAGCGAGTGAGTGAGAAAGAGAGAGAGAGACAGAGACAGAGACAGTGAAAAAGTGAGACAGACAAACGAGAGAGTCACAGAGAGGTAGTAGTTACACACGTCCGGGGGACCCGCGAAAAAGTTATGCAATCAGCTGATCGTGTATTTGCACTTCTGTCACTTGTCAAAAATGAATGTCAAAGTAATAGATCGTACGCGAGTAGCGTGTCTCTCTCTCTTGGTAGCTATATCTGACCGTGGATGAAAAATTAACCATCGTGCACGATGAGTAAACGCGTTCGAACGTCGCGATCGGTTGCTACCCAGGAATAGTGCGAAACAACGAGAGTCTGATAATTCGAGACGCGAATAATAAACGAAAAAAAAAAAGAAAAAAAGAAAAAAAACAAGCGAGATAAAAAAAACGAAAAAAAAAAACAAGAAAAATAAAACGCAGAGCTCTAAGAAAAAGCAACATCTCTGTCGGTTATAAAATTGCATTGTGTCATGCAGGTGGATTGGTACGCAGGATATGAGCAGTTTGTCAAGCGCAACCTGACTCTGCTCCCACCCCATCAGCAAGCGGCTGCTACGGCTGCGGCGGCGGTACAGCACCAGCAGCATCATCAGCAGCTGGCGGCGCCGCATCATCATCCTCATCCTCATCAGGTGGACATTATGACATCTATGTTTGAACAACAAATCAAAAGTGAGCCGATGGGATTCTACTCCGTTGCTTCTAGTCGATCTGACGGTTCAAACTCTATGGTCAATCTGTCCGACGATCGGGAGGATCTATCGCAGCAGGAAGGTCATTTGCAGTCCCAACAACAGACGATGCAGGCTCATCAGCAACAGTCGCAGCAGCAACAGCAGCAGAACGTCCAGCAGCAAAACGTTCAGCAATCGGCACCGGCGCGTCAGTCGACCGGCCAGCAAACGGTTAAGGAGGGTACGCGGGCAAAGCCGCAGCCTTGCAAAGTTTGCGGTAAGGTTTTGTCATCGGCATCATCGTACTACGTCCACATGAAGCTACACTCGGGCAACAAGCCCTATCATTGCACGGTATGCGAGGCTAGTTTCTGTCGCAAACCTTATTTAGAGGTACATATGAGAACACACACAGGCGAGAGACCGTTTCAGTGCGAGCTTTGCCTCAAGCGCTTCACCCAGAAGAGCAGCCTCAACACCCACAAGCGCGTGCATACGGGGGAACGACCGTACGCCTGTGACATATGCCAGAAGCGTTTCGCCGTTAAATCGTACGTAACGGCGCATCGCTGGAGTCACGTTGCCGAAAAGCCGCTTGTCTGCGATCGTTGCTCGCTAACATTCACGTCCAAGTCCCAATTCGCAATACACATTCGTACACACACGGCGAGCACGACTTACGAGTGTAACATATGCGGACGTACATTCGTACGGGACAGTTATCTCATCAGACATCAGAATCGCGTTCATCGCGACATGAGCCAGAACAGCTCGAATCACAATCCACCAACGCCCCAGAGCACCGGTGGCACGACCTCGGGCGGTTTCGAGAGTCCCGTTTGCGATCTACGCTACAACGAGGGACCATCGTCGTTGGACTCGCTCGGCGGTAGCAAGGGCGGCATCGCCGCCGAAATCGCCAGTTTAGCCAAGCAAAACAGTCTACAGCTTCCTCTTCCTCTGCTTCATCCGCAGACAACCAACTAGTGTTTAGACGGCAGCGCGTCCGAGACTCTGCCGCTACAACAACAACAACAACAACAACAGCAACAACAGCAACAACAACAACAACAGCAGTCACCACAGCAAGTAGTAGGCCCGTCGACCGAAGCATCCTCTACATCGCCGTACACGATTAATAATTCTACGACATCCGTGACTCATCCAAACACGACAACGCAGAGTGTCTACCAAACAGCTGGCACGTCCGGTTCGACGCTGGACGCTACAGAAACTCACTTGTACCATCATCTCTCGAACGTAAATAACGCCGATTCACACAATCGTAATACAACTACGACAACAACAACACACCCGCTACACGGACATCATCATCATCATCATCATCATCATCGTGGCGTTGTACCGGCGGTACATCCACCACCGCCAGGTCTTCATCCAGCGCTTTATCTTTACGCTCAGTACGCAAGCGCCAATCCGCCTATTACTTATCCCGAATACATCCAACGTAACAATTAGATGAACATTTTTTCGTACGTTCTATTCGATTGCAAAAAAGAGCGAGAGAGCGGGGAATAGAAAGAGAGAGTTAGAGAGAGAGAACGGGATAGGGAATAGGAAAGAACGAAAAAGGACGTATTACTTGAACGAACCGAAACACCAAAAGCGTGGCGCTGCCGTCTAAAGCTCACACGTGAACGGACGTTACGATGAATTGTATTTTCTTTTTCTTTTTTTTTCCTTTTTTCGATTTTTTTAAAGCTTGAGACAAATCGCTATTTTCCTTTTATTCGCTGTTTTTTTTCGGTTTCTGCATTGGTTCGAAGATTTAACAATTTGACGATTTGGCGAAGAAAAACAAAAGTTTAAAAAACAAAACAACAAAGCATCCTAAATGCTGCGAGAAAACTTGTAGATGTTTTTTTTTTCTGTTTTAATGACGAAACGACTCCTTGAGACGCGAACGTTGAAAACGAAGCTCTTCGAGGAGTATCCGAGGATATTTACGATCAGAGTCTCTCCCACAATGCCCCATTCATCTCCTAGCCCACATACACACACACAAAAACACAAACACACATTAACAAACAAACGTACCTTTCCACCTTCCTTCACGAAGCTGAGGATAAAACGCTTGACACGCTGGCGCTGACGATCTAATACTCGAACACGATAAAAGAAATAAACAAGAAAGTTTAAAAAATGAAAAAAAACGTAACGACAAAATCTCTACACGTTTCCATTGTATCGGCACTTTTTAATTTCTCTTCTTTTTTTTGGGTTTTTTTTTTTGTTTTTTCGGCATCACAACGTATGCGAGTAGATGTTATTTGCGCGAATCATCACAACATACATATTTATATTATATTTTTAAAGGAGTTTAGTCACTTGGATCTGTGATATAGATAGTAATTATTATCAGCAAGGTTAAAAAAAATGAAAAGAAAGAGAGAAAGAAAGAAAGAAAACGTGAATGAAAAGAAGATAGAGTGAAAAATTAATTGGGGTTTTACGATTTTTTTGCGATTATCAGACATAACGAGAGAGAGAGAGAGTGAGAGAGAAGTCAGAAAAGGAGAGAAAGTAATGAAAAAAGGGGGAAGAAACAAAAATAAGAAAAAAAGAAAAATGCAAAAACCTCCATGCGGAGTCACGTAGCCGGTAATTCGTAACGAATTTGGGACACGTTTTTTTTGGTAGACGCGCGACGTGTCTGTTTTCTTTTTAAAACAAAAAAAAACACAAAAATAGAAAAATGAAAGAATTATGAGGAAAAGAGAGGAAAAAGGGAAAAACACAGAGAATGAAAATAATCGGAACAAACAACAGGAACAAAAAAGAAACAAATCTGAGAAAAACAGAGCACTACTGTTGCTGCTATTATATTACTACTTCTACTTCCACCGCTAATTTTTACTCGCCAAGAAAAAAACACAGACACACACACAAACACACACACACGGTCATACGAGAAAAAAAAACGTGAAACGGAAGAAAAAAATAAACAAACGACAACAGTGAACAAAAACAAAACAACAACAAAAAATGAAAATCACCAACTCCCACGATCATCGTCATCGACATCTCGAGCATTAGTCCTATTCTACTTGTAAAACTTACTACTATTGCTAATTACTAAATACTGCTACTACTACTCCTACCGCTATTACTACTATTCTATTTACTAAAGAAATGAAGAAGGAAGGAAAAGAAGGAAAAAAGAAAAAACTAAATACTACCACTTACTACGAATATTGTTAGGCACACACGTATGAACACCGAATACCTAGGCACACATACACACACATACACACAGAGAGAGACACACGTAACACCCACACGCCATTGAGACACATACTACAATGTTAATTTGAGTAAAGCGTTTTATCCGTTTGTATACCATTAAGGCGTAATATTATATAGGAGTCATGGTTTCTCTCGAGCTTGAATTGCGGCTTTTTTTTTCTTCTTGCTCTATATATAGTATGAGGCCCCTCTAGAGAAGCCCTCGTTCTTCGTTTCTTTTTATCTTCTTCCTGCTCTAACGCCCTCCCACGTATCGCAGCACAGCTTTTCTTCGTCGTTATTTAGTTGTTTTTCTTCTTCTTCTTTGGTCCTCTCCCACCCCAAAAAGGCGCGTGCGCGCGCACATTAGACACACACGCCAAAAGCTTCGGTACGGCCGGAAGATAGAGATATGGGCCGAAGTCTTTCGTTTTATTTTCTTCTTTTTTTCGTGTGTGTTTCCTATCTATATATGTATATATAAATTTATATATATATATATGTATATATATATATATAAATTATAGGTGTACTTACTTTTTCACATATCCAAAAAAAAAGAAAGAAAGAAAAAAAACAATCCACCGTGAAACGAGTGAGGGACGGAAATTTTGTAAATATCGAACCACATGCAAGAAGAAACACGAAAAGAAGGATTTTATCGCGATTTGGAACATAATTGAGTTACGAACGGATAAAACAAAAAATAATGAAAAAAACGAAAAAAGAAAGAAAAGTTTTTAAGCAAGAAACGAAAAAAGGGCTGTTGTTTTGAACACTATTAGAGATTAGTTTGAAACAAAACAAAATAAAATAAAAAGTAATTGAACAACGCGCGTACGACACACCGAAGAGTACGAATAAAATGAAAAAACAAATAAAATGGCTGACGGTGCACCGGCTTTTTTCGAAATCAAGCGGGGAAACCATGACCGCCCCGAGTAGCTAATACAATATATATATATATAAATTGTAAAGTGCTTGTGTTGAAGGAAGATGAATCAGGAATAAGGAAAAAAACACCCCCGCGGTTTGCAAAAAGAAGAAGAAAAGTAAGAAAGAACAACTCGTTTTAGTTGAGACTGCGCGCGCATCCGACCCGTTATCATTTGTACGATTCTTATTAATATTATTATTATTATTATTATTATTTTTAGTTAACCAATGAGACGCGAGAATAATCGAATAGTAGCGATGAACAAAAATTAAATCTATTAAAAAAACGAGAATGAGAGATAAGAGAGAGAGAGAGAGAGAGAGATAAAAAAAGAAAAACAAAAAGGAACATGGATGAATAAAAACCGCTCTAGCGTGCCTCGAAACTACCTAATACCGATAAGGATTTTCTTCTTTTTATTATTATTTTTTTCATTATTTCTTTTTGTTTTTTTTTTGTTGTTTTTTTTCTTATTTTATTTCATTTTAATTTTTTTCCGCGTTTACTTTTCGTGTGGCAATTTGTTTCTCACGATTCTTGCGTGCGTATGCCCGAGGCTTGCAATTCCATTGAGATGTATCGAGTCACCCCGGGGGGAGAAAGACTGATTAACGTAAAAAGAAGAAGAAAAAAAATGAAAAAGAATAAAGAAATAGCGAGAGAGAAAAACGAGAAGTTATAAAGGAGAAAAGAAAATCACTATGGCGAAAAAGAAATTTCGCGTTATAGCCCCCGGGAGTTTTTACATGTGACACACCAAGAGAAGAAGAGAAACAAAAAGAAAAAAGAAAAAAAACAATGATCTTAATATTGGCTAGTCATTGTGCAGCTCTATGAGATATTGTACTACTAAGCTGTGATGTAAAGCCTACGAGCATATGCCCGCGCAGCTCCTGACTAGTTTCGTTATACACACACACTTTCATACGTCTGCGTGTGTGTAAAACGTGCTTACGTAGCTTACAAATCTAAAAATAGGTGGCGTCTTTGAAGTATCGTATTAATTCGTATCTCCGATTTGCCCATCTCGATCATTCGGCCATGTTGTCTAGTTCTTTTTTTTTAATTCATGTTCCTCCGTTGGCACCTCTGTAAAGCATTGTGGACTTCCCTTTATGTCCCCCTCCGCTCCTACTTCATTTTCTACTTGACTCTTCCACGCCCTCTACACCGCCCAATTTGCCTCAAAATCGCCACCAACAAGCGCTTTTATCGACGACGCGCCTTTCTATCTTGGAGTACGTTGAAGCTAAAATTTCGTATTTCGTTTGTTAAAAAAGTTGGGGGAAAACAAAAATCACGACCAATTGTAAAAAAAAAAACGGAAAAAGCTGCCGAACGCGGTGATGAGTTATGGGTGTTTTTTTTTCTTCTTTTCTTCTCTGTCGCTCGAGTTTTCTAACCTCGAATTTTTGCGAGAGGATAAGGAGCATAAACAGAGATGAAGAAAAAAGAAAGAAACAAATACAAAGTAGGAGATATTTATTTTTTGCCTCTACGATGACATAGTGTTGCACACACGTACACACATATACACACACTGACGCGCGGATGAAGCTCCTAGGGGACAATGTAGTAGAAATTATTGTTTTCCGATATATATATATATATTCATACACGTATGTATGTATAGTATACGTCGCATTGAGTTTTAGCCAAACAAATTTTACCTCCCCGATTGACAGTTAAAATTAAAGTACGAAACGCGAGTACCGACGCGCCTTTCTTTTTTTTTTTTTCTTCAATTGGACGCAAATTTCTCGGATCAACGGGGAGAGCGTGTTTAATTGTAAATAATTAAAAATGTAAACCGCATAGGAAGCGTACATATACGTTGCGAACAAGGTTATATTCGACGCATTAGGATTTCACGAATTAGCGAGAATGTGGGGAACGAGAGGAAAGAGAAAAAGAAAAAGCTGTTGCGGCGATCGATCGGGGAGAGGATATCGTAAAAAAAAACAGAAAGAAAGCGCCAAATTTAAATGTCGATGATGGCACCGTAAACAAAACAAAAAACATAGAATATAAAATACCGACGAGAGGCGCGCGACACACAAGCTCTATGTCTTCTGATATGAACGATGTATCATACTAACACGATTGAATACAAAAAGGTGAAGAGAGAGAAAACAATGTAGGAAAAATGAAGAAAAAATTAATTATTTGGACACTCCCGCGTCATTTCGAGCGTAGTACACGCGTGAGGCCGCAAGCCCGAAGATGGCGCGCGTGTCGCGTATGTCACTTCGATTCTTGGGCTCTCGCACCTCCCTTCACTCGTTACCGTTCGTTCTTTCACAATATATTATTTTTCCTCACAGTGACGGCTGGTTTTTCAAGCACAAATTTTCTACAATACGTATACACACGACGTTCAAACAAATTGCAAGAGCAATTGTGAAAGTGAAAGAACAACAAAAAAATGGATCAAAAACAAAAATCCGAACGAACTGTATCGTTAAAGGGGAGAATCGCGTCCATCGATGAACTAAGAAAAGAGAAACAAAAATTTAATGGTTCGATGCCAGGTACGAGCTATATATGTATATATATACGCGAATGAAGTCCCTGTTGTATTCTCTCTCTTCCCCCATCCCCCCAACCCTGCCGGCCCGCGAGTGCAATTGTGAAATTGAAGGACAGCTCGATAACGAAATAATGATGGCAATAAGGAACAAGATCGGTGATTAGACGGGCTGATTGGACGAGAGACACTTTGGGACTAAGGAGAAAAACGATTAGCGGTTATCAGGGACATACGATTGTGAAAACGCGGATTAGCTGAAAGAGGGAGAGAGAGAAAAGTAACGAACAAAAAAATAAACGTGAAAACAAAGCAAAAAAAAAGAAATTCTGATGAAATAAACGAGGATACACGAAAAAAAAGAAATAAAAAGTAAAAAAATAACCTAAATAATTAACAATGTCCGGGTCGCTCGACATTGCGCCTGTACCATTTTGCTTCGTTAGCAGAGTACGATGCCATTTATTTTTGTAATACGTTTACGTAGGGATAGTTCTTATTTTTATATAGAGGTTTACCGTGCTACCGTAAGTACCGTAAGTCTTAGAGGCCTGCGTAGGGTAGATTTTTTAGAAAGCCGCGAAATACGAGTGTGGCGCCTTGCGAGAGTTGGCGATGAAAATGTGAATGAGACGAGGGAAAGTGGGAGAGAGAGTGAGAGTGAAGAGGTGGGGTAACGGAAAAACAAAAAAAACAAATGAATAAAATTAAAAAATTACGAGCAAACGTGTAGAGAAGACTACTCGCTTCCGCAGCGTCGTTATATATAGATATATATATACGTAGCATGAATCACACGTATGCGTTTATAATTAGCAAGCCCCGGTGCGCTTTAAAAATTGCTATGATATATTATCCCGACTATTACGCTAAATTTTAGGTCTCTCGAAGAGAAACGTTTTGAGTTTTCAATTTTTAATGTGTTACTTTGTGTCTAGTCTATTTGGTAAACGAGTTGCGAAAGAGAGAGTGAAAGCATTTGACGATGAACAAAGATATAAAAGAAAACAAAAAAGTAACTAGATTGACCAGTCCCCATGCTCGAGCGAGAAAAAGAAAGGTCAGAGAGAGAGAGAGAAAGAGAAGAAGTAAATTTTGTTTTCTTCGCCAAGAGCCAAGAGAAGGGGGACGACGAATGTGTAAAATTTTACACGCGCTGCGGAACGCGAGCTGTAGCGAAAGAAATGCGAGTAAGAGGAGAAATAAAACATGTCTGAAGTTGACGAGGATCAGCGCTCGGGAGAGGGGGCGGGAGAGAGAGCGGGAAAACGACGAAACAATATTTGCCATTGAGGTTAGGACGAGCCGCGTGCCTCTTTCTCTCGAGAGCCAACGTTGGGAATCCCCTATGACTGGACAGCGAGTATACATATATATATAAAACGGGCTGAAACATTAGAAAAAACAAAGAAACAGCAAAATACGAACGAACGAATTAAAAAAAATTGAGAGAAACGAAATGAAACAAAAAGAAAAATCAACAACAACGTCACGATCGCGGCATCGAGTCGAACGGAGTGAAACAGTGGTAGTGTGTGTGAGAGAGAGAGAGGGAAGAGAATAAACAAAAGATCGATATTTTCGAGTCGCGCCGAGGTATCGCATTATACATAACTATACATAACCGATTTGTAAACATTAAAACGAGGAAAAACAAAAGAAAAAAAAAACTTAGTAATGTAATAATGATTAAAGATTAAAAACCGACAAAAAAAAGTAACTAAACGAGCAGAACAAGCATCTAACTAAATGATATATAATTCACCGAGGTATATGAATAAAAAAAAGGAAAAAAAAAACAAACAAACAATTTTAAATAAACAAACAAACGTATATTAAAAGAGAAGAAGAAGAAGAAAAAAAATAACCGGACAATGAGGAAGAAGATGAACAAAAAATGAAGAAAAAAAACAAAAATACAATTTAGGTAGGCATATTATAGGTCGACAAACACGCGATGTACGGATGTACCTATAATGAACAAAACAAACAAAATACAATGGACGTTAAAAACAAAATAACGATGGAAGGGAAGAAAACAAAAAAAACAAAAAGCAACCGACGACGGGCGCGCTCCCATGCGGGTAAAACACACAACACACACACACACTTTTTGTAATAGCAGTTTAAACAAAGAAGAACAAAATAAACAAACAAAACAAAAGTAAACGAAAAAGAAACATTACATGATGGAACAATTTCAAAAAGAAGAAGATGAAATACACACACACACACACACACACACACACAAATGAGAACGAAAAACCTACGAAACAACAAACAAACAAAAAAACGAAAAATCGAACGCTTGACTAATAGTTCTCACCGACATATCCTTGGCTAACACATCCTTTTACGTACATTACCGCATACCTATAGTTAATATTACATGTTATACATAGGGTATTTTATGTGTAAACGATAATTAATTAAAGAACAAAAAAAAACCAACAAAAAATATTATACGAGATACTGAATAGATTGATACTATATATATACATAAAGATGGTACAACTAAGGCAAGTATGTACTGTACATAGCTGTCATTTATCCTCTCCCTACCCATATGGCCCCAAAAAATCATACGAAACTATATGATTATATACTATACATACACCCCTAAATTTTCCCCTTCCTAACCGGCAACTCCCCATCCACTATTGTATTACAAGACATTAACCACTGTTGTAATAATTATGGAGGATTGATTATTATTATTATTATTATTAATATTATTATTATTACTATATTATTATCTTCATTATTATTGAATTAATATTATTATTATTATTATATTATTAATTAATTATTATTATTATTATTATGAATTATTAACGCCGAGTGAATAATGGCAAAAACAACACAACAACAACAAAATACGCTAATGCTACGTATACTTTTAATTGTAGTCTAGGCTTACCGTTAGCGAAAGTAGACCCTCACTTTTAGCACGTTCCGAGAGCAAATCTTATTCTTCGAAAAAATTGGATTCTACCTCAAGTCGACGATGATAAAGATAAAAAGGAAAAGAAAAGGGAAAAAGAAAAAAATTATGAAAACGGAAGAAGCTAAGAAATTTGAGATGAAAGGGAATTTTTATTGGACGATTTACTCTCACACACGCGTATTTGCGTAGAATGAATAATATAAAAACACTTCGAGTGGTTTTATGGCGTTGCCGTTGTTGACGCGACGAGAAAAGTGAAGTGAGATATCGAGTTTCGAGCAGAAAAAAAAAACATAATGAAAAACAAGTAAAATGAAAAGAATTAGCGGACGTTTGGCCTGCAGCGACCTCAAACTGTGATAACTGTAAGGAATATTATTTAAAAAAACAAAACAAACAAAAAGAACAAAAGAAAAAGAGTTTCGAGTATTTCGTTGAGTTTTTCCGTTGCGCGATGCGATTTTTGACTTTGGGATTTATATATATATATTTATATATATATATTGTAATACTCCCCGGCATTAACGCACGGAAACATCCAGACGAGGAATCCAGGGGGTCTTGAGCTATTTTTGGACTCTCGTGCCGTAACGAACGCAACCCTTCGTCTCTTTTTACACTCGTACCAATCCAGCCCCCGGGGTCTCGCGTCATGGCCTCACGACGACAGCTTGGGCATGATAAAGCACGAATTCGTGATACGATTTATACACCACGTTAATTTCGTCGATTCGAAAGATAAAAGAAAACTAATGTGGGTCTATTTTCACCCAGGGTACAATGCCTTTTTTTTCTTTTATTTTTTTTTAACCAGTGTCTCAAACTATACCACGGGGACCAACTTCCAATAACCACGCTCGGGGCTGCGCATTCTAAAAAATAAATAAATGCGGTCCGATCACCATAAAGCGTTCACGATATTCTCTATCGCTCGAAACACGCGAAACTTGTTTCTCAACGTAAAGAAAGAAAAAAGTATTGACAAAGCCGATTAGCGGAGGTGAGAATAGCCCCAGATTATATTTTGAGGTTATGCCGGGGACTTACGTGTATATCGCGATGAACGAAAGATGGCGTTCGAGTAAATCGTGCATTGAGTGAGAGAAAACAGAGAGAGAAAGAGAGAGAATAACGTATTTGTATACTAGGCAATAAACTAAAAGAAACGAGATCTTCTACTTCGGCTCGGGAAGTATTCGAGATATGCTGTAATAACGATGTTTCTTTTTTTTCTTTTTTTCCAACGATATTGTTTTTCATTTTTCTTTTCGTACAGCGTTCTCGCTACTTCGTCGATCACGAACGTTTCATATGTTTTTGTTTGTACCGTTGGCTCTCGCGAGCAAAGTAGGCAACAGCGAGAAAGAGCTTTTTGGCACTCGCTGAAAAAACAATTACAAAAAAAAAAACGAGCTGGATAACGTTTGACGATGATATTTCTTTTTTTCTTCAGTATATTTATATTGTGATGTTAGGTTTAAGCAGTGGACTTAAGTCGGTAAACTGAGGTCGCTGTAAGTCAGGCTGAAACGTTGTATTAAAAAAAGAAAGAAAAAACTAACGAGAAAAAAGAAACAATAGAGAAGAAAAAAAGCGTGAGGGAACTTGAGCCGCAATTTTTTCTTTCTTTCTTTTCTTCTTTTTCTCACTTAGGCCACAACTCTTCGAGAGCGTCCACTTGCAAAGTGACGCTATTTGCAATTTCATCGGGAACGAAGCGAAGTAAAAGAGAAGAAGAAAAAAAAACAATATCCGTGAATTAAGCGCTAGATTGGCTCTTGTCGATATGTAGGAAAAGAAAGGACGAAGAAGAGAGAAGAAAAAATTAATGAATTATATATTAACACAAACAACACACCAAATTACGACACTGTATATTGCGATCGGCAGACAAGCTACAATGTAGTTTGTTTGTAACTGTCATGAACAAACGAGGATGAAGAAGAAGAAGAAGAAGAAGAAAAAAATATGAGAAAACGTACACTCGTGTAATAAAGTAGATATCCATGAATCGAGTGAAATTCAAACCAATTCGATTCCCTCCCAGAAATTCAGCGAATCCTTTCTCACAATTTTCTCATTTCTCCTTTTCACCTCGAGAGAGATCGATCATTTTTTCGTTTATTTTTCAAAAAAGGAAGAAAAAAAAAAGATTGTCATTCGTTACAAAAAGATGATCGGTAATTATTCGATCCTTGGTTTTTGAAATTTTATTCTATCTCAACGTCGACTATAGCGTCCTCGAGTACAATTTGTTCGGACGATACGGGAATCTGTATTATCGGCAGAGGATCCGGCGACCTCGCGTAATTGTTACTCGCCGAGTGTTCTTTCAGGTACTCACCCCCTTTTTCCTCGTATTCGCGCCGACTCACGAGATACTCGGGCAGATTTCCGCTCAGTCCAAAGTCACGAGCTCCATACCACGAGTCGAGACTCGTGTTTTTCGCCAGGCTGACGCGAAAATTCGTCCCGAACGGACGAATTTCACGAAGCTCGCGATTCAGACGTTCCAAAAGACCGGGAAACGAGGCTGGTCCACCGGTGAGAAAAACATTGGCGACTAAACGCGATTGCAATTCTCGACTGTACAGCTTCAGAACGAATTCTATCGTCTCGGCGATGCCAGCTTCGAGGGAACCGATCATCGATGGTTGAAAGACCACTTCCGGTGTTCGCAAACGTTCCACACCGACGTGCAACTGATGAGTTTCGCCTGGTATAAGGGGAACAGCGGAAGCAACGCCATCGAATTCAGGATCGTGATGACGAAGCACGTCCTCCAGTTCCAGTAGTCTCTCCTGCTCGAGTTCCGAGTCCGAATCGCCACCTTCCCGATTGATGACCTTGTAAACGTCCCAGTCCTCGTCCCGCATCCCAAAATCGTCGTCGCGTTTCTCCTTTCTCGCCAATTGGCTTATTATTCGCATTCTTTCTTGCGCAGCCGCTGTCCTGCGTTTCGCCATGTCCTGACGTCGTTGACGCTTCGCCAAACGTTTGTCGAGGATCTCTTGGCTTTTTTAAAGAATGGAGAGTCATGTAAATGTAATGGTAGTCAAGGCTCGATGATTAATTTTAAATATCGCTCACCGCTTCTTTCTCACGCTCGCTATCCACTCGTCGGTGTCCTGCTGATCCTTCGGCTGGAGACTCGCCTTGATCTTCGGCTTTTGTTCTTCTATGACGATATTATCCTCTTGAGAATTTGCTGCCACGATCTTTTGCCTCGTTCGCTCAACTTTAGCCTGAAGATTGTTTATCATTTTTATTAAATCGGCCTCGTTCGCGAGGGAATAGGATTTTAAGGCTTGTTCGAACTCCTCGGTCTCGCCCTCCTCGAGGAGATCCTGGACGGCCATCAGTTGATGCAATTGTTCCTCGTCTTCGGCGAGCTATGACAAAACACACAAAAATTAGACAATATTTGAAAACCTTTGAGCAAGATTTATTAAAACTTTCAAACGTTTTCTTCATTTTTCTTACCCTTTCTTCTCGCTTTCGGGCGTTTATTTCCATCAAGCGTCTAGCCAATTCCCGCTTACGCTCTTTCTGCTGTTCGACGGTCAAACCTGGTGTACTTGCCGGTGCAACGTAAGGAAGTTGAACTCTGAGTACATTAACGTCGTAATGATCAGGATCTGACCATTTCTTCACCTCGTCTTGATAATTGTAAGCTATGAACGAATGTTCGTGAATAAGCTCCTGAAAAATTGAATAAGCTGAAAAAAACAGTACCTCGAGGAAAATGATCGCATAAATTCTCACTCACTTCTGCTCTACTTGGTGTTATGGCGTTAACGTGAACGGGATATTTAAGCTGTAGCAGTCTGTGCATGTAGGATACCGTGTGATAGCCACCGACGTTTATTCTTCTGGCATTAGCGGGATCCGCTTTTCCATCCAGGACTGGTATTATGTGAGTCGTATGATAGCCTATACTGACGATGAGCCCGTCGGATGGACAATTGTTGTGATGGTAGGAAAATAGGCAATCTACGCCGTACGCTATCGACGGAACATTATAACACTCGAAGAGCAATTCTGCCATCACTGAAATATTTGTCCATTCATTAAATTTGCATGATTGTCAATTTATCATCCAACTGCGGGATCGAGCTTAGAAATTATATTGAAACAAATCGTTCTCACAGTTTCTCGAATAATTTGGGTTGAGAAAAGCCTCGGTCAGGATTATCGGATGATTCATCGAACCGTCGGTGTCGATTCCCATATGCGTGAATGTGTAGTCGAATATCTGCTCCTGCGCCTCGAAGTGAGTTACGACGTTTCTGTCGAATTGAGTTTTCAATTGAAAACGCACCGCTTCGATATTCGCTATGTCGTTTCCGACTTGCAACTCGCCATCCTTCTTGCCACGTTCCTTGCGAGGTTTGGCTATGAGGTTCTTGAAAATCAGCTGCGGCTCCTTCTCCGTCGCCCAACCCACTCGGCAATTGTAGGATCCTAGGTTAGTGGTTGAGAACAATCAAAATATGATACATTGTTTTTCATTGATTTAAGCGAAGTTGTATTGTATCGCGTTAATGCCAATTTTTTAAGTAGATATATTTTTTTTTTCATATTAATGGCTTTTCGTCGGTTTCTTTAGTTAAAGTCCACTCCCAACCCGACGATTCGAGAGAGAGCAGTTAACAGATTTTTTTAATTTATTGTTCGTAATTATATATTGGTGAATATAAACAATTCAAGGCTTTGAAATGTACTACAATGTCAAACTTAAAAAAGCTGCAAGTACGAGAAAGATCCAAGAGCTTTAGGAAGTTAAAAATCGGGGCATAGTTCATCCATCGCATAGTTGAGTGCGAGGAAGTTCGTTGCGAGGTTATACACTCACCGTTATCGATAACCAGCGGTGTGGTTTCATTTCTCACACGTTCCGGGTACACGTGAATAATATCGGCTACCGCTTTCACATCTTTCAATTCAAGAATCTCCATTTTCGTGGCTCGTTGGACGGCTATTACGGCAGACGCACTGTTACGATATTCATTTGTATGTTAATGATTTATAAAACATATATATCGCAACTGTGTATTGTGTTATTTTTTTTTTTACGATGCGCGGACAGTTACGCTAGTTCCATATGTGACAAGCTAGTGTCGCCACAGTGTTGTGTACACGCGATTATTATTACTCATTCACAACTCGGAGTGACAGCTCACGAGGAAACTTTCTGACAACTGCGTTAAGTCATAAACATTATTTTGCATTACGCCGAAAAGGATTTACGGATAATTTCAATAAGCGATCATAAGTCGAGAAATGACGGTGGTGAGTGTGACGAGAAAATCTCGGGTTCCCTCGACGCTCTACGATTAATAAATCGGAAGAGATAAGGAAATTAGAGGTTATGCACATTTTTCAGGAACTCAAGAAATTTCTATACCAACTTCTAAATAGCGTCGAAGGCCTTCATAGTATATTGATAACTGATCGTGATGGTGTACCCGTAGTTTCCGTTGCTAATGACAAAGTTCCCGAACTTGCGACGAGAGCAAGTTTCTTGTCGACCTTCGCCATGGCCACGGATCAAGGCAGCAAACTCGGTCTCGGCAAGAACAAGACGATAATATGCATGTACAGCAGTTATCAGGTAAAATAAAGAACCCTACTTCGATATATACCGTCTCAGTAAACTCCAAGGTCATGCACAATGTCAACGTAACCTCAAAACATTTTATGACCAGCGCCTTTCTTCCATAGTTGAATTTCTAACCCCAAGTTCTTTGCAGAGGCATTATTGATAATCTTCAACAATTAAATCTTTCTTTTGTCCCTAAACTTAATTATTATCATTGAAAAATTATCAAAAAAAATTGTTCTTCAACATTTGACCTAATTCTCTTTTCAGGTTATACAGATGAACAAATTGCCTCTCGTAGTAAGTTTCATTGCATCTCACTCTTGCAACACGGGTCATATACTGTCGCTGGAGAACAAAATCGATCCCATACTGAGCAATCTAACTAACGCCGTTGTGGAGGCCTGATGGTTACCCGTGGTTCACTACGGGTGATGAAAGAAATAAAAAAAAACATGCGCGGTAACTATTAAGTATCAAATTGTGATCGAAAACGTGACGTCATTGTACATTCGCGATTATTCAAAAATCGCTTCGGACGATCCATTTTTCGCTTCTGTGGCTCATCGGAGAGTCGCGATGATCTCTTTTGTACACGGGAAAAAGTTGATTGCGGATGCCGTGGCACTGTCTCGAATGTACAGGCGAACTGATATATCAAACAATATGAACATAGCATATATATATATATATATATATATTAATTATTATTGTATACATGAATTGTCTACATTTTACAAAAAAGCATCGATGTATAAAATGATTTTGCAGATTTATGTCTAAGATTAATATTAAAAATATGTATATTGAACGATCGTTTGTAGTTGTTGCCGTGTCATCGTCATCATCCTCATTGTTCTGTCTTAAAGAGGATACAGAAGAGGATTTCCTTCTAAAGCATTAATGATGTTCGTCGCCGCGACCATCGACATCTCGTTTCGAGTTTTGACCGTCGCACTGCCGATATGGGGAATAACGACTGGAAAAAAAATGATGTTTCCGTTTTTATATTATCAGGAAATTGTTGAGAAGTCGAGGATAAGAAAGAGAATACGAACCGGCGTTCGGTAGTTTCAGGAGTTCGTGATCCGTTGGCAAAGGTTCGGGATCGGTTACGTCGAGTCCAGCAGCGAATATCGTTTTCTCTCGAAGAGCCTTGACCAACCCGTCGGTTTTGACAACGGCACCGCGCCCGACGTTCACAAAAACTGCAGTTTTCTTCATTTTTGCGAATTGAGCATAATCGAAGAGTCCACGGGTCTCGTTATTCAATGGAACGGCGACAACAACGTAATCGCTCTGAGCCAAAAGCTCGTCGAGGGATACGAACGTCGCGCCCAATTCTTCTTTCTTGCGGGAATGTCCGGTGTAGAGAAAACGGCCGACTTCGAAACCGCAGAGTCTTTTTACTATTCCATGGCCGATGTTTCCAAAACCAACGATACCAACGACGGAATCTTGTAATTCATAGCCCAGGAGCCATTGCGGTCTTCTCTCTGTTTGAGAACTACGAGAGAAAAAACCCCTGTAAATCATAATTGTGCAGAATACGTTCCTTTTACTTTAGTTTTTGCTCGACAACATCTACAAGAAAGCTTCTTTTAATTTATTCTATGATTTCTAAATATTTAAAATACTCTAATTTGCATTTTTTAAGTATTTGAATATTCAAATTTGTACGCTTCGAGCTTGAGCCGTCCCTCGTGAGCCCGTCTAGCTGCAGCGATCATAAGCATCACGGCAATTTCGGCAACGGCGGCGTTGAGTACATTTGGCGTGTGACCGACTTTAATGCCTCTTCGCTTAATTTCTGGTATGTCCAAAGAATCATATCCAGCTGACATTGTCGATATTACTTTCAGACTGGGTCCTTGACAAACGAAATAAAAATATAAAAGTAAGTAAAAATAGGTCTTGCATTATCTTTCAATGATAAATGATTGATAGGAATGAGGCGATACGAGAGATCGTTTGTTATAATTGTTGTATATGAATGATATACCAGCTAGATCTAGAAAATCAGAATTGATATCGTAGTGAACCGATATAAAAAGTGCATCATGGCCAGGCAGCGTCTCTAGCACTTGTGCCCTCGTTGGCAGGTCATCCGGCATGACAGTCACGTCGCACCTAAAAAAAATAAACAATTCCTGTCGTGACGACTCTTATAACTATTTTTTTTAATTTCGTACGTTTTGCGAAGGAGATTCAAGCCAGCCTGTGGCGTATCTTTGCTTGTCACTAAAACTTTTGGCTTTCCCATATTGTTATTGAGAATTTGCTTCGTTTTAAAAATTATCCTTTTTCAACGTTTTCGAACAATGCCGGAGATTTGATACTTCGTAACTAACAGCAGCTTTGAGTTCTGCTCGTTTATATAACAGCTGGGTACGTCGTGTTATCCAAACTACTGTGATAAGAAAATCACAATTCGAAGATTATAGACAGGAGACGTGTCGTTATCTGACTAGCGATACCGTTTTAACCGCAGTAATGTGCTTTTCGTATTTATACATGATAATTCGACCCCCCCACTTAACGATGTAGGGCACCCCCCCCATCTTGATTTACATGGTTAATGTTGTTCCTCGTTAATTATAACATAAGCGTTCTCATCACCATGAACAAAATCATCGTGTAGATGGGAATCGCACACCTATGTGCGACGATGTATCGGGAGGTGCGAGGAATAGAGAGCGAGAGCGCGAGAGGAAGAGGTAGAAATAAGCACGAGGCAATCCTGATTCGAACTTACTTCCTACCACGTATGTTACTCTGGCAACTGTAGACGTTACTTTTCTCCGAGTGACGGACAAGTTCATGTCCATTTGACCCGTTCGCTATTCCTCCCCGTATGCCACACGTACCGTTAATTGTTCTACATTTAATTCTAACGATTTTATTGTATCATCAATTCTTATTCTCACCCTTTATAAAACGGTGTACGTCGACGATGGCCAAAAGACTGCCGAGTACGTTTCAACTACGAGTAAACATGTACATAGACCATACGACATACGCAAATAATCGCATGTTCTTTTTTTTTTAACTAGTAGCAAAAATAAGCGTTTACGTTGACTACCTGTCTAATTATAAACGTTTCAAGAATCGAAATTGACGACATTCTCCGTTCCGTTAATCAGGAACACATGCGGCGCGAGAATTCAACGAGAACGTTGTATGCCTTTTTTTTGTCGCTTCGATATATATCCGGCTTACTGGTGGTTATAGATAACAGAGCAGAGGTCTCTGTCGCGTGTGTTCCCTTATCGTCTGTCGCTCTTATATATGCAGAGACACGTAAAAAGTGTCTCTCGGAACAAATTGGTAACGCTCCAGAGGCGTTTGTCGACGTCGAGTATCAGGCTAACATAAGGGGCATGCTGGTCTCGCACACAAGATCGGCATTGTTCGTTGGACATGGAATTGATTACGCCTATTGGAATTGGGAATTGGTTATAACTTATATTCCCATAGTTTTTTTAAATTGGTATTCGATAACGTCTTACCGTTACGCATACGATGCGGAAGATCTCTAGGTTATGTTGGTGATCTATAGATACCGATATATATATATATATATATATGTCGGGCATATGTAACATTGTAACCTAACGCACATTGCCAAGATCGCATGGAATTACAAAATTCATCGTTTCTACAAGGAAAGTAAAACGTACAGGGCAGGTACTAAACTAAGACGTTACGATTTTTTATAACAGGGAATCAGGAGAGACGAGCAGGATGGACATATGGGTGTGTATGATGTACATATATATTTGTTATCACAAAACGTGTGTACATGTAAGCAGGTGAGGAAATACTCGAACCCGCTGAACCTACTGTTTAGAGACGTTTCATAGACACAAAAGGCCCATACGTCTTCAAAATCGAGGCGATGTGTAAGCAGAAAGGCTTAGTCGATATCAGGCAACTAGGACGAATGTGGGTTACCCCCTTTCACACCTAGCGAATAGTAAAAGTGTAGAATTCGCAGTCTACGTTGACCGTACTGCAATAAAAGAAAAAGAGTTGGCTCTAAATAGTTAAAAAATCATAAATTTTTAATCCTACGGTTTAAGATAAAAACCATATGGATAAAAGCGAGGTGAATGGCAGATATAGATTTAATGCACTCGAGAGCATTTTGTAATCGAGCCGCAATGTCCTGTTATGACTGTGGTATTTCTTTTCGCAAAGGACACATTGACCCCTAATTTCATACGATCTATATTGTACCCTCGGTTTAACATTATTATTAATAGTTCAGTAATCTCTTCGAAAACCGGAAGTAAAGTGGTTTGTTATTTGATCGTCGCTCGATTTGCTTGACATCGTTTACCGGCGTTACTGGCGCTGTCGATCATTATTCTCCTGTTGATTTGATTTATTTTTAGAGATTAGCAATAATACGGGTCCAAAACGCTTTTTAATAGGTTCGTCATTTACTCGAATTATGACCGCGGTATAGAATTACGCGAAGGACAGGAACAAAATTGTACAATGCTTTTTCGCTTTACCGCAGTGCAAACAGTAAATTCGCGGCGGTTGCTGTCTCCCTCTCTCGCGTCACGATCTAAACTTGGTTGTTACGTCACACTCTTCACATTCTATGTTGCGATAAGTTTTTTCTTCAAACAATTACCAACTTTGGTACACAAGGTGAGCTTGTGTTTCTTCATAAATTTGAAGATTATTTGGCAGTATCGTACAACAAAATACCTCGATTGATCATTAAACGCACGTGCCATTACGGTATGTGTCCTTTACGAGGGCCCTTTGTTGAAGGATATGCTATTGTGAACGGACGATTCTCCGATTACGCTATTTCGTTGTCAGCACTGCACATTTGAAAGCAAGGTGGAATGTGATCCGCTGTTCATCATTCTCTCTTAAATAAGATTAATTCGACCGAAATATCACAAACAACGATCGTTCGAAACGTAAGTAACAGCGAATTTTTATTTCACGATAAGTGTCTTTGTTGACATCCACTAAATAACGATGAAAATTTGATCTACGATATATTTGAGGTTATGGTGAAAAAAATGCAAAGCACGTTCGTAAACAAAGCGCGAAATCCTATGAAATTTTTTGTTCTCGATCGGTCTCGTCGTTACATTTTTTTATTTGTTCGAGATAACGTTTTTAGTAAGCAACGATACTTCCACGTTATTACAGAATTGAATAAAAATGAGGTGGGCACCCCGGCAGCTTTTGCTGCCAGTCGTCATAGGAATATCTCTAACAGGTGTCAGCCTCGGAATTATATACTTACTCACTGAAAAGGTGACTATAAAGATTAAAATAAGAATCACGGAGATTTCGTTCTTTTGGTCCAATTTTCAGTATCTGTACAGATGTTTTGGTTGTTCTCTAGGATAAACAAAGAGACAAGGCCGTCAGAGGCGAGCGCTTGCATGCCTCGTTGACGCTTGAACTTTCCGTTCCAAGAGAATTCGTTCCAGTTATAATAGGCAGAGGTGGCTCGATGATACACAGCATAGAAAATACTACGGACACGCGAATAAGATTCACCGATGACAATCCCGAATTACCTAACAGAATTTGTACGATCAAAGGAACCTCGGAATGTCTAAGAATGGCCGAAGCCATGATAAAAAACATGATAGCGAGTCAGCCTCTGATAGAGACGTATGAAACTTACATACCTCAGAGAGTTTGCCCAAAGATAATCGGCAGATGCGGCGAGACTATCAATCAAATTCAAGCGTCGAGTAAGGCAAAGATAATTCTGGAGAAATCGTGGACGCAAGAGCCTCGTAAGTCATTAGTTTGTATCAAATTCATCGCCATTTTGTCTTTTCTTGACTCATGTCGTTTATTGCAGATTCTAAGAGAAGAGTGATAATCAAGGGCACTGCGGAACAAATAGCATCTGCCCTTTCGCAGATCGAGGATAAGGTCCACGAGTACACAGACACGTTAGAAAAATTGGTCGCTAGCGAGTCATCGCGCTCGCCACGTTCAAAAGTAGTCCCGAGAATCCTAGCGGTCAATCCATCACCCGATATTCCCCTGTTGACGGCATCGGGCGACAATGAAGCTCTGCATGGTAATATGGGACAAATATAAATGCTCGTCTAATTATGAAACACAGTATGATACGCATAGCTTTTAGCTAGACACAGCGTCTTAACAGTAGAAATGGTCATAATCTTTCAATGTCCTTTGCAGAAGGCACGATGGAAGTTTACGTCAGCGCCGTCGAAACCCCGAGTCAATTTTGGGTTCAAGTTGCCGGGGCTGGAACTTTGTCGCTTGACAATTTGGTAGCCGATATGACGGCCTATTACGAGAATGCTGAAAATCGCGAGTTGCACGCCTTGAAAGATGTAACGTTGCAAATTATATATTCTCAGAGAAATTTGAGATTTTCGAACGTTTCGACATAATGAAATTTACGAATATTCTTTCCTCTCGATAACAGATCACCGTCGGACAGACCGTAGCGGCGAAATTTCTCTTCGACGCAAAGTGGTATCGGTCGGAAATAACTGCTGTGAAGAATAACGAGTGCGAGGTTTATTTCGTGGATTATGGCGATCACGAAATCGTATCCGTCGAGCACGTGTTAGAACTTCGCACCGATTTTCTGAGTCTACGTCTGCAGGCGATCGAGTGCGCCCTGGCTAATGTAACACCCCGGTGAGTGATTTTTTTTAGACATGTTTTTATATTAAGAAAAAATATATTTTTTATTAACAATATAGAAATAAGGTACAAACTAGCGTCTCAATTGCTCAGTTCACTGTCGTCCATGTTGCTGGAGCGAGAACTTCCCATTCCGGCTTCGCAGACCTCGTTGAATAATTCTGGATTAACCTGTTCCATTATTTTCCAAGCGAAGGTCTTGTTTATACTCATAGCATTTTCCTCGCAATAGACGAGACTGGCGCGTTTGAGCGACTCGCAGCCAAATTCATCCGATAACAACAACAGCGTTGCTACATTTTCCGGTGTTATCGTCTCGACAAGATTTCTCTCGCAGAGCTCTTTTAAACCTGAGGATAAACAAACAAATCGTATAATTTTGTTAACAAATTAACCCTCGTCAGCTAACGATCTTTTGAGCAACCGTTAAAGCTAACGATAGGTATTTTTGTCCTTTGCTTATTTCATAATGTTTAAATTTCTGCAAAAATCTGAAAAAATTCATTCACCTTCTTTGAATCCTTAACTAATTGATAATACTTTGTTCCAGGCGAAGAAAAAAATGTCGATAACAATTTCATGCAAAATATGATGACGTGTCGTTACGGAAAATTTTGGTCTGGACAAAAATGACCCATCGTTAGCGTTTGAGGGTTAACATTTGTGATTCGAACATTTTCAGATTTTACCTTGCAAACGAAACCTTTCGGCTAGAGACAGGAGCTGATGGACCAGGGTGTCCAAGTTGTCGACGTGATCGCTGTAAATGTATCGCAATAATTCCTGTGCAACGTCAACGGGAACTTCTTCCAGGTCGAGACAATATTTATACGGAATCTGCGATAAATTAAAATCCAGTCGTCATTCGATGCGAATAAAAACCATCGAGAAATAAATCAGATCAAACAGGACTTACGTGACGTACAAAATACTGACAAAACAAACAATAATAAAATAACAAATAAATTGCTTTTAGTAAATATTATATTTGCACAAAAGAAAAAAAATCAGTGAGCTTTCGAAACATTTGGTCCCATAAAGAAATAATCGTTTCTAAGCTGCACGGACAAAACTATTAAAATGTTAAATTCGCAAAGGCACAAAAACATATCTTTAGTTTTTTCGTTAGTCGTTGAGTTTTCCATCCGTTCTCGATATACGATTTTTCAAACGTACGTCCGCGACGATATTTTCGCTTTTATTCACGATCTCTCTTTTCTCCTCCTCGACATCAGCCACGACCTGAGTTTCAGTAATTTTTCTTTCTGTTTGATTTTCAATAAGCGGGACTATCATGTCGGCGAGAACGTTGCTTCGAGCGGCAATTACGCTACCATGAACAGGGATCTCCGTTCCGCTCGTACCACCGCAGATCAATTTCGTGTCTGCTGCCCTTGGGTGTTTCAACAATCTTGCCATGTCCTGAAAAAAACGAGGAAGAATCGATTGAAAAATTACTCGACATGGTTTCGTCGTTAATTAATATCTGGTTCGTTTATTGGCTAATTATTGCCGACGACTCTTTCGTCGTAGCTTGAATTTTATTCACCTGGGCCAAACTATGCTTTTCGCTCTCGCATTGAATTATCTGAATTTTCACCATAACAACGACCTCGCCATTCTTCTTAAAATGTCTGTCGACTATCGACAAATCTCTGTATCCAAGTGAAATTATATCGGACGTAGATTTCAGTTCCAATATCGTTCGGCTGACGTGACAATATTCCCAATGATTGACTTCCGCGTTGTATACAGCGAATTGAAAACGTATCTTTGCCTGTTCGACCTCCTCCACGGTGCAGCTTAGCATATTGAGACACAGTACGACAGGATTCGTTATTCTTTTTCCTGTAGAATTTTATAGTCTAGCAATTTCCTTCTCGAACACATTTTATTCTATTAAAATAATAAGTAAAGAAAAAAAACAATAAGCGAAATATTTTTGGAACACTGAGACTAACAGAAAATAATTATTTTTTCAGATACTTGCCCTCTGGTCCTTTCCAAAATCTTATCGACAAATTCCACGAGCTGTGTATCCCATTGACATTGACCTCGAACGGAAGACTGTCTATTGAGCTGCTTTTCGCAATCGTTTTTTTATAATGCTGTATCGGCCAGGAATATTTGAAAACAATGTCGGAAACCGTGGGCACCAAAAGTTCCATTCTCGCAGCGAGTTTTCAAAGATCTGAGGAATACGAAACGCTTAAACGATTTTGTTTCTTTCTCACCGTTCTCTCTTGGTCGATAGAAAAATGCGCTGATCGATAGGTCGTCGTTGACGAGATAGAAAATCCGGTTTTTGCGGAGGCCATTTGAATCATTCTCCTTGTGAAACATTAAATGCACCAGAGTTTTTCCTTGAGACTCGAGTAAAACGGTGTATCGACAACTGTCGCGTTTCGCTTTTGTCTCTTAATTTTCTTTTAAACGTTCTCTCTTGCCCTCGAGGACTCGCCGCTCGTTTCTCATCTTCGCTTTCATTCGCTTCGAAAGTCGAGGTAGAAACGATGCCCCGGGTTTTCGCGTCGTTGATCGATTTATTTCTGCACAATTTACTATTTCTCCGTTCGTTAAAACTTGTCGGAGCCAAATACACAAATCTTTCGCTCGTTGGCTCTCGCAACGGAAATTTCGCTCGATGCTTCTAGTAAACAATTTCTCAACGTAGAAACACGAGTTTTACGTTGGCGTAGGAATTTTTTCGCGCATTAACGAAGACAGACAATTTATGGGAGGACAACACTGTGACAGTCAGAAAAATAAGCTTTTTTTTCATGAATTTTTTTAATTCACTTAATGGTTTTTTTTCGGTTCAATTAAAGATATGTTATTCTACATACATTAAACTAAATTCAAGTAAATTCTCATTGAAAAATAAAACAATAGTTAAAGTACAATACATTTTTTCTAGAAATCACGTTTTTCGTACTGGTGCGGACGATAAGTCGAGCAATAATAGTCGGATATGTAAAATGTATGCACGAAATGTTTAATAATTGTAATAGCTCTCGTTGAGCGTAGCCGTTCTTGATTTTATTTATTTTTCGAAATATGGCCACGTTTCGAAATAAAAAGTATTATTTTCGCCTAAAATGTTTTCATTCAAGATGGTTTAAGAAATAGTAATTTTCAAAAAAGAAGAAAACGTCTACGCTTAACGATAGCTATTACAATTATAAAAAAAATCGTGCAAGAATTTTACATATCGGACTATTATTGCTCGAGTTATCGTCCACACTCGAAAAACGTGGTTTTGAGAAAAATATATTGTACTTCAACAATTTTTTTTAGTTTCATTACAAATTTAATTGAATCTATTTCAATGTATTAGGAATAACATATATTTAATTGAGCCTAAAAAAATCATTAGGCGAATTTAAAAAAGCCTGATCGTCACAGTGGAGTCCTGCCTTAAGACTACTTGAAACTATCTGGCAACATTTGTCACTCAATTTGCAGGAAGAACGTTATTAACACATTTTTCCCATTTTTCAGGTCCTCGTTCACTCCCGAGTATCCATGGAGTACGTTTATTGTTACGAATGATTACGAGTTATTGTCTTTCAACGAATTTGCCTGAGTTCTTTTTATTCATTTCGAGAATCGCAGGAAGGACGTCGCCAGGAATAATGAGAGCAGCGTCCCGAGACGTTTTTGTTCATAAAAAGTTTCGGCAATGCGCAAAATTTCGTACTTCGCTCTCGGTCGTAATCTGGCGCAGAAGTACGACTCGAGCACCGAGGCTTTTGTATTATAAATCTCGGATTCAATGAGCATTTGGGTGAGTCGCTCTGGCATTTTGCCAAAAAAGTTGCAATAGTTTTATCCCTCTTGGCGATATTATCGCTCGGGATGTTGAGCAATTTTTCGACTTCCCAGGAATTTGTCGATTATCATTCATAGAGACGATAAATTAAATTACAAGAAAAACGGAGAAACAAATTTTGGGTCGATTGCATTGAAAGATAGTGAGATAGAGTCTCGACAAACATAACAATTAGGTCGAAGTATTTTTAATTGGAAATTCCACAGGTCGACAAGTTCTACGATTCAAATAAATCGTCGACACTGTGAAGTGTCGGCCCCGGTCTCATAAGTTTCAGCTTTTTATGACCGTGATCATGGGAACGACGCGTTAATTTTCTACGCAGTTTCATCACGAACGAAAATAGTATTTTAGGGCAATGACCAAAGGTTTTCAAAGCATTTTTTTTCTCACGATCGACTATTTCTCCAATTTCTATTTTATTCGACTACAACGAAAGAAATCGTTCTCAGTTTCTCAAAAATCCTCTGAGCTAATTTTGTTCCGATTCGAAAAATTTATTCCATCGAAAATAGGAGAGTTTGTCCTCTGTTTATAAAATTAATAATTACATCGTTTAATGTACGTAATTTTCCAGATGACGAGGAATGCCCCATATACCGATGCCGGTTAATTCCCACGCTCGATAAGGCTCCCCCGTTTTAATTACAATGCCAACAGTAACCGAACGGGCACGTGAATATTACGAAATTCCACGCTGAGAGCCATTAGGTAGAAGAGCAATCAGCGATCTAATAACGCGGCATGTAGGGAGCCCACTTGGAATATCATCGATTTCTGACGACTTCCGCGAGTCGATACGACCCGAGCGCCGGAAACTATCTCAGAAATAGGATTTGCGTGCCGATCGATTATCCCCAATACGCGAACTTATTAGAACCCTATCTCTCTCCTTATCGTTATTTCACAAGTATCTCGGTCAAATGCTTTCAAACATTCTCGAAGGACATTTGCTCGTTTGCGAGAACCTCGACTCACCTGTTGTAAGATTTATTTCGAACGGCGTAGAAACTCAAAAGCCTATTAATAATCGATCGATTAATTCACGACTATTACGACTCTGCGCATCGAGTTACAAATTTGAACTTAATTTTATCCTCACGTAGAGTTCAATTTTAACGTCGGCAGGTCACTTTAAGTTGCGTCCAAGTAGAAGATCGTAAATCGATTCGTTCTTTATTATGAAAATAAATTGATATATTTTCTTACAGAAAAGTGGAAAAACGAATTTGAATACAACGATTACAGCCGAAGATTCATAATGTCAGCGGACGAGACACGAGATACGACTGATCTCGAGTTTGGATATGCGGAACTCTCGAGACTGGTCGAGTGAGAGATGCCCGAGCATCTCTCTCGTTCACATTCTACACGCTGTGGCAATTCTACGCTCGTGCGTAATTTATAAATGGAACTGCAACCTCGAAGCTCCTTTTGATGCTCGCTTGACCGGAGAGACAATGAAATTAAGCGCAATTACGACAGCGGCATCGTTGGGAATTCATTCATAACGTAGGATGTCATTAAAAAGAAAACACACAAGTGTTCAATCGATCCGAATCGTCTCGCTAAAGACGAATAATCGTCGGGGAAATTTTTCGTAGTGTTTCGGACGAATGTTTGAGAAGGAATATGTAATTACGAACCATTCTGTGCCAAACTCGGGAATTTCAAACTTAAGTACTTTTGGCAAGAGCCAGCGAAGCCGAAACTTTCGGGCTTAAACCGAGCTTCGAGCTATTGCTGATAATTATGTTAAATTGATGGGAGAAAAAAAGAAATTGTACAAGGGCGTTCGTGGAGTAGTTTTACTTCGACGGTAAAAAGTGGGTCAATGTCTATTATGGATTTGTACATTTCGTGATGATAGCAGGATGGTCCGTGCATTATTCATAAAGCCAGGAAATTATGTACAGCGACATGAGCAATAGCAGGATTATTGATTTCGTCCAATGTGCGTGACACCGTTGGAACTGTGCCAGATTTATCCTGGCAAAGCGTTGTCTTCGTTTTTATTGCAGCTTTCAAAGTTTGAGAAAATTTGTATCTTTTATATTTATTTGTAATTTTCAGAGACGGTGAATGGAGCGTCGAGGCATCGGACAGATTCTGCGAGCTTACCTGGGTGGCACAGTGGAAGGTCCTCATTGCCAAGGTCAGGGGTTACAAGGAACGCACGCTCGGATGTGGAAGTTCGCGTCGGGAAGGTTCGCCTATTCCTTGTGTCGATTTGTACGACAAGAACGACAATCAGGTAATATTTTTGTTTACCTCAAATATCAAGTTTTTCAGTATTTGAAATATTTCAAACACTTTTTTTTTATGAATGTTTCTCATCATCTTTTATTCGCTAATAAAATTTTCTTCGTGACGATGCAAAGTGTACTAAAATAATTTATACGAAGTTACTAAATACATTTGTATGTTCGAAGGATATAAATATAGGGAAAATGCTGGTGGCTGAGAATTTGGCGGAAGCCAAGGAAGGCGCTTGGTCCGCCGCTAGCTCGACCGCATCTCTCTTCAGAAACAATATCGAGAATACCCGGAGTCCAACACCCGTTAGATCTCCTCCTCCTCCTCCTCTCGTTGTTAACGACAAAACACGGGAGACTTCGAGCACGGAGAAAAATCCGATCATCGAAGAAATTGATCTGACAACACCACACGTAAGTAAATGTTTCATTTGTTTTCAATATCGTCCAATTTATCTTTTCGTACAAACATGAAGCTAATTTTTCTTCTTTATAGAAATCCGTCCGTCCAGTCGAGGAGGTCGACCTCGTGACGCCGGTAAAAATCGCGAGTCAGCAGTTCATCAAGACTGAGATATCTAAGAATCTTGGAAATGGCAGTGGCGACGCTGAAGATTATCATCGATACTACGGCAACGGGTCTGCAGATAATCGAAAATCAAAGTACACGAATGTTATGCCCGCTGGATTCGAGAGCGACGATTCCCAAGATTCTGAAGATTCTCAGGGATTCTCGTTAGGCTAGAGACATTCGCTAATCAGGCTCGCCAAAAACTGATAACAAACATAATCAAACGTAGATAGGGAAAAAACGAAGATATATTTTTTGTCGATTTATCAAACGCTTCCGAAGGTCGGCGATGATACTCGTTGATCTTGCAGACCGACCAGAGAAAGATAGAGAGCGAGAAAGAAAGAAATACTCCGTTTTTCCTTGCGTCGAATAATCGTGAGCGCTCGATGAGTCAGACGTCCGTGTAATTATGCTCAAACGTCCACAAAGCCTCGTGCCTTAAGACAACAATCAAGATCGCTACCGTAAAGAGACGATTCCGCGTCCCTCGAGTGACAAGCTCGTCATTTTTCTCGCGAGAAGAACGGTGCGATTAATTTTTTTACGGCTTGACAGGACTTAGAGGAGGATAAAAACACGATCGTCGTTGCGGTTTTTCGAGAAAGTTTACGATCTTTATGATAGTATTTTTGTAGCGTTGAGAGAGTTTTTGTCGACTTGCGCGCGACGGTTACGTATGAGAAAACATCAACGAGCCTAGATTGGCAATGTTTTTTTTTCTTCTTTCTTTTATTAGTCCGTTTTCTCAATATTTTACTGTCGCTTGATAGATTCTCAATCACATTTAATCTCAATCGCAGTGCTTCTCGTACGATTAATGATTACGACGATTATTATGCTTATCGACGATTATATTTTGTTAATTACTTGCTTTAATAGTAAAAACAATCGGCCTTCGATCGACGTATATATTAATTTATAGTGACGGGAGAAACGACTGCTCATTTATATTATTATATTGACTCCCGGTCACGTTGTTCAAAACAGTCTATTAGCCTCGCGCGATGATCCTTCATTATTCAGTAAGAGACCGAAGTACAATAGGCAGGGTAGATTAGTATACGACAGTACAATCTTTTTTTTTTCTTTCTAAAATAATCCAATATAAAATGGAAATGCTCGAACAATTACCATAATATACGATAATATACAAAATTTGGAAGACGCCGATGGAATTTGGCGTCTTTAAATTTTCTTAGCTCTTCCAATCATTGAAGTAAATGGTAAATATTTTCTTTTAAGCCCACCGCAAGTGGCTGACTACGCGAGAAACTGAAGAAAAAAATCAAAAAGAGCAAAAACGTGATTGTGAATTTGCAACTGAGAAGCCAAGAGCACAAATTGCCTCGACCGTCTATTCTTTTTCATTCGCTTCCTTTATTTATCTTTGCGGCTGAGAGCATCGTGCTCGAGCGATTAGGTCTGCGTCTGAAATCAAACGGATCGACAAGAACGCTCGATATCGAGAGGGAAATTGCTCGTCCTTAAGAACGTTCTCGTCCTGTCGCCGATGTCATTTCGAGACTCGCGTGAAAGTCGTCCCGGGTTCGACGAAACGTATAAAATGGTCGTGACTGCGTGGTCCTCAGTTCAGTACGTTCTTTGCTACTTTGACGAATCTCAACGGCAGCATGAATTTCTTGGTAATTAATTTATCGAAGAGTGAAATATCTTTTTATTCTTCCGTCGTGATTTACAAGAAAATAGTTTTCACGTTTTTTTCTTCATAAATGCGATACGTTCTATTCTAATTGTAAGTTATGACTTAATAATCGTTTGCTGACAATTCTATATTAAGAGTACGTTGAATATAACAGCGAGACTGCAACGTTTTGGTTAATTTTACCTCGCTGTGTTATTGTTACTAAAGCGTTACCTGAGAAGGATGTAATTGGAGCGTTATTACATTAAGAGCGTCGACGATAAAGTTGTATTTTTTTTTCATATATATATAAACCTGTATCGACGGCTCTGTCCACGTTAAGACAATTATTTCAAAAATACTTAAAGGCGTATCGGTACCAATGTAATTTCTTTTCCCAATTTCTCTGACAATTCTTTACGTTGTTTGTGTTAATCGTAGATAGACAAAAACAAGCGAGCTGTCGATAGAAACAAAATCTAATTAAAATCGGTCGAGTGGATTTCGAGTTATCAGTCGACAAACACATATTGTATTTTATACCGAGAGAGTGACTTTGTTAAAATTGCTGTAATACGTGGGAGATAAAAACGCGTGACATTTTCAAACCGCTTCGCTACAAGAGAAGGAGAGAAAAGGAGAATATCCAAAAGGACGTTGAGTCGTAGATGATTGATTTTCCATTTAAAAATACACCCACAGTAATATAACAATCGTACAATTTACGTTTTCCAATATTTCTCAACGCGTGAGTCACTCGTGCATTCTGTAAAAATCGACTTGATGCGGTTAAATTCTGTCACCGTCCATCTCTCTTTGAATAGGCGATCGAGATATTTCGACTATCGAATTCGCAATGGTCCGTCGAGCACATTCATGTAAAATCTCTCGCGATGGTTCGCCGGGCATCGAATAGTTTCGATACGCCAAGACGAGAATTGGGTCATTCTACGTTGTTGCTCTCAATGGCTCGTCTAACAGATACGTGTTTAGTACTATATACTCAATTAATACAGATATAAATTCTCGGTTCTGTGAATCCGTACGTATTGTCTCGCACGTGTACGTAGGCGTCCGAATGTGTCACATCGGTCTTCGAAGGTACGCGAGTCGAAAATTGGATTATTGTACTAAAAATAACGTTATTAATATTCTAGATTCGTAATTAATTTCACATATCTCAATTTTTATTTCTTTTTTCAATGAAATTTTCACTCGATTTGTTAAAAATTTTGATTTTTGTAAAAAACATTTTTTTATTGACGTTACATACCGTTCGCATCCGCCGGAAGGCCACATGGAACTCTCGTTCCGTTGAGCGAGAATCCTCTCGCCTTGACCTCTCGAGAGATCCCTAGAGCCAGCCTTTATCCCTGGTGCATGAACTCTCCGCCTCTCTCTTGTAAATTATTAAAGCGCATAACTCGATTTCCACGACCGCTGTAATCGCTTCATCTACTATGTACAAACGATTCAATTTACCTTGCAGAATCTCGTCTCGTGTCTCGCCTTCGGCGTTACCCTGGTCACCGCCGCATCGCGTTACATAGCAATCCCGTTCGATGACATCGACGTTATCGAGGTGAATCCCTTGACGACACATTCTTCGAGATTTCCGCGTCACGCGAATTCTTACATTCCTGCTCTTGTGCGTCACGAGGAACTCGACGATCCTAGCCCAAGAATAGCCAGAGCGGATTCTCACGTATTGGACTACGTCGATTTTGGCGCACATACCGGAAACAACGGTGCTTACAGCTGGTACGCCGATTTCCCAGCGCATCATTAATTCTTCTTCCTTGTGAGAGAACATTTTTTTTCTTCTGTTTACCTCGTCGTTCTTAAAACAAGAAACGTAACAGTTTTTCTCGTTTCGCCTCGTCATCGTATCGTCCCTTCTATGAACGTAGACAAGAGATTATTGTAAAATAAAAATCATTATGTTAGAATATTTCGTCGTGAGATATGTTTTTTTTGTCTTTTTTTTACAGTAATAATATTTTATTTCTCCGTTACACGTCGTCGTCGTCGTTCCAATCGTTAAGATACAATAAATAGCGGCGCACCGAATAATAACGTGTCTGTCTTGTCGCGCATCGTAATCTACAATTAATATAATTATTTATGCATTTCAACACCGGTAGCGTTATACTCTTTTTTTTCTTCTTCTTCGTCTCCCTCATTCTCTTTTCTCTATCTTCGATTAATTAGCCATTTTCACAGACCGGTGCGGCAAACCGGCATTTTTCTTCTAACTACGTCACATCGAAACACTTAAAACTTAAATAATTAATCGTAGCAATGATATAACATCGATTAAACGTCGTGATTCGCGCGAATACATATAGAAACGTAGACTGTGTTTTTGCTTTTTGTTCTACACGTGTCTGCGTGTATTCGCGCACAAACCGGCCAATTCGCACGCTCGTAAAGTCTCTACGTTGTTTTTTTTCTTCCCTTCTTTTACATTATCTTACAATATAGCATAAATTTCTCCAGACATATTATCATGTTGTATGCGAGGCCATTCGCCATCGATCCATCCACTCTTTTCTACGGACCTTCCAAAATTTTCATACGTTTTATAGGTTCATTACAAAACATGTTTCTATTATTTCCAAACTATTGTGAGGTTAACATTACACATTAAAAAAAACGAAATTGCAACTGCATCTGAAATTTGGTTCAAAACTTTTTAAAAAATTTCAAATAATTCACAAAATATTTTCTGGGCTAGTAATTAAACAATAACGAGATCTAAACGTACTTTGGGAGATCTTGAGAAAAACGCGGTTGTTTCATTGACAAATTTCCCATACACACAAATATTTATATATAGGTACAACCGCGACAGCAGGTACGTTCGCGTATTCTCGCATCTATGACATTGTTTGTTTGTTTGTTTGTTTTCATATTCTCCCCTCTCGCTTCATTATCGATAATTTCTGGGGATCCACGATCCGCTATAAGTACGTAAAAATATAATTATGCGAGGGAGACTCGGGTGGCGTCGTGAGAGTGCGGGTGTGCTCCACGTGATTATTTTTAAAACTGGTCCGGCCTCCGGGTCTATTAGCGACGTAAATATACAGGTACGATCATACATTCACATATATAATATATATTAATTTTTTTTTGAGTTATGATTAAACGCGGATTTGTTTTTTTTCGTTTTTTTTTGCTTGGTTTATTTTCGGGTGAATTTTACGTCACGAAGCTGGATTATTAATCGATAACAATTATACATTGTGTACCGCGACACTCACTCTCGCGACGCGCGACTTGTGCCTCTCTTGTACGAATGAAGAAAAGGAAAAGGCCAAAACAAAATAGAAAAAAAATTAAATAAGAGATTGCTTCTCGCGACTAATCTTGACGAACGGACTTTCTCTCGCACCCCCACGCCTCACGTGGCGAAATCGATAAAGCGAGAAAGCGACTACTTTGGACAATTATTCTGCACCAGCGTACAACGTTAAATTCTAAATAAAATTATCGTTGATCAGGACAGCCACCCGGAAACCAAAATAAAAAAAACACGAACGCAACTTATTCGCAACGAAGAACAAAACATTTTGTACAAATGAAAATAAACTCCACTCTTATGCGTTGTCTTCTTTAAGAAAAAAATATATATATAGATTTATATAAAGATCTAAGAATATTCGGTAATCTTTGTAAATCGATAATCAATACTGTGTTTCGCGTAACGTTTCCGTTAAACTGTAAAATATAATAATAATAATAATAAAAATAATATCGTTACTGTATCGGACACGATCACAATCGAGATTATTGTACTGAATGAAATTAAGCTATTGGCTCGTTCGGAAAGTAATTTCGTTTTTGTCCCGATAGAGGACTTAGTTGTATTTATTCGCAGCCAACTTCACCCTCAAGCCGCCATGTCATTATATATTTTGACAGCTGATGTATCAACGCTTGTTTTGTGAAAAAGTTTGTTTCTCCGCAATAGTTTTTGTTTGGCTATCAAATATGGAAAGTCAAAAGCAGCATTTTCGGCATATTCTTCTTTTTACTATGAAAAAAGTAAAAATGCTGTTCAAGCGAGAAAAGAATTATTCGATGTGTATGGAGAAGATGTGTTGACAGAACGCCAGTGCCAAAACTAGTTTGAAAATTTCGTTCCGGAAATTTAGTTCTTGAAGATGCGCCGCGTTCTGGAAGGTCAGTCGAAGCCGATGAAGGCAAAATAAAAGCATTGATCGATCCAAACTGTCGAATAACGACTCGTGAAATCGATGAGAGATTCAATTTATCGAATTCGACCGTTCATGATCACGCGAAAGGCTTTGGTTTCGTTTCAAAACTCGACATATGCGTTCCGAACGTTCTCACGGAAAGAAATTTGCTCCGTCGCATTGACATCTGTGATTTGCTTCTCAAATGTCAAGAAAATGATCCATTTTCGAGACGAATTATCACCAGGAATGAGAAATGGGTTGACTAAAACAATGTTAAGCACAAGATCATGCAGAAAAAAAAGGTGAACCGGATCAAAGAACTTGTAAATCCGAAATTCATCAAAAAAAGCCTATGCTGTCTGTTTGGTGGGATTTCAAGGGAATCGTTTTTTTGAGCTTCTACCGAGCAATACCACGATCAATTCTGAAGAGTACTGTCATCAATTGGACTCACTCAAACAGAAAAGGCCAGAATTAATTAATAGAAAAGGTGTAGTGTTCCACCAACGTGCGAGACCCGATACAAGTTTGGTAACTCGCCAAAAGCTTTTACAGCTTGGATGGGATGCACTGCTACACCCGTTTGTACTTCAAACGAGGACATCGAAAATGGCTTGGATCAGTTTTTTGCCAGGAACGAACAAAAGTTTTATGAGCGTGGGATCATGCTACTGCAAGGAAGATGGCAAAAGGTATTGGATAAAAATTGAGAATATATAATTCGATAAAATATTTATAAACTATAAGAAAATCGTCTCATTTTCATAAAAAAAAAAAGAAAAAGGAAATTACTTTCCGAACGTATTAGACACATTGTTGTTGTACTGAAATGGCGTTAACTAACATTGATTGGCGGTATATTAAGCGTTCGAACGTCGTTGCTTTTCTTCAATAATTTAGACGCGCTAGAAACTAAATACATAAAATAACATTAATTGCGGGTGACGCGAGGGTCGTCGCACGTTTTCCCACCGAACTCGTGGTCCGATAACAACTTCGCCGGGAAGTCGACGAGTCGATAATACAAGTTGGGCGACGACCGACGAGCGCGACGACCGGTGTCGAAACTCGATTAAATCGAGTTTTCGTAGAGTCCTGTCGCTTTTGTCTCGTGACGAACATCGATACGTCGACGAGATCGATTTTTATCTCGGTTTTTCTAATCGTCGCACGGTTACGTCGAATAATTTCTCTTGTTTTTTATATTTTTATTGATTTTTTAATCGAATATTCACCGACCAAAAATTAATGAAAATTTGAGAAAACGCAAATACAAACGACAACAACAACGTTCAAACTACAAAACAGGTACGACCGTTTCGTAAATAAAAACTGAGAATCATTGTTTTGCCTCTCGAGCTTCGCGAGACGACAAAACGGTTTAAAGAACGAACAAAAGAACAAACGAATTAACACGAACGCTAATCGACACAGATTTTTCACAATGCTCCATATCGAATCGACTGAAATACTGATATGCCATATAGAATCGTGGATTCAATAATATTAATTGGAATTAGTCCTTATCACACAAGCTTAGTTTCTTTGCTTTTCTTTCGATTTGAGAATATAAAGAAAAAAATAGAAAAAAAAGGAATAATAAGATTTTCCCTTATTCGCGTATTCCTTGTAGAGAGAGAAAAGCAGCAATGCAAGATCGTCATTGAAACAGGTACGGAAAATCGTGATTGGGAAAAAATTGAATCTTTCACCGAATGTTTCTTTTCTTTTCTTTGTTTTTCTCGTTTTCTTTTTGTTTTAAATACTTTTCGGAATTATAATCGCGGGACGCCTCGTCGATAAATCCCGCCTCTCACGGAATAAATCTTAAGCGTTTAAATAGACGTTGAAATTCAATCGCGATGCGTCCAGAAAATCGATCTTTCAACGTCAACCGTGTAATTCGTATTACATCATTAATCGATCTACATTTATGTCTCGCATAACGAAAGAACGTTTCTTGGTTACGAGACGGGAAACTGAGAGCCTCGCTGCCGGAAAACCGCGAAATTTTTTATTTCTCCGTCTCTCGTTCGCCATTCTCCTTCCAGTTCGTCGCTCGCGTCCTCGCCCCCGCAAACGTACAGCCATTTGATATGATTTATCAAGTAAGCTCTCGCGCACCGACGGTACTCCGTAACCAGCAACTTCGCGGTATTCTTCGGGCGGAAAGCTCAAACTCTAAAAAAACAAAAACAAAAATCTCCACGATAACGAATTGATTATTTTCCTTTTCTCGTTTATCATACCCTCGACATTTCTCCTCTGTCTTTGAATTTTACGTAGCCTCTCTCTCTCTCTCTCGAATATATTTCCTGGCGTATCCCAGAATAATTTCATTGTCGCGCGTAATATACTTTTGATTATCATCGTCAGTGGACATTTCTCTTCGTATAATATTTATCCACCATTTTTTCTTTTCCTACTCGTCTCACGATAATTTATCGAAACGTGGTTTAAACCTCGCGAAACGCTCGAGAGCCGACGATTGAAACTCCGAGACTAAAAAAAAAGAAGGAAAAACAAACAACGTAAAAAAAAACACAGAAAATAGAAAAAGAAACGAGAAATTGACGCGAATATTGTTCGCGCGTGGCACACGCGAGATTTTTCTGTAAATCGTGTATAGTTATACAATTCATAGTATAATATACGTCAGCGTTATAAAGTATATATATATATATATATATATCCTTCTCATACATGTATATATATATATTTATATATATATATATGCATAACGTCGGTATCGATCGGCTTACATGGTGTACTGGGACAGCAGAATCCTCGGTGTTGAGAACGACGAGGTGGAGCCGGTCGTACCGATGTTGGGCTCGGGTCAAGTGGTGCACCAGGCGAGCACGACTTTCTTGAACGGGACGAATATCGCACGTTCCGGCTCGCTGAAAACATCCCAAAATAAATAAATTCGCGTTGATACAATTTACCCTAAAAAAAAAAAAAAAAACAGTAAGAAAAATCTAAAAATACGTCATAATCATCGCATGAGTTACGACATCTATCGCGACCGTAAGAACCGTTACAAACGTTCCGTGTGTATAGATATCCTCGTTTCGTACATAACGGGGGGAAAAATGTGAGAGGTAAGTAAAGAGACACGAGGCAGACGAACGATTACGACGCTGTTCGTGTCTGAACGTTTGGGTTAAGGTTTCGTGTAAACTCAAGAATCACGCTTCGTGCGAGAGTTTGTGTTCTCCGACGTTCCATTGAGAATATTCTTCGTCTTGGACAACTCGGGCCTGGCATGCGACGTTCCTCTGGAATCCGTGGATTGCAAGGAGAACGCTCGCGTTTCTGTGTGTGCTTATGTGTGTTGAATGCAATACACAGCGTTCTTGAGAACGATGAATCGTCAAGAATGTCTCGTTAGTGTTTTCTATATGTATGGAATATACAGTGAAGACTCTTCACTATATATATATAGGGAATATATAGGGTATATATATAGTGAAGATATATAAATATGTGTGTGTGTGTGTGAAGGTGCTGTACACGAAATTATCGCACTCTCGGTGCTGCGAGGACTGAGAGAGCGCGCTTTCTTCTAGTTCTCTCGACGCCCGCCTACATTAGCGAGGGCGGGGAATCCCCGTACTAAACATGCTCGCGCACACGTAACAGCGAGAGGATTATCGCGAAGCGAAATCGTTTTTGTCACGCAGGCCCCGTAATAACGACCGGCGGGTCGTTACCTCTAAAACACACGATGCAATTACGAAATTAAACTACAGCTCTACGATGCGACCGATCCAAAATTATTCGGAGCTTATAAGGTTATTTTCTTTAGATGATTTTTCTTACTCTCGACCGTTTTTTAATTTTTTTGTACCGAAGGCAAAAGCTCACCAATCGAAAAATCTTCGACCGTGAAACGTGCCGTCGGAACAACCGTTTTCCATCGGTAGTTCGACCCCGACATGAACATCCTCGCGTCCTGGCACGGGTCCGATGTATCTAACGCGACCCTGAAGTACTCTACCCTCGGGCGAAATCACTTTGACGAGATGATCGAGTTTTAAATCACGTGGTATCTGCATAGAAAATATGAGAAAAAAAGAAACGACGTTGTCGAGAATTCTCATCAGTCATAATTTGTAAATAATTGACAATCTCTTTTCATGAATGGAAAATAGTCTCGTTTATATAAAATTTCATTTGAAAATCCGACCTTTGGCAAATATGGTCTTGCATCCTGCGGTGGATTCCACTCGCGAAACAAATCGGGCTCCGAGTGTCTCCTCGTCCTTCGCTTCCTCGCGGTCTGTCTGCTCCAATAATCCGAGCTCGAGATCGTGAGCATCGAGTCGATGCTTCGTCTGAGATAATCCTCGGCCTCGTCGATCAACGATTCGGTCGAGTCGCCGCTGTTCTCGCTAGTGACGAGATCTGAGCGCAGATTCGGCAAGCTTCCACGCGTCATTGGACAGTCTACGACCCGTCGACAGACGCGAATAACAGAACGAGTGAAAGATCATCAATGTAGAGAGATGAAAAAAAATAATAATCGTGACAATTATCGTTATGTTGGGTAGGCGAGAGTCACCTTGAAACGTGACCTTGGAGCGTGTTCTCTTGGGAGGATTTTTCGAGTTTCTCGAGGATGCCGAGGGTGGATGTACGTGTGTCGGTGACGACGGCATGGAGGACCACGTTGGTCTCGGTGTTGAAGAGGCCATCGGCACTCGCCAAGTGTCGAAAGACGCTGCATTGGCGCGCCACGAGTGTCTCCTTGGTGGACCACCGACGACCTCGAGACCTGGCGACGGTATGGATGTCAACGAGCCACGATATCTCGACGAGTATAGATCCGTCGAGAGTCGACAGTCGCACGGACTCGGTAATCCCGTTCCTGGATTGCAACGTGTCGGCCAATAACCAGCGGGAGAACCGAGTGACTCGCGACGATTGACTTCCGGCGTGCGTAGCCCGCAGCCCCGAGAATTGAAGCAATTCTACAAACAGGAGAAAAAAACAATATGTGCATGAGCATCGTCGTGAGAAGAGCGCCGAGTATAAATTGCCTACTTTCCTGGTTGAGAGAAGGATGAAGAGAGAAGGAAAAAGAAAAAAAAAGGAAAAATGGGTTAACCGAGCGCAGCTGTATGTTCATTGCAATTATCCTCACGGACGTTTCTCTCTCTCTCTCTCGCTTTCTGCCTCTCTCTCCTTCTCTCTGTTAAGCGTACACGAGTGTTTGTTTCTGTATGCAGCGGTGCGGATACTCGATCTCCCATTTTATACTCCACAATGTACAACATAGTGTAAGTTACGTTTACAGACCGTCGGAGCTGACGCAATAACGCGGCCAGCCGCGAACCATTGAAAACGAGACAGAGAGCGAGATATCATTAAGAAAAAAAGAAAAAAAAGAACTGCGGTAATTAGTCATCTGGTTTGCAGACGCGTATTTTGTTGCCGCGTTCCTCGTTCTCTGCGTCTCGGTCTCGCTTACATACTAAAAAAAAAAACAATACGATATAAAATATTTAAAAAAACTCGTATCAATTTCTTTCCAAGAGACATAAAGGAGTAATTAACCGATGGAGGAAGTTATTATGATATTCAAGGGTAACCAGGAAATTTCTAATTCCCAAGCTTTAGTTTTTCTTGAAGTAACGGCGGTTTCCCTTCTCGACGGAAAAAATCGTTGTACCTGGGAGTGCGGATCGTGACAAAGATGATCCGCGCTTCTCGACAATTCTGGCACCATGCTGGTAAAGCTTATGTCCGAGAGCATCACTCTTCTCGCTTCTCGCGTCTTGTCCGAGAGCCTGAGTCGTCCAGCGACTCCGGCCGGTAAGGCAAATTTGCTCGGTAGGGTCGTAAACGTGTGCGCGACTTTGTGAGCGAGATAACTCTCGGATCTCCATTGGGCGGGTAAAGCCGAGATGTCGGTTTGAGCCCCGGATTCTCGTCTCGCGCCGCAACTTCTGTCCATAACGGGACGAAGCGGTGCCGAACTTTTTCTACGTCCGGCGGCAAGGGCTTCCCGGTGTATGATCGGCCTGTAACGATAAAATAAAACGATTAAAAAAACAAAAAAACAAGCTTGAAAATGAAAGGAAATCAAACGTAGAAACAAAAAAGAATGAAAGAAAGTAAGATTTTTCACGTTCGAGGAATTAATGTAATTGTGTTAGCAAAAGCCATTAATGAGGGGAAAGTCTCTCATAATTGCTTTTACTCTCGTCGCGAGAGCCGGAACTCGTTATCTCTTCTCCATAGACAACCGTTTCGCGAGCTCGAACGACTGCTACCGAATCGATACCGCCTAAGCCACGAAGAGAACGAACGAGGAAGAAGAACGTTAACTAAAACGCCGACAATGTGGAACACACCTCGTTTTTATCACGAATTATATATACACGCGTGTGTCTATCATTTTTGCAAAAGACTCTTTCCTCGTTACATCGACGAATTATCGATTAAAAATGAAAATGTATTAATTTATTTCACAGAATGTTTAATTAGAAACGAGGAATTTAAATGAGACGAAAGAAGAAGCAAATTTCTTTGAAAGTTATTCGATAGTTGTTACAATTATTAATGAATAAACATTATCAAAATTTGGTGATAAGTAAAAAAGCAAACATCTAAAAGTTATTCAATAATTATGAAATTATTAATTCGATTTTGCCACAATCGTATGAAAGTTTCAATGATTTCCCGATTTTTGTCTATAAGCAAAGTTCGATTTTTCCAAATTTTTGGAAACTCTAATTATTCGAAAGATTGAAAAAGCATAGAATGGCCCATGTATGTATGTCGGGCGGTATGTCGATACGAGCGAGTCACATGCCGGGCTCTACGTGCACAAGGGTACATGGAATACAGCGATAAGCCACCGCAATGTACGCGCATAATGATTCTTAGCACGAACTGGCAATGTGTAACGAAATATCAATTGTAAAACGTCGGAGACTCGACGGCAACGCGAGCGTCAAGGATCAATTCACGTAAAATTCATCAATCTCCATCCTCGATATTAATACGTCTCTTCCAACCCGATGGAAATTACAAATTCTCGAATTGCCTCTTTCCCTACAAAACCTACGAAAATCGTAAAATATCATTCTTTCGATTATTCCGTGTATCAAAAATTCTCAATATTCATCGATAAAATTACCTGTAGGCGGTCGGTGGTGCCGCCAGAGTATTTCTCCTCGCGGCGTGTCTCGCCGAATGATCGGGTTCCTCGACAACGCCACATTTGCTAATATCCGTTTCAACGAGAACCGAGCATTGCGACCACATTTTATTGAGCCTCGTGCTCGAGCTCTCGTCGAATCTGTCGACGCTCTCCTCTCGATCGATGCTCGAGCTTTGAGACGAGGCTGCTTCCTCGACCGAGCTAGTTTTGTCACCGTTGCAAACGGGTGCTTCACCATCGGTCGTCTTCGTGTATCTCAAGAGTACGGGTTGTCCAACGCTGTTATTATTGTTACCGTTGCCGTTATTATTCTGCCAACTCTCGTTTTCCGTGATCGAGACAAGATCCTCCTGCAAACCAACGTCTCGACAAGTCTCGTCGGTCGTAAAAATCAATTCTATATCGTCCAGTTCCTCGGACTCGTTCTCAGACTCGGGATGCTGCTTGTTACTCTCGGGCAACGCGTTCTGTTGCTGATTAATACAATCAGGATTGTCGCTAAAGACGGAATTTTCACCGTCCGAAACGCTACGAAGACTCAGATCTTCCGGATCCTTTTCCGGCACGTCGAGGAAATCCTGATTAATCGCCAAGTCGCGATTCTCTCGCTCTTCGTGATTTCTCGAGCGTTGGGCCTCGTGATTTTCTCCACAAGTACCGGATGCCTCGGTTATCACGGATATCCGCGAATCTTCCGGTTCGACGTCTGCGTGGCTCGTCGACGACTGCCGATCCGTCGTTGTCTCTCCTTCGGCCACGGGCTTACCGCTCGTCTCCTCCGCATCGCCCATCATGATCTTCGGTACTACTCCCAACGACTCCGGTGACCTGTGACGCGTACGAGAAAGGCAAATGTGTCAGAGCGTTTGAAAATGGTTTTACTCGAGTCTACGAAACATACGCAAAACGCGTCTCTCTCGTACTCTTTTATATTTATAGAATCTCGCGGGAAATGCGCGGGGTTACACAAAGCCCCAGAGCATAATATTAATTGTCGTATTTTCGCTCGACAAAGCGTAGAACATTGCGGACACGCCTCGCAGTCGCTACTTGCGTTTACTGGCGGAGCTTGAAAAATCGAATCGTTCTAGAGACGTAGAAGTTAATCGAGCTTAACATAAGAAGCTTGAAAAATCGAGACGTCGAAGTAACCGAAGATGTCGACTCGAGAATTATTCGAAAAATTAGATCGACGAACTGCAAAAAAATATTGTTGAAAATTTGAATGGAAGGAGAATCTAGAAAAAAAAGTGGAACGTTTAGAAGAAAAGTTGAATAATGGGAATTTGAGCGACGAGCTGGAAGTCAAGATTTATCTCGGGACTTCACGAATAATAATCGAAGACGAAGATTTTTGTCAACGCTTGAGATGGACGACAGCGAGAAGAATTCTTAGAAGTTCTTTATCTCCGGCTATTTCTCGCTCTCGATTTTTCTCTAGTTTCTAGGCTCGTAGAGATTCTTTTACGTCGGTCTGTCGAAGCGTCGAGGCGTGACCGCCGTCTCGGTGTAAAGATTGGAAAATTCTCTCGTGGGGAAGTCGACTCACGCTTCCAGTTTCTCGGATCGAATTAACGTTTGAACGATCGACGACCGAGGTTTTTCCATCTGTCGTTGGTGTTGTTGCTCGAGCTCGGAATTCGACGGATCAAGATCGCCGGTCGTCTCATAGTTGGACGACGATTCAATCGGACCGTTGCCCGAAGTCGGTCCACGCTCGTCCAATATTCTTCGACGTAGTACGTGATTCTCCAACGATAAACGCTCGACAGCGTCCGCGTAACTCTCCCCGTGATAATCGCCGACAATCTCGCGTAGACGACGCAGTTCTTCGCGCGACGAGTCCAACGCCGATCTCAACGATATCACTGTCTGCTTCGACAAAAACATGTCATTACTTATTGTCTCTCGCTTATCAATTTCGTGTTTTTTTTTTGACAAATTTTTATATCAATCGATCTCTTTCCATGCTTGGAAAAAATCTAATCCTTTGGCACATCGTCAGAGTCTGAAACATCTAGAATGATAAACAACGAATTAATGAACAGCATGGAAATTACATTTGATTAATTATCCAGCGTGACGATTAACCTTCATCGTCCCAACGTCGAATCGCGTTTCCTATATTTCTGTAAAAAGTAATTCTCCTCATGGAAGAGCTCTTGAACTCAGCTGCGAGACTAGTGACGCGAAAAAAGTAAAATTCTCAAGTAGTCCAACGGTGACCGTGATTTTCGTCGAGTATCCTCGACCGTGTATTATTATCGCTGCAGTGGCTCGAAAGCATCATCGAGCTTCTCCTCTCCCTGGGAGGCAACGAGGCGAAAGAGGGGATGAGTATATATAGACGGACGATCAACGAGGAAGAAAGGAAAAAAAAGAAAGAACGAAGAGGCAAGAAATAAACAACGTGTAACATCGGAACGGTGACGAGTGGACAAAGAGTACCCTCGAAATTCTCTTTACCGACTGATTCGATTATACCCACTTGTCGTTCTCGATGGTTTCTCGTTTAACAATTTTCTCGTCCTGTAGCTATGACATATATACACATACTTGTATTTATACATATCTCTCTCTATATATATATACATATTCATTTATCTATATAAACCTAAAAACACAAGTGTTCCAGAAAATGGTAGTCCGTCCCGTGAGAAAGTATACGTTCGCTCGACAGCTGTTTCTCAACATTATTTTCTCTCGGTGTAAAGAGGAACTCTGGCGGTGAATTCGATAAACGACCCAGTATAGGGGAAAAACGATAAAGAAAAAAAAGAAGAACGTTGTAGTCGACGATGCCGGTCTGCCGTGCGTCCTGCAATGCGGGCTCGTAGCAATAACGATAACAATGAAAATAATAATAAATCGACGTGAAATACGGTTAGAATCGATTGTAAAAGAAAGAAAAACAAATAAAGTGTAAGGAAAGTATAACATGGATTCGAACCTGATGGAGAGCTCTTACGACGTCGAGTCCGGGTATTCCAGGCGCCGGTAAGCCGACGAGCTGGTGGAGCCCCTGATGAGCCAATCTCGCGTCTTCAGCAGCTTCCATGCCTCCCCTCCCAATTTTTCTAACGAACCCTCGCCGTGACCACGGATCATACCGAAATCCGTTGGTGTCACGGCGTTGCTCGATTATTTGTTTAAACAATTATTATTATTATTTTTTTAAATTTTATATCTCTCCTTCTCTTCTTCCTGTTCTTCGGTAACTTCCGTTTGCCACTCGATTATCCTTACGTTTGCGTCTTGCGGCACACACGAACACTTTCACCGTGTCGATCGATTAGATGTTGGATGGTTTTTGTTTTTGTTTTACGAGGTGACACGACAACGTTATTTCAATCGAACTGCGAAGATTCATCTGCGTTAATGGATAATAGACGATAGTCGTGAATTAGTATGTATTTATAAAAATGGGGGTTAACCAGTTGGCGCCATTAATTTTGAATCACGTTCAGTCGGCCATTTTTAATTTTCTAACCTCTAATTCTACCGTGTTGAATTATCGTTCAATTACATTTTCTTCCATATGGTGTTCGATAAGTAGGATTTCGGACTATAAACCATGATATATCGCATTATTTCGATCGATTCGAGCCCTAGTCCCACTTATCGCTAATTTACAACTATTATCATTATTTCAATAATAATAGCAATGATAATCATAATAAATCAGTCGGTCGGTGCAGCGACGAGGACTTTTTTACGACCGTTCATTCTACATTACGCACATATAACCCAGATTGATGGTTATATGTTCCTCCCAATCTTATGCACGGTAGTACGTTCGCCTACGCATCGACGCTATGATGTACAACCATATCGCGGGGGTGGTGGTAGTGGTGGTAGACTATCGCGCGCCCGTCGCGAAGCATTGATTTCCCGTCCACTTTACTTCAAGTTACAAGTCCCGGAAGGGAGAGCGGGGTTCTTTTTATGTCTACCGTCTATGCATCGAGTATCAAACAGGTGTCACCGTGCTCTATTGCTCTCTCTCTCTCTCTCTCTCTCTCTTGTCTCCTTTTTGCACGGCGATGCCAACGCCGAGAGCCAGCGACTATAGCCAGGACTGACCAGACGCGATTACCAGAAGCAACCTAACCAATAAATTTTCTACGAGCGTACCAGCGTCGCATACTGTATAATGTAAACTGTATCAACAGTGTATATACTGTATACAGGAGTATATATATGGTGTCTCGTTTCGAGAGAGGGTGGTCACTTGAAAAAGCTCGTCGAGCTCCGTCGGAGCGTTGCCAAATATTCCAAACAGTTTATCTACAAGGGGTGAAAGTCGTAGGCGGACGAAGAAGAGTGGGGGTTTTGGAGAGGGTCTACTCGTTGATTATATCGACGACGAAATAAGAGCATTAGAAGTTGCGCCGTAAACACAACCAAGAGATCATCGAACGGATAATAGACTCGTGAGAGAGCCATAAGCGGAAATGCGTGAAGAAAAAAAACGAAAGTAAAAAGAAAACTGAGAGAGGAAGGGAAGGAAAACATTATCGCGGATTACGAGAGAAGTACGGTGAGGTGGAGACGAGGGGGCACTGCGAGCGCACCTCTAATTATAGGTCGCTCGAGAGCGCGGGCTTTGCGAAGGAATCGATTCCTCTCGTAGAGCAAAATGCGCGCTCGTTGCAGACCGTTCGGACGCGCGAGAGTTAAAGAGAGATAGAAAAATCGCCGAAGACACTTATCCAACAATCTTCGCTCCTCTCGTCGCGATCGCCGGTGATGCCTGAATCTCGGATTCTCAGCTCGGGCTATCGAGTTTCCTGGCCACACTGTGTCGCCACACGCAGCGCCAACGCTTTCGTCTCATCTTTCCGATCTAATTTTTTATCTCCTCTCTTTTTTTCTATTTTTAAGTAAAATGAGCCAAGTACTTAAAGAGCGCAGATCGGCAAAGTTCGAAGAGAGACAACGATTATACGAAGAATCTTTGAATTGAGAATAAATTATTAGCTATTCTATTCGTATCTAATTATTCCGAACGATTCAATACGAATGAGGATTGTTCTGGAGCATTTCAAATCTGCTGAACGAGACCGGCTTTCGGCGATGAAAAGTCCCGCTTGGGAGAGCCATAAATTGGATGCGCTTTGTTAGAAAGTTACGTCCGCGAGTCGTGTGCGAGGATATATAGAGAGGAGTAGGGAGAGCGAGAGTCGAGACGCTCTATCCGTTGCTTCCTATGCGGTGCATTGCGTCGTCGTTGCAGCTCAACGTAAGATTATAATATAAAGCTATATATGTATATAAGTATAGCGAGTCGTATGAGAAAGGAGAAGGAGGCGGGAAGACTCTCGCTCGGCAAACACACCTCGATCTTCGAGACGCTTCCGGGAGGTCCGAGCTAGTTCTACGATAAGCAAAAAAATAAGCAAAAAATATATGTCGTCGAACATAGCGTACGACAACAAAAAAAAAAATTTAACGAACTCTATAATCCACGTTTGTACGTCCGGCAATGTTTTCACTAGTGTCACGTCCCGGGCTCACGAGAACCTGCTAAGATATCGATCAATATGGTCAACTATTCGTCAAGGGCGTGTGTTTCCGGTATGCTTCGGAAATGCGACAAGAAACATCAATGGTAAACCACAGTTCTCGACCCCCGCTAGCCACCCCGCCTTCCTCTCGCGGTCATAATTCGCTCGCTCTCTCGCTCTTTCTACGATTTTCAATCCTCTCCCCGTTGCCTCGCGGCTCGAAATCTATGTCGTCGTCTCTCGCGTACAACAAAATTCTCGAGTACTACGCGGGATTAAAACTTCTGACGGTTCTATCCCTTCTCCTTTACTACATAGCACCGCTTCTCCGGCACTTCTCTTTCACGATCTCTCGAGCACGCTATTGTATATATATATATAAGTTATTCTATTACTACATTACTACGCTACGGGATCGCTCTAGCAGCCTGATCAGCAGCACTTTGCTATGCACCCTGCACCGTTCACCAGAAACACACAAATCAATTGCGAACACTTTCTTACGTTTTGTTCGGATTTTTTTCGTTATTGCGAACATTGACACAGAATTGACGAACGTTTCGTATTATTCGCGTACACAGCATCCGTCGACTTTTACTTGACGATCGACCGAGAACTCTCCGGGACGCCGAGGGATTTCACTCTAATGTCAACAACGCGGCGAACGAGCTGTCACTTTGCCCTTTGATGCAGACGACGGGCATCCAGGTACACAATCGCACTGTCGCCACTTCGATGCTACGAAAATTTCCTAGGTCGTACAGAGGGCGCCACTGGCGGTCCTAGAATCTCGACACGAAAAGTCCTATGTGGAGATTTAAAAATGACTACCGCACACGCTTCCTAACCTCCCTGTGTATATTCAGTTTGCGAACATCGACCGAAACATTCGTGTTTATTGTTTATTGACTTTATTCATTCGCTATTACACGTCCGTGAAACGATGTGCACGAATATGACGCAATTATTCGGAAGATTGAAATTCAATGACTTGTTGCGGGTGCCACGAAGATGTAAAAATGGACCAGATCATTGGGTAATATATATTTCAATTAACGGGCAAAATTATCCTTGCCAATTTTTTGTACTTTCGCGTTTATTCGTTTATTTATGATAATTTTGAATATTTATTGTCAGTTAACTGCCCAACCCTATGATTTTAATACGCGAAAGACTGTGCTAAACAACAATAGCTGTAATTATAATGATTAACATGTATTCGAGTTAAAGATGAATAATACAAATCAAATATACCGGTTTTGTTACAACATTATTAACAACCATTCAATTGAAATTGTATACAAACACTTCTGGAACTTCACACGTCGAGTCTGATATCAATGTTAATTTCAAATATATAGAGCACAAAGAGACAAAAAGTTGCTGCAAAGGACAAGGCGCTCCAACATTTTGACGATTTCTATCAGACTGTATATGGCACGGCCTGGGAAAACATTAGATTAGCTCTTCTAAAAAAGCGTAATAAGCACATGGCGATTATCAATAATTTCGGAGATACCGAGACTACTATAGCAAATTTGGAATTGCTAGGAGCTATAAATGTTGCATCCATCTACGAGGCGCAAAAAAAGAATATTGTGTTTCTCAACGACAGAGCCGGGACTGAGAAAAAACTAAACCAAAAACCTTTAAGTTCCAATCATCTAATGGAACATGTTCGGGATGATATACAAAAGGCGGAGCTCAGATCGTTCTATCCAGAGGATTATGAACCTCCTCAAAGCTCGTTGGACGAAGCAGTTGAGAACGAGGATACACTAAAGCTCGACGAGCCGCTAAAACCTATAAAAATGAGACCGATCGAGGAAGATCTTGCAACGGCAAAATACGACGAATCTCGTATCATCAAAGCCTCGATAGGCCTCTCGACATCCGCTCTTCACGAGTACGTACCAGCCACAAAGATTAAAGGACTGGATGACTGGATTCTGGAATCCGATCACTACAGTCATTACAGTCGCGGTGCTGATTTTTCCGTAAACGTTCATAAAGAGGACGTACTCAAGTTTCCTGAACATCTAAAAATCTATACATTCGAGGCTCGCAACGATACTCGTTTTCCACAACCAAGGCCAAGCACAACTGGACTCTGGGATTTCTACCTTATGGACGGTGGCTCCATACTTCCCGTTCTTGCGCTCGATCTTCAGCCTGGCGATGCTGTACTCGATATGTGCGCCGCACCTGGTGGAAAATCATTAGCTGCTCTCCAGACACTAATGCCTCGCATTCTCGTGGCGAACGACGTTAAACTTGGTCGTGTGAATCGTCTCAATGAGGTTATCGAAGAATATTTCGGTGATCTCAACGTATGGAAAAATAGACTTTATGTGACGAACAAGGATGCCAGGAATATAGATGAAATGGATATGTACAATAAAGTATGTAAAGTTTTCGTGGCGCAAATTTTTCTATATTATTTTTAATTCTTGGTTGATTTTTCGTTTATTTTCAATTTTATCATTCGTAATACTAATCTTGCTGTACTTCAGATTTTAGTCGACGTTCCATGTACGACCGATCGCCATGTTCTTCACGAAGACTACAACAACATGTTCAAACCAACACGCTTGAAGGAAAGACTTGAGTTGCCGGAATTGCAAACGGAAATCTTGATTCAAGCGTTGAAATTAGTAGCGCCCGGTGGTACGGTCGTTTATGCGACATGTTCGCTCAGTCCGATACAGAACGATGGTGTAGTTCAGATGGCACTCAAGAAAACATGGGAGGAAAGTCGATCGGAGATGGTAGTCATGTAAGTTTCTTTGAGATCGAGAAACTTTGATGTTTTTCATGAAATCGTAGAAAACAATGTTACTATTCGATTATTTTTGTTTACAGAGACATGAAGGACGCGCTGGAACCACTTCGTTGCCTCTACAAATTTGGCGATTTTGGTCTAAAATACGGTCACATAGTGATACCGACAGTCGGTAACAATTGGGGTCCGATGTACTTCTGCAAAATCATAAGAGTTCGATGAACTCGAAAATTCGACGACGATAAACGTGGGTTAATTTTTAAAAATAATTATTTACAAGCGTCGATCCTAAAGATCTAACTGACAATGAGATCTTAAACGGTTACACGAGACAATCGTGTAAAAACGTCAGAGTCATTACATAGTAATAAATCTGTAAATACATCATTTTTCTCCTCCGATTTTTGTCATTCATAAAACGACCAAAACCAAAGAAACGTTTCAAGGACATAATTTATCAATAATTATCCTTGTCCTTCAGAGGTAAAGTTTGATCCGTCGCCAATTCCTCGTCCGTCGGTGATTTTATCCTGTTCCAGGATTGTTCCTTGCCCGAGCCAAAAATCGTGTAAATTATTATCTCGACGACGTAAAGTGCCACGGTAACGAGGAAAACTATTCTCCACGCCTCGATTGTTTGCTGTAAATAAAAAGCCTTTTATGCATCCGATAAACTTCAAATCGATGTTTTATTAGAATTGTGTCATTGAGAATTTCGTTTGTCATTCTTACGTTTCCTTCGGTGAGTACACCGACGAATATCGGCACGAGAAAACCCGGCACCGTCGCCAAACTGTTCGTAATAGCAACCAATGTACCGGCGAATCTTGGTGCTATGTCGATGTGGTTAGCGAGAAAGCCACAGTACATGCCACCGATCGACGTCACACCAATCGTCATAAAGATCACGGCGAGGGATCGATCGCAACCAGCGAAGGATACTCCAACGAGACAAATCGCTGGGACACCCGCAGCTAATGATTAATTGGAGAAATGAATTATTTGCTAAATATGTTAGACATAAAAATTCCATTATTCCGATAATAATTCTAATTAAACTCATTTTTCCTTTTTTGCAGAAGAACTTACCGATCCAAGTGCCAATTTTTCTCGACAGAGTCACGGATATCAGTTTCTTGTCCTGCATGATCGAAAGAACTTTGCTGAGGATCATGGTGAAGAGCCACATGCACAGAAAAGGCATAGCTGAGAGACCGGCGTTCTAAAGAGGCAAAAATAAAAGAAAAACGATAGAATTAAATTGCAAACTAGCAACTATGAAAACAAAATCTTAGAAGATATGAAAGATTAACAAGATCGAGGCAGGTTCTTACCGAGCTCATTTCGAATTTGAGAATCTGATTCATGAAGGTCGGCAGTTCGATAAGAAGCATATACCATCCGAAGTTGTTGCAAAAATGAGAAAAGAGAATTGCGAGGAAAGGCGGAGATGTGAAAATCTTCAACCAGGGTACCGGCGGCTTCTCATCGTGAGAATCGTTCTTATTCTTCTGTCCCAACGAATTTACGATGTAATCTTTTTCCTGCTGGCTGATAAAACGTGTTTGTTGCTCCGGCGAGTCTTCGATCATGAGCCACCAAGCCAAGCACCAGATAAAGCATAGCGCACCCTCGATGTAGAAGATCCAGATCCAACCGAGTTTCGCAGCCAACAGACCGGACAGTAAAATGGATATTACGGTTCCAAGAGCCGTTCCCGCATAAACTATAGAAACGAGAACGCTTCTCTCGTCAGGCGGTGCCCATTTGGATATCATAACGTGCATCGCGGGAAATGTTACACCCTGAAAAAAAAAAAGAAAATTATTTGATCGATTCCTTAATTCAATTTTTCAATAATATTTCTACCTCGACGGGTATACGTACACCACCGATGCCTTGAAGAAATCTCATGACCATGAACACGGAATAATGAAGTTCTGCCGCCAGAGGCGATAAAATAGAAGCGACCGCATTGAGAAGAACCGAACCGTTCATCATCCATCTGGCTGAAAAAAGTTCACTCATTCTTCCCCCTGGCATGAGCGATACCAAATACCCCCAGAAATAAGCGGAGAGTATATATCCTTGAAGTCGCTCGTTCCACAAGAATGGACCATCCTGAAAAAGCCGCGTTTCAAGATTTTCACACATAATTTGTTTTTCATCCTACAAATACGACGACATTTTGGCACGAGTTACGTACTTCCGTTTCAGTATTGGTCACGTTGTTACCGTAGCCGCATACATCCAGGATCGTAACATTTTTGTATTCGTCAGACTCGAGCTTGACACCGGTCTTGTTGACCATCGCGACAATGGCCACGCTGACATTAACCTTAAAGCTGTAAATTATGGCCAGTCCGATCGAGCCCATTATTGCCATGAGATATCTCATAGGAAGTCGCCATTTTCCACCTTCGCCACTTCCGGTTACTACAATCGAGAATATAGGAGATTGTGTTTTATTATTGCTACTCGTGTGCGGTAAGAAACGAAAGGTTCATGGCGGGATAAATATAGAATGAACGTAGTTGGCCGAGGGCGACCGGCTTTTCGTCCACGTGGGGTTTTTTCGACTTTCTCGTCTCGTTTCTTCGTCAACAATGTGTCAATGTGCGTCTATATAACTTTGATTGGAAAACGAAAATTCATGCGTGTACCCGCATGAGATACGTGACTGATATATATATTTTTTTATGCATGCAATATTTGACACGTAGGTGTCGACACTGATTGACGATCAAATGCAAGAACGAAAGTTGAAAAGCTGCGAATGAGGTCGCTTCGTTCAACCCAGGAGCCCCCGTCCAGCTGCAAATTTATTTTGGGAACGAGCGCACAGGAAATAATGGGTAATGGAAATAAATGATGCGAAGATTTTTTGGAGCGTGAAGAAATAATAAAAAAAAAAAGCTGCATAAATTCGCGAATGATAAATTAGTTTTCAAGGACGCCTATGGGCGATACTCCGTATATATAATAACACGAGATTGCTATTCATGACTCGTCGTAGGTGTACGTGTGATTCGATGACGAAAATCCGGGTGGATCTCTCGTGTAATTCGTTCAATCAAATTTGATTTTTTTTTATCGTTCATTAAAGAGGCGGCACGGGCGCGTCCGATTAGCGACGATTGGGTATAAGGAGAGTGGCGATATTTTTAAGATCATTAATTTGTTCCTTGGACGATGATGAGAAAAAAAAAATTAATTTTCATTGTTTAATTCTAAAAAATAAAAAAAATTAATGGAAGTTGTCGTATGTGCTTCGTCGATGAATTTGAGAAAAAAACGTTAATTTTTCAGAATTTAGCAAACTTCGGTATATTCCAAGGTCGCGAAAAAAAAGGGTCAAGGTCATTGTATGTCGAAGCGTCGGTTATTCGGAACGCGTAGGGGAGAAAAACCATGGGAGTTCGAGGGAGGTGGGGCGTTGGGAGGCCCTTCTTATGAGACGAATCGACCGAAGGGAGAGGGGAGAGAAAGGAGTTGTCAAGGTCAAAAGGACGTGCGGTGATTTGAACCCCGTGACCCTGAAACTCACGGTCAATAATTCGATTTCGAGGAATTTCTTAATCAATGCAAATAATTATGTATTTATTGTTGATATTATTTTAATCACACCGACAAGGTCATAGGGTGCAGTCATCATGCTTTATCGTTATTCGAACACAACCGTCAAAACCATGTATTGCAGCATATTAACAAGACTTTTATCGTTTACACTATCGTCAACCGTCATTGCGTCAGCGCAACGATATTTAAATTTGCAACTTTCCCTGATTTATCGTTATTCCCTGATTTATCGGTATTCGAAAACAACAATCGACACAATTTACTGCAGAATATGTATAAGATTTATCGTTCTTACACTATTACCAACCGCCATTGCCGCAGCCCAACGATATTTAAATTTTCATATTTTCTCCTTTTTCCCTGATTTATCGTCATTCGAAAACAACAGTCGACACCATTTATTGCAGAATATGTATAAAACTTACCGTTTACACCATCGCCGACTGCCATTGGGTAAGCGCGACGATATTCAAATTTTCAAATTTTTTCCTTTTTTCGAATCTCAATTCACAGTTTTTTGTTCAAGCTGAGCACACACACTCCTAAAAAATAATTGTCTGGTCCAACGTATATATATATATATGTACGTTGGTTATATTTTGATTTATCTCTCACGCTCGACAGAAGATAAGGGTGAAGTGTTTTCTCGACGTTTCGGTGAATAAAGTTTGTTAATATTTTCGGCAACTTCGGACACGATAACTTCGGGAACAGTTTTCGGTTGGACGCACGAGCAATCACGTCGAGTACGCTGTCGGGAAACGAACTGGCGCGCAGTTGACGAAAAGATTCGATGTGCGCACGGGCGCGCTCTTTCCACGAGTTTTACGGGCGTCGAATTGGGGAATGCTCTCTTCATGAAACGCGTCGTCCGCTTGCGCCACGGGTTCTATAAATGCCCCCCGCCATTTCACGCGCTACGCCAACGGTTAGGGATGGACCACGCACACTCGGACAAGCTACAGGGCATACACTCGTCCGTGTTACCTGTTGGGCACAATTCGTGACGATCGGCACGAACACATCGGACCAAAGTCAACGATCCCTGTAACGGGACAATCAGCGCCGTGGGATTACGGCGGAAAAAAAAATAAACCATCGATCGTAACCTCTTTCTTCCTTATGGTGTGGGATTTATACTTTCATAGGGGGGTAGACACTTTAAATTTGGTCGGAGGATTGTACAAGAAAGGACTGAAGTAGAAACAACGAGTTGACAATAAATATTATTTTGACGAATTATTTTATTATATGTAAGATACTTCCTAGTAATTTTCAGGATCCTTGAAGGTCGTTCTGCCCTCGCGCAAGATGATGTAGTCGCGCGCAAGACTTTGGTCACGTTCGGCGAGCCCCCGCGAAGTTTCCGACGATGACGAGATACGTTCGCGGGAAAGGTAATCAGCTGACGCAACAGACGGGCAATCCAGAAAACTCATGATCGACGGCTTTTGTAAATATACAGCCGATAGCGGTCGAGGGGGATAGGAGATCCATTTGAAGATGTTCAAATATTGACAGTGGCGATAATAATAATAACTTGGGGTGAAGTTAGGCGCATTAGGTATCGAACAAACGTGTGACGGACCTTCGATAATATTGTTGCATTTTTTTTCGCTATTTCGTTACAGACGTATTGTATTTTTTTTCACATTCAAGTTGACAAATTGTCAAGTTCTTTTTTATCATTGAAAAAAACATGTTGAAAGCGATGAGTCCGGTGACGCAGTCGAGGAACGAGACTTCCGTTACCGAACAACCGGAAATCGATGCTGCGAGCAGCCGTGATATCGAGGAATCCTCGAAGAGAAGCGCCGAAAGTTTTGCAGCGAGTGAATCGGCGATTACGATAACTAACGCGACGGAAAAAGAAGACGTGAGTGGGGGACTGGAGGAAATTTACACTTGGATCGATCAGATACCGTTCTCGAGACCGAGAAGAAACATTGCGAGAGATTTCTCCGATGGCGGTACCTTTGTCTCTTTGATAACCACTGTTATTGTTATTATTGTTAATATCATCATACCGTCTGGAACAACTGGTCTAGTATTAATTTTCAAACCGGGACGGGACAGTAGACACCTGAAACATTTGAGTTTGAAGTGACCAAAATTCTAAATTCGTTGTAATTTAGAAAAAAATTGTTTTAAAAAAAATAATTTTTCTTATCTGCAGTGTTTATGGCAGAATTGTTGAAAAAGTATTATCCTCGTCATGTCGACCTGCACAATTACGTATCGAGAAGCAGCCTAGCGAATAAGATCGATAATTGGAGCACCCTAAATCGGAAGGTTCTGTCGAAAATCGGCATGAAACTCGGCAAGCCAATGATAATTCGTCTTGCCTATTCCCAGCCCGGAGCCATAGAAACCGTTCTAGCTGATCTCAGAACGAAAATATTGAAGGACTGTAACGCCGACAGAGACACGTTGTATTTTGATTACGAGAACAACCGCAAGGGTGGTGAGATTCGTTAGAAAGAGAAAACAAAACTATATATATAAGTTTCTAGTCTCCAGGAGTTTTTGCTCAACTATACTATAAGACAAAAATTGCAAAACAAGATTTTCGTTCGTTATTAATGTGCCGATGAGAATAAGGCCCAGTTTCCAATATTAATTTCTAGTGTCATGTAAACATTGTAGAGACAGTCAAGTCCGTTCTGAATCCGGAGGAAGTAGCGAATAAGTCAGTACCGCGTCAGGCATTCGTGAAGCTCAAGCACGAATTGCATGAGAAAAAGAGCGTCATTAGTGTCCTCAGCGAAAAAGTATCGCATCTCGAGAGTCTCGTGAAGCTAAAGGATCAGAGAATCGTGGATCTCACGATGCAAATAACGGGCACTTCCGAGAGAACTTCGAAAGCGCGAATCCACAACGTTTTGAACGATAGCTCGCAGCATCGAACGAATAAGACACCGAAACTCGAATGTTGAAAAGGTGTTTATTCAAACAGAACGGAATAAATTGATAAACTTTCATATTTAACTATAAAACGTAATTTATTTTAAGTCCTATAGCGTTGTATACATAAAGAATTATCTTAGAGTTTAGGTGGTGTTTGAAATTTGGAGGTTTCACATTTGAGCTCTCATACTCGGTGGCGATACAAGAATCACTCCGTCCCCTCTGACAAATAACATCGGAATGTTTCTTTTGGTCGTACGATAAACTTCCTCGTAAGTTTCTTCATCAATTTCTACCGTCGTCACGGTTTCTTCAGCCTCTCCAAGAACCATGTTCAAGTGCTGGTCGTATGCCTGCAGAAAAGATAAAAATAGTTGAAAAAATAAAAAATCCTGAGGCACAAAATAGCAAAGATGGAAATTTTTTCAATTACTTACATGTAAACGCCCGCGAAGTTCGCGCTCATTGCGCATTTTAACGTATATCCTTTCGTCTAAACTGAGCCTGATTAGATCTAGTGGCTCTTTCACATTGATGGCGGGAACCTAATAATATAAACAAATTAGCCTTTCGAAGCTTATACATGTGTAACATAACCAAACTTTTTGATTCGATCCATTTTTTTTACCTGCTCCGCTTCGTCTGCCATTTTTTATACGTCGTAATCAAACAATAAGATATTTTTGTAACACTTGTCTTCGTTGTGTAACAATTCGCAAATAATATATTAAGGAATAAATCTTTCGCAGACGTCAATCGATATTTAATACTAAATATCCGGCAAATGCTTTAAACCCTTTCAACCTCGACCAAGTAGTGTCATCCATCTAGCGGCTGCGAAAAAATATCAAGGTTTATTTCCCATCGTTGTCCGATAGATGGTGCGGGCAACGCTTTCTGGAGTTCTTACTGCCTCATTCCGCCGCAAGACACGCGCGTAATGGGCGCTACGTTCGTTCGCTCGTCGGGGGCCACAGTACGTTTCGGAGTAGCGTAAGCGAAGCAACGCCATTTTCTGTTTCTCCCCCGCGGTGTGCGTTCATTAAAACACTCGGTTTTTTATAAAGCTTTCACAGTGTTATACTGGGACATCGGCAGTGCGGGGCGTGTTGTCGTCGCGAATATGTTTCGTCCATCGTCTGTCCTGATAGGATATTCGTGAATCTCGCGTTACATATTGTAATTGTCGTGTTAATATACGTTTTGTGTAGTTACTACACACAGTGAGGTGGCGCGTTGTGAAAAAAACGATTGCGGGGCGTATTACAAGGACTATGCATCGACACGAGGCTATCTGTCCCAACGCTCCAGACACGGTGAGTTTATTGCACAAAGAGTTCAATTGCGCGTTCGCAAACAGATCGATGTCGCCCAGGGTCGTAAAATTTGTCTCGGTGAACTTCGAAAGAAAATTGACGTCTTGTCATGTCGATCCGGTGGTCTGCACCGCTCGGATCTCTACAAGTCTGTGTATGATGACGGCTTCTTACGAATGGGATGGGTCACACGGATCACGATTACATATATAGCTACACATATTTAGCTCTCGCTATATAGCTACTATCCCGCGGTTAGTTTTCTCTCTGGCTCTCCCTCTCTCTATGCTGTCGCGTGTACTATAATATACTACGGAGTAACGGTGTAACGGCTGTTTTTATATTCGCATCCGTTCGAGCTGAGCTCGATTCTCTCGTTCGGCGAGTGTACCTACAAGTATAGTAAACGGGACATTGATCAGTGGTCTCTGGCTGTCGGAGAGCACGGAGATAGGATGAACGTGCATAACGAGAATCGAAGTCCGACAATCAATGAATCTCTCGACAATAAGGAGAGACATTTCATTATTGGCATCTCGAAAGATCGTATTGTTTAGTAGTTTTTAGGATAATGAGGTAGAAGAAAGAGAGAGAGAGAGATCCGGCTTTCGCGAATAAGGGCGGCGGTTCACGACACTGTGCCTGCACATGGCCGTTTCCCGGAGCCGGCTATGCAGGGGGTGGTTTTTGTGCTCCCTCTCTCCATTACCCGGATAGGTGTGGCGGATGGCGAGGGAAAGAGGGGTTAAGCGTCAACGGACTATCCCGGGCAGTGAATTCTACATTGCAGCGCACATGCGACCGGTACGCTAAGATATTGTCCTCAAATACGATATTCACATATCTTTCTTTTTATAAATATTAATGTTAATTAATTAAATAGAATAAAGAGATGTGAAGAAAATCGCTTGCATATTTAAATAAGCCCTTTAACTCTACGGGACTTTCGTTAGTATTTTAAATAATCGCATGCTTATCGTAAGAGCTTGAGAATGAATTACTCGATGCATTTTATATCGTGCGTAAACTGAAGGATTCGTTCACTCGTCGTTTTTTTTCGCATCGACAGGTAGCCAAGGACTAATCGAGCGCAACGTTCTCTTTGCGCCTTGACGCCATCTTTGTTTCGCATCTCCATTTTTGGGATTTTGTTTTTGCAACACCTTCGTATCTTCTCTCTGTCTTACAGGAAAAATATATAAACGAATGTCTACTTACGTATATGATTCATAGAAAATATTTAAATATCCATTATACAAGAATAATTTGCATTGAAAATTATGCACATATGTGAAATTGAGTCTATTATGATTATGAGTTTTAACAACTTCGACGATGACGGAATGGATGACGTTAACATAGGTTGAAACCAATGAAACTTCGTGATGAATCAAAGTGTTGTATTTAACGAGCGATATTTCCGATGTGTAGTAAAACGTGAAATCTTTATGGATTTAGCTCGACGCCCTCGGTTGACCGAGCATTAGGCAATTAAGCGTATAGTCAACAACCCTTTTGTGCAAACCGACCACACACGGGTTTACTTCTCATATTCTCCGTTTTTCTTCCTTTTTTTTCTCGTATCTCTCTTCTAGTTGACATTCCGAGCGAGTGGGCGCCCCTTTTTTCATATACGTATATGTCCACACGCGGTAAGGCGCACGTGTGCAATGCAGGCAACACGGATGCATTTGCGACGTTGATCGTGTGTTAGTGACGATCATGCACAGAATCCTGGTAACCGAGTTCTTCGGGATGGTTTGGCCTCGAGCTAATCTCGGATCATCTTTTTCCCTTCTCTCTCTGTCCCTCCTCACTCCTCCGTCGTTTCATTTTTGACACGCTTTTCTTTCATCTCTCAACAAAATAGAAAGATCTAATTATATTTTGGATATAAACAATATTTTAGAAAAGTGAATAATCGAAATAATTGTGAATATTCGACCTCGACACTCGCAACTAACTGACATGGGTTTTAAATTATGGCGGTTATCATCGATCACTTTTGTTTCTCATTTTGGCCGCAGGTTGTCACGAGTCGCATTGTTTATTGTAGTTGAAGATGGAGCCACGGAGGCGTGTGAATCGCGTCGATTTGTAATATCGTCGTGCAAGGCTCGTGTTCACCGAACCTCACGTGTTTCTGACCCATTCATACATTAACTTCTTCGTTGACCTTGGAGATCCGAGATAAGAGGGTACTTACTACACTACTACTATGTATACCGCCCGGCTCTTCTTACACAGACGTTGGACTACGAAGAGAAAGAGAAAAGTGAGACTTTATCGCTCACGCTATATGCAAAATTGAAGATGTATATATACGTATACAGTACGAAGAATGTATGCGCGCGTTTGTACGCGAATTTATAATCACTATATGTACTCGTCTCGAATCACGGTAGTTGCATTCGAGAGCGTGACGACTTTACGGGACATCGTACCTAACCACACTCGACGCCTATAATTTGCTAGCGCCTCGCGCCGCTTCCATTTACCCCGTGTACCATTACATTCCTCTCATCATTCTTTCGGCGCTATGCGTTTACTTATTTCTTTTTTTTTCCACGTAGTTTCACCACTTTTTCTCCGTGAAAGTTCTCGCACTGTCTTTTCGAAAGGTGTGATCGAGTGGGCCAACTGGTCGATGAGCGAAGGACATCTGTATACGCAATCGTTCTTCTCTCCTTCGTCTTTCGCGAGTGTCGCGACTCGAGCGGCAAATGCATCGGCGCCTACGTCAGCGTCAATTGTGTGTAATTTTTAGTGCACACGCGCGATCGTCACGCCTGCGAGAGGGCGACACTCGACGATGTGTCATTCCGCGGTTATAAAAAAGAATTCCCTTTTGCACATATTCAAGATTTTACGATAGCGACAAATTTGCTGAGAAGCGCTTTCTACCTGATGTCTCATTATTGTCGCGCGTACTTGTCGCAGTCTATAATAAAGCCGGCACGTACTCTTGTGCACGAGTATCTACCTCGAACTTAATTACCACACGATTATTTTCTCATAACCTTGAAAAATGTAAAACTTTTTGTAATTATTTTATCACAGTTGTAAGTACACGCGGAGAAATTTTTTCGATGCCAACTAACAACGCCTTGGAGCATTTATACTGAACAATGTCGTCGCTCATCGACTAGGTGTCTTTTGGCTTTCGACTTTCGAGAAATCTACCGAGTGATGACATTTCAATAGCGGCTTAGAATCCTCGGAGGTGCGCCACACGGTGTATAGCCTACATACTCTGGTATATACGCATAACTATATAATTGCAGTGCAATCTGTGTGGCACGAATAACCATAATAGGCTTTTCGAAGTCGGAGGATGGGCCTGTGATATTCGGAATCATCCGAAAAACATTGTAAACGATTTATTGACCCATATTACCCCGTGCCCCCGTAATTTTTTTCCGACCAGTCGTACCTGACCCACATTACCCCGGTCTTTCCATAACTTGGATATATGTTGTATCTCTTCCGATATCATGTTATGTCGATTTAAAGAACAATTTTCTATACTCAAAAATTTGACTCCGTGACTGCAGCCAAATGAGCCGTTCTTGTAGCCTGTGTTCGGGTGATTTTGAGATACGTTCAGAGTATAATTTAAATGGATTTCGGGTCATTTTTCGGTAGGTTGAGGTTTGAGAAATTCTTTCTCTTTCTCCCATTCTCTTCTTTTGTCTTGTTCGCAACGTGTGCGACCGCACTTTCCCGACCTATTCAAAGTCGGTTTTGTTACGAACCTTTTGTACGTACCGAGACTCGGCCAGTGTGATGTGAGAGCACCGCGTGCAGACAGACTCGTGCCACGTTTAATGAAAACGCCGAATCAACATCGTCACGAGGAAGGACAAGGTGACAAAGCAAAGCCGTGTTCATTGTTGAAACGAGCAACGATCTTCCGAGGACAATCGTAGATGATGTTATGTTTTTAATTGACGACATTAATTAAGGTTTTGAAATATTTTTTATTTTCTCTGAACTTGTGAGAATGTACATCGATATCTTTTTTTATCGAGCCGTGAACCACCTTGGTTCGCTGGTAATTCTCGGCCTGGATGCAAACGGCACAAAAATCCTGAAGTACGCTACAAATCTTTTTTCTAGATTTATATAGAGACGGTTGCGTTTGTCCGTTTCGTCGTTTTGGCCGACTGCAAACCGTTCCGGCATTACTTATCATCGACAACGACCTCGAGGACATTCTGATTCATCGTCGTTCATGTTCGTCGGTGCAAAACCGATAAGGCCCGTTATCTCCAACAGTCCCGCATGTGTCCGTACATCGAGTAGCGAATGTACACACAGAAGAAGCCTCGCGACTAAATTCGCGCCAGGAAGCGCAGGAATGTTTGTATTTTTTCCCAGGAAGTCCGCAGCGGCGATCGAGAAATTTATACAAATGGTCCAGAGACCGAGAAGATTGGCACGAACAGCCGCAACAATTTTCTCGCTGCACCTACCGTCTTACCGAGTCGAACCTCTTACTACGGTCTATTTGATCACGCAGGCCTCGCCTTGCGTTCAATTTCTGTGCTTCAATTTCGAAGGTGTGTTTTCAAGGCTCTTCGCTTTCTCGCGGGACATTAAAATCGTAAGTACAAACAAGTGGATCAAACGTCCCGTACTTCTGCTTCTTCTCCAACTCGCTCGCATCTGCTTCTCGGTCTTATTTTTATTCCAGTTTTGCTTTTTATTTTAATTTTCTTCTCTCTCGCTTTCTCTCTTTCTACAATCTCCCTCAGGCTCCAACATCTTGATGGTTGTAAAAGCTGCTGTTCTCAACTCGCCGCCGTTCCTGCCGTTGATACAAAGTTCGCTGCGCGGAATCCAAAGTGGCAACCCTAGACCAACCGCGTGAGTCCGTGTGTATGAGATAAGTCTGCTTTGCCGATGTAGTTTTGCTCGAGGTCGACGTCTCCTCACGCACCATGACGAATGTTGGTCGACAGACCCTCGAGACTCGACATCTCCGGCTGCTGGATCGCCACGAATTGCGACTCATCTCGAGCACGCTGATCTTGGCCACTGCGTCTTCTATAAACACGAACGGAAAATTTACGTCTCGGTACTTCATGGGGAGTTGGAGATAATGAAACCCAAGGGGAATTTTCCTTTCGAGATGGACCTTTGCGCAGGACGTTAATGATACATTACCAAGACCCGACGCTCGATCAATTTGTGAAGTTTCTCGACGTTCGCACAGTCTGGACAACCGGTTCGATTTGTGGATCTTGCTTGATTGCCATCCTCTTTTCTCTCTCTCTCTCGTCCTCGTACGTTTTTTCTTCTTCAACCTATGTTATATTTTCTACCACGGCACGCTCTCGTTCACCGGCTCTGTGTCGCGTGACACAGAAACCGGAAACGGCAAACTAGCGGTGCAACGTGTGTGTGCCTATGTGCCTTTTTTTCCCTTCCTTTTCTCGATTTCTCTCTTTCTGTTTCTAGACACACGACACACGCTCGTTTCTGAGTCACCGACCATTGGACAAACTTGAGGGTAACGTCGAATTCTAAGATTCGAATCTAAACGAGAAACGTCACGATATCGCGAGCTCGTACACTCGAGACTGGAATGGCGATTTTTCTCGGAGATTACTAATTTGTTTATCAACCGTGTGCCTGTGTCCATTCTTAAAATACTTTGCGACGGTTTAACGTAAACGTATTATTTTTCTATTACTTTTCAGTCCTAAGAGTAATTTTAACAGTGGGCAAATAAATTTCTAAACAATATTAGTTATTAAAAATGTTAAAGACATTTTTGCGACGTATTCCGATCTACGTTGCTTCTTAAATGGATGAAATCATTTGTCTCGTTCCTGGGCGTTTCTTGCGTCATCGAGTTGTAAAGAAAAAAGTATCATTCTCTGGAAACAATGCGGAATTACGAGATACAAGTACTTTTTGCCTCGTAATCCTCTTTATACATTTTCCTTCGATTTCCCGTTGGCTCAGCTCTTTTTTTTTACGAGCTGCACATAGTCGACTACTGGTCGTTCTCGATGAGTCACGTAGAAACGGCGACGACGACGACGACGACGATGACTCCCAGTGGAACGAGAGGCTCCCTGTGCGGCATGAAATCTCTCTCTCTCTCTCTCTTTTGGCTCGGAACTGTCCCCAACTGGCTTGCCAAGCCATTCTCTCTCCTCTCTCTCTCTCTCTCTCTCTCTCTCTCTCTCTCTTGCAACCCTTGTGCAAACCGGGGGTGTGCTCGTGCTTGATCAATATCGCGTCGGTGCCACACGAGAGAAACCCCCGACGCACCACTGGCACACACACACAGTCTCAAATTTTCACCAATGTTCCTTGGCCTTGTTCTTCACCTTTTGCATGGCGTAGCGAAAAAACCGCAATCGAATTCTCAATATCCCTCGATGAAACTGTAAACCTCGTGGAACTCGAGGAAGAAAAGGAAAAAAAGGAAGTCGAGTGGCTCGTTTAACTTGCGGAAGGAAAGAGAAGACCGAATGACCTCGTCACGGTCGAGTGGTGAATAAGTATAATGTTTGCCACTTGGAGGATCGATTGGTTTTTTACCCCTGGAGAGATATTAACGAGGTACGTTGAGAAGGATCTCGGGTCAACGAACACACGACAAGGAGAATTATCGAACAATTTTATCCCGAGTGTCCGAAATATTTAGGGCAAATTCCTTCGATTATTAGAATTTCAAACACCCTTTTCGAATATTTTTGTTGGCTTCTTCGTTGTTTTTCGTCCTTGTCGAAGCTTCCTCGACTCGAGGAAGCCTAGATAATGGAGGAAAACCTTGTCGCGCGTAAGAGGCTTTTACAATTAGCGTTTAGGAGAAAATAATGAACAAGCAATGTGCAAATTTCAATTATTTACGATACTTTCACTCATCTTTTTCTTTTTTCTTTCCTTTCAGGTGCTAACACATTTAACATCATCGAATGTTTGATACAACGTAGAGTCAGCGATAAATGAGACCCGAGGCGTTGTTCAGGGGGGAGCATTGGCCTCGAGGGCTGTTTACCTAAATCAACTACGAGACACGCTGTTGTACGCGTTCCTACTTCTCTGCTTGGCGATCAAACGCGACCATATGGTCGTCATGTGCGACCCATGGTTGTTGCACCGTTGGGTTTTCGCTTTAAGGCACGTGCAGCCATCGAGAGGTGGAAGCGTTCGCGACGTGCCAAGTATTAGAAGCGAGGAAAAAGCACACACGTCGAGGCCGGAGAACAATTTCTAACGAAGTCGTACCACGCACAGAAAAGAGTTCACAGAAGTCACGACGTTACGACGGATAGCTCGTGCCCTGTGAAATTTTGATGTAAAGCGAGGGTAGTACTACTTGATCTTTCGTGCACGAAACGTAGTACCGATGACCTTTGAGCTTTAAATAACACTTGGCCCGAGGAAGCTAGATTTTCAACGACAAGATCTCACGAGATGAAGGTACATCGTGAAAGGCATTCACGGACGCTCCACATTTTTCCGTTCGAATCTCCTCACGACATCTTTCAGACAAGAAAGACCGGGGAAAGTAAATGAAACCCGAGGGATGATAAACTTCTCGTTAATCTTGGGGAAAACTTTGACCTCGGTTTCGCGCTTTTATCCTTCAACGATAATACTCGAAAGGAGAGGTGCAACCGGGGAGAGACTTGTTTCGCTTCGTTATAACTCATCTCGAAATATCAATCTCCCCTCTTTAACGCTATCGTTTTCATTCAACGCCTCGGTCGGTGTACGAGACTCACGAGAAAAACCGACAAATTGCCCTGGGCACAAAACACTACGAGTAGTGAACGCGTGGGAGAGTTTGTGCTATATATAAAATGCAGATGGGAGTTGCGGTGAGGTCGATGCAGTGAGTTGGAGTGAGAGAGAGCGAGAGAAACAGAGAGAGAAGGGTACTCCCTCGTACGTTCACTCAACGCTCCATGGGCTTAATGCACACGTTGCATATACATGTGTATTATATAAATATATTGTGTATATGCATGTATCAGCCTCGTACGCCTAGATGACTCACGAGCATTTTACTTGCCCTCGAATCCCCTTCATAATAATATAAAGCCCGTCGAACAAACCGCAGACGATCGATGAAAGTTGTAGAGAATTTTTGCATCGCGAATGAAAAAAATTGCGATCGTAATGAAAAGCGTTGAATGAGGAAACGAGCATTTTTTTTAAAACGTCGGCATTAACGCGAATTTTTTATTCTCTGGAAGAGAAACGTGAAATTTTTTCGTGAGCGAGCTTAAAACGAATTTTTGAAAAATTGTATAGTCACAATAGTCCAAAAGACTTATAATTTTGCAAAACGATTACTAACTATCTCATGAAGAAATACTGTGAGTAAACAAATATTTGGTTTAGCCGTTTTTTGATTATGACGTTAAATCATAAAAAATTTGAAGAATTATGAGATTCGTGAAATTTGTCTGAATATAATTTCTCGTTTGAAATTCGACAAGCAGGTACTACGAGAATACTTCGAGCTCGACTGTCGACCTTGTTCGCTGTCCCACGATAAGAGCACATGAGGCAACCAGGGAGCGAGAGAGAGAGGCCGATTGTGCTAATTGAGGCCAATGGGATTACCGAGGGGTAACAGGAAACAGAACGCCGGCTCGTACGATATTACCACATTGTAAACTCTTCTCGCGAGCTTCTTCTCGTTGCCTCGATCGAGGAGGATGAATAAGTGGCGAAAGGAAAAATCTCATAGAACGTGTTTACACCGAAAAGTAGGCGATTCAATTTATCGTCACAATTTTAATCATCGTCGTTGGAACGCGACTCGACGACTATGAAATACAGGAAATGGTTTTTCACATCGTCTCTAATCTCATTCTGAGGTTTCCGAGTGACGATCGTCCAAAAAACTAGTAGACCGTTGCAACGAGAAGACACGAAAAAAATAGTAACGTGGTCGACGCGTGGCGACGTGAAAATCCTGCCAGTTCAAAGAGATTTTCCACCCTCCCGAATGGGAATTGAATATTCATCGCGGTGGAATCTCGTTTGTGCGAATTTCCACTCGACTCTGAAAAAGGTGAAGAGTTCGTTTCGAAGAAATTCTATCTCGTCACGGTAGTCACTTCCGTCTCGTCCAGGTGGTTAGAACGCGGATGTAATTATTAATAGCTATAAAAGTATGTTTCTAATTAAACGTATAAATAATACGAAGATAGCGATAATATTTAATTCATGAGAATATTTGTTAATCAAATTGTTTACGAGTCAATGAATTCACAGTGTAATTATTTAGGTCCTGTTCGAAAATTAATTCAATTAAGATTCGAATTTTTCTTAAATCAGTGAATTTTCTTGACAAATTACAAACTTTATCAATTAACTATGTTCTCGTATATCGTTGGTACACGTATTCATGAGAATATTTGTTAATCAAATTCTTTACGAGTCAATGAATTCACAGTGTAATTATTTAGGTCCTGTTCTAAAATTAATTCAATTAAGATTCGAATTTTTCTTAAATCAGTGAATTTTCTTGACAAATTACAAACTTTATCATTTAACTATGTTCTCGTATATCGTTGGTACACGTATTCATGAGAATATTTGTTAATCAAATTCTTTACGAGTCAATGAATTCACAGTGTAATTATTTAGGTCCTGTTCGAAAATTAATTCAATTAAGATTCGAATTTTTCTTAAATCATTGAATTTTCTTGACAAATTACAAACTTTATCAATTAACTATGTTCTTGTATCATCGTTGGTACACGTTGCGGCAGTTCAAAAGTAGCCAGAATAAATTCCTATCTCGAAAAGCGTTCGGTTGGAATTCAATATCCAATCTGTATTCACGCTACGTTGAACCATGTAACACGTAAGCCTTTAAACTGTTCGAAACGAGTCGAGTTTATGTGGACGAGTCTGTCCGCGTCCATATCGAGTTCACTTGCGTCATTGTCATGTGGCAACTCATTAACTCGATCTATCCGACGTTATGTGCCACACGTTCGTAGATAAGGCGATAATGATTGAACAAAATAGAATTAGAAAAAAAAACAAAGAGAACAAAAACATCATTTTTGGAAGTTGGGCGTTGTTTCTGACAAATACCAGATCACACGTGTTTCGTCAAATTAATTCTAACGATCGTTTTCTTTTCTGAAAATTGTTGCAGGTCTCGAGAGAACGGTGAGTGATCATTGGTCAAGACATCACGGGCCTGAAAGCTCGTCTACGAGAAGAAGATGCCACTTCCAAAGAGGCTCGTCGAGCCTGTCCACGTTGCGCGTGGCACGATACCCGAGGCGTTTCCACTTCCTTCGGAATTGGAAGCAGCGACGAACGGTACCCTCGCCAATACGATAAGACAATTGTCCAGTCTTTCGAGGCACGCCGAGGATCTTTTCGGGGAATTAGCGAGAGAAGCTGTGACGCTTAGTGATCGAGCGAATTCGTTGCAAGCGAGAATCGACAGGCTCGCTGTGAAAGTCACGCAACTCGACAGTAATGTCGAAGAAGGTGCGTCGCATTTTTCTATTCAGCTTTCATGAAATTAATTTTAATCTCAAGTTGATCGAGAAATAAATAGTTTTCCATTGTAAAAATAAGAAGAAGAAGAAGTAGAAGAAGAAAATAAGAAGAAATAGAAATGATAAAATTCCATAGGAAATTTTATGTCTCACAAAATTTAATTGTGATCCTAATTTTTGTATTTTTCTTCCACAGTATCGTTGCAAGATATCCACATGCGAAAGGCTTTCAAGAGTTCTGTGGTATTCGATCAGCAAGTCGTGTCCCGAGACACGATGCCAACTGCAATGCTGGAAACTTATCAGCAATGCGACACACCTCCGCCGCTCGATAAACTCAATGTTTATAGGTGATTAATCACGACCACCCTCGAATCTCTCTACAATTTTTTATCGTACAGTCGATTGAACGATGTTCTTTTCCTATTTCAGGGAGGACGGCAAGGACGGTCTCAAGTTTTACACAGATCCGAACTACTTCTTCGATCTTTGGAGTCAGGAGATGCTCAAGGACACGGAAAAGAAGCTTCACGATCGAGGGAAAAAGGTAAAGAAGCCGTTCTCCCGACTTCTCGAAGCATTGTTTATTATATTCTTCGTTTTCCGACGTGCAAGAACAATTCTTGGTCGGAAGATCGATATATAGGCTGTTTTTTTTTCTTCTCTTATTTACAATTTGAATTATACATTTATTACTCTTGTGCCGAACACGAATAATTCTAACCAGCGATACTGTCCCCTTGGTTATAGACCGAGTCTGAATATGCCGAACCGTTCAGAGAGGCAAGTCCATGGTTTGGATCTATGTAGTTATCTCGTTTTTTCTTCCCCTCCTACCCCCCTCTTCGTTCCTCCATAATATTATTAACCCGTTAAGTGCCGATTCTGTTTACCCGAATGAAAAGTGCGTTATCGGTCTCCCGGGTGATCGACACGGCACTCAACGCGTTAATATCTCCTTCATCAATCTCTCACTATATATCGTTATTGAAAGACCCGACTCGAAAAAACCCGCTCAACTCATCTCGCCCTGTACAAAGAAATCTCTTCCCCATATTATCGATAATTTATTAATCGTTGAAACTCCATCTCTCGTCCCTCACTCATACGTAATATATTCAAAAACAAACTCACGTCGAGAGTGTGCGTGTCTGCGTGTGCGTGAAATTTTATCGTTTTTAATTTTGGTCCACTGGTTTACTAATTAACAAATTTACACACGTTGCGCTATTAGAGTTTGCTCTTCGAATAGCTGGCTCGCTTTAACGAAACGTAGTTTAATGCTAGGAATTTGTTTCTATTGAGTGTATCATAAACCAACGAAGCTCCACGATTTATGACAATTTAACGGCAAACAAATGGCAAACGAGAGAACGAACGGAAGCGAGAGAACGAGAATATTTTCATTTTTTTTTTCAGCATCATCACGCGATCATCATTCATTAAGGACAGACAAAATTTTCGCTTGCCTCTTTAATGCACCTCGTTTGTAAAACGACGATTCACAAAAGATGCCCGAGAGTTAGCTCTCGGCTCGCAACGATCATCAATTTTGTTTCAATATTATTTTGTGTCTCTCGCAGCCTCACAGACCTCGGACCGAGGGTGGCAGCGGTGGTGGAGGAAGGCACAAGAGGCGCGTGAGACAACCTCACAATACGAGGGAGAGACAGAGACAACTCGCTGTTGGACATGGCGAGTACATTATGCCGACTCAGGGTGTACAGTATCGAGCACCCCACAATATTCCGGACGAATCGTTACTGGGTATGGTGATGACCGAACCGAGGCCACCGAGGCCAAACAGTATCGAATTGAGGCGAAGTTATCCATCGGAGGAGCAACATCTTTACAGTCCACCGACTTCGGATCATTATCGGTAAGGATGTCTTTGGCGAGACGACTCGTTTCTTTTTTGTTACGTTTTAGGATTTCTTTAATTTCTTTTTCAAAAGATAGTTAAATGGCCCAAAGTGGCGGATGTGATATGTAGAATATATTATTTTAATTACCAGCTAGTTTGTAAACCGGTTTGTCGATCAAGTTCTTTTAATAATTCGTTTATTGATTTGCAGAGCGGCGAATTACGCGGCTCAGGGTTACGACGACGGTAGTCTGTACAGCTCGCACTACGCACCGGGACAGGGACAACCCGGTAGCGAGACTTATCAGAGTCCCGGTGGTCAGAGTACACCGAGCCGAGGTGGAAGGTCGAGACCCTCCCAGCCACCGCCAGCTCCGCCGAGCAACGCATCGAGCAACTCGACACCGACGATCGCATCTGCCAATAACACACCGACGAGAGGAAGATCTATGAGCACGGGACGTGATACGCTTCCTCCACCACCACCACCGCCCGGTGAAATCATGTCGCCACCACCGATGAACGGTAGACCTTCGAGTTTTTTCTTTCTTTCTACCTTTATTTTATATCAATTTTCATATAAGTTTTTCCTGAATTAATCGAACATTTTTCTTATTTGATCGCAGGTAACATACCGTCGCATTTGCTAAACAGAAACGGTAGTCGCTCGAACAGTCCGTTGCCGAGTCATCATTCGACGCCAACGCCACCGAATCATTCGATTCCGATGGGCATCGACGAGCCCGATCCAGCCCCTCAGGATCTTCCACCTCCACCTCCTACCCCTGATCCTGTTCCTCAAAGGCCGATTTCACCCCCTTGCAACATTCCACCCCCTCCTCCACCGCCGCCACCGCCGCCGGTAATGAACGGACCAACGCCACCGATGCCATTGACGAATGGCGATATCGCTAAAATGATTGCCACTAATCCACCCAAGCTCAAGCCCGTGAAGAACATCAAGGCACAGAATCCAAACATACCGATCGTCGATCCACGCAACGATCTTCTCAAGGCTATCAGAGATGGTAATTTATTAAAAATCACGTATTTCATCGATTATTCGCAATTATTTACGTTCTTTCCTTTCATCGTTAATTCACATCTATTTTTGTTTTAAAAATAGGTATAAAACTGCGCAAAGTAGAGAAGATCGAGCAGAAGGAGGTCGAGCGAGTGAACGCTTTGAACGACGTGGCGTCGATTCTCGCTCGTCGCGTCGCCGTCGAATTTAGCGACAGTGATTCAGCGTCCGAGAGCGAATGCGACAGCGAGGGCTGGGGCGAGCAAGAGAGCCTCGCGTGACCCGCGCCATTTCTGCCAACCGCCACGACTGCTTCCTAGATGAAAGAGAAGAGAAAACAAAACAAACAAACGAACCAACAGCATTGTCTCTCGATAAGCGGGAAAACACGGTAAAAACAACAGCAACAACTACAATAAATTCAAGAAAAATAAATCTTCATCGAGACACGCGCAATCGGGGATTACAAAAAAGCCTTCGACGACTTCGCTAATCTTCCAGTCGAATTTACATTTTTTTTCTCTAGACAAATAATTACACGCCAAAACGTATTGCGGGAAGCAACGCGAAGTGACAATTAAATCGGGAGGTCAAAATCCAGGCTGATTCGATTGTTGGAGAAACGAAAAAAAAAAGAAAAACAAGAAAAACAGAAACGACAAAGCGTGACCTTTTTTGGCACATTCCGCAAAGTACTACGAAGCGTAGCACACCATAATCTATAGAAAAAGGAGGGAAAAAAAACGGAAGGACGAAACAAAAATCTTTCTAACGAAACAGCTCCATCGTGTTTTTAATTGTTCATAATAAATCTACGAGTATATTAACGTATAGGCAAAGAAAAAGAAATCCGCTTCGTGTATTACGTGAATTATAAAGAAAAACAAATAAAGAAAATAAAGAGGGACAGGAGCCGCGCTAATGCCTGTTCCCTCGATCGATATTACCCGCGAGAAAGCATCTACCTTATAATCCGATTGAGCGTGAAAGCGTGTGTGAATTTTCCGGTTCGAGCGACGAAATAAGTAAAAAAAAAAAAAAACAAAAAATCAAGAAAAAAAGGTAAAAAAAGGAAAGTCCGCATGTCGAAAAAACCAAAATACTCCGTTAAACGTGTAAGAGTGTAATTGTGCTGGGATGTCCATGAGGTATATGATTATTTCGTAGGATAATGATAAGTCGGGACTTTCCCCCGTGCGTAACAAACTTTGTACGATTACTTCCGGACGAGGGGTGAAGGAAAGCAAACAAAAAAACTCTGTAATCGTGATTTATTTTTCATCGATGTTGGTCGATTACCGGCGACACATGTGTATGTATGTCTCGATCGTTAAGGCGAAGCGTAAATTTGTGTGAGAAAGTGGCGCTGGCAAGCTTTCTTTTTTTTTTTCTTCTCTTCTCGCTGCTCTTACGAGCCAAAGCGATTAGTTCAACAGCAACGACAAACAAAATACACGCGACACACAGACTCAACAAACAAACGAAAACACACATATATTATTGTACATTTGCTAATTTACGATGCTTTAGTCAACAAGTTATAATTGTAAGGGAGAGGCGTAAAAAACGAAGTATCGGAGTTAAGAGGAGAAAAAAAAGCCGCGATACGTTTTATGTATTATGTTTATATATATATTATTATAAATATAAATGTACGAAAAAAACAATACGATTTAGTCGTTTAAGAAATTAAGATGAAAAAAAAACAATGATAAAAAAAAGGAAAAAGAAAGAAAATGAAATAGCGTTTAGATTAATTAATCCTTAGATCTTTCGCCAACTACGACACAGTATTTATTAAGGGGTGAATTTCGCCTTTCTCTCTAAGAAAGGGCGAGCAATCGAGCGAATTTGTGGTTCTGCCGCTGTAATGGAAAATTGATCGGGCTGAAATTAGTTTGGGATTGAGGAAAAGAACATTCTGCTGGGTGGGTTGAAAATGCTATATTTATTTTTTTCATGAGGTCACGTCGGTTGTGAGCCCTCTCTCTCTCTCTCTCTCTATCTCTCTCTCTTTCTATCTCTCTCTCTTGATTATCTACATCGTGGGTTTGTCTACGAAAAGCCTCGTTAATTAGTCGGAATGAAAATTGGAGTTTGCGAAAAGTAACGAGGCTGCCACTCTTCTTCACTTGCTCGCTGCTCTCCTCGAGGCGTCGAGCCTGTTTTGCTTCCCTGGGGTAAACACTTTTTCCACCCTCGAGCGAAGAGGAAAAAGAAATTGAAAATTGTCTGGAAACCTCGTGAAGCGTTGGAGCACGAATGTTGCTCAAGCGAGGGAAAGACAAAGAGAGAGAGAGAGAGAGAGAGAAAGATCCCTGTGAGGTTTTCCAACTTGACGTAGCTTCTTCGACCCTCGCCCTCGAGTAGTGTACGCCACTCGAACCCACGCTTTGGTCAGACAACCCTAAAGTTGTTGAACCGATCAAGTGTATAACGCTGTTTTTCTGTCAGAGAAGAAGTTTTTTCCACCCAAAAAAAATAAATGCGGAGAAACGATCTGTCTGCCAACTCTTGAAAAACGTTCGCAATTAAATTATCTGAGAATTATTAATTCGGGCTCGAGGGGATGCTTTACGTATAAACTCTCTCTTCAGCCAAAGTTTCATTCGTTGAGAATTCCTTTTATCGACAACTGAGAATATTTATTTTACACCAGGATAATTACTGAAACAATTATTACTAAGATGATAGAGAGAAGATATACACTTGCCAAATTCTTAGAAATTCTTTCTTGAAACAAAAAGAATCTTAAGGCGATAATATTATATCGTGTATCGATCGATTCTTTGTAATATCAATGTTTTTTCAATTATCAGGGAAAATTCGTTTGTCGAGTTTTCAACAATTTCCTAACTTCGGTCGATCCTCGTTCGATCCAAGTCTTGAACGAGAATCTATACGTGTAAAGTATAATCTTGATAAATCTGAAGAAACCGGTAATACTAAAAAGAAGAAATGCAGACACGTTTTTTTTTTTAAATTTTCTTCCCGATCTTCCGAGACGCAGAAATATTTATCGAGTAAGAAAATCGAATATATTTTCTCCCCTATTCGTTTCTCTCGACGAGACTCACCGAAGGATACTTTTAATGCTAATGGACGAAGCGACAAGGGGCTGGGGCTATGATTAAATTAATAATCGCGAGTACGAATTTTCACTCGGGTGGTAAATTTTTTTCTTCCGCATCGTAACGAACTACTCGTGTCGTTACTCGTTAATATAAATTCACTAAAGAGAACGTCGAGAGTGAGACAAGAAAAAGAAAAAATAATTGCGAGACCGGAAGAGAGTGAGAACACACCCCGAGTGACTCTCGAAGGACATCGATTACAGAAGAAGAAAGAAAATAAAACGAACAAAGAAAAATTGACTCTACCACGAGTGAAGAAGAAAAATGAAGAACGAAGAAACGAAAAGCAAATATATATTGTAATTGTATTATTATTAATTATTAATAAATTTGTAGCAAAAGAGAAAACCTGTACAGAGCCAAATAAATCAAAAAATTTCATAAAACGTGTTTTCGACGATACGATTGATAATGTTTTTCTTTTTCTTTTTTGTTTTGTTTACGAGGCCGGAAGTGACTTCGTTACAGAAAAAATTCGACCTCCGGAGCTCGGTTAATAATGCTCGGTGATGATAAAACCGGCTCTTTCAATATTAAACGTGAGAGATACGTGTGCTTTGTGCCATGTGGAAAATCATCCCTCTCCCGTTCGTGGTTTTCCTTCTTGGCCGGAAACGGAAAATCCCCTCGGGGCTGTCTCGCGCTAGCATTGAAAGCGAGCATACACACAATTCTCTCTCATTCTCTCTCTCTCTCTCTCTCTCTCTCTCTCTCTCTCTCTCTCTCTCACTCTCTCTTTCTTTCTCTGCCTTTCCGTGTGTTGAAGCACCGAGGCTTCTCTCGGTAATCTTCTCACCGGATATATCCGAACGAAAGGGAGCAGGAAGAACGAAAAGAGAAGAGTTTCAGGCTGCGAGGATGAGATACTACTCACTGGGTTTATTAAATCCAGCTGAGATATATAGCCGCAAATATGTATGGGCTGTTCTGTGCAAGTACGAACACCTTTTGCTCTTTATTACGCAATCTTTTTTTTATATCGTCAGTTTTTTCCAACTGGACAAGACAATTTCTTTCGAGTAATAATATAGTTTTTCTATTTTTAATTTTTTTTTGAAAAACGTTTTTTTTTTCTTTTTGTCAGAAAATCGCTGATAATTAGGAATGAAAATATATTCGTATCGTACGTGCAATTTTCGAATAAAAAAATAAGAATATAAGAAAATCTTCATAAGAAAAACGTAAAACATAAGAAAAACGTTTTTCAAATAATTATAATTTTTTTTTTATTTTGAATTTTTTTTTGAAAAACTTGATTTTTTTTCTGACCAGAAAGTCGCTCATAATTAGGAATGAAAATATCATATTCGTGTCGTACGTGCAATTTCCGAATCTAACAATAAGAATATAAGAAAATCTTCGAACATAAGAAAAACCTTTTTCAAATAATTATATTTTTTTTTATTTTTGAAAAACTTGATTTTTTTCTGACCAGAAAATCGTTCATAATTAGGAATGAAAATATCATATTCGCGACGTACGTGCAATTTTCGATTCCCCAACGACTCTATGAAGTGACTCTATAATAAAAAAAAAAAAATTCACCCTTCTCCGAGCTCCCTCGGGTCGGAAGGGATCGACTTCCGGTACTTTGACTCCCTCGGAGGGTTGAATTTCTTTTTCATCCAAATCACCGTTACAGTGTGGTGCCCGAATCGGAAATTTCTCGTATAAGACCGAGTCGAAGATAAAAAATCTGAAAATTCGTTTTTTTTTTCATCCCTCGAGTCACCATTCGAAACGCCCCATACGCGACAAAATTTACATAACGAGTTTCACGTACGAAGAAACGCGAGCTTCGCATTCACGAGGGTGGAATTAAAGTCGACTCTCGCGAGCTTTTTCGAGCGGAGCGTACGATCCGTGATGAAAAAAAAGAAAAGAAAAATGAATTAAAAATTTTGCTACCCCCGACATTTTTTATTTTTTTAAATTTTATTTCAAATGTTAGTTACGAGAGTCCTTTATTTCATAGCGAACGATCCGATCTCACAATGCTCGTACATCGAATACAATTTTTTAAACACCTCATCAATTTTTCCCTCGAAATTTTCACCCTACGAAAAATTCGTTCGAAGGAAATAAAAATCGAAAACAAATCATCCTCCGGGTCGTAACCGGTAGTTCGCCTCTTCTGGCAAATGCTTTCTCTCTTTCGATTGGCAATCGGTTTATGTGTTCACCAGTTTTCGAACGAGATCGTAAATACGAAAACGATATTATATTTCCAATTCTGCGAAAATATACGCGAGTACAATTTTTTTTCTACGATATGGGAGAAAACGCTACGCAAATAGGTAAATACGCGTATATTTCCTTTTCTCGTGGGTCAAGAGGGTGGGAGAGAGCGAGCTTTTCATCTCGTTCGATCATTTTTTACGATTTTTCCAACGAGAATTTTTCATGTCGTGCGACGAAACTGAGTTTTATGCGAGAAAATATAAAGTTTTTTTTTATTGAAATTTATGGGTTTTTGAGAAACGTAGAGTTTTATTTCATGATCAACGAGACAAAAGAGACGATACGAGGTATTGAATACATTTTTACTGTCTATATTTTTGTTTGCTATGTGACGTGAATTAGTTTGTTTTTTTACTGAAATTGTCAACTCTATTCCTGAATGATTTTTATAGATATTTAAAAACGGAGCATCAATTTCTATCAACAATTTTCAAATTTATAAATTTTTAAAATTTACAAATTTTTAAAATTTGCAAATTTTTTAACTTTTCAACTTTTTTTTCGTTCCCTACTTTTTTTATCTCACGCGAAATATTTAATGAAAAATTGTGCGATTTTCAATTTTTCTTAATTTCAAGAAAATCACGTGTGATCTTGATTCCCGACGAACGAGAAAGCTTCTTCGAGAGATATAAGTGTTTCGCAGTTAAACCTCGACGATAAGGCGTGATTCGTACTCGAGATCACGAAATCCGTTACCCAACGACGGAATTACGAGAGCGTTTCTCGTTACGACGGAGAAATAAACGAGGCCGATGTCAAAGTTCGATGAATTCAGAAATAAACGATTGGTCTCGAAACGAGCTCGCGCTTATACAAATCTTCAAATCATCGTCATCTTCGTGCGTTTTTGTTGTTATCGTTTTTCTCGTTTTCACATAATCGAGGTCGTTCGAATATTAATCCGCTATTGTGTCTATTACGAAATTAATCATTTCAATTAATTAAAGAAAACGATAAATAATAATAATTTTTTGTTACTTAGTAATTAATGTTTAGTATCATTATAACTATCGATTGACGATATAAAAATGGCGATCGTTATAATTATTTATTAATAAAAAAACAAGAAATTGTCAATTTTTTTTTGTTTAACGTAAAATTTAGAGTTTTCGATGGAATTTATTCTTCCGTCTTTCTCGAGAAACATCGTTAAAGTAATAACAATAATATTCCATTATTCGTACAAAGATATTAAATTTAGTTGAAACTTGGTCGCAGTTGTTGGATGTTTCAACGAGAATTCCATTTTCTCTCTCTCTCTCTCGTCTCCCTTCAGTTATTAAATCTCGCTGATCCCTGGAGTTTGTCGCAGATGTGAAAGCTCATTTATTCGTTCTCATTTATCTCTCTCTCTCTCTCTCTCTCTCTCTTTCTCTTTCTCTAGAAGTGAACCAGTGAAACTCTCGGCTAATTCCATCCAACGTCCATGTACTTTTTCACTCACGAAAAAAAAACTTCTTCTTGTTTCTCGTCCCTCGTTCTTTCTGACCGGACGTATGAGGCTTTTCTGGAATTTTTTGCGATATCGTCTCGTCGCCGTAGTTTCATCGGATATTCGAAATTCGAATCACGAGCTGGGCAGAAAAATATCACTTTGAATTATTAACTTATGAATCAAATATTTCAATGATAAATAATGATTCTACTTTTATTGAGGATTTAATGTTAATATTGTAATGTAATATTAAGTTAATCGTAATATTAATAATTTAATAAATGATAATATTTAATATTTATTTTAATAATAATAATAATAAATGTTACAGGAATAACATTAAACAAACATTGTTGTATATATTATTATTATTATTAGTAGTAGTAGAACTTTATTCCATTTCCGCCGTTCCGGATTTTTTACATTCCTCCCTTCCTTCATAATTCTCGTTATTCCCAAATTTTTCGTTTATTTATTATCATTACAAATTTTATTATTATAATATAATATTGTATAAAAGAAAGTCAAATAAAAGTAGAAAAAATGGGAAAGACATTTGCATAGGGGATGTGGCTCGGGTGTTTCCTACCGTCCATGGGGTGAGAAAGAAAATAATAATAAATTATTATTATTATTATTAGTAGAACTTTATTCCATATCCGCCCTTCCAGATTTGTTACATTCCTCCCTTCCCTCATAATTCTCCCTATCCCCAAATTGTTCATTTATTTATTATCATTATAATTTTTATCATTATAATATAATATCGTATAAAACAAAGTCAAGTAAAAGTAGAGAAAATGCGAAAGACATTTGCAAAGGGGATGTTGCTCGGATGTTTCCTAGCGTCCATGGGGTGAGAAAGAAAATAATAATAAATTATTATTATTATTATTAGTAGAACTTTATTCCATATCCGCCCTTCCAGATTTATTACATTTCTCCCTTCCCTCATAATTCTCCTTATTCCCAAATTGTTCATTTATTTATTATTATTATCATATAATATCGTATAAAACAAAGTCAAGTTAAAGTAGAGAAAATGCGAAAGACATTTGCATAGGGGATGTTGCTCGGGTGTTTCCTAGCGTCCATGGGGTGAGACCAGGGTGAGAAAGGCAACGGATATGGATCGATGGAAATGCGTTTCTCCAGCGGGAGTTGGGGGTAGGTGCTTGTCACGAGGAAGAAGACGAGAAAAGATAGTGGCGGTGGCGGCGGCGAGTGAGAAACTCGGAAGCCAGAAAAGAAGATATCCTATGAAGTGAAATAAAATTCTCACGACTTCGTTGACGCGCCACCGGTATCGGATAGAAAACTTTTTCTCACGGTGTACCGGAATGGCGAGGAGGAGAAGAGGGAAGAGACGCGTCAACCTCGCCCTCTCGGCGTGCATCGAGGAGAGACACGGATAGACGCGAAAAAGGGGGATGAGATATCGCGCGCACCCCCTAATGAAATCTTTGCGCGAGAGGTTCGCTCTTGTGTGTGTCTGTCTGTCTGTGTGTGTGTGTGTGTATTCGCGCGGGAGCAAAACGGGATCTGAAACGCGATGAGGAAATGGGATAAGACGGGCCAGCTGCGACGCGTGACGAGAATTCGCAATTTCGATAAAAAAAAAAAACAAACAAATGTGAAAGAGAGAGAGCCCTTCGTCGTTATATATCATTTTAAACGTTGATACCAACGGCTTACCAACCCGATTTATGGCACTTTTGGCTTTTTTTCTGGATCGTTTCCCTTTTTTTGTTTCCAAGTTTTTATTTTTTTATTATTTTTTTTAGAATATTCATCGTAAATTATCGTCTTCGAGCGTCTGGTAACGACGAGATTCGTACGTGAACATTTTTATTTTTCGTACCGTCGTCGATTTGTTTCTATCGGCTTGCGAAATATAAAAAAAAAAACGTCACGAGACAATTTGTTTTTTATTGTAAATTCGTTGAAATTTGTTTTTTTTTTCTTAACGGAAATAAATTATTATATATTATTAGGTAGTTTTATTAACGCAACTTTTTACAAAAGTTTGTTTTCACACAATTAATGGAAATATATTTTTGTTTTAATAAAAATACGCCAATTGCCCATTTTCGTTCCTCGAAAAATTCACGCTCCGATTATATTTTTGGATATTTCGAGGTGGTCTCGATTATCAAAGTCCGATAACGATGTTCATTTTTTTGTTTTCAAATATGTTTCGTACGAAACAATTGTACGTTACGTAACGTGATTACGCCCTTATCGGTAATCGCTTTTGTCGATTCTCGCTATATCGCACCTACCTGCATCTACCCCTATCTATCAACCCCATCATCTTTTTTTGTTTTGTTTTTATTTTATTTATTTTTTTGGCACAGAGGCGAACGTTACCCTCTCGACGAGTAGAACTCGAAACCCGCTCGAGGCGATTTTCCCGACAAACTCCTGGATACCGGCCAGCCATATCCGCGATGAATATATGTATAGGGGAAGATTTTCGAGGAGTGGGGGAGAGGAAGGAACGAGAAACGCTTTGGTACATGGGAACCGCGAGAACCTTTGGCCCCCCCGGGTATACGCTTCAACTCACCTACAACTAAGTTTTCCGGGAGAACCCGCGACCCAATTGAGTTTTCTCGCCAATTATCTGAGACTGAGAGAGAGAGAGAGAGCGAGAGAGAGAGAAAGAGAGAGAAGAACGATTTTCTACTTCGTTCCTTTTTCCTGGCATTTTCGTCGAGTGGAGCTTCGTCCTACGACATAGCCAACGGTAAAAATCTATAGAAGAATACTCACTGAGGGATTTATCAAGCTCTCGTTGTCGGTAAGAAGATTGGATAATTTATTAACGACGTTAGAGACGAATAAATGAAGAGAAATTCATAATAACTCTTCGTTGATGGACGTGATTAAGATTTTATTTATCGGGGATTTTTCGTCGATTCTCGAGTTGAGTCGACAACTTGTTCGAATCCAAGGAGAATGGTGGAAATCCAACGATATATCAGAGATATAAAAATAATTTTGAAAAAAAATAGATGTTTTTTTTAATAAAAAATGACGTTCGATTTTTACGAGTGATAGGAAAAAATTATCACTGGGAAAATTAACTATGGCTGGTTGAAAAATTGACGATTTATCGGTTTGCTTTTTGGAAAATTATTTTCGAACTAGTTTCGAGACAATTTTGTGCTTCAGGGATTTTTTATTGGCAAACGTGTCTATCGGTCTCTTTCGAATTCGAAGGTGAAAAAAAGCTCTGATCTTCGATCACCGTTTATAATATATTTGATTTTGCGAATGTGTGATTTGTTACAAACGTTATAAAAAAAAAACGCGATTAACTCCGGTATTAACCGGCGTAGAGAGCTCAGCGTATTAAAATCTGCAAGTCGCACTCTTACGTACGTGCGATAACGGTTATGCATGTATTAGATAACTTTGGACAAGTAAATAATGCGATAAGAACCGAGAGTGTCGATCGCGTGTTATCGAAGATTTTCAAATTTTTCGAGATTTACGATGTTTCATAAAGAAAAATAATTTCTAAACTAATAATAATTAATTCTATTTTATGGATTATTTATTTTATCAATAAAAAATTTAACATTCCGTCAATTCTAATTTTATGAATATTTATGATAAATATAATAATAATATAGATAAATTATTAAAATAGACTCAACTGTTATAATAAAATAAAGACACACGCGTATAAGTTTAATGACGATTTTCTTATCGATAAGAAAAATCGTTTTTATCAATCGAGCTCTAATTAAATTAACTCGACCGTTCGATTCGATTCTCTCGTCGATCAATAATTTATACGAGTTTATCGGATCACGTCGTCGAGATGTTCGAATCGGCGGATTCGAAGGAGAGACGACGTGAACGAGTAAAAGCTTGTCGAAAGAGAGACCATGGGGCCCCCCAGGCCGTGCGCGTGTTTCTCGCCGAGGAAACGAGGGGACCGGACAAGAGAGTTGCACGCGAGCGAGAAAAAGGCACTTCGCTTTGGTTCGTTCGATCGGTCGGATCGCGAGCTCCTTCACGAATCCCTCGTGGCTCGAATCGAGTCGATACAAACGACTTCGAAAGAAATTGTCTCTTTTATTCTATTCTCGTGTCGTTTTTTCTTTCCTTCTTTTTTTGCAACGTCCAAAGACCATTTCGAGAGATCGTATCTCGCGCGAAATCGATATATCGATTTTCAATTTGGGTCTCGGTTTGACGATTTTCGCTTCTTGTGAGCTTTATTTATTTTTTTATTTTATTTTTTTATTTGTCATCATCGGGACAAAGTTCAACGATTCGTCGGAAAGAACGCGAGGAGGACTCGACGAAGGAGAGCAAGAAGAGGAAAGAATAGGACGAACAAAAAACGGGGTGGAAGTAACACATTTATAAAACGAGAGGAAAGCGCCATGCCGTTCTTCAAGAAAATACGTATATTCTCCAGACACAAAAGTAAGTGACGAGATCAACAAATTTTTGCTCTGAGAATATAAGATTTTTGTGTCGAGAAGAGAAAAAACAAAATTTCGAATTTTTCGTCGCACTTTCGAAAAATTGTTGAAAAAATATTTCAAAAAATCACTACGTCGTTAAATTGATCAGCTTTTCGAAATTTTCGAGCAAATTCCGACGTTCCGACGTTCAAATTCTATTACGTTTTACTCAATTTATCTCGAAATAATAATATAAACAAAATACAAGAGAAACGGAAAAAGCTATTCGCGTCTCGCGAACGTCGCGATTCGAATTTCACGGAGATTATTATTTTTCGCGCGCGATAAAAAAGTGCAAGCTTCGACGAAACGCGATAACGTTGTATACGCGAATTCTTGCATAGCCACGGTCCGTCCGCATAATTTAATCCGAGCGGGTATCGAGTTTTTTTTATCTTTTCTTTTTTCTTTTCTTTTTTAAACCAAGAAAAAAAATACCCGCGTAAAGATTTTGCCAACGATAAGATTATCGCGCGTATAAATATTCACGAGGAACTCTCGTAGTTCGCCGCGTTCGACCGACTTTTAAGCAAAATCGCGCCGAGCGTCAAATTTCATGACGCAATGTACAATTTCTTACGCACTTCCCCCCCCCTCTTTCTCTCATCAAAAAACGAAAAACAAAAAATAGCTTGAAATTCGCTGAACGAACATTTACGTTTTTTTCCCTTTCGTAGTTCATTATCATTATTATTATTATTATATTATTTTTTCGTTCAACGTGAAATATACCGAGCTGGCCAAAAAGTCACTGCGTTTCTAATACACGTGAGCGCGTGTTAATCGATAGGAAAAAAACGCGGTTACTTTTTGGCCAATCTCGATAAATATTGTATTATTCAAAAATGCATCGAGACGAATCTTTCTCGCTTTACGGTCGATCTTTCGCCCCAAAAACTCGACGAGACGTCGACACGATTTATTCTTTTTCGATTTGCTGCTGTTTTTTGTTTCTTTTGTTTTTGTTTGTTTCGACCGAGACGCCACAAGTGGAGCACGCGTCGTGGCCTAGAAGGTCGAGACGCGATCTCCCGCGTCTCTTCTTCGATCGGTCCATCGCCGGATACGATCGTCTTGATAAAATAAAAAGAGAAGAGAACGAGAAGAAAAAGAAAACGAGCTGAAAATAAAAAGAACAAGCAGAAGGAACAAAAAATAAAATAATCCATACTCACCTCGCTCGTAGAATCCCGATTAACCGTGTATAGTCATGAGTCGCGTTGCGACAGCGCCTCTCCGTCCCTAGCTTCCGGTAAACTTCTTAAACGTTCCGTAGAATATAAGCCGCGACGTCGTTTCTGAAAACAGGAAAATCGAGTTCGTTCAACTCTTCGTCGCTCGTTACACATGGAAAAGCGCGCTGTGTGCGAGAAAGGGTTGAAGGAAGGGGAAGAGGGTTGAAAAAGATCGTTCGCCTTCCGAGATAATGATAGTGTCGAAACGAAGAAAAAAAAGAAGAAATTTACAAAAAAATCGTTAATCGACGTAGATAAAAACAAGTAAAAATAAATAAAAAATAATAATCGTACAAACCAGGATGGAAAATTGACGGTTCGTTGAAAATTACTTTTACGCAAAGGTATTTTTCTTCGAGTATCGACGGTCTTATCTTTGCCTCGATAAGTTGGTGCGCTCGTGTAATTCATCGTATTCACGGGTTTCACCGTTAGGTCGCGAATTATTAATTCCACACTCGTATCTCGAGTTGCGTCATAAAAACGGCATCGTTGCATTATTATGGATGATTTTTTTTTCCTTTTTAACGTCGTAGTCGTCGCTGTTCTTGATTTTTATTTCGTTTCTTTTTTTTTTTTTTCATTTTTTTCGATTTTTTTTGTTGCTGTGCTCGGTCGTCCTGCAGCAATAAGTCTTAATTATAGTGTTTCGAGGCTTCGACGTGTTTCGCGATACACCGTACTAGCTCTCGTATACACGTGTATGTAAATATTAAAACGTACACGCGGTCGTGGTTCTCCTTTCACCGAGACTCGACGTGTCTCTACCTTTTGCCCTTCTCGTTGTCGTTTTTACCTTAGTCTACTCTCCTCACCTCCTCACTTCGAGCACGATTATTATCCTCGCGAGAGGCGCCGTCTCGACAGATTTCGCACGAAAATTAACGATGGAATTATTTTTATAAACGGGACGTAATGATTTTTGTTTTTCTATTAGACTTTTTTAAATAGCGATAATGACAATTTAATTAATCGATACAAACAAATTATCGTATAATAATAAAAATGAGAAAAATGAATAATAGATTTTCGTTCGATTATTTGAAAAACGAAAAATTAATTCATCTCCGTTTTACTGCCAAATATTAATTTCTTGCGATTATTTCGACGAAATTCTCTCCAACGATCTTTCACCCCGGAATAAAATAATTAACGGTATAAATATTGAAAAACAAAATTGCCAGACGAGCTACGAGATAAATTGAAAATATTTTAAGGACGATGAATGAAACTGGCGACGAGAACAAATGTACAACACACGTGACAAAATCACTCTTCGCTCATTCTCTCCGACTCTCTCGCACTTTCTACGTTACGTAGATACCGATAGGATCTCGCATGCTCAGGATCGATCCGTCTTTCTTTCGACTATGATGAACGACGAGTCAAGAGCTCTTCCAGTATATCTACCTCCGGTAAAATGTAATTTAACGCTGGTACCGAGAGAGAAAAGTGTCCGAAGGTAGGTGAAGAGGAAAAGGGCACGACCCTTTCTCTCTTACCTTTTACCCCCTCACCCTCTTCTTGCCATCGAAGAAGCGCGCTACAGCGATAGAGCAGACCTTGGAAATGCATGAATGCTTCCGGGGCTCGGGGCTCGGCGTCTACCGAGAAACTGGAGAGTTTTCGGTATATAGAGAGCTTGGACCAACGAGGAAATTGCTTCCCTCGAGCGTGTTTTCTTGAACGAGGACGACGGTGCGGTTGGATGAGGAAGAAAAGCGAAGTGGAAGTGAGCTTCGTACTGTTCCCATTTATATATTTTATATATATATATAATACATATATATATATATATTATATATATATATATATATGTATGTATGTATGTATGTTGAAGGAGAGCGAGCGGGAGAATAGCGTTTTCCTCGGTCATCCAGACATTCACCTTCTGTGCTTTTTATTCTCTCGTCCTTGCCGTCTATTTCCTTCTTGAATTTATGAGAGAGACAGAGATAGAGATAGAGAGAGAGAGAGAGAGATTTTTTTTATAGTTCACACGTTCCTTCCAGATTCGCAATTCTCGTCGTTCAACAATCACGCCGCGATCTTGCACCGTGTCGAGCCCAGACATATTCTTGGAATATATAAAATTCTTTATCTCCGTCGTCTCTGTTGCGCATATACATGGGTACACCTACCTATACGAGCGTACCTGTATGGATGTAGGGATGAAAATGTGGTTGTTCGAGAATAATTTCAATAAAATGATTATTATTACTTTATTTAATTTTAATAGAATAATAAAGATTTTTTTTATTGAAATTATTATCGAATAACGATATTTCGAACTATTTTTTTATTAATATTTGTTAATTTGATTTTTAATCTTCATGAATAAAGTGATAATTATTATTTCAATAAAATGTACGATAAAATGATTTTAATAAAATAATAATTATTATTTTATTTAATTGTAATAAAAGTGTTATTATTGTTTTATTGAAATTATTATCGAATAACCATATTTCAGAGTATTATCGATTAAAATTAATCATATCAACGATTAATCATTATTTGTTTAATGAATATAATGATTTGATACACATTTTAAGTTGTATTATCATTATTATTTGATAATACTCGTGATAGTACAATTTATAATCCACACGAATTAAAAATAATTTATGCATGTGAATGCGAATAGTCGGTCTCTTCTCGACCGTTGGATTGGCGAGCAAAGGAAGCCGGAAGGAAGAAAAATCATATAGGGGGATGAAGAAGCGAAAGAGAGAAAGAGATAGAAAGAGAGAAAGATAGAGAGAGAATTGGATATTGTGTCGAGAATTTCATCTTCCACGAAGATGGGTTTCCTCCCAGAGCCGATTAAACTTTATTGTCTCGTTGCTGGAGCTCTTCGTATAAAACGATAAAAAAAAAAACAAAACAAAAATGAAAAAAAAAACCCAAGAAATATCCGTAGATCCAGAATTGATTTGTTCGTTCAGCGACAAGGGGTAGGAATATTGAACGAGAGCCGAAGCTTCTCGACGTCATAAGACCGAAATATTTGGTCGCCGGAAAGAAGAAATCCTTTTTCTTTTTTTTCACGAGGAAGCTTAAAGAAACCTCGAGAGCCGAGTTTCCGCCTCGTTACTCGTACATCGAGTCGAACTTATCGTTGTCGTTCCTCCAACTGAAAGACATAGTTTTTCTTTACTCCTCGTGACAACGACATTGATCACACAATTTTCTCTCGATCGTCTCGTTGCGCGTTTTATTCGTACTTTATCGTTATAAAAAAAACAGAATTCATTCAATTTGTCGAAAATTATCGATTAACAATCCTCCCCTATTCCCAAATATTTTCATCGATTAATTAATCATGAATTCAAGTTTAATTGATTTTATATTGTTTTAAATATTAATTGTAATTATTGGAAACAATTTGTTTATATATAAATGTGTGTCTGTGTGTGTGTGTGTATAATGGATCTCGCGTCCAGTCAAGAATCGACAGGTCTTACATCAGCCGCTCTTACTGCCGTCTGCGGATCAATTATCCCCTCTTCGACCTCTACTACGGTCTTTCCGCATCTCGTACTTTCTATTTTTTTTTTCGCTGATCTTTTCAACTGCATATTTCTTTCTACCCGTCTCTCTCTCTCTCTCTCTCTCTCTCTCCCTCTGGCTATCTCTCACTCAACCACATTGGCCACTTCAAGGGCTTGACTCTGCGATTCGCTGACGATGAGAGCTCCAAACTCGCAATGCACGCAGGGACTCGCGCACGCGCAGATGCACGCGTCTCTCTCTCTCTCTCTTTCTCTCTCTCTCTGTCTCGTTCTCTCACCCTGAATTCGCGATGCGCGTAGCTGCACGAGCGTGAGCCAGTTCTTTTTTTGCACGTTCGCTCTTTTTATTCGTGTATGCACGAGCGTTCGGCAAAAATTGCATCAGCCTTCGTGCTTCGGTCACTCGGCGAACGAGTCGAGTCGCGAGGGACAAAGGGGCGATCGACAGCTTCGGGCTTGGCATCGGATATGCGAAAAATTAAAGCGGTCGAAACAATTTTCGGCCGAGATCCTCAAGAGTTTCTCGTGCGGTCGACGAGCGTAGAGAATGTTTTTTCTTCAAAATTACAGATATGGCATATAGAGGGGGGGGGGGGGGAAAGAGCGAGAAATGTAGTTATTTTTTTTGCCGGTAGAGCACGCTGCCACGATGAGCCATGTTTTTTTTCTTACCTCGACGGGATCGCCTTGAACGCCGTCAAGGTCAAACCGGGCGTGTGCACTTGCATCGCCCTTTCGTATTCGACGCTACAATATAAATATACATAGCAAGCGCCATTAGTAATACAGGAGAGAGTCGAACAAATTTTATATTATGCATTTAAAAAATTTGTTATTTCGATTTTTAATATTTCGCTGCTTACTTGGTCAAGGTTAGTTTTTTTTTACAATTTTGACAAGTTTTAGCATAATTCGCAACTCACTGATTTTCATGACTTTAAGTGGAAGGGTTGAGGGTTAAAGAGTCCAGAAGAGAAATGAGGGAGAAATAGAGAAAAGGGTTTTGATCGTCACCCTTCTATTCTTAAGGGGTTAGAGTCACTCAGCATTTTCAAAAAATAGATTTTTTTTTCTATTTTCTGAAAGTACATTTCAAAAGTATTTCCTGAAAATTTTCGACAAATCGGGGTATTATTTATGAAGACATGCAACTTTGAGCGCAGCCCCGTCGAGTGGGTACAAGTAGGTAAGTAGTGGTAGCTGCACCCTCGACGCAAACTTTAAACGCGTTTTTCTCAAAAGCGCGTTTTCAAAGTCGGCGATCACCGTAACTCCGGAACGGCTCGACGGATCGCTTTGAAATTTTTACCACTTATTCTAAACATAATTTTGCTGTTCTCGAACGAAGGATTTTTATTTACAGTAAATATTTTGTTTTTTATAGTCGAATATATGGGGGAAATTGTGGTCGAAAAAAGAAAGTGCCTTTGAACATCCGCCATTTTGTCAAAAATCAAAATTTTTATTAATCCTTCGTTCAGAGACCGCGTAATAGGATTTAGTAATGATCCCCGTTAAATTTTTTGATTTCGGATGATCCAGTGACGAGGGGTAGTGATCACCGCAAACCCCTTTTTTTTATTTCAACCCCTCGCAGACTGGCTTATATCTTGGCCGTTTATTATTATTTTGTCTTGAAAATTTTATTCTATATTCTTTATATATGTATTAGTTGATGATACAAAATTTATCAAAAAATAATAAAACCAGTCTTCAAAATAAAATCTCAAAAAAGCGTTTTTTTTGGGCGTTACAAGTGACTCTAACTCCTTAAGGATAATCTGACAAAGAGAATTTCGGGCATTAATCGATAACAATGAATAGGTGAGATGCGTAGTGTAAGCGAGATAGTGATTGTAGATGTAGAATCGATCTTGAAGAAACTTTCTACGATAAAGAGAAGAAGAAGAAAGAGAGAAAGAGAGAGAGAATTAAAGAGATAATCAAAACGTCTTTGTGCAGAAACGTCTCAGACTCGAGGAATATATATCGCTCGTGGTACGTCCTCCCTTTACCATTTGCTAAATTTCTCGCTTTTCCAAAGCGGAGATGAGGATCGTTGAACTTCTTGCGAGGCTTTCACCGGAAGGGCTGAGGCAACTTTTACTTACAATTAGTTCCGTTCGTTATTACAGACGTCCGCGTAGATATATCTTTAGCTCGAGTAATAAGAAATAACTTATAGTTACGCTATATGCGTTACGTCACATACTTATCTAGTTAAACGATTTTGCCGCCTTGTACGAGAGCGAAGAGTGGGGGTTTATATACCGGGTGTCCATTTTGGAAAAGATACGATACGTAGCGGATATTTCATTTGAAAATGAATTCAAAGAAAAAAAAACAGCATAACGAAATGTCATCCGGATTCATTTAAAAATAATGAAATATTTATCGAATTTCTGGTGCGAAATAGGATGAAGGATATAACGGATGTCTCTTTTAGAAAAAAGATACGAATAACATAACGGGTGTCCAGTTTTAAGAAACAAAACTAACTATAAACGAAACATCTACCGGATATTCCAGTTGAAAATGATGAAATATGTATCGGATTTCCGGTGCGCAAAGGGACGAAGGATATACCAGGTGTCTCTTTAGAAAAACGTATGAATAATATACCGGGTGTCCAGTTTCGAGAAACAAAAATAACATAAACGAACATAATCTACCGGATATTCCAGTTGAAAATGATGAAATATGTATCGGATTTCCGGTGCGCAAAGGGATGAAGAATATACCGGGTGTCTCTTTTAGAAAAAAGTGTAAATAATATACCGGGTGTCCAATTTGAAGAAATATGAACGTAACGGAACGTCTACCGGATATTCCAGTTGAAAATGATGCGGCATGTATCGAAATTTCCGGTGCGAAAGGGGATGGGGTATATACCGGGTGTCTCATTCAGAAAAAAGATGCGAATAATATACCGGGTGTCTAATTTCAAGAAAACAAATAACATAAACGAAACATCTACCGGATATTCCAGTTGAAAATTATGAAATATCTATCCGATATCCGATGCGAAAAGGGATGAATCATATACCGGGTGTCTCGTTTGGATCAAGGTTTGAACAATATTCGAAAAAAAAACAACGCAACGAAACGCGTACCGGGTGTTTCGATATGAATAAAATGGTAAACCATATAACGGGTGTCCCAATGCGAATAAATGGCAAATCATATACCGGGTGTCCAATTCGAAAAAGACAAAATCGTATATCGGCCCTGTAGGAATCCAGCTGGTATAATTATATACCGTTAACTCGAGAAAAATTTCGAATTTTGTCAACGACGAGATTTCTTCCTCCTTCTATTTTTCCCTCCGTCCATACGGCTATTCTTATTTCCATGGTTTATAGGCATGTAGAAGGAAGAGAGGGAGGAGATAGAGAGGGATAGTTGCGGTTCCATGGATGCAAGTCGAGCTGTAGAGATGAGCTGTTGCTACTCTCGGTACCCCCCACCCTCACGTGTGTACGAGCGACCGCACAAGCCGCACGATCGATCCAGGCTCTCATCCGGCCGGCCGGAAAAGCACACACGGCAAATGCGAACGTGAAATCGTGGTTTAAAAGAAGAAAAAATACACAAAACAAAAAGAACACGAAAAGCTAGAAACACGTTTTTTATTGAAAAATGCGAGGGTTCGCCAGAGAGAAAAGGGGATCGATATTAAAAAATGGCGATGATTGTTTTTTCGACACGAGACGATGTTTAAGGACGATTAAATAATTTCGCGACGATTAAAATGGCTGAGAGGAGATTCTTGAGGTTGGAAACACGATGATAAGGAAAAATGGATGGGAGAGGGAGAGATGGAAGAAGGTGACGGTGGAGAACGAGAGTCCACGGTCGAACTTTCCTCCCCTTTATTTCGAGAAGAGTTAAGGGGGTTGCGACGAGGGAGGGGGTTGGGAGAGAAAACGAGAGAGGGTTTATGTTATAGTTGGTGGTGATGTACGAGAATTAGAGCGAGATCTGTACGTACGTGTGTTTCACTGGAAATGTGGGGTAAAATGGGACACCGAAAAAGTCAGTCGAAGTTTCGCAGTCGCAAAAAATCGTTTCCTGTCCGTTTTTATCACGAGTAAGATTACAGAATGTTGAGAAACGAAAAACAAAAATCCGTTTTGCAGATTTATATTAAATTTAATTTTCATTAATTATCATTTATACGATGGAATTTTTATATTACATTCTTCCTGTCTTCGCTCTGATTCGAAATTTATATTTTCACTCGCGCGTAGTTCGCGCGCCAACCAACAATTTTCTATATTTTTAATGAAATATTTTTCATTAATTAAAAAACCGTTTTTTTCCTCAATTTCGATAGATTTTTAATACAATTTCGAGACTACCGTTTCTTTCTCAATTTACATTTTTCCATTCAGTCACGTCGAGCGCGCGAATCTAGAGACGCGAAAGATTTTTCTCGGGTGGTCCATTTTGCCCCACAGTTCTCCCATAAATTCGCGAAGAGAGACCCGAGCTTTCCGCACGTTTCTCCCATCGCTTTTCCCATACGACACACTCTCGCGTGCCTCGTCGACGGATCGTTCCGTCCGTTTTTATATCCCTCTGACTTTTCGTACGGGTGAGTTTTGAGGAGAGAGAGAGAGAGAGAGAGAGAAAGAGAGAAAAATCCCCAAAGAGTAAAGCAAGACAAAAAAATAGAAAGAAAAGAAGAAGAAGAAGAAGAAGAAGAAGAAGAAGAAGAAGACGATGATGAAAAAGAAGAAGAAAAGAACAAGAGGAACAAGAAGAAGAATAAGAAGAAGCGAACCCTTGAGAGGATACAAACCAACTCTTCCCTCGTTCCGCCCCCCGATAAATTCTCCAGCGTGGAAAAGAGTTTTAGTACACCAAGAGAGGGATATTAAGCCCCAGGAAAAAGCTTCTCGGGTATTTCAGCTCGATTTTTCTCTTCCCCTTCCTCCAACCTACGACGTCAAAAAGTTGCGTCTTCGGTGCAACCGCCGTTTAAATAATACCAAAAAAGAACCAACGAAAATACAAAAACTCCATCGAACGAGATCGTTAAAAAAAAAAAAAAAAAAAAAAAATAATCCGAAGTAATATCCCCCTTTATCATTTTCGAATCGAAATTTTCATCGATCGATCGCAACGAGCGACGTCTTCGTCACGACGAAATTTTCCTCGTCGTCGTCGTCGTCGTCGTCGTCGAAAAAAATCACAAAAAAAACCAAAGAAATAATGAAATTATCGTCCAAAAAGTCGAAACTCCGAAGTGACGGAATGGCGACTCGAAAAAATCACTTCCGGTGGTCGATAAACGCGCGTCACGAAATCGTGAAACGTTCGACGGATCGTGTCGCGAGGATGTGGGCTCGCTCGCTCGAACGCTGTACTATCGTCCGGTTATAACTATACGAGAGGAAAAGAAGAAGAGGAGGAGAGCGTTTGAGGATTTGAGGTTATATACATCGTGCCGATCGTTGGACAACGCGCGTCGTTTCGCTTCCGCCGTTGTCTATGAATACGACGTGTACGTTCGATGCGACTAAATCCCTCCGGCTATATACCTACACACGCACACGATTTACCTATATTTATATATATATATATATATCGATCTATGCAACGGAAGGAGCGCGACGTACCGGCGAACTCTGTATAGGAGGACGAGGAGCGCGCTCGTGTCGTCCGTACAACCACCGAAGAGAAATTACGCTTCACAGTTCGCGAGTCCATTGATCGATTTGCAAAAGCCAACGAGATATATATATATATATACTTCTATATAGATATATATAGAACATAATATATATATACTTCTTTATACGATATATATATATATATAAGTATGTATATATATATTAGGCTGTGTCATTTTTGGGCAAGTTCTTTTGCCATCCTGGCAACAGGCTTTAAACTTGCAGGAAGGTAAAAAAAGAAGCCAGTTCAAATTTGAGTTCTTACGTTAATATTAATATTTAGAAGTGACTAAAATATATCTCTATTTCCCATTTAAGGAACATAGGGAAAATTGATAATTAATAAATATTGATAGAGGGTTTTTTTTAAAGCTTTAAAAACGTAATTTTTGTCTTATTTAAAAAAAAATTGGATGTAAAAATGTTTTTTACGGTTAGTGAGAATAAAGATGTGTTTTGTGAGTATTACGTTCATCTTTTTGTAAATATTGTAACGAATAGTAGCTCATCAAAACGAGTTTTCTGACAAAAAATAAATTTCTAAAGCCTTAAAAAATTATCCGTCAATATTTATTGATTATGAATTAAAGAATTTTTATAGGAAATTTATTGATCTACGGAAAAAATTATTTCATGTTTTTCAATAGAGTCGATAGTTTCGCTGTGATATTAAAAAAGAAATGAATTGTCATATATTTTGAACTTTTAACTCGAATATCATTTGAATGGCTAAGTTTATCAAAACATTATAAGAGATCTTTTTTGTAGAGCATTCAATTCTGTATAAGAATATGCCGGCTTTGTTTATGTAATATGTCATGAACGTGGTATAGAATTCGAAACATAAAACAATATTTTCCCTGTGTTATTTAAATGGAAAATACAGAAAAGTTTTAGCCACCTCTAAATATTAATATTAAAATCTGAATTTTTGACAGGCTTCTTTTTTTACCTTCCTGCAAGATTAAAGCCTATTACAATATGAAAAAAAGTTGCCCAAAAATGACACAGCCTAATATATATTATGTTTTAGGGATGTATTGCTACGTTTTTTAAAATTTGTCTGACGTTATTTTTTTGATTTTTTTTTTCATCGACGGATTCGGCGATTTTTTTTGTTTTTTTTTTCGTTGTTTTTTCGGGATGAAGACTCGTCGAACAACGTGGGATGAAAATCGTTCGAGAAAAGGGATCGATATTTCATTCGTTTTCAATCAATTTTTAATTGAACCTGGTTTTCTGGTTCTTGCTTTTTGTTTTAAAATGAAAATTAGCCGAGGTTCGAAACAATTTTCAACGCGAAATTCGATTCTACATCTTCTTTCCCTTTTAAAGTACCATTTTCGTGTGTCGAATCGAGGGTTGAAAAAAAATTGAGCGATGGTGAAAAATCGTCCCAGACGTATGAAGGACGCTGAGAAGGGGCGAGGGGCGCGAAAGGGTGGATTTCGGTGTAGCAAAAGATCTAAAAGTCGCGCGTGAGGTCGACGTCGAAACGAGACACTATGAACCACGTCCAAGATCTTTCTCTCTCGTTTTCTCTCCTTTATACTTTTTTTTATTGTCTCGCCTTTTTTTCCCCCTTCGTGTATAACCGGGGTGTTACCTATACGTTTGTACGTGAGAGACTGAGAGACCGTGGACCATTACCACCCATTACTCTCACTCTCTCTCTCGCGCGCGCGAACGCTGGACACACGGTCAGAGAGACGAGAGAGAGAGACGAGAGAGACGAGAGAAAGAAGAGAGAGAGAGAGAGAGAGAGAGAGAGAGAGAGAGAGAGAGAGAGAGAGAGAGAGAGAGAGAGAGAGAGACGAGAGAGACGAGAGAGACGAGAGAAAGAAAGAGAGAGAGAGAGCGAGCGAGAGAGCGAGCGAGAGAGAGAGAGAGAGAGAGAGAGGGAGAGAGAGAGAGAGAGAGGGAGAGAGAGAGAGAGAGAGAGAGAGAGAGAGAGAGAGAGAGAGAGAGAGAGAGAGAGAGAGAGAGAGAGAGTACACAGGAGGTCGGACAAGAGGAGAGCCTGGTGCGTGGATCGCCCTCGGGATGCGGGGGATGCGCGCAAACTCCGGACTACCGTGGTTTGCCAAGAGAGGGACGGAGGGTCTGGAGGGATCGAGGTGGGCGGGGGGGGGGGGTGCGGCGAGAGGGTGAGCGCGGAATATCAGCGACGAAATGTTCACATCGTGGCGCGTCGCGTTCATGCTAACACGTTTTTCGCGGGGTTATTCGTCGCGTGCGACATTGTCGGTACGGACACTCTGTCTCGATCGTCCCGCTGACGAGAAAAAAAGAGAGGGTTGTCGTTGTTCGACCGAGCTGTAAAAATTTGAAAAAAAAACATTTTTATTATTATTATTATTATTATTCATTATTCATTATTCATTATTATTGTTGGGAAAAAAGATTCGACGATCGTTACGAATTTTGCGTCGTAAATAAAAAAATCTCATTGGTGTTAAAGTGGACTCTGGTCATGTCGTTCTTCAGGGGGTTGTGGAAAAGCAGCTCCAAGCACAAGAGTAAGTTTCGATGAAATTGATTGAATAAATTCAGGTGGGATTTTTTTTATCGGTTCGGTAAGACGGAAATTTGACGATATTGAAATTTGTAAGGTTCAACGTTATCGATCGCGATCGGTAACGATTTTTCTTTTTATCGACGACGTCGATGGTTTTGTTGTTGTTGTTGTTGTGGTTTTTTTTGTTTATTATTGTCAAACATCGATATAAACTCAAGTCTGACGAATTTTTTGTAGTAAAATCGAAACGACGATATTGCGTCGATTTCGCAATTTTTTGCGCAAAATTGATCGTGATTTATTTATTTTTCGTTTTTCCATTATCGACGATAACGCTCGATTTTTTAATCGCCGATAATTATCGATCGACGAAACATTATTTTCGAACGAGCTGAAATTTGTCAAAAATCGTGCGATTTTCAAACGATCGTTTAAAATCGATCGACAACGATTTATTTATTCGAACCTTGTTGTTACGCACTTCTCCGATTTTCAATTAACGAAATTTTACGAATGAAATCGACGCGAACGATAATCGATATCGTCGCTTGATCGACCCAAATATTTATTATCGATGATGAAACAACGACGGGTTTTTAATAGCGACGAAACTATAGCGCGAAAGAAAGAAAGAAAGAAAGAAAGAAAGAAAGAAAGAAAGAAGGAAAGAAAGAAAGAAAGAAAGACAAAAGAAAACAAAATCGATGAAAATAATGAGAGATCGTGTAGATCGACGATTGCATTATGCAAATTATATTATACAATGGTATACAATAACCGCGTATAGCAAAGAATTCGTTTCTTTGAACGACGGACGAGAGGTCGTGCTTGAGTTCAGGGACATGAATCTTTCTTTCCCGTCCCCTCTCTCTCCCTTCCTCTATCTTTCGCCCCTCTTCGCGAATTTGCTTTATACAGCCAAAACTTTCTTCATCGTGTGTGCATCGAGTGCATTGTCGAGGGGAAGGGGAAACGGACGAACGATCGAAAACAAAATGAAAAATGAAACGATCGATCTTAATAAAAATCAATAAAAATCTAAACTCGCATATATATATATATGTATAATTATGTGTATATTTTTATTGATTTTTATTACGATCGGTAGCCCCCCCTTAAATTTCTTATATATATATATTAAAGGGAGTAGGAGTAGGAGGAGGAGGAGGAGAAGGACGACGAGTCGAGGTTTGGTCGTCGTGACTCTCGGACCCTTCGATGACGTCTCCGATCGATCGTATCCGGCTAAGTCTTGCGAGACGCTCGTCTCGTTTCATTATTCATGGATTCGAGTACGTGCCGGACACGCATGGCCATCCTTCTTCTTACCCCCTTCTTCGTCTCTTTTTTTTTGTTGGTTCAACCTCCTCGATTTTTCGTCCCTTTTTTTTGCTTTTTTCTTCTTCTTCTTCTTCTTCTTCTTCTTCGCCGATAACATATCGAATTTCCAGTCTATCGAGTCATACATTTTTCTTTTCTTCGCTCATCTTATCATTGGATAGAAAGACGAGGGTACGATAAAAAAACAAATTTTCATATGAAAAAAATGGAATTTTTATTTGTTTCGTTTTTTAATTTTAATTTCATATTTATAAATCGGTTAGAACGTTTTTTCTAGGATTCTCGATCGATCGATAGATCGGCTCGACGTAATTTTCTTTTTTTTCGCTACGAAAAAAGTAACGACGGAAAAAGGACGAAGAATAAAAAAAGAAGCATTTTCGTCTTCGCACTCGATTTTCTTTTCGTCGTGTTCGACACGACGCGAGGATTTAATCGCACGAGATACCGCCGTGCAAGCACCGTCATTGTTAACTATCGATTACGGGTTTGACGAGCGGTACGCGCCCGGTTTTCCAACCATTTTCCTTTTTTTCTTTTCAACCGTACAAAATTCATCGTCTCGTTTCTTTTTTCATACTTTATTAATTGCGTATCGAAACGAGTAAAAGAAAAACAATTTTTAACGATCGAGTCATAACGATTAAATCGTTATAACTCGCGAACGATTTACGCCCACAGTCTCAAGATCGATTCGTGTTTCCAATTCTCGTTTATTTTATTTTCTTACGGAAATTATACACGTTCGTATATAAATATAAATAATCGAAAAAAAAAACAACAAAATATTATCTAAAATATGAATATTCGTACGTTTGGCTCGCAAATAATTCATTCTCGTAATTACATTTGTATAGTAAATAAATCAACGCTATCGCGCGTAGGTATATGTACGACACGTGCTTGTATCAAAAAACAAATGCGATCCTCGCGGTAATAAGCATCGAGTTAATGGAGTCTCCCTCGATTCAAGTGAGAGAGAGAGAGAGCGAGAGAGAGAGAGAGAGAGAGAGAGAGAGAGAGAGAGAGAGAGAGAGAGAGAGAGAGAGAGAGAGAGAGAGAGAGAGAGAGAGAGAGAGTGAGTGTGAGAGAGAGAGAGAGAGAGAGAGAGAGAGAGAGTGAGTGTGTGTGAGTGAGAGAGAGAGAGAGAGAGAGAGAGACAGATTATGGTAATAGGGAGAATCGAACGAACGTTATATACGAAAACTCCTCATTATCGTTCGTCTCTCGATACCGAGACACGAATGTACCCTAGCCCCCTTCCCGATAATTATCGATCGTTAAATCTGAATAATACGATCGGCATGAGACCCTTCGCAACTTTCATAACCGGATCAATGTTTCTCGTCGACCGCGAGGTGCGTAGAGAGAGGGCGAGGGGGAGGAGGTTGAAGAAAAAAAAACTTATCGCCAGTAATTTCACGCTCAAGGAGAAATGTTGCTGCGTAGGGCCGAAGAAAGGAAGGGGGGAGGGAAGAGCAGGGGAATGAAATTGAAGAATTTAAAAGAACAAAATTTATCGTTTGTGCGAAAAAGAAAATCCAAAAGGAAAAAAAATGCAGTCACGGCAACACCCTGAGTATTGTCATTGGTATTACTAGGGGGTGGGAAAAGCAAAATGCGAGATGAAAGTGGAATTCGTTCTTGGCGTATGAACAGCTGTGTCCTATCATCGTGTTATACATACGTATGTATATTTGTATGTATATATACGTATGTATAATATATAATATAATATACGAGGTATTCCACGACTAATCGGCCATCAAACTGCCGACTCCTCTTCGATTTCGACAAAACAAATTTCCCTCGTAGTACTTAATGAAAAGAGCAAGTTATGAAATTTTTCGATTTTTTTCGATATTTTTTTTTGAGTTATGAATTTTTGAAAATTCCGAAAAAAAAAAATTCAAACGCCAATAACTCCAGAACAAGACATTTTTAGTAATGTTATAAGTGCGTCGAATTATGAATTCTGAACTGCTTTTTGAGAAAAGAATAATGAAAAAATTATTTACAAATTTGTCGATGTTTTTTTTTCTGTTTTGATAAAATCAAAAAACATCAACGTTATCGATTTGTTTTCAATTTTTGGCCGAATATTTAGTCCGAAAATTATGGGAAAATCGAAATTTCAATGAAAGTCAATCGATATAGGAAGAGATTGAGATATTTGCACGTGAATTTTATTTTTCAGAATTTTCATAAATTCACGACTCAAAAAAAAAAAAATGGCAAAAAAAAACTAAAAATTTCATGACTAGCTCTTTTCATTAAGTAATATGAGGGAATTTTTTTTTGTCAAAATACAAGAAGATCGGCCATCAGACTATATATATATAGAAATCAGAAATATATATATATATTTGCATACATATGTAAAGTATACATAGCATTCCTCATAACCCCGTTTATTCTCGACCGACCTCTGAAATATTTATTTTCCCTATTTCGTCATTCCCCGACGAGATCGATGAAGACAATTCGAAGAAAAAGAAAACAAAAAAAAGACAATTCAATTCAAACTCGTTGCAACGACGAGGGACGTCGAGAAGATTTTTTTTCGACGTCCCTCGTCGACAATTAACGATCGTTACAAAAACACAATCGTTGATGACCTTTTTTCAGAAGATTTTTGCTTTTTTTCCATAACAACCATTTACGATTATCGCGACGTAGGTCTGGAAATATTTTTGCCGTTCGTTCGAAACGAAACGCCCCATACGTTGTCTAGGATATCCTATCTACGTGAATATAACGTACACGTGTACGAGTTACCCTGAGCACAAGCAACACTTGGAATTCTCAATTCCCTTTGTGTCCCCCTGGATTTCGTGAAAACCTTTATATATATATAGCAAATACAGCGTGGTTATATGGGAGCGAATTGCGGAGTACCGCGTGCTCCGCCCGATCCCTCTTCCAGTTTCTCTCTATGGGTACCACTCTATTGGGCATTGTACACTATAGATATCCCTCGATGTATTCGATTAACCGAATGGCGCACCTGCGTTTTCCCTTCTATAATACACACACATATATATATATATATATATATACATAAAACTGTCAATACTCATGTGCATATATATGTACATGTGTATATGTATATGTACGATATACATATATTGAATACAGGCGAATCGTTTCCGGTTATCGGGCGTCAGTTATCTATGTGGAAATTGGCCTCTGTGCCACCCTCCCTCTGGAGCTCACGAGTTTCGGTCGGCGAACGACCGCACCATCAGTACAGATCATCGATTCGCTCTCGGTGTTATCTTTTCCCATGAGTCGTAGAGAGGACGAGAGAGAGAGAGAGAATCACCACGATCGGCGAAACGATTTTCGAATGAAATTCAGTTTCAATGGGATCGACGGAATCTACTGAATACGTTAATGAGAAATTTGGCTAAAGGGATAAGCGCGATGGGTTTCGGGTTTATTTGTGTGCGTAAGGGTGCGAGATAGAGGGATTTGAAATCTATGCACTTTTGTTTCTGGTAACGTTTACGGGGGTGTTAATTTTGAAGCGATTGTTGTACGATTTCTGTACAAAGGGTATTTGAAATATTGACGTCAAGGGGTGAATTGAAATCATCGGTCGCTTTTTAAAGGATTTGAAATATAACGACGGTGTTGTATAAACGATCGAACATCTTTATTTTCGTTAGATTTCTTGTATTTTAGGTTTGAAGATTTTTTGTTTTGTTTGTAAATATAAAAATAACAATAATACGGCGCAACGCGATTTTTCATTTTTATAATCCGTTTCTGTAAAGGCGAAAGCTTTTAAACGCGCGGAGATAAAAATATTTCTCGCGAACGAATCGTACGGCGGTGTCATAACAATTTTATACGAGTCATAAAATATTGTTGTGTTTGTTTTTCTTTTCCGCATTTACATTTCGCGCGATAAAATAATATTTGAAAAAAGAGCGATGTTTGCGTGCTGAAACGCGATATTTTTTGTATATTTTTGTTTGTCAGTGAATGCGTCGATGAGCAATGTTGCCGGAGGGACAAAAAACTGGGTTAAGCGGATTACGCGTGAGATAAATATTTTAATTAATTTCCGATGTTTTATTAAATCGATGAGAAATTTTTATTTTATTAGATCGAGAGAGTCCCGTTTATTCAAGTCGTTCGATAATACAACGAGAAAGCGAAGATTATCAAACGTCCGTTTCGAGGACGTTTTCGCTCAGTAGAAATGACATCGTGTGGTCAGACGCGAACCCTTCGCTGTCTCCGAAGCTCGAGCCGAGAGGTCAAACGGTCCTCGATCGACCGACCTCTTCCTCCCAGCTCCGTTTCCATTATGACCAGAAGACGCGGCTCGACATTGAATACCTTTGCTTTTACGATCGCGTCCTAATAGCTAAAAAAAAAAAAATTGTCAAAGGAATATCAGATTTGCGCGGGAGCGATATGTGATAAAAGCTCGACGATGAAAAAATTACCGTAGGCGATAAATTTCGCCGCGTGAGCGTGAGAAAAAATAAACGAGAAGAAATCATTCTATTTTTACTTAATTCGATGAAGATTAATAATATTTCTTTTTAATTTTCTCCTATTGTACGAAAAACAAAGCCAACGATCGTCGTCGTTTCGGTAGGAGGAAATTTCCTGACATTTTCCGTCGCGTTCACCGTAGCGCTGCCTTTTTAGCTTGTACAGCAGCAGGACAAATTTCACTTGAACTCTCATCCGGCATATACACAGGCGCGCGTCTTGTTCGTCATTGTTACACATACAGACACGGACAGGCACACATACGAAGGTAGACACTCGGCAAAGGTATAAATATTCATGAAGTAATGCTGTACGCGATGGTGTAGGAGGAGAATAGCGTAGCGAACAAGATAGCCGCGCTGATGTACCGGGGAAGGCTCTTCCGGCACCGTGGCACGATTGAATTTATCTCGGTGAGTGGCTTCTAACGAATTTTCCATGAAAAGCCTCACCGCGAATGCGGTTATATATTTTACGAAGGTACAGTAGGGTCTCGCGTTCGGCAGCAGCTCGTACGGACTCCCGAGGATAGCGGCGCGACGTAAGCTCCGCCCCCACTGGCGCGCTATTGGCGCGGCCGCGCTTCTCGTTGGCCGGCGCGCTAGTGGAGGGGAGCGTCGGCCGCGCGGTGGGGGCTTCCAATGGGGGAATCGGGGCTGACGCAACGGGGACGTACTCTACGTTATATCGCTCAATCGTAATACAGCGGTTTTACGCTCCGCACGTTCGCGAGAGATTCTAGGCGGGTAATAACGCAAGAAAGATTCAATTTTCGGATAATATTTATCCTGAAAAAAGGTCTTTGCGTAGTAAACAAAGATTCGCGGTTTTATATCGCTTTCCACATTAATTTACCTTTGTGCATGAGAATATTCTCGGTTTTCGAGTGGCTTCGAATATAATCCTCTCTCTTGTCTGAATAGCTTTGTTGGATGAGCGTGAATTACGAGGAAAGAAAACACGCGTAATTTATCTTGCGACGCTTTTATATTTCCCTCGTATTTCACGCGTGGATGAAATTGTAAACATTAATTCTACATACATAAGATTTAATTACCCTAATATTTTGTACTTTATCTTCGTAAAGATTTTCGATGAGAGCTGAAACGTGAATTTTCTACAAGTGGAAAATCTTGAAAAGTACTTGTTTTTATCTTGAAAAAATCTCATCGTCGGTAACGACCAATTATCGTAACAGGGAATTATGTACCGCGGATTCATATTTTTTATGAATCCACCCACCGTGAACTCCTTCGGTAAGAATCAAAGAATTATTCTTTATAGTAATTTTTTTTCCAACTTGCGGTACTGTAGTCAAAGCAGGGCTTGAAAAAAATCTGAAAAAAGGAGAGAGAGAGAAGGAGAGAAAAAGGGAAAACGAGAGGAAAAAGAAGGAGAGGGAGAGAGCGAAAGAAAGAGGAGCGAAAGACAAAGAACTCCCGGCGTAGCGAAAAACGTCGAAGCTGCAATGGGACGTTTCTCTCATTTCGCTCGATCTTTTTTTTTGTTCTCTCTCCCTCTCTTTCGATTTCTCTCTCTATCTTCGTACCATTACTCCCGGGAGAATCGCATATAGCCACGAACGGCTTTGTTCCAGTCGTTGGTCGTTACTCCGCGGATCCTCCATACCCCGACGCAATTAAGAGGAAACTCGAGTGCGCTCTCTATCTGTCCTTTTCCTATCGCTGCTGGGTTTTCCACCATGAAGTACGCCCGAGCTTGAGCACGCTGACGGTGAATTCCCTATACATGATATCTATAGACATATATATTTAGTACGAAATACGACTTTTAACCCTCGTTGTGTCCTTCTTTCTACCTATATATATATATATCTAATTCCTGATTCACAATTCACTCCAGTTACAAAACGACTTTGCAGCTCAAATTGAAGGAGGAAAATTCATTAACGACGTATTGTATTTCTAGATCGTACTTTTCTCAACGTCGCATATTTCCTACGGCTGTCGAGACTAAATTCGTTTTTTAATGAAGAATTATAAAATACTAGCGTTGCAATGCCGTTTTTGTGTCATAATTGATTTAACAGCGAATGCGAAAGAAAGAAATTCTTTTTTTTAAATTAAGTTTATTAAAGTGCTATTGGATACTCAATATTTTTAGTTTTTCCGTCTGGTGCGTGCACGAATAAATCTGAAGTTTTTCCTGTGCGCGAAAAGGCCACATACATATAGCTCTGCACGTAGTCTATGTGTGAAGCATGGACTTTCCAAATATAATCTACACACTTGTAGTAATTGTCTCTGTGCTTTGTTGATGGATATTGCAAATGCGAGTCGCACCGGAAACTGCAAACTTTTGAATTCGAATGACGTATCTGTTGGTATCATCTTCTCCTTTAAATTTGTCATTTAAAATTGTAGCTTCGATGATATTGTTCATCATCTTTTTCACTGAGAGCCTGATACCGACGCAAAGTCGTGGTGGATTGATGTTTCGTAGAAGAATGATCGGCACGCCAATTTTCAATGTTAAAACGCGCGGCGGTGTGCCTGGCAAATCAAGTGAATTTAAGAATTCAGTTGAATAATTAACAACTTCTTCTTGATTCATTAAACTATCCATCGTCTTGTACGTTTTAGCTGCTCCCGGTATTTTGTTTTGAATCGTGAAATTTATATAATTGACATCGTTGTTTTTTTTCTGCACGTTCACTTAACCAATTATGATTTTTGCAATTATGTGCAATATTTAAAAAAACTTTGTTAATCAATTTGTCTGTTATTGCTTTTATTTAACAGAAGTTTGCACGACGTACGTGCTCTAACGGTGTCCAGGTCTCGCTTCTCGTTGTTCCTGTCTGAAGCTCGTAATGTCTTTTGCTTTCTTGATCGAGGTGTAGATTGACCAATTGCTTTTCGTTTTGATGCCATGGTTAATTTGACATTCGCTGCCAAATGAATTATGCAACTAAAATGAAAAGCGAAATAAAAAGTATTTGTTTAAAATATTATATATAATTACATACAATTATATATCTTATATTTAAAAATACAAAACCTGTGTGTACATAAGTACATACAGGTTTTTTCTTTGTTTTTATAAATAACAAGTTTGAATAAATAACACTTCAAAAATATGTCTTTCATCGACATTTGTTGTAAAATAAATTATGGCACAAAACGACATTGCGACGCATGCCGGGTACCGCCATATTGTATTATATACAATATCGTTAAAACAAATGAGTGTCTCTTATTTCGCTTTTCATTTTGGTGTCATACTTCAATTAACAGCTGTCAAATTAATCTCTATATATAGATATACATAAATGTAATTTTTTTGTTTGTAAATAAAATTATTCTACTAATTCAGTAATTTTCACGGGAGTGCTGACTACACCTCACCAAAATTTGCATCGCAATCGGATGAATGTTACAGGAACGCATGCAGGAGGAACAAACAAATAAACAAACAATCTTCCATTTTTATTTATAACCTTGTTAATTATTATTATTATTAATCGTCATTTACAGTAATTTGTCGTTAATTAATTACAAACGTGGCATATACGTGTATCAAATTTAATAATAATAATTCATTAATTATAATAATATCATTATTATAATTAATATTTAGAAAAATTTCAAGATGGCGGAATCGAGATTCAAAATTCGTAATATTTGCGTACAAGGTGACAAGAACGAGGAACGATAGGACGAGAAGTCTCTATATACTATGCTCGAGCTTCTCTCAAGAAACTCAATTTAAATACAAATTAAACGATACCCGGATGGCGAATCCCACCGAGTTCTGAATTCAGAGCACGGAAGGTGACTTATATGGCGTACACCAATCCTTTGTCAGGATGAATCTCTCTCTCTCTCTCTCTATCTCTCTCATTCTTTCACTCGTTTTGCGAGAAGTCTGACTGGATTTGCTTTCGATCGCGAGAGACAGCATCTTTTCGCTTGCCGGTGCAATTCCGCTGATGGCGCCCTACCCCCTCTTGGCACTCCATCCAGTTATCCACCGCGTCAGTCTCGAACGAAGGTAGAAGCGAACGAGAGACTTTTCGAAGACTGCGAAACTCCATTCCGACTCTCCAATCACAAACTTTATTTCTTACCGAACTCTTTTTATTTTCTTCTTTTTTTTTATGTCTCTCCTCTCCTTACTTTTTCTTTTGTTTTCTTTTTTTTATCATTCCTATCCCTTCCCTACTCCCGCTTTAACGCCAGTTTTTCTTATCTCTAATCCGCGACGATGGGAGCGTCGTTAAGAAATTGTTCGACGCTTACGAAATCGATTTATTTATCGTTTCCTCTCTTTCTATTTTTCTTCGTTTCTTTCTGCAGGATATCTTTTCGATTAAATCGTTGGGTGAGGGAAAATGGAAATTTAAATTAGGTTTAGGTAAGTTATCGTCGATTCGCGTCTCGCTATAATTTTTTATTCTCGATTCGTTTCTTTGAAATAATCGTTAAGTGGGATTTTACTATGTTATTTTTTTATTTTTTGTTTCGATAGATTTACGTCGTTATCGAATGTTTACGGGCGAGTCAAATTTATTTTTATCGTTTCAAATTTATCGACACTGATCGGGTGCTTGTACAACGAAGAGTTCCACTCGTCCACCTGAATCAATCAGGTGGTACAACGTACTTGAGCCTCTTTTGTTTCACACATAGATTTAATACAACGACACACACACACATATATATTTTATACATGAAAATGGAAGAATGTTTATATGTTTGTTTGTCCTGCATACGTTCCTACACCATTTATCCGATTGCGATGAAAATTTGGTGAACATAGTTCGCACTCCTGCGAAGGTTTCTGCATTAGTCGAATAATTTTATTTACAAAAATAAACGCGTATGGGGCAAAATAAAATTAACATTTATGTACATTTATATATAGAGATTAATTCGACAGTTGTCAAAGTATGCCACCAAAATGACAAGCGAAATAAAACAAATTCATTTGTTTCAACGACTCGGTATCATACAGGGTGTTTCTTTTATCTCTGCCACCCGAAATAACTAATAGAATAGTACATTTTTTTCAACCATCTTGTAGAGTAGCTCAAGCCGTATAAAAACATGGGGGGGGGGGGGGGTTGAAGTCGTTCAAGGTCATTCAAGGTCAGTATCGATGATATAAATCTAAATAGATAAAGAAACAAGAACACGAAGTAAGGTTAGAAACCGTTCGTGTACGCACCGTAGAATACCAGGAGCAACAGACGAATTGATTAACAGAGTGTTTGATGTTATAGTTCTTTAGGCGCGTTAGGCAGTTCTGATGAGTGTGAATTTTCTCGATGTCTTGAACGGCGCGCGCACCGTCACACATCATGAAGTTAGTTGCGAGTGAGAATTTCTTTTCTTTTCTTTTCGGTCTGAAGTTATCCGAGTGGTGGACATAAATTACTCTATTGTACAGTAACATACTGAAATAGTACGTAAGATATTATTATTTTTTTATATTCATAAAACTTTATTTATATTGTAGTGTAGATATTTCTTTTTTGTGAAAAATGCGTTTTAATATTTGAGGTTATATTAATGTAATATTAATATTATTTTTAACTGCCGTCATTTGAAAAATGTTAATATGAGATTTTTATTTAATTTAATTTAAGTGAGATTTATTCAAATTTGTATTCGTGGTATTTAATGTCGTTTATCGCTGATTTGGGTCAGTTCAAATTTCTTTGAATGCATAAACAAATTCTTTTTCTATTTTTAAAATATTGCACATAATTGCAAAAACCATAATTGGTTAAGTGAACGTGCAGCAAAAAAACAACGATGTCAATTATATAAGTTTCACGATTCAAAACAAAAAACCGGGTGCAGCTAAAACGTACAAGACGATGGATAGTTTAATGAATCAAGAAGAAGTTGTTAATTATTCATCTGAATTCTTAAATTCACTTGATTTGCCAGGCACACCGCCGGGCGTTTTAACATTGAAAATTGGCGTGCTGATCATTCTTCTACTAAACATCAATCCACCACGACTTTGCGTCGGTATCAGGCTCTCAGTGAAAAAGATGATGAACAATATCATCGAAGCTACAATTTTAAATGACAAATTTAAAGGAGAAAATGATACCAACAGATACGTCATTCGAATTCAAAAGTTTGCAGTTTCCGGTGCGACTCGCATTTGCAATATCCATCAACAAAGCACAGGGACAATTACTACAAGTGTGTAGATTATATTTGGAAAGTCCATGCTTCACACATAGACTACGTGCAGAGCTATATGTATGTGGCCTGTTCACGCACAGGAAAAACTTCAGATTTATTCGTGCACGCACCAGACCGAAAAACTAAAAATATTCTGTAGCCAATAGCACTTTAATAAACATAATTAAAAAAAAGAATTTCTTTTTTTCGCATTCGCTGTCAAATCAATTATGACATAAAAACGGCATTGCAACGCATTCCAGGTATCGCTAGTATATATATATATATATGTATGTATATATACTCTGTTAAATTCAAGCACGTACCACCGGAGGTCAGGGTGCATACAGCGAACTCGGATCTACAGCGTAATACACGTATCCACGATATAGTACGCGAATGAATATACACGCACAAACATGTGCATATATATAATGTATGCACTTGCTGCCGGGCGTTCGGGGATCCCTCCGTTCCATACTCGGACTCTACTAGATTCATACATCCATACATATATACATATATACCTATATATACACGCTTCTACATATATCATATAGTCATAGACACATATATATATATATGCATATGTCTATGACTTGATATGTCTCGAGTACATATATATATATATATATAGAAGCGTGTATATCTGAATAATGCAATTGGGCGCACACGCGAGCCGACGAACTTTGGATACCGTGAGGTTCGGCCGTCCGTGTAATTCACTGTGAAGTGGGCTTACCCCGTTGAACTCGAGGGCGTCGGCAACGGACGAGGGGCCAGACGAGGATACGGAACTGCGGTTGAATAAACGAATATAATGGTGAGAGTGAGAGGGTACATGGTGGAGGTAGGAGGGGTGGGGGTGGGGGCAGTTGCATCAGCAAGCACGTCCTACCGGGCTTAAGCTTTTTCATCCTCTCCCCCCCTCAGCTCCCGGAACGTTAATGAGGTTTCATTGTATTTTGAATAATAATAACAACAATACAATATCGACAAGTTCAATTGTTACGGAGAAGTTTGTACTTTCGGTATAATGAAAATTAATTAACAACGCACGTGGTCCGATAATTTATTATGATAATGACGATTAATAATAATTATGAGAATAATTTTATTAGATTTGGGTTATAATCATTTTATTAGATTTGGGTTATAATCGTTTTATTAGGTTTTCGTTATTCGTGAAATATGAAAAATGACTGATCGTACGGGTCGCTCGTGATTTTACACGTTTTTTTTTCATTTTTTTTTGCGAAAATACGTGATACGCGGTTCTTGTTCTTGCACAAGAAAAATGCAAGACGACGCGAGGTGAAAAAAAAAGAAGGAACGTCATGGGTAGGTGGAAACTGTCGCGAAGCGAACGCCACAGCAAAACACCCGGCGTTGGTTTCTCGCGGTGAGAGAAATTTTTTTATACGTCGCTTCTGGATCTTTTCTTCTTTTTTTTTTTATATAAATTTTTTATTTTTTTCATAAGCACGCCCGTGTTCTCTGTTTTTTTTTGTAACGCCACGAGGCGCTGTTCCGGTTGTTGGAGTCGCGCGAAAGCTCGACGGTGTTTATGCATGTATGTCGCGTATAAAATTTATATATATATATAAATGTGTGTGTGTATGTATTATTTTTTTCTTTTTTTTTTTCGTCCCGCTTTGACTCCACTCTCGTTTCCCTCGTAACAACTTTTTCAGCCATTCTTTTATTCACGGAAAAAAAGGTTATAAAGTTCAGTTACACCGGGGGAGAGAGAAAAACACGTTTTCTCTCGGCTACGTTTGCGCACCCTCTTCTCCCTGTCTCTCTCTCTCTCTCTCTCTCTCTCTTACTCTGTTTTTCTCTCTCTTCGTCTCACTTCGTCTCCCAGATAACACACACGTACCTACTCTTCTCTCGCTCCATTTGCCAATGAGAAGCGTTGCGCCCCCGAGGTAAAAGTGGCCCGTTAAAGTGGTAAACACAATACGAGTCGGATAAAGACGGAGAAAGAGGGAGAGAGAGCGAGAGAAAACAAAACAACAAAAATAGAAATACGAACGAGAGAGAAAGAGAGAAAAAGTTTGACACTCTCGAGTAGGCTGAAGAATCGTCGAGAGGAGGAACAAAAATAAGAGGTTGAAAAATAAACTTTGGATCGTTTTCAAAATCGAGTCGTTTCGGAAAATCCTTTCTTTTGTTTTTTAGGGGGAAATCATTCTTTTCCCCGAACTGATCAAGATTTTAATAACATGCTCTTTAAAAGTTTTTAGCCGATTTAAATTGACGGAAATTTGTTCATTGATTTATTTATTTTTTCGTTTTTTTGTCAAATTTGACAATTTTTTCTTAGACGACGCGCATTACCACCGTTCTGAGTTCGGTTTTGGGGGGAAGAAGAAGAGATAGAGATGGGACAAGGCTCGGGCAAGAGCGAGGAAGGAGAATCATATCGATCCGGGGAGCAGCCTTCGCCGCTTCTACGTCTCTTTTCCCCTTCTACGTTTACCTGCATGTGTTTGGTTGTGTTTATGTGTGTGTGTCTCTCTCATTCTCGCAATCTCTCCCGACGTCTCCTTTCAGTCTGGTAATCCGTTCTCTCTACTCTCGTAATAGGATTTCATCGCGAGGGTAACAGCAGGCATCGTTCCCGAGTTCTCGCCTGGTAGCACCCTGGATTAGTTTCGCACAAGTTAATACAGGTTAGCGGCTGGTATCTTACATATACTCGTATATCTATATATCTATATGGATATATGTGTGTGTGTGTGTGTGTATTGTCGCGTATACACACGTATGGGACGTTCTCGATCACATCCCAATTTTTTTTTATCCATCGAATTCGTGGCTGTACAATATAAATGGCAAAATCAAAATGAAAATCGAAATAAAAATAATCGAATAAGAAAAAAAAACAATATTTGTATAATTTAATAATTAAAAAAATCACGGCGAATTTTTACTGTTGAGAAATTTATATTATTGTAGGTTTGATATTTTGTGCGATATGAGAATAGGAAACATTTTTTTTTTTGAGTTACGAGCAGATTGCAATTTTTTGAAATAAATGGTAATATGTTTTTTTAATCGACTGTATCGATGTATCACCTAGACTGGTGACAAACGGTATATGCGGGTCTGATGAGGAAAAATGGCTGCGCTGATAAAGAATGCCTCATATATGCGTCTATATATTGGTATTTTCGTACCGGAAGTTTGATTTTAGGGGTCCTTTTTATACAGGCTAGCGTCAAAGTCAAGCGTCTGCCAAATCAGATCGCGAATAATCATGATACTCGTTTGAAATTATTCATAACTGCAGCTGAGTTGCGCAATTATAGGAAAACAAATTGGTCGATCTCCCTCGTGGTAAAAGCTTTTTAATTTTTGTGAATTTCTTTTTTTCTACCTTTCGCGTTTTTGCCTTTTTATTTTTCATAGCTTTCTGAAATTCTCGTGCCGGGAGTGCTCGGTTCGTGTTTAACTTTCGCGCCAAACTAAAGCAGCGAATTTCCTTTGTTTCCGCGAAGTTTCACTGAAATTACTCAAAAGTTCACGCTTTTACGAGTTTAGGAATTTTTTTTTTCGTAAAAGATCGCTCCTTCAGCTTCCAACTTTCATAAACTAGAGACGAGATGTTCGAGCGGTTAGAAAATTTTACAAAATCTTGTATAATTTGAAAAATTTTACAACTTTTGTATTTTTTTGTAAAATTCCGAAAAAAAATCTTATTCTCTCTTCATCTGCCGCTTCTTGACTTTAACTATATTTCCTTCTTTTTCTTCTTCGCTTTAATTCTATTTTCGTCGTTCCATCAGTTCCGCAATCTTATTTTACGATACAATGAGAAATAAAATTGCGGAACTGATGGAACGACGAAAATATAATTAAACTGCAAATCGAAAAACAAAAATACGAAGAAAACTTAACGTTTTTACGAGTTTATAAATATTTTTCGTGTACGATCGCTCGTTCGCCTTTCAACGTTTATTAAACTCGAGACGTTGATGTACGAGTAGTTACGAAACTTTATAAAATCTTCTATAATTCGAAAATTCTTGTGTTTTTTCTATGAAAATTCACAAAAAAATCCTTTTTCCCTCTTCAACCTTCACGAATATTCACTCGTATCGCAAACTATTCGATACGACGATGAAAAATAAAATTGCGAAATTAATGGAACGACGTAAATACAATTAAAGCCTTAAATGACAAAGAAAAAAGAAAATAACGAACAAAAATTATTATTTTACAATTTTTTGTTCTCTCGAAGCTGGAAAATACGAAGAAAACTCCCCGGTACGGCGAAAGCTCGCAGATATTGTGTAGTGGACACTTACGAATATCTGTGCTTGCGCCGAGACGGCGAAAGGGAGGTTAAACCACGAGTCCTCGTCGACGGAGGGTTAACCTTTCTGCGAGTGGTGAAAGAGGAGAATTCTTCAGACTGCGCGAACACACACACACACACACAAAAACCCTCGCTCTTGGTTGCGCTCGGGGACCGTGCCGAGAAAAGTTTATTTATTTTCTTTTACATCTTTTTTTCCGCTCACTGCCACTTCTACGGTACGATGCCCTGGGAGAACGCGGAGTGAGTCGCGGCAGCGAGAGTAAAGAGGGCGCAGTTGGCGAATAAACTTGAATAACTGAATTTTTATTTCAGTACGTCGACAGTCAAGTCGGACTATATATATATATATATATTCTTGCATATCGTTCTATATTTATATATATATATATATGTGTATTATCGTGGCAACTCGTAAATAAAAAGCTTCAAAAGAAAGCTCGAACAATGAGCACTGGAGAGCCGTGCTAACTACTATTTTATGCTCTCGGTGTGTTTTCCTTCTTTTTACGTTCGACCGCCCGACTCGTCTGGCCGTGGTTTTTGTTTCTATACGGATGCATAAATGTCTCGTACTTTAATCATGTTTCGTAAACAAAATTATATTCTTATATATAAAAATGGAAGAATGTTTGTTTGTTTGATTGTCGTGCATACGTTCCTATACCATTGATTGGGATGAAAATTTGGTGAAAAAAGTTCGCACTCCCGCGAAGGTTTCTCCATTAGTCGAATAATTTTATTTACAAAAATAAACGCATACGGGGCAAAATGAAATTAACATTTATGTACATTTATATATAGAGATTAATTCGACAGCTGTCAAAGTATGCCACCAAAATGACAAGCGAAATAAAACACATTCATTTGTTTCAACGACTCGGTATCGTATATACAGGGTGTTTCTTTTATCTCTGCCACCCGAAATAACTAATAGAATAGTACATTTTTTTCAACCATCTTGTAGAGTAGCTCAAGCCGTATAAAAACATGGGGGGGGGGGGTTGAAGTCGTTCTAGGTCATTCAAGGTCAGTATCGATGATATAAATCTAAATAGATAAAGAAACAAGAACACGAAGTAAGGTTAGAAACCGTTCGTGTACGCACTGTAGAATAACAGGAACAACAGACGAATTGATTAACAGAGTGTTTGATGTTATAGTTCTTTAGGCGCGTTTCTTTTCTTTTCTTTTCGTAGATTTACATACATAGTACATACATAGTACGTAAGATGTCCATCGACCCAAGTGATTTTTTAAACTGTGAATATTATTATTGTTCATATTCATAAAACTTTATTTATATTGTAGTGTAGATATTTCTTTTTTGTGAAAATTGCGTTTTAATGATTGAGGTTATATTAATGTAATATTTATATTATTTTTAACTACCGTCATTTGAACAATTTTAATATGAGATTGTTATTTACTTTAATTTAAGTGAGATTTATTCAAACTTGTATTCGTGTCATTTCAATGTCGTTTATCGCTGATTTGGGTCAGTTCAAATTTGTTTGAATGCATACACAAATTCTTTTTCTATTTTTAAAATATTGCACATAATTGCAAAAATCATAATTGGTTAAGTGATCGTGCAGCAAAAAAACAACGATGTCAATTATATAAGTTTCATGATTCAAAACAAAAAACCGGGAGCAGCTAAAACTACAAGACGATGGATAGTTTAATGAATCAAGAAGTCGTTGTTAATTATTCAACTGAATTCTTAAATTCACTTGATTTGCCAGGCATACCGCCGCGCGTTTTAACATTGAAAATTGGCGGGCCGATCATTCTTCTACGAAACATCAATCCACCACGACTTTGCGTTGGTATCAGGCTCTCAGTGAAAAAGATGATGAAGAATATCATCGAAGTTACAATTTTAAATGGAAAGTTTAAAGGAGAAGATGATACCAACAGATACGTCATTCGAATTCAAAAGTTTGCAGTTTCCGGTGCGACTCGCATTTGCAATATCCATCAACAAAGCACAGAGACAATTACTACGAGTATGTAGATTATATTTGGAAAGTCCATGTTTCACACACGGACTATGTGCAGAGCTATATGTATGTGGCCTGTTCACGCACAGGAAAAACTTCAGATTTATTCGTGCACGCACCAGACCGAAAAACTAAAAATATTGAGTATCCAATAGCACTTTAATAAACATAATTAAAAAAAAGAATTTCTTTCTTTCGCATTCGTTGTCAAATCAGCACAAAAAGAGCATTGCAACGCATGCCGGGTAGCGCTAGTATACAATATATTTTTGAAAAAAAGTATATTTGTTTTATCCATGTCCTAGATTTCGTGTGCGCCGCGTCATTCGTTTTCCTTTGAAAGGACGAGGAGTAATAAAAAAAACGTGGAATTTATTCGAGTTAAAAGTATGAAAAATTTTGATCGTAAAATTGCTTTTTTTTTCGAAAAAGTGATAAATTTTTGGTGTGCGTTCGAGCCAAATATCCTCGAGTCGAGGAGTGTTCGTCGAGATTAATGGACGTTGCGAGGGATTTGCGTAGTTTGAAAAAAGCGATCAAAAAACAAAAAAATCAATCCCTCGAACGAGAAAGAAGTATAGAGACCCCTCATCTCCGTTGTTCGAAACTGAAGATGGTGTCAGCTTGTCCTGTCGGCTGCCGTGTTCAACCCTTATCCGCTATAACACACGAACGCGCAACCCCTTTACTATATTACATTGGAAACCCGAGAGAGAAAAGGAGAAACTACTTTCGAACTCCTGTTGGCAGGACGTCGCGTCTTCGAACGTTCTTTCGGCATGTCCTAGGGGATGAAATCCCTCGCATCGTCCCAGACGCGTATACGTGAAAAAGAGCAGAAACTATCCCCAGCCACTCCTTCCCCGTCAACCCTGGAATTCCGCTCTCATGTCCACGTCGTCGCTTTCGCCATTTTTCCCCTGGGATTTGCCACTTCGTCGGCGGGCCACGGAGTGTCCTCGACGCTGGCGACAATACCACCCCCGCACGAAGAGGAAGACGTATAGGGGTTGAAAAAAAAGATAAATATGCTCCGAGTGGTTACAGAACGAAATTGGAATTCCCGCTCGACCACACGTCCTCTCTTTTAAAACGGTTGTCGAACGTGAATATACGCCCGTCCGTTGAAGGAAATACAAAAAAAACACACAAAAGAAAATACAATTTTACGAGTAAACGCTAAAAATCCGCTACTTTCCCTTGGTCGTCGTAAAAATGTTCGTATGAAATAAATACGCGTATACAGGGCAACTACGAAGACGTAGAAAATACCCAGATAGTTGGCATCGAGACAAGCACAACGGTTTTTTAAAAATTGTTCTGCGATCAAATTTGGCCGAGATATTAATTCTCAAAGTTGGAAAATTTGAAATATAACCTAAAAAACGCGATCGAACGGTCTATCGATAAACCCCGGGATCGCGGGTTCGAGCCCCGCTCAGGACATTTTTTTTTTTTCACAATTTGTCCCTTTTTTTCGTAGATCTTGACGAAATAATGTTTAATAAACGAACGATGAGTCGACACGTTCAGAGAAAATAATTTTGTTTTATCACTCAACCGCCAGGGGGCTCGATGGCATTGTTCAAACTTTTAAACTTTGCCAATCAATAGCTCGGCCAATTTTCATCGGAAAACGATTTAAAAAAACTGTTGTGCTTGTGCCGACGTCAACTAGATATTTTCTACGTCTTCATAGTTGCCTAACCCCCAGTACATGTTCGACATACAAAATGCAACGTGTCTATAATTCTGTAAGGGTTGAAAAAGAGAAGCACGCATTGTGATAAACGCGCGCACGTGCGCGGCCTAGGGGATTTCGAAACAGCGAGAGGCCAATTTCACGAAAAATATAGGAGCAAAGCTACCCGGCGTTGGATCAAGAGAGAGAGAGAGAGAGAGAGAGAGAGAGAGAGAGAGAGAGAGAGAGTAGATGCAACGTGGTATTTGCTTTCATTACACACGGCAACGTGTTTTTCCCAGGGCTTCGAATAATATAGCGAGGCACTATAAAATCTCGCAACGACTCGCGCGCCTCGCCATTGTCTCTAACTATATACCTCGTCCGGGAAACGAGTTCGGTAATTTTTGCGAACCAACAACGGGAATATTAAATACCCATATCGTGTCATAACGTAAAGAAAAATAAACGAGCTACGACGAGAAACAAAAACAAAATAAAACAAAAACGTCGAAAATATGAACAAAGAAGAAAAAGGGCGAGAAAGAAATTTATCACGTTTTCGCGAGTTTCGTCCAGAAATATCGCCGGAATCGAGAAGAACAACGTTGTATTCGTGATTTACGGAAAATTTCCGATTAGAACGTCTACCACGTGAAGTAATTTCCGACGATATACAAATTTCATCCCCTAGCGATGCAACCTTCGGGTTGAAGGAAACGCGTTGGAAAATACGCGCTCTCGCGTTACGGGCGAAAGACGCGCGAAATATTCAAAATAAGAGGGCGAACGTCGGTTTTATACTCGAAAGATTAACGAGGCGTCTACACGAGCGTAAGGGCGGTTTCGGGCTCGTTGCAAAGCTCCCTCGAGAGTCTCGGCCCCGTTGGGAGTTTTAATATTTCAACCGACGGTGACACCCGGCTACCGTTGCTTCTCGCTTCGGCCTGTCTCGCACAGAAGCGAGAAGGGTTGGTAGACGAGAAGGTACCAGCCGGTCTCGACTCACTTCCGTGCACGAGATTCTCACTGTCGCGATCCCCACCCTCTCTTGCCCCGGGGTTGCGAGTAACCGAGAGGGTCAAACTCCAACGTCCGAAGAGAGAATTTACGAGACTACCACACTGGCCCATTTTCGCACGAAATCCTGAGGGATTCTCTATTTCGAGCCCCCTTTCTTCATCCCTCATCCCCTAACATTCCTCGTCACGCGCCTTAGTGCCCGACGGAGATGTGTTTATCGACATTATTTACGTAGGCTATGTTTCCTGTCGGACGAACAAATTTTCAACCCTGCCCTCTACTTTTTCACCTTTATTTATTTTCTATTTTTGATTCTTAGATTTATATTATTTATTCATTTTTGAATTTCTTATTTCTTTTTCATTTTTATAAACAACGTTTTTCGCTCCGTTAATATTCTTATAAACACCAATTTTCACCCCGCGCCTCTGTTTTTCACTTTCAATTATTATTCATTTTCTATTTTACTGTTATATGTTGTATTTATTAAATTTTTAATCACTTATTTATTGCTTATTTTTGTAAACAACGTTTTTCGCTCGTTCAATATTCTTACAAACATCAATATTCACCCTTAATTATTATTCACTTTCTATGTTACTCTTACATGTGTATTATTTATTGATCTATTAATTTATTATTTACTTTACATTCTTATAAAGAATATTTTCGTCAACGAGCTTCTTTTTTCATGTTCAAAACGTTATAAATATTTGTCAAAAATTGTCTCCAAACTAAATAACGCTACAGCGAGTATTTTTAATTAATCGCTACAAAATTTCGAAAATTCTGGCTCTTCGTTTATTTCCTCCCTGCTAAATTGGATAAACCCTGAAGAGACGAAACGGTGAATATGGTGAACGTAGGGAAAGCTCCGGTAAAAGGCGAGACCGGTGGAAAGATGACTCCTGTATACACACACACACATACACACACACACACACCTGTATACACACACACACACACACACCCACACACACACACATATATATATATATATATATATATATATATATTAGGGGTTGGTAAATCGATATTTCCGCTGGTTTTCCACAGAGCTTTGCGAGGAATGGGCTCTGGCGAATAGTCGGGAGTGCGTCGAGGGCGTCGTCGGTGGACTCGCCGGTCCGGGCGTCGGTCACGACGATCACGAGGACGTCGGCGCGAATTCGACGTCCGAGGCGACGTTCACCCTCAAGTATCTCGGTAGCACTCTCGTCGAGACACCCTCGAGCGAGGAGGCAACGGCCGAAGCAATCAAGACGGTCATTACCATGGTACGTATGTATTATGCATCGAATATCCGTTAGATACGTAACGACGAATACCTTCCTTAATTATCGACGTTCGAAAAAAAAAATTCTCGTTACGAACGAAACTCGTCGGCTATTAAAAAAAAAAAACGAAAAAACAAGCAAATCGTGCGAGGAAAAAAGATGAAAAGGTTGTTTTCTTTTTATTTCGAAAGCTCGTAGATATATTTTGAAAGAAACGATCGTACGTGGGAAAAGCGATGAAAAACTTTTTTCTTTTGAAAATTCTGAAAACTCGTAGATACGTTTTGAATGATGAGAAGGTTTTTTTTTAATTTAAGAAACTCGTAGATATTTGGAGAAAAAAAATCGTACGTGGAAGAAACGATGAAAAACTGTGGTTTTTTTGTTGGGAAAATTTTCAAAGACTTTCCACGAACGAAGGATAAAAATGATTGTCGTCGTTGTCGGAGGATTCGTCGCGCGAGTGAGCGACGCCGCTCTATCGTGGAATCCGGTATAAGTTCTCGTGTGCTCGAGTCGATGGAAATCCAAACGAGTTTGGATTTGTCTTTATTTTCTTTCGACGAGCGTCGAGCGTCGACCGCGAGTCGAACTCCCGATTAGGTAAAATTGGAAAGTAATATGTGTCGACGACTGCGGGACGAGCAGGTTGATTCAGGCGATTCGTTACGACCTCGACGTTGATGCACCGAACGAAACGAATCGTCGTTCGAACGTCACGACCGAAATTCAAATGGCGCGGTCGAACATTTTTTTTTTTTCATAATGTTTAATTAATTTTGCGTCGATTAAGCTCGCGAGAAATCGTTCGGGATAATTAATTTTCTCTTGCAGTAAAATGATGCAGTATTTTTTTCACCTTATATATAGTCTTGTCTCTTTCTCTCTCTTTTTCTCTCTTTCTCTCTCTGTCTATTTCCTAGGCTACGTCTTCAGTTTGTGACTTAAATTCACTCCATGGAATGCTAGATTTAAGATTTAAGATCTAAGTTTCTTTGTAATATACTTTTGTAATATGTAATACTTTGTAATATGTGTTATTTCCCAAAATTGCTCGACAGCGTTGCTAGGGCATAATAAATCGATCAATCAATCAATTAATCAATCAATCAATCTCTCTCCCACTGGATCGAGCACGAGACATTTCGAAGGTACAATTTCATGTGTTCTGTCGAACCTCGTCATGGCAACAGTGGGAGAGAGATAACTAGGGAGTGAGTGAGAGAGAGAGAGAGAGAGAGAGAGAGAGAGAGAGGGAAAAGAGACGAATAGAAAGATGATAAAAGAGAGAGAAAGGGGGAGAGAGCATACCGCGAGAGAGCAAACGACTAACCACCGTGTGTATTGGCCTCCACCGCTTGATTGTCGGCAAACTCTTGCGAACGACGATAAACTGCTGCCGTGGCGTTTGCAGAGCTGTAGTAGGTTATTCGCTCTTTCTATGTGCTGTACAAGGTAAAGTGGGGCAATATGGCCCATCTCCTAAGACGAACCAGACACTTATCGTACGAGACAATCTCAAAGTCCCTCCACAATTTCAAATACCTTTCTAACCCTTGCTCGACTTCGTTCTCCTCAACCGTCGAATATTTTTCGACAAAATTTACCAAAAAAAAAAAAAAAAAAAAATCGTTTCCAAGGACAACAAAAAATCTTTAAAATCTTTCGATCTCTTGTTCGCTCGCGTTTCACATAAACTTCGCGTCTATATAAAACGTTTCGAGCATCAAACGCACGTGTCGCGGGCAAACAAAAAATTGTGGGTGGTCCATTTTGCCCCACATACCCTTAAACACGTATCTACGACGTCTCAATGCATCTTGTATGTACAGGTTATATAAATTTGGGCACATATGTATATATACCGTCCGCGCGCACACACACACACACACCCGCACACACACACACGCACGCGCGCGCACACACACACCCACACACCCACACACACACACACATATATATATATATATATATGTATGCATGCATGTATGTATACATAGATGTTTATATATATATATATATGTATACATAAAGCAGCGCTCGTGCCCAAGTACTCGTACAAAGTTTGTACTTTGCCTCCGTTTGTTCGGTGGTTTGCGCTCTATCCTCGGGACTAAACCTACGTCACCCCTCTCCGCCGTCACGAGGTCTCCTCTCGTTTCGAAACATAGCGGTGGAGCACAATGCCGCGGTTGGTTTGCTCGTGATGTTATCTTCGGTAAGTACGCGACGTACACGGGGATACCGTGGGGCGTCGCTACGAGTAACGAGTACACGAGTCTCCCTACCGACAAACGCAAAGGTACTAATACCATCGGCCACGGCGAAAGCCCCATTCCGGCCGCAGTTAGTAAGTTTAAAACGGACGCGAGACGAGAGACGACGAGTTAATTGAAAGATCTAAATCCGCTTTATAGCGATTTTATCGTCGTTCTGGTAGATATCAGGGTGTTAGAAATGGGTTTATTTTAGATAATAAAAAATTCGCATCTTGTTAAGGAAAATAACGAAGATAATTCTTAACGGAGCGATAACGATGGAAATTTTTCTTTTTTCTTTTTGTTAATCGTTTTATTAATTGTTTTCTTTTAAATTCGGAGTTAATTTTGAAAAAAGGAAAAATTGTTAAATACGATTAGCGAGATTTTATTCTTTATACTTGAAGATTTTTCGACGAAGTCTGAGTTATTCCAGCTAAGATGGTCTACTCGTCGTATCCCCCTCCAACTTTTCGATCTTGTGTAAAAGGCACAGAGAGTTATCAGCAGATGTTGGAAAAGGTGTTGACGCGTGGTTGTTCGCTCACTGAAATATAGCGATGACGAGCTCATTTTTAATTTCTGTATGGACAGCTGTGAAAGAAACGAAAAATATCTTTTATCAGCTCGCCGTATGAGTTATAGAAAATAACTAAATAAATAAAGATACAAAAATAACAAACAAACAATGAAACATATTTCGCAACGTATCGCGCGTGTTTTTCTTTTTTTTTTAAGGCCGATAAAAATGTGTCGTTGATATTTTTTGCGATTTTCTTTTTTTTCTTCAACTTTTTTAAATTCAATTTTATGAAAAATTTTGTTTTTATTTTTTAATACCGTTATACAGATACGGCCTTGGTTGCTTCGCGAGGCGAATATTTCGTGAACAAAGCAACCGCCCTCTTCCCACCGCCCCACATCGGGAACCAACGCGAGTTGTGAACATGACGATAAGAAATTGCGATGGAAACAGAGACTCCTCTTTTTCCTAGGGAAAAAGGGCAGGAGGGAGCGGGGAAGTACAAGCGAGAGCAACAGTAGCAACGATGTCGGTCTCGGGGGGTGGGGGAGAAGAGAGTGAGGAGCAGCGAGGGTGGGGGTTCGGAGATAGGACGAACGTACGAGAAAGCGAAGGAGGGTGGGGGGGGGTAAGAGAATTTTCATAAAGCTCGCGTTTCTCGAACGACGCGCGAAGCATGTGGCAAGAAAAGCTGGCGAGGATCGTCGTTACACCGGATATTACTTTCCCGGGGAAACAAATATTATTATCTTGCCTTGAGATTCACAGGCTTTCGCATCCTCTCTCTCTCTCTCTCTCTCTCTCTCTCTCTATATATATATATATATATATATATATATATATATATATATATAACAAGAAGAAAATATATATATATATATATATTTTTTCTTGTTGCACGGTATTCGTGGATAGCGATAACCTGAAGAGAATTTTCATTGTCGTTGCAGGAATTTGACTGTCTCCCTGCGAACACGTACACCAAACTGTATATCCTGTAACGTAGATATATATGTGCGTCTACTCGTTAGAGCTACATAATGGCTTTGACACACAACCGACAACCTAGGTAGAATAATTAAACCATAAATTAAGGGACGTGAACTCTTCTGAACAAGAGATAGACAGAGAGAGAGAGAGAAATATTTGTCGAATAAATAAGGTTAATTAGAAATTTGAGTACTCGCCCAAGAGACAAGATTTTCAGAGATAATAAGGAAAATTAATTGTATTACGTCGAGAATAATTTTCGCAAAAATTGCGGAAATTCTCGTCAGGATTTTCGTCGAACCTCGAACGTGATACATTACGTAATAATTATCGAATTCACGATTAATTATTATGTCAATTTATTGATCGTATCGATAATTCGGCGAATTTTCCACGATCGACATTCGCTCGAGATTCCGGTTGATTAATTTTTTTCGGATTCGTAAAAATATCGGACGTTGGAGAAAAAAAAAACGAGATTCGATCGAGCGACGAACATCGTGTGGAAATTCAATCGGAAAATCTCGATACTTTCGTATTTCGATGGGAGCTTTGCGCGAAAGCTTTTTTCACCGGAAACTCGTACGAATGTATTTTCGTCTCTTGGTTCGCGAGAACAGTGAGCTGTATCATAAAAAATAAAAAAATAAAATAGAAATTAAAGGAGAGCGACGATAGCGCGAGGTGGGCGAGGAGGGGGAGAGCGAACGGAGGATTTATCGGCGATGCTGCTGGCATTTTTTGTAGTCAGGATTTCAGAATCGAGGGATGTTTTTTTCCTTTTTTCTTTTTTTAAACTACGCAAGGGTCGTTAAGGGTCGTTATCTCCTCTCCCTGTGGCAGAAGCCCTTTGAAGTGTTTTTTTTTATCGCTGGATTGAAAAAGCAGATTCTATGGCGCGTAATATTCCGCAGAGCGAGAGAGAGAGAGAGAGAGAGGGGGACTTTTGAACACGAACGAAAAAAGAAAAGAATGAAAAACAAGTGATAAAACTAAAAAATTGGAATGTCGCATTCTTTCGCGAGGAAATAATCGTTTTTTTTCGTTTTCTTTTTTAATTCTCGAATTTCACGAGAGTCGAGGATGCTCGGATTTGGCAAAGATCTTTGTTTTCTCGTGAAAACCGAAAATCGAACGAACGCGTCGATTTTTTTTCGGATCGAGGTAAAAACGAAAATTTGTTTTTTCGAACTATCTGAAATATTTAGAATTTTTCCGATACGAATATCGCGATTACCGTCTTTTTCTCTTTTTAACAAAAATAAATTTCACGCACTCGTCGACTTTCTCGACGTTTTTGTTTTTTTTTTACAAACTCTCGTCGTTCGACGCGCTTTACGAAGCTCGCGAGATAACAACGAAAAAAAGGCTACGACGTAATCGCATTTACATGGTTGTTTTTTTGTTTTGTTTTGCTTCTTTTCGCAGGCAAAAGCCAGCGGGAAAAAGTTACAAAGGGTCTCGCTCGCGGTGAGTCTGCGAGGTATAAGGATGACTGACCTCGCGACCGAGGAGAATCAGCTTCAGGTCTCGATATACAGGTATACGAATAATTTATTTCTGTGCTTCCACCCCCTTCCCCTCTTTCCTACTTTTATTTTCAATTCGCGTATGGGAAGATTTTTTTTTCCTTTCGTTTTTTCTTTTTCCATCGTTGAGATTAACGAAACGAGGGAAGGCCGCGGATTGCCTCGATTCCCACGGGCAATATTTATCCGAATATACGATAACGCGATAAAGTGGGAAAAATTGGCGAGCCAGAGGGGAAAAATATTTTTAAAAAAAGAAAAAATGTTCAAACAAAAAGGCAAAGTCGATTCGTATTAGCTATGGAGTTATTCGATGCTTCTCGTTATCGGTTCATTTTGGTCCGACGAAAAAAAAATCAAAATTTTAACCGCTTCGTTTCTCTTCGAACTTTACGCGGTGAAAAAAAAACAAAATTTACTTTTAAAAAATGTCCTCCGAGTTAATATTTTTCCTTGAATTTTCGCGTGTCACGTAGCGATTATATCGGCAAGTTTTAATTGCTTTTCTGTACAAACTTTTGCACGCGTCGAGGTCAAGAAAAAGAAATTTGATTTAATTTTTTTATTGGACATTTTAATTGATTTTTAATTCGATTCTCGTTTTGTCTTTTTTCAGAATCTCTTATTGCTCGGCGGACGCGACGCACGATCACGTGTTCGCGTTTATAGCGACCAATATGAACGAAACGATGGAGTGTCACGCGTTTCTATGCCCGAAGAGAAAAATGGCTCAGACTGTCACTCTGACCGTGGCGCGAGCTTTCAATACGGCGTACGAGGCATGGCAGCTTACCCAGGCCGATCCGAGAATTCATCACGCGCAGGATAAGAGTCCTTCGTTGAATCAAAACAGAATAGGTACGTCTGTTACTTTACGTCGTAATTTCTTTGTATCTCGATGAAAAATGTCTGGATCGAACTCCGAATTTCGAAATTTTCTTATGGCGACGTGCGTGAATTAATTAAATATTAAAAAGTTTCGAACGAGACGCTTCGATTAATCGGCTTTACATCGTTATACTTCGATATTACATATTTCAATAATCCATCGGTTTCATAATCATAATCGAAATTATTAAGCGAAGATTAATACAACGAGATGGGCTCGAGATACTCAATTTTGGTACCGATGAATATTTTAGACGTCGTTGTAATGAAAATTATTGTGCTCTGTACGGAACATTTTGCATCGATGCGTTAGAGAACGAATTAAAAATGGACGCATATGATTTATGTAGAGTTGTGATATTAATTTTATTTGCTTGTTTATATAAATAAAATATATATATTGATATCAACGAGTCGAAAATGATTCCTCAATTACATATTTATCGATAATGGATTTTAGTAATTAATCGCACTTCTTCGATCTTGCTTATTTTCATCACCGATAGAGAATCAAGAGAAAAACGTCGACGCAACGAAGCAGATCGATGACGAGGAGAAATTGAAAAAGGAGGAGGACAACGAGACACAGAAGAATTTACTGATCGATCTGTCGAACGAGACGCAGAAGGTCGAAAATTCGTGGGTGAGTTTTGGTCTCTTATTTCCGTTAATACGAAAAAAAACATCTTTTTGGTTTTGTTTTAATATATGATCGAAAAAACGATGTTTTTTTTGTGAAATTCAATCTTCTTTGGCTAAGATTGTTCGATGAATTTATTTTTTGAGGTAAATTATATATTTTTTTAAATGAAACCTTTCGTAGGTGTGTTTCGAGGAGGACAATGGAATTGGCTCGATAGGTGCGAGGCGAACTATGAAAAAGTCAGCTGGTAACAGCATACCGATGACAACGATGAGGCAAACTAATGTAAATTCGACACCGAGCCATCACGTTGTGCCGAGACCAACGCCGGGCTTCAAGGTGCAAAATGCTTGGGGAGAATCTCACTCGGTCGATCTCATGTGTTCGTAGCATCCGTAGCCCAAGGCTGACAACTTTCGTGACGTGCCACTCATCACTGGACTGTGGAAGCATCTATCGACCAACGACAGAGCCAAGAAAACTCCGCGTTGAGTCGTGACAAAATATTTTCCTATTTTGTAGTTTATTTTATTTTATTTTATTTTTTATAAAAGACAAACTATTTTATCTTTTTTAACGAAGACGGACGTTATCGTCCTTGCCCAGGTCACGGAAAACGAAATTGGAAAATATATCGAGCGAAGGATCGACGAGGAAATTTTTATTTTGTTTTCTCAAAAATACGTTGTTTTATATAATTTTAAGGACTGTTTTGCCACTCGAGTTTAACAAATATCTCCGAAAATGAATATTTTTGTTTAAACTTTCTTTTTAGTTAAGTAGATGATAAGACGAATTAACGATCGATGGCCTATCGAATATGAAATTTTCATCTTTTTGTTTTTTATTTTTTAAGTACGATAACGAGATAAGTATATTTCCGGCGAATATTCGCGGGTCAACATATCGGTGGTAATGTTTAAAGAGACGTAATTTTAGTGACTTCGAGGAATTTACTGTTTTGCGTATTCGAATATTTAAAAAAGTGAAAAAAAACGCACAAAAGATAATTCCTTCGACGTTGATATCGCGTAGTACGTAATATGGAATTACTTAATTCACATTGTTAGCTGCGTAAGAATATTTCGAAACGTGAAAATATTTCGAGTGAACAATACGAGGCTGTGTTTTATCTATGAGTTTACGTCAATCACGAATATTGAGCAGACTTTTCCTCCAGTTGGATATATGTTAGTATATGCAGCTGGAGGAAAAATCATCTCAATATTCATGATTGACGTAACCTGATATACTAACATATAGACAGAGTGTTCGGCAACTATGTAGCCACAGAAAGTACCCAGATAGTCGGCATAAGCAAAAGGTATTTCTTTTAATTTACCTGCGATACAAATTGGACGAGATATCACTTGGCAAATTTTTAAAGTTTATACAATGCCATCGAGCCCCCTGACGGTTGAGTGATGAAACGAAATTATTTTCTCTGATCGTGTCGACTGGTCGTTCGTTTATTAACAGTTAATTCGTTAAGGTCTACAAAAAAACCTGGGGAAAAAAATATCCTGAGCGGGGTTCGAACCGGCGATCTCGACATTTATCGATATGGCGTTCGATCACATTTGTTAGGTTATGTTTCAAATTTTTTAACTTTGACAATTGATATCTCGGCTCATTTTCATCGTAGAACAATCTTTAAAAAAAACCGTTGTGATTGTCCTGTCGCCAACTACCTGGGTATTTTCTATGTCGTCATAGTTGCTCAATACTTTGTATATGACGTATTCCACGGGAGATCGGCCATCAGACTGCCGACCCCTCTTCGACGTTGACAAAAAAAATTCCCTCGTAGTACTTAATAAAAAGAACAAGTCGTGAAACTTTTTGATTTTTTTCGCAATTTTTCTTTTGAATTATGAATTTTTGAAAATTTCGATAAAATTTCACATGCAAATAACTCCAGAACAAGACATTTTTAGTAATGTTATAAGTGCGTCAAATTATGCCTCTCGAACTGTTTTTTGAGAAAAGAATAACGAAACAATTATTTACAAATTTCTCGATGTTTTTTTTTTTATAAAATCAAAAAACATCAACGTTATCGATTTGTTTTCAATTTTTTTCCGAATTACTCTTGCGATTTCCAAAAAGTCTAGACGAGTTTCGTCCTGGAATCTCGATATTTACTATTTTTTAAATATTTTGAAAATTATCGGAAAATCAAAATTTCAATAAAAGTCAATCAATATTGTAAGTGAATAAGATAGAAACCATTTATTCTTGACAATAATAATGTTATTCGCGAAATTATAGTTTTAAGGTTTTGAAAGATTCAAAATTGTCGGAATATGAACACATCTTTACATTGAGATCTTCATTATTTCCGGGCATTATGCAATGTATTTGTTGCGTTCCTGGTATCTTTTTCGTTTGTATGAATCACGATTCCAAACGCATTTTGGAAACTTTGTAATCCTCTTGAGGTGAAAACTAGACCATGATATTTGGTAAATAGTTGGGTTTGGATGCAAAAGCAGTTCGAGACGCATAATTTGACGCACTTATAACATTACTAAAAATGTCTTGTTCTGAAGTTATTTCATGTGAAATTTTTTTTGAGATTTTCAAAAATTCACAAGTAAAAAAAATTGCGAAAAAAATCTAAAAACTTCATGACTTGTTCTTTTTATTAAGTACTATGAGGGAATTTTTTTTTTGTCAAAGTCGAAGAGGGATCGTCGGCCTGATGGCCGATCTCCCATGGAATACCTCATATGTATATACAGAATGATGAAGCAGGTCGTTTTTTATCTCTGACGACGAATAAAAATTCCACCATATCGCGATATTGTTTTAGTTTTAAATACGATAAGGCTCGAACGTTGCGTAAATCAAAGAAATCAATGAAGAAAAACATATATATATATATATAGTATATCAATTTCTGACAGGAAATCTAAATGCAACGTAACCGTCGGTACAGCTTCAGGATGTGACAAACATTTTTGTATAATAATAACAATAACATCGTCGTCGTTTTATTATATAGTAATATCAATCGTGCTGGGTCTCAAATACATATACATGTATATATACATATACAATATATATATATATATATATATATATATAATGAAAAAAATTGAAGAATAAAGTAGTTATACCGAAAATCATCGGAATTCTATTTGTTGTTCACAGTTATTGTTTACAGTACTGGGAGCAATGAGTCGAAATCGCTATTTATGGTTTATGAAACTTTAACGTCTCTAGAAAAAATTCTGCTTAATCCACTACATTCCCTACATCCCACTCGATCGAGTAAGTTTTATTTTATTACCGACTTTCGAAAAATTCATCCTATCAGATGACTAACAGATCAGTGCTACAAACTATCAGAAATTTGTATGATGGCAAAACCGTTCGAAGATCCAAAAATGTTAGCCTTTAAAGACCTTGAAAATCTATCAGTAAGCACACTCCAAGTCTGTTATAAGCTTATAAGTCGGTTTAATTTATTTCGACAATTTTTTACGGTATTTTGAGTTTGACGAAAAATTGAAAATTCTTCGAGTAAAATAATGAAATAAAATTTAGCTGAGAGCCGAATAGCAATTTTTCTGTCTTCTCGTGCTTTTTTTTCATTTTCACCAATTTCCAATACTTCTAATCGGTAAATGTCCGTGAAAATGAAAAAAAATAAAAACGTAGAAAGTTTCGATGAGAAATTCCTGAAACTAAAATGTACGCGAGCTAATCGAAGTATGTCGAACATCATCGCAGAAACGATAAATTCATTTTCCTTATCGTGGCACGTGTAGCAACGAAAAATTGTCATCACCATCTACAACGCGTAACGCTGATCCAACTAGTTCGGTAAACAACGCTCGATTCGAGAGTTTACTCAGATGGATCTATGATCGACTTCCCACCTAGCCCAACCTGACTGTTTAAATTTTATCATTGACACATGGTTTGAAGTTGAATTGAGAAAGAGGCTGGCCCTGATAGGCAAGTCGTTGCTACTCGTTACTTAGCTAGTCTCGACTTTCGAGTGTTCGACGGTAGTAAGACGCGACAGCTGAATTCTCTCATCGCAGTAAAGAATACCGCGGGGTACAAAAAATAATTACGAATCATGTACCTGCGTGGTGTCGCAATTTGTTGCCTCGCGCTCGTGCCGTCCATACTCGGCTATGACAATGTAAGTCACGGATGCGTGCAACTTCATTTTCATTTTTAAAAAATTTCTCCTCGAGGTAAAATACAATATTCTTATGCCATTGACAGATTCACGAGTTCATGAACGAGGGTGAAATTCGACAGGTCTTCCAATCGGACGCTGATTCCGGTAAATGTCTTTCGTTTTTAACGATTTATTAACATTTTTTTCAATAGAGCGCGGGCGAGGTATTTGAAGAATGGTCCATCACTCTTATTTTCGTTGCCGAGCGTTACCGATCTACGACGCGCGATCGTCAAAATTTGCTGCTCGTTAAGCTTTTGTACGACGTCCGTGTTTTTTGATTGTTTTTTTGTTTTAAAAAATTTGTCACACGTAACGAACGACGCGACCTAAGAAATATCGATAGATTTTCAAATTCGATCGAAGACGCGGAATCTTTGCACGAGAGATTGAAAACGACGAAACATATATTTCCCCAGTGCCGACACACGAGATCTTCGAGATCGACATTCCGGCACTGTCCCACAGGAAGAAAAGGGGTTTACTTCCGCCCGGAACCCGCGTGAGAATTCGAGTTTGTGACACCGACACTTCACTCTGGCTTTATCCAGCCGTAGAGCCAGTAATTCATACCGATACATCCGTTTGGGTCGCTAATGTCGATCCGAACGAGACGAAGAATGTTCGATTCGATCAGGAAACCGGGGTTGGTATTATCGAGGACATCGATAAACAAAAATGAAAAAATCGTTTGAAGAAAATCGGCCGTATATCGTTGAATTTATTCGCTAAATTTGTCGTTGACAGTGGCTGGATGGAACAGGACAGCTTATGGAAGATCACAACCATTTCGCCTCGTTGTGGATTCGTTTCGACAAACACGGAAGACTGGTAGTCGTACGTAAATTTTCGATCGAGATATTTTCCTGTCGAAAAAAAAACTTATCGATTCTCAAATGATTTATTTGACAACGCGAAAAGAAAATTCGACAATTTGATATTTTAGATAGTTTTCTAAACGATCAATTTTCCGAAATTCTAATTCGAGGATTTAGCTCGGCAGCGAAATTAGAAAAAGAGAAAGAAACCGAAAATTTTCACACTTTTCTACTTTGGCGCTTCGAGCGATCGGTAAACGATTTTTTCAAAATTTTCTTTTCCTCGCGAAGAACGGACGAATCGAAAAGAGGAGAATTGTCATAAGATCGTTGCCGCCGCACGTCGTCGGCAAATACCTGAGAAGTAAACGATCGACCGCCGATTTAGATCTCGCGAATTCCACGTATCACGTTGGTTACCTGCTCAATGACGATCCCGCGAAGGACGATTTCGTTGCCGGTGAGTTAATTCGATATTTTCAAGAAATTCTTACGATAACGTAGGACGTCTGGTGGTGACGCGAATCGAAGGAATGACGAAAAATTGACGATTCGATCCGCTCTTTAAACAGCGATTAACCAAACCGCCCTCCGAGAGAGGCTCGTTCGATCGACCGGCTGGGTTCCGGACACGCTCTACATGCAAATTCTTCTTGTTGCGGATAACACCATGACGGGACATTGTGACATTTACCGTCTAGGTAGCGCGTAAGTAATATAATCGCGATACGACAGGACTTCGATAACGATTTTAACCATATTACCGCGATCGCCGATTGATCGATTCGATCGTCATTTTTAGAGAGTATAAATTCTGCATCGAGTTAGTTCTGGCGTATTTCGCGGTTTTCTGGAACGGGGTCGATCTCAAGTATCGTTTTCTCGAGAACCCTCAATTGAGAATATCGATTTCCGCGATCGTTATGGCGAAGGTGAGTCTGAAAATAAGCGACAAAAAATAACGAAAAATACGATTATAAAAATTGATATCGGTGGCTCGGTCGGATAGAAATAATGCGTAATAATTTTCAGCAACGGGAAGCGTTACCTCACATCTCGCAATACATATTTAAGGACGACCCGGAAGCTTTCGATGGGGCCAACGGACTGGGAAAGGCACGCAGGTTCTTCTTCGATATACGAGATACGTTTCCGCTCGATACTTGGGACGTAGCTGTCACGATGACGAGGTACGTCGAAGTAACGGCGAATTAAAAATTCAAAATATGTAAATTTATATTGGACATACCAAAAAAAAGGATGAAAGCATAATTGAAAAATTAAATCGGTACACTTTTCAGACTCTCAATAGGACGGAAAAAATTAACTTTGGGTAAGGCGCGATTTAGTTTATAAACTTTTGTCGATCGACGAATACTTTCGATTCGAACGCGTATCGATCTGTGGTTTGCTTAATATTGATTTTTAGGGAACTCGTATCCTTGGGGAGCGTGTCTCGTTCTGCCGGAACGGGCGTTAGTGGATGGCGTCTCGTTCGTCGTCGACGACGGTTCGTTTAACGCCGTTAACGTCGCGTTCCACGAAATAGGACACACGTAAGAGTCACATTTTTCAGAGACATTTACCGGGAAGAGATTTCAATCGACGTTACCTATCGTTGCACGAGACGTCGATCGAGTTTTGTATTTCATCGAAATTCAGCGTCAGGCAACTAAGACGAGACATAAAGTATCCAGATAGTTGGGGTCGACACAAGCACAACGGCTTTTTTTAAATTGTCCTACGATGGAAATTGGCCGATATATGAATTCACAAAGTTTAAAAATTCGAAAGATAACCTAACAAATGCGATCGGACGCCCTATCGGTAAATGCTGGGATCGCGGGTTCGAGTCCCGTTCAGGACTTGCTTTTCACACATTGCGGTTTTTTTGTAAACCTTGACAAGATAACTGTCAATAAACGAACGACGGGTCGACGCGGTAAGTTAAAATAATATTGTTTTTATCACTCAACCGCCAGCAGCTCGATGGCGCTGTTTAAACTTTTAAACTTTGCCAATCGATATCTCGGCCAATGTTCATTGCAGGACAATTGAAAGAAAAACCGTTTTGTTTCTTCGTTAAGGCTAAACAAAAGTATGTCTCACGCTCTCGGATCAAATGAACTCGTTTCTCAAATCGTTATCTTGAATTCGACAGACTGGGTTTAATGCACGACTTGTTGAAAAGCGGATGCAAATGGGGCGACGGCTTCGTAATGGCGCCGTTTCCGACTTTCACGAGCAACTCGGCGTTCTTCTCGCCCTGTTCGATGGCCGAGTTACAAGCGAGTATCGAGTACGTATCGGCACAAATTTGAAACAGTCGCTACATCCCTGATTTTTATGATCGTTTCGCCGGCGAAAAATTGCCAATAAATAAAAATTAAATGAATTCCTAGCGTACAAAATCTCACGTGTTTGTACAACGAGCCACCAGCAAGGAACGAGATTCGACCGATACTATTGCCCGGTGAAGTCCAGAATAAGGAGGAACAATGCCAATCTCATGAAAAAGGAGTGCCTTGCGAAGTACGTGAATTTTCATCAGATCGTTTTATCTCGTTGATAAAAAATTTCTTTTTCACAAAAATATATACATTTTTTCTTCAAATCTGACGAAATTGAATGTTTGTTGTTTTACTTTGTCTTTCTTTGCATGATCTCGATCGTTGTAAATAAATGCTTGCGCTCGTTGCAGATCGAGGGTGTCGATATCTGCGAACACCTAACGTGTTATAATGGTACCGCGTGCGAGAAAATAAATCGGCCGGCGCTCGATGGGACGCAATGCGGAGGCGAGAATGATGTTCTCCCCAAGGTTCGAGTGATGTTTTATTTTTTGTACTAAAGTATTGACGAAAATGCGAAAGTTTGACCCTCTACTTTGTTTGAAAAATTGTTTAGATCTGCGTTCAAAGCAAATGCTTGTCCGTACACAAACCGCAATCGAAAATAAGATCGTACGAGTGTGTAGAAAATGGACGTCCCAGGCCCGATGGTATGCGGTGCGGTGATGATAATGCCGTTCTAATCAAGGTGAGCGCGATCGAATTCGATGAAAGTGTATATATATATATATTTTACGCCCAAATATTGTCGAGGACAAGTAAATTCACGTTTTACTTTTTTTTGCCGATTTTCTAGATATGCGTTCGTGGCCAATGCGTCCCGGAGCATCATTATCAAATTCGACAGAGAGGAGATTCGTGTCTAAGACCCGAAGGTCCCGTACCCGACGGCACGCCCTGCAAAATACCGAATTACAACATTTATGGGGTCAGTGCGATGAAAAAGAATCGAACATTTTATCGACGCTTTACTCTTTTTTGAATTCTAATTTTCGTTCGACCTTTGCAGTCTTGTCGTGGAGGACGCTGCTTGCAACAAAATTCACAAACTTACCGACAGCGATAACCAAGTGCCAGGAGTTGCGGCACTTTGTGTCTCTTATTGTTAGAAGGATGAAAATGACTGGTTGCGCTTTCGCTCTTACTTACGACTTATCGTTTGTTAACATGCACCTTTTCCAAGAGACACAATAAATAAATAGTTCACAACCATAATAATTGTCTACTTTTTAATATTACGGTCTCGCGGATCTCGAACAGATCGACACGATTCTGGCTAAAACGTTTGACCGATCAGATCGGTTCGTTACTTCGATCGAGCGAGGCTCGATAACTATCTACGACGCGCGATCGTTAAAATTAACCAGCTGTCAACTTTTTTTGTACCCACACGGTGCTCACGATTTTGCGAAAAATCGTTATCGTGATCGATGTTTCCGGACTGTCGTAGAGAAAAAAAGGCACTCTCTTCCAGCTGGAACCCGAGCTTTCGAGAATAACAGTATATCGTTCATAAAACATATTTAAAAACAATAAATGTTTTCTATAAAGATTTTCTTTCGCAGAATCTTATCGATCTCTAATCGTTTTTCCACGAACGACCAGAAACGGATCGTTTTTCGTAGATACGGGCATGTGCTCGCGTCGGCCATGCGGAGAGATGACAATGACATTGAACCCAAGGTCGGATTGTCCGAATCGATAATGATCGATCAATAAAAACGTCAAACATAACAGACCGTGTCATGGCGAAAATTCCACGAAGATCGATTTAAGAAAAAAATTATACTATCTCGCGTAAACGTGATCGTTCCGTCGGTAAGAAAGATGAACCAGTCGATAGCACCTCGGTGCAAACGGTAAACAACAATGAAAAAATAATGCACACAAAAATGAAAAAAAAAACACACACACAAACATCGATAAAAATATCGTCTCGTTTATGACCCTCGGAGCTTCCCCGATGTTTGATGTTCGCGCGAGTCGTACCAGCATCGTAATTCGTGATCGCATGATCGATCGTTCAGATCGTATTGTTATTTATCTCCTCTTTTTCATTCTTTCTTACTTCGAAAATTCTCACGATCGTTGTTTCGTATCGAAACGATCGCGATAAAAACCGAAGGAGGAACCGAACGAAAGCATGATTTCGATGCCGGAAACTATACAAATTCCTCAGAAGCGTACGGTGACAATATTGTGAAAAATGTTTTCCGTAAAGCGAGTGAAGTATCTCGCGCATTTTTTTTTCTCTCACTTTTCGCATGAAACATCATTACGAAAAATGCCATCGAGCAACAATGTGCTCGTGCACATAATTCATCGTTATGTTTGTTCCTTTTTTTTCTTTTACCGCGTCAGTAGCTCACCAGGTGATCCGGGCGAGATCGTAAGACATGCAAGTACAAGTGTTTCCTTATGTTCTATTTGTCCTCGAGGATGACACTATGTGCACTATAGGAGTGCTCGCCGTATATATGAGGACGAGGTAGACCTCTTGACGTTTCACTTTATAATCCGTCCGGGTTTTCATCCGGTCGACAATCGCGATCGAAATTTCACGAACGTTTCGACTCCCGATATTCCTTGACAATCATGGGAGGTGAGTTTTCTTACGTAAAGAATAAAAAATAATAAAATCATAATAAATAACGAAAATAACATCGAACAAAATAATTAAAATAAAGCTATACAAAACAACAAAATCAAATTTTCGAACGAAACAAAGATAAACGGGGGAAAAAGAAATTACAACGTTAAATTTATCGCCAGAAAAAGAATATCGAAGTTTGAACCGGAAGAGCTTTCGTAATTAGACATTTTGCGAAAGGAAATAGATTTTCGTTGCACGCAGGGGGGGGGGGGAATTTGTCGAGCGAAAATTGTGAACGATTTTTCTTTTTGTCGATCGTAGGCTTTTCTGCAACGACGACGGTGTTCGCTGCTCTGGCGCTATTTGGTAGAGCGTCGGGGGTGCCGACTTCCGGATTCGAAAAAGTCCATTCCGAAATGGAGGCGAACGAGGTCAGGAGAATATTTCGCACGACGCCTGATGCAAGTAAGTTTGCGATTCGCGTGAATAATAATTTCGCCAATAAGAATTTTGGAAAAACAACCAATTTTTTTTTCGAAATTAATTTTTTCTTTCTTTCTTAATTAAGGCAGGAGACTCGTATAGAATTGTCAAAAAAACATTTTTTTATTTAATAAAATGTTAGTTTAAAGTCTTAAGAATACGTCAGCAAAGTTATAAACCTTAATTCAAAGTATTTCTCATATTACAACGTGTAAACGGTGAGAACTTTAAACGCGTTTTTCTCAAAACTGTTTTTCAAATCGGTGGGGCAGATAACTCAAAAAGTTGTTCATCGATCATACTGAAACTTCACACACATCTTTTCTATACCATTACTTTCTATTTGAACCTACTTGTTATAAAAATTAAAACAAATAATAATTTGTTCGAGGCGAAAACCATTGTAAAATGTAGTAAAAATTGCAAAATTTTGTTTCCATTTTTTCTAGGTTCACCGACTAATTATAACATTAATGAACGATCAAATTTTATTTTGTTTTTTTCGGATGAATACAACAAGAACTAGAAGTCCCACCGATAAACAACTCGCGCTGCGTTCTTCCCCAAATAAACTTGAATGTTCAATAATGGCACAATAAATCGGCCATTTTTTCAACACAACAACAAAAATAAAAATTCTCGTAACAGTTCAAAATATAAATAAACAATATGCCAAATTTCAAAACACCGAAAAAATTATTCGCTAAAAAAAATCATGAAAATCGACTGAAATTCACGCGTCCATACGAGGCTCCTGTCTTAACGAAAGAAAAAAAATTTCCTCGTCTCGACAGTACCGAATTACGAGGTGGTGTCGTTGCAATGGCCAAGACTACACAAGAGAACGTCCGATTCCGGGACTCGTATACGTTTGAACGCGTTTGGAAAAGACGTTTATCTCTGGCTTCATCCGACCGAGGGCACCCTCGTCGCGTACGACACACCGGTCTATTACGCGAGATCATCGGCCTCATCGAAGCTCGGGCTCACTATCACCGCCCTCAAAGACGTGAGTAACGAAATATCGACAAAAGATTTTTCATTTTATCGATAAATACCTATATACCTAACGAAAAATATCGTTAATCGATTCAAGAATTACGATTAAAAATTACAAAAATACGAAATAAAGACGAACCGTTTTTTTGTTTTTGTTTTTCTCGATCGTAGCCAATGACGATAGTTGGTCGAATGCTAGAGGATAAAGAGAAGCAGGCGACGTTGATGGTGAGAAGAAGCGACGATGGGCGAAGTTTCATTGTGAGTAGAATGAAAAAAAAAACAAACAATCGCGAAATCGGAATTTTGTTTTTCCACATTAATGAATTTTCGATCTTTACGAGTAGTCCGGTAACGTCGGATCCGAGGGCTGGACCCTGAAGCCACTGCCCGATCGTTTCAACGACAGAATATATTTCGGTCGATACAAAAGATCGAGCAATTTATTAAAAAACGAGACCTTCGTCGGTGAATACGACGAGCCCGCCTTGCACGTAATTTACAAAAATTCTCCATTGCCTGATCAGACGGAACCCATCGAGATCCGTGAGTTTGATAAATTACTAAAACAAATGCCCGTTGCAAAATTTCTCGACATCGAGAATATTCAAAATATTATAATATTAATGAATTATTAATTATTAATTATTAATGTTACAACTGATTAATTAATTTATTATTTTTATTCCGGGCGTGTTTAGCGATGGAGGAACACATTTTCAGAAATGTGTCGGGAAGATCAAAACGCGATGCTCCCGTTGACATAATTTACCCGCAGATTCTCGTCGTCATCGATTATCGGACTTTCAAGTAATTTCAGAAAATTATCGAAAAATATGAATAAATATCGATAACGACGATAATCATTGTTATTTTTTTCGTTATCCTCGATTCAGACTTCACGACGAAGATATTTACGGCCTGTTGGAATATTTGCTGCCATTTTGGAACAGCGTCGATCTAAGGTATCGAGGCCTCGAATTTCCAAAAGTCAGGCTCAACATCGCTGCCTTCCTCGTCGCTAAAGTGAGTCTAAAACGTTGAATAGAAAAGAAAAATGATTGGTTAATAAAAAATTCTTTAACCCGTAATATCGACGAATTTTTGTTTATCAGGATGAGAATGCACTTCCTTTCGTAACGAAAAATATGAAAGGCTCGAACACGCTCGACATTTTTGGAGCTCTGTCGGACTTTGGTGAATTTATACCGGCTCTCGTTTCGACTTATGATATTGCGAAATTCGACATTGGCGTGACCATGGCACCGTGAGTTATCGACTTTGGATGGTTGAACAAAAATTGATTGAATATTATGAAATATTGTATGCAAACAAAAAGAAGAAACAATATATTTATAATATTTAGAGTGTTATATGTACATTTGCATGTTCAACTCGTATATTCGCAGGTGTACCATGTGTTCGCCACAAGAAAACGGTCGTTGCAAGGATGGAACACTGGGTAGGTTAATCGGGATAAGATCGATTTGTTGATAATACTTCGTAATTTTTGTTTCGATGAATTTTTAAAAAATCTTGTTTCGCAGGTCTCGCTTATCTTACCGGAGCTTGCAGCATTCGCCATCATCCCAAGGTCAAATCTCTATCGGTAGGGGTAATACAGGACAAGGGTGCTTTCGATGGAATACACACGGCTACCCATGAGTTGGGCCACTTGTGAGTCGAGCCAATTAATTAACAAGAAGAACTAAAGAAAATTAAACAGATTTATTTAAAAAAATTTATGGTAAAAATGAACGATCGTAGATTTATCAATTTTGTTTGATTTGAATTGTATATACAGAGTGTTATGCAACTATCTGGGCACAGAAAATGCCTAAGTAGTCGACCTCGGTACGACGGAAACGGTATTTTTTTCATTGTTCTGCGATGAAAATTGGCCGAGATATTAATTCGCAAAGTTTTGAAGTTTAAACAATGCCATCAAGCACCCTGACGATTGAGTTATGAACAAAAATGTCCACTCGTCGTTCGTTTATGGACAGTCCTTTCGACAAGATCTACAAAAAAAAGTCACAATCCGTGAAGAAAAAAAATGTCCCGAGCGGGACTCGAACCTGCGATCCGGGAGTTTATCGGTAGGGCGTTCGATCGCATTTGTTAGGTTATCTTTCGAATTTTTAAACTTTGTGAATTCATATCTCGGCCAATTTTCATCGTAGGACAATTTTTAAAAAACCGTTGTGCTTGTCTCAACCCCAACTACCTGAGTATTTTTTTTGGGTCTTCATAGTTATCTAACACCATGTACATGTATGCAAAATTCGTTCTTAACAACAACGAATAATTATTAATAGATTTGGCGCTAAGCACGACGGTGCTGCCGAATCCCTTTGTCAGGCTGGCGCGGGTAATATAATGGCTTCGACCCCGGTGCTTACTGAAAATTCGGCAGACTGGTCTCGTTGCAGCGTCGACGCTTTCGACAAGTATATCAAGTAAGTATCGTTTTTATTTCCTAAATCTCCTCCCTTTATCTTCTTCTCATCTCGTTCGAGGCAAAAATTGCGATGAAATATCGAGAGATGCAAATGAAAAAACAGTTCGAACATTCAACGAAAATTCATCACAAGAATTTTCTTTGTTTACGTTGGCAAATTTATGTATTCCCTCGCTTCGTGTCGCCGACGTTAACGACGTCACTGCTTTTCTGATCAAAGTTCCGGCGGGACAACGTGCCTCTACGACAAGCCAGTGACATCGTCGGCCTTGCCTAGAGTCTTGCCGGGTGCAATAATGAGCATGGACGAACAGTGCGAAAAGCTCGAGGGTACAAAGTGGTGTTCGGTGTCCGTAAGTAAAACAGAAAATAAAGATTCGTATCGAAAAATCTCGTTTGCGATAAAAATGTTCTTGTTTTTTCATTTTGATTTGTTTTCAAAACTTATTTCTAGACCACGGTCAACCCTTGCATGCGTCTGAAATGCTTTTGGAAAAAAGACGCTTCTTACTGTACGGAAGTTGGCGACGCGGCTCCCGATGGCTCGAGATGCGCTGACAAAAAGGTGCGTGAATAAAATATAAATCAGTACATTTTTCGATAATATAAACAAAATAAAAACATTTCTATTTTGTAAGAAAAATCCCGACGATGAATATATTTTTTGTTTTTCGACTATTCGCAGATCTGCGTTCATGGGAAATGTCTGTCCGAGGCTGAAATCGTATAACGCAGGAAAAGGCGACGAAGATAAAGCATCGTTTTCGTCGTTCGATCCCGCTCGATCGATCGAGACCACCGAGCCATCATTTTGATAAATATGCGTTCCATACCGTATTCTTAAGTTTCTTATGTCCAGCTGTTACAACAATTAGATAGCGTTTTTTTCTTTGTTCTCACTCCGACGGTACGTTTCCATGGAATAGGCAAGCTCAAATATTCGTATTATTGTCGTCGTGTGACTCGGATTATTAACGCTACCTAACTTCGATAATATTTCTTGGAACCAATCGACGTCGGATGCTCACTTTATTTAATGATAAAATGATAATGCTGTGCTATTATCGAGATATAACATTATCTCGCATGATCGAGTTATCTTAAAGTCTCGAGAACGATCATTCTGCGATATCGAATAGTTTTCCTTTGTGTCTTCCTTAATATATTTATTCCGTCTCTTCGACTTGTTTCCTACTTTCTTTTGTTTGTTTTTTTTCATTGTATGCACTTATTGTCGTACCATCGATCGTCCGTTGCGTTATTGGTTGTCTAAAGACAATAAACCCTTGTAATATGCATATTTTGTGTCAATTTCAAAATTTTCGGACGATCGAGACTCATGCTCGATTCGATTTATCGTCGAGCGTGAGGATCGAAGCAAGGTTTGGAGGAATGAAGTAATTGCTCACGAAATCATCCGTCAAAGCTTCGAAATCGCTGAGATTTTTAGAGGTGCGTTGAAAAGAGAGTGAGCGGAGGGCGCAACGAAACCTACAGAACTACTTGGTGAGCCTCCTTCAGGCGGTTCATCAAATCTTCAATACCACTCTTTTAAGGACAGGGTAGGGTTAATTCGTGTGAAAAAGGCACATTTTTATTATTTTTTTTTTTTACGAAACGTTTAAAATCTATTTATTTAAACCAATGGTACATTAAAGTGTGATATTCAAAGAATATTGTGTCCAATTTTCACGAAGAAATATTTAAAAATACGGTGATGGCAGCAATTTTTGTCAAGCGTCTCGGAAAAAAGTTGAATTGCGGTGCCCATCATAACTCCGTGCTGGATCATCCGAAATAAAAAAATCAAAGATATATCGTTAGATAAGGACATTCCCCAGGTAACGCGGGGGGGGGGGGGTCGAAATTAAAATTTTTCAATTTTTGGGAACGCTTTAAAGAGAAAAACGCGATTTTATGCGAAAAAAACGGTTAATTTGTTGTTATAAAATGAAAAATATAAGCAAATTTAAAAAAAACTCTCCAGCGTTACCTCGTAAATTATGTACAAAAATAGTGTGCAAAATTTCAAAAGGATCGGTGCAGTAGTTTTGAAGTTATGTTGGGCACCGACTTTGAAAATGTGAGCTGTGGGAAAAACGCTTTAAAGATTTGAACACTAAAAAATTTGAGATGAAACGTTCGTAAGTGAGTTTTATCGGCTTACCTCACACTGAATCATCGATGCCAGGTCCATAAAGGATGTTGCTGTCATCCAGGATGTCTAAAGCATCTTTTTGCTCTTGTCTACGACGAATCCTGCCTTCTTTCGTCTGTTTTTCAGCTTCCTGATCTGCTCGGCCTATACGCATAGAGTCACATGATCGCGCCCACTCATGAGCGTTTGGTCCACTACTGATTCCCATTTCTTGTATGAAGGTTAGTAAAGCAAAACAATCTTCATTGAAGACATAGGCTGCCACATAAGCTGCAATGTGAACGATGACAGAGGGTCCACCCACGTGCTTTGGTGAGATTTTCCAAATAAGTTGGTTTGAACCAACTTATTTGGAAAACTCTCATTGTTGTTCTGCGTAAAGCCTCCGACACATCGCTCTAGGAGGGCATCTTTGCTCAGATCTTCATAGATGGGCTTGATGGCATCCAAAAAATCCTTGAGAAGAGAACTGTACGTGTGTTTGAACGAATCCAATCCATTATCAGTCAGCTCCGGTCAGGTAGGCAGAACATTCAGGCAGGTATAAAAATACTCATAACGTCTTCAATTTTACTCCTATCGACTTGAAATTTAGACAGAATATTCTTGAAATATTATGCTTTCAGTTAAAATTAAAAAAAAAATCGAAATTTTTTTTTCAAACCCTACCCTACCCTCAAGACCAGCGCTTAGCCAGTTAGCTGGTTTTCGAATAAATACAACGATTTTTTTAAATTGTCCTGTGATGAAAATTGGCCGAAATATGAATTCTCAAGGTTGCAAATTTTTGAACATAACCTAACAAATGCGATCGAGTGCCCTATAGATAAACGCCGGGATCACGGGTTCGAGACGCGCTCAGGACTGTTTATTTCATAGATTGTTGCTTTGTTGTAAATCTTGACAAAACAATTGGCAATAAACGAACGACGAGTAGATACGATAAGAGAAAATAATTGTTTTTATTACTCAACCGCCAGAGGGCTCGATAGCATTGAGTAAATTTTAAAACTTTACAAATTAATATCTGGGCCAATTTTCATCATAGAACGATTTAAACAAAACTGTTTTGCTTGTACCGACGACGACTATCTGGATATTTTCTGTATCCGAGCATTAACAAGAAAACAAACGATGTATCATTGAGAAGAGGAGTACGAATTTCGACTCGGGGAATCTTAAAAAACGAAAGAAACCTTGAAAGCATTCGAATTCGATCGACTTTCGCAAGGAAGTTTGCACAATGAAAGATCAGAGACAGACTCCATGGGGGCTGTCTTACGCTTATCACCGTGAATCAAAAGGTGACTTCCGCAGAACAAGACGTGTTATCAAATTTTTTTATGACTAGTTCGCGTTTAGTGCCAAATACACCTGTGTCCATATTTGAACACATCGATTGAAAATACACTGTGAAACAATAATATGCAAATAGTAGCCACTATCGTACGATATAAAAACCTGGAACATTTCAATGAAAGTTCACTATTCAAAACTGACAACTTCGTCGAGTCAAGAGTTTCTCATCATGATTTCATTCCGGAAAAATCTAGCGACATTCGCTCTATGCGTCTTGATCGTTCTATCCTCCATCGAAGCCTCGAGTGTGAGTACAGCATAATCGAATTGTATTTTGTCGCGATATCGATCGATAAATCATGGATTTTCACGGCGTTACGTAAAAAAAACATCTTGTTAATTAATACAGTTTTTGTTTTTTCTTCAAGAAACTTATTTATATCTTCGAATTGAATCGTTAATATTTTTATCGTTGAGTGACCAAATTTCGAATAAACGAGAACAGAGGGAAAAATGTATTTAATTTTTTTTACCAAATAAGAGAAGATATTTTGCCGTAACCAAGAGACAAATATTTTTTTTATAGATTCGTAAACGCGAGACGAACGTGGAGGACACCCAGTTTTCTCATAATTACGATGCGAGCGCCCCCTCGAGGCCCTTCCGTGTACGTATCGCGACGTACACCGAAGAAGTGGATGCATTGCTGACTCCAACCGAGGGATTTCTGATCGGTGAAACAACTCCTGTTTTTCGCGCTTACACCAAAGACGGAAAACTCGTCTACGAAAAGCTTAACGCCGACGTAAGTTACGAATGTAGAAACATTCCACAAGTTTTTAATTTCATGCAGATAACTTTGGTTCGTTCGATCGTTCGATCGTTTCGACGATCAATATTGTCTTTTCTTTTTTCAATTTAAATGAAAATCATCGAAGCGACAATTCGCGTTCGACCGACATCGCAATTGTTTTCCTTCAAATATTTCCATTCTCGATCGTCAAAATTCGCTAAAACAAAAATTGAATTCGATCGATCTTTCGATCAGACCAGAATAAATAAATGAATAATCAGTTCTTTCAGAAAAACATCGATCGAACGAATTAATATTTTTTCTTTCTTTTCTCGTTTATCAGATCCTGAAGGACGCGATCATGTTCTATCAAGATAGCAATAAAAATGCCGCTGTGCTGGTACGAGGCGGAGAACGCGGACCTGAATTCGTAAGTTATCGTCCCCGACCATAAATCTCAACATCGATTCATAAATATCGGGAATATATTAAAGCTATTGCTATTATTATTATTATTATTATTATTTTGTATTATAATCGTCATCGTTCCAACGATTGTTGCGGTTAATTTCCGAATTAGACGAACAAATTTTTTTTTTATTTATGGCGTTTTTTGTTTGTATAAAGAAGCAATTTTTTCGCTCTTGCGTACGATGACGACAAAATCAATTTGTAGGTCGGTCACATCGGTAATCTCGCTATCGCGCCGTCGACCGCCTCCGATGCCGCCGCCGGTAAGGAGAAACGCTCGATAACGGACGACGGAATGTTCACTGACTCGTGTCACATGGTGTTCAGACTGAACGAAGAGGACAAGAACCGTGAGTATCGAAATTAAATTAAATTAAATTAACTAAACGACGAGACGGTCGCAATGTCTTTCTGTGAACAAAATAAAAATGAAACGATCATTTTTTCAGAAGCGAACGAAGCAACGAGAGATCAACTTAAACAAATCGTCGATTCTGCCTCCGACTCGAGAACTAGGCGCGACGCATCTTCGACAAATGACGTCGTATACCCGACCATTCTTGCCGTGGCGAGTCACAAGATGACTTCGAAAACGTGAGTAACGATTTTTGTTTAGCGGGGCGAACGAAGCGTCTGCATCGAATCGAACAGCGAAAACTAGCGATAAACGTCTCATTTTCGTTCTCGAATATCGATACATGATGTTTCATTCAATAATTCTCACGAATAAATCGGTGAATTCGTACTTTTCTTTCTTTTCGCGTCGTTCAAAATCGATCTCGCGATTTTGGCGGGCAAACCGATACAATTTTTATTTTTCGTTCCTTTTTGTTTTAACTTTTTTTTCGTTTCGCGCGTGTGATTTTCTCAACGAAATTTATTTCGTATTTTCAGTTTCGACGACAAAGAATTTTACAACGCGCTCGTCTACGAGATGGCGTCGTGGAACGGCGTTGATCTGAGATTCAGACAGTTGGAGGGTCCTGCGATTCGTTTGCGCATGGCCGGATTCGTCATTGCTACCGTAAGTCGTGAGAATAAAAAACTATCGAGCGGAAACGCAATGTCAATTATTCTCGTCGTCGTTATTTGATTTTATTATATTTTCATTTGTATTTTTTGTTTTTTTGCCGATAAAGGACGACGAAGCAACGCCATATTTGAACGCCTGCTCAAGGCCAGAGGATTGCGTCGAGCTCGACTCATCGACGACGTTACACGATATGCAGAAATATTGGAGAGAATTAAGCGTCGGCAGCGACTTTCCCCTCGAGTCTTATCACATGGTCATAGCCTCGACACCGTAAGATCGTCGATCCTTTATCTCAATATCGTTCTTTATACCTTCCATCGCCCGTCGAGTTTAAAATCATTTTTGATTTAATTAATTAATTAATCAATTAATATTAAAATTAAATATCATTTTATGAAGGAATGAAATATCGATTTTCAGATTTAATTAATTAATGATTAATGAATATTTAATTATTTAATTGCGCAGGAGGACGTTCTCCAGGTTCGTCGATGAATCGGGCTGGCTATACTCAAGTGGTAAGGAATCCTTCAAATTAAACACAACGCTTAGCGAAGTTTTATCGAGAACATACTTTTTTGTTGTTGTTGTTTTTATTCCTTTTTTTCAAAAAGTCTTTTCCCCGCCTCGATTCAATAATTGTGTTTCAAAAAAAGACAAGCGGTATGATTTCTGTACGTTCGTTCGTTCTTTCCTTTTATTTAAGCTGTGTCGACTGGACGAATGATGTGCAACACGGCGGTAGGAGAATTGATACGCCCGGTTGCCGCGTTCCACGACGACGGGGCTTTCGGCGGAATTCGAGGAGCTACTTTCGTACTTGCCACCGCGTACGTCGAAAACGAACTTAATCCTCTTGTTTTACGCGCAAAATTCCTCGAAAAACGATTTAATCGTCACTTTCTTTTTCTTTCCTATTTTCTTTTGTATATTTTTTGAATTCATCATATCCTTCTTTCTTTTTGTCGAAATATAGATTGGGTGCCGAACGCGACGATATCGAAGATCCGGAGTGCAGTAATAATGAGGAGGGCTATGTAATGAGCGGTCAAGATCTTGCCAAGACCCGCGGTGTAAGATGGTCGAAATGCAGTGAGAGAAAGATACAAAGCTTTTTGAGGTGAGTCCATTCTTGCGTTTTTCTTTTTTTTTCTTTTCGTTCCTTAAACGCCCAGCCCTAGGACTCTACACATTTTTCATCGTAGACGGTTTTTTTGACACTTTGTTTTTTCAATCGAACGGTCGACATCCAAAAAATTGAATGGAACGGTCGAAAAAAATCAAATAAGTATCAGATTTTTCGTGGATTTTGAGGAACCCCTGTGTAGAGTCCTAGGATTAAGTTTGATGTTTTTAATTGACAACAAACGTCATGGGACGCGTGCATTCGTATTATTTTTTTTCGATGAACCCGTCGATTAATAGCCGGTTGTTCATTTTGTCGATGTTCAGCCAGGCCGAATGTCTGAAAGAGCCTAAAGAATACACCCCGGCCGGAAATCCATTGCCAAAAATTCTGCCGGGACGCATCGCGACAACGACCCAGCAGTGCCTCAGCCGAGGCTGGAAATGGGCCTGCACGGTGAGACGTTATTTTGATACGTATAAATCCGACTTGTTTTTTGTTTTTCTTCGATAAATCGATTTTTCGCGTAATTTTCATCGATCGATTTTTCGATCACGAAAAATCATATTTTATTAATTTAGCGTTATTTCTATTTTGCAGGTTAACGAAAAGACGTGCGAATCACTAAAGTGCTATCGCTCGTCCGGTATATCGATGATGACAATGAGACATTTCGGTAGGTGCGAAGGGACTGGCACACCAGCAGAGGGCACCCCGTGCGGATTCGGCAAAGTGAGTCGAGAACCTTGTCGTTCGGACGAACGAATGAAAATATCCAAAATCATATATTTTTGTTTGTTTTCCGATTGTTTTTCTTCAACGAATTTATCGAACTTTTATCGAACGAACGTGAATTTTTCTGATAACGGACGAATCTTATTTTAATTTTATTTCGCAGGAATGCATCGGCGGAAAATGCGAGAATATGGCCCATTTCGTGCGCTTGTCCGACACTTTGTAAGAAATTATTCATCCGGATTAAGGCTGTCTTACGTCACAAATGATAAATCGCGGCATTTGGTTCATCGTGGGAATGTTCCAGAATTTTGTTTTCAATAAAACTCCTTTGTATATTTTATTGAAAAATCTTTGAGGATCGAACAAAGAAATTTCGATTTTAAATTATGAAATTTATATTCTATGGTCGAATTTATAAAATATTTAAACGTGTAAAAATTAAATGCCATTCGGCGATTCGCCTCTAGGTATCTGTTTCCTGAAATCAATCGGTGAACTAATCAATAATCCCTATGTGTCGAATAATTATTAATAGTAGTTCCTGTGCATAGTATTTTTCAGATATTTTTCAACACAGATAACTAAAATATGGAAATTGACAAATCGACAAAAATAGATCCCATCGTTGTCCCATTTACCATATTGATTCCACCTGAGACTATTAACTGTAGTCTCGGGTGCGCCTCATTAAACGATGAACCGTTATCAAAAAGATAAGGAAAAGCGGGGAAACGAATTATTTCATCGCGGGCTCGTTCTTGACAGAACTGTCAACACGACCAGCAGACAAAAAGGAGACGAAAGGAGAAGGAAGAAGAGGAAGGAAATATTCACTAGGCATACAGGAGGGAGAATCTTGACATCGAACAAGAAAAGAAGGGGAAGGGTACGATAATTAAGAGAGGAACAGAATCAGAGAAATAAAGAGTGACGGACACGCACGAGAATATTAAAAAACGGCATTTAGTTAGATCCACTGCTGACATTTCTCACGCGTTCCCAGCCCTCAAAATGGAAGTAAATATGGGGGAAAATTACACGGCGCCCGGCACGCGAGACGGCTCGACGCCATTATGGGATCCATCGATCACTGATTGACCAGAGGAACGTCAATCAAATGACGACTGATACGATACAACCGATACGACAACATACCCGAAAACATTAATCAGGATAAGGACGAGCACTACACGTACCGTGAAAGGAGAGAACCGTTGGATAGCCAGAGAGCCAGACCTAAAAAACGAAGCTGACGCGAAAACAAACATAAATACAAGCATTCAAATTATATTTAATGTCCAACTGACTTGAATGAAGATTTTTAAACCATATTCACCTTTACAATTTAGTAAAATAAAAACCGTTTTGTAAAAGGGGATTTAACGAACTTTTTTTACCCACCTGAAAAATCTTCTTCGATAATACAATCGTCGTATTTCTTTGTATGTGTTCTATGGAAATCATTACAATCAGCCTTGGGTATATCCATGCTGAATTTGAATCGGTCGCTATAATGCCTGACATCAGTATGTGTGAACGAAATGCGTTTGTCCGCTTTGTTTCTCTTCCAGTGATAGATAATTGGTATGTTTAGGGAGTTTTGTATGCAGCCCTTTTGATCAAAGTGAATGAAGCCTTGCGGGGTAATGTATCCATATTGCTTGTTGTGCTGTTACGCACAACAACAACAACAACGCCTTGTGCGATATCACCGCTCGAAAACCTAGCTATAAACAAACTCTGTACATTCTTCGAACTATAATTCGAAATTGTATTTTCTTTCTCACGAATGCCGCCCACAAAGCAATGATCTCACGTCACCCCCGTGTGACCAAAATAACCCCCTCCATAGAAAATCGAACAACTCATTAAGAATCAGACCAATCAAATGAACCTAATTTTTGTAACTCCTCCCGAACCGAGATGAAATGGTTAACCCTTTTAGAGAGGAGAATTAGAATTAAGCGAACGTCGAAACCGAAAGTATCTTAAGGGAGTAAAATCCCAGTCTCATTACAAAATTATTCTAAGTACAAATTTCTGAGTTGTAATTTCAAAGGTCAAATAAAGTATTAGTTTTTGTTAAGTATAATTGCGTTGTTGGTGTTGCAAACCGTGCACATCGGAGCTACTCTGTCTCTTTACCATTTGGGACGTAACAATATAATGCGATATTAAAACAACTCATTTTGCCTCATTTAAAATATAAGATATTGGACTAACTTTTGCTCACTCCAGAACCTGGGTACTACCTTAAGTAGTCGAATCTGTTGCAGTTGTGGATTATGTTGGAATTATCGTTGTGATCCAGCAAACGTTCCCGTCGATATGTCTTTTTCGGCATTTTCCATTCGGCCGTCGGTATTCTAGGGTCCTCTGGGTTCTCGGGCGCGCCAACAGGTGTCGCCGTTTGGTCAGCGTTTGTGGCGGCTGATCTGCCGCTCGCTCGTGCGGTCGGTACCACAGGCAGCAGCGAGGCGACATCAGCGCCCAGACGGGCGAGGAAACAAACACTCGTGCCTCGCACGCTATACTAAGTTTCCTATATAATAAGATAAAGAGTCTGTGACAGTATTCCGAGTATTCCGTTACGTTCCATTCCGGTTCCCAATGCTGTCTGTGACACACGTTTCTTACCTAAGTATTGTTACAAGTCTGTGATCACAATATGCAATAAATATTATATAATGCAGAGTCATACCCGTGTTCCCGTAATTATTCATTGGGCTTAGACCCCATAGCGTTTCTTTTTCTCGTGCCGGTTATGTTGGGCTTTGGTGCATTTAGCTTGTGTATGGGGCATTTTTTGTTGCCTTTGATTTCTTTTAGCGTTTCTTGGTATAATTTATCCAACTGACTGGAATTAAGTTTTTTAGGTGTCCTCTCTTTGGGGAGAACGAGAGAGGTGCTCGCCTGTGTATACTTCTATACCTCTGTGCGGAGAGCACTCTTTTTCTGTGGCAGCATAATGCCAGTAGCTTGTCACGTGGTCACTGTTTGCACTGAAACTACATTGAAACACAAGGATCGGAAAAACAACAAGGAACAAAAAATCAACAATATTCGTTTAACTGGCTTGCCAGAGACAACTGCACTATTGGTTGAATTTTGACAGAGAATCTTGATATACATAAATCGCAGCTGGAAATTATGTACTAAGGAAGCCGTTGTAGGCAGACAATGATTTCGTTAATAGCGTTTTGGCTTGGATGCGTGTGCACTCGAGCGTAGTTCGCATGCTACTCCCTATCCATACAGCTACTGCGCTCCTGATGATATGCTTCTACTGTAAAAGAAGCAAATAAGGAGGATGAAGAGCAGGAAAACTGGTAACTAACGTACTAACGAGATATTCCACGGGAGATCGGCCATCAGACCGCTGACCTCTTTTCGATTTTGACAAAAAACCATTTCCGTCATAGTACTTAATGAAAAGAGCAAGTCAGGAATTTTTTTGATTTTTTTCACCATTTTGTTTTAAGTTATGAACTTTTGAAAATTCCGAAAAGAAAATTCAAAAGCAAATAACTCCAGAACAAGACATTTTTAATAATTTTATAAGTGCATCAAATCGGACGTTTCGAACTGTTTTTTGACAAAAGAATAACGAAAAAATTATTTACAAATTTCTCCCACACAGCAAAATTGATCTCGGGAGCATCCTGATACAGTCCTATTCTTGTCTCGCCAAGATAGAACGTCTTATAGATGTCTGTGGGAGGTACTAGTAAACAATTGTTCTCGCCAAGTATATCTCATTTGATAGGAAACCTCGCGAAACCGATTTCTAACTTTACGAGAAATATACTTTTTTTTATCTCAATTTATTTATAAAAATCGTTTATATCTTTTATTTCTTCCGAAATGAATAAATCTTAAATCTTTCAATAATGTTATCCACGACACGAGTTTTCAGTGGAAACTGCAAACTTATATCTATATCATAACGAACGATATAAATTATAGGAGCATCTGGATGATAGATCGTACGACGAAATAATAAAATAAATGGATGGATGGATAAATTTATCAAACTTGCGTACGAAAGAATGTAAGAAAGAAAGAAAGGAAGACAGAACGAATTACAGAAAGAAAGAAAGAAAGAAAGAAAGAAAGAAAGAAGGAATGAAAGGAAAAATGAATGACCTTAAACATATAGGAATCAGGAAAGGTATAAATTGAAGGGAGAAATATAAAAAACCCGCAAGACCAGAGATGGATTAAAGTTTTGCTACGACTATATTTTGCGTATTTTGTAGCTCGATTAATTTAATGTAAAAAGCGTCAGCAAACACCTTCCCGAAAAAAAAAATCTTTTTTGCCTCCTGGCTAGCTATAACCCCTTCCGACTTAACGACTTCGTAATCAAAGTTCTGACAGAACGATGATCACGTTTTTGAAGTCGCATTTTTTCAATTTAATTCCCTCGACTTTCATTTATCTAAATATTCGGTCTTGTATTTATTTTTATTTTTTCGTAAATCGTCATAAATTATTACATAACAAATTAACTGTATCGTTAATCGATCGCGACGTTTTAAAGGCATGAGAATTAGATTTGAAACAATCGATAGTCCACTGCGTTGAGGAAAATACTTTGATATTGAAATTCGAAATATTTTATTTTATTACGGAAAAGTCTGAATATCTAGACAATTACAGAAATAATACAAATGGTAATTATCTTATCTTGTCATTTAATCGCTTCCCCTCCATTTAATCGGAGTACAATGACAAACGTTATCTCTCTCGTCGTCGTTTTCTCGCGGCACGCACATTAAAAAAAAGTCGGTTGATTCAACTGACGTCCATGAATACTTCAATTAATATGATTGTTAACAAGACACGATGACGCAGTAGTTTTACGAAACAAATGGATATGGCAATTCACCGATTATTTTGCCATTCTTCATTCGACGTATCGACCATTCTCTTCGAGAAAATCGTTCGGAGTAAACAATTTTTTATTAAGATTTTATTAAGATTGTTCTGCGATGAAAATTGGCCGAAATATGAATTGTCAAAGTTAAAAAATTTGAAACATAACCTAACAAATGCGATCGAACGCCATATCGATAAATGTCGGGATCGCGGGTTCGAGTCCCGCTCCGGATATTTTTTTTCGCAGGTTTTTTTTGTAGGCTTTCACGAATTAACTGTTAATAAACGGACGACGAGTCGACACGATGAGAGACAATAATTTCGTTTCATCACTCAACCGTCAGGGGGCTCGATGGCATTGTATAAACTTTAACAATTTGCCAATTGATATCTCGTCCAATTTGTATCGCAGGTAAATTAAAAGCAATACCTTTTGCTTGTGCCGACTATCTGGGTACTTTCTGTGGCTACATAGTTGCCGAACACTCTGTCTATATGTTAGTATATCAGTTTCCGTCAATCATGAATATTGAGATGATTTTTCCTCCAGCTGTATATACTAACATATATCCAACTGGAGGAAAAGTCTGCTCAATATTCGTGATTGACGTAAACTCATAGATAAAACACAGCCTCGTATTGTTCACTCGAAATATTTTTACGTTTCGAAAATTCTTACGCAGTTAACAATGTGAATTAAGTAAGTTCTTATTACGCACTACGCGATATTCCTTGGACGCGACGTCCAAGGAATTATCTACTTTGCATTTGTTTTCTATTTTTTAAATATTTTGATACGCAAAACAGCAAATTCCTCGACGTCACTAAAATTACGTCTCTTTAAATATTACCACCGATATGCTGACCCGCGAATTTTCGCCGAAAATATACTTATCTCGTTATTGTACTGTTTCGGCGAGACCGAAAGGGGGTTTGAAATTGCCGCTCAACGTAACTCGCGGTCGATAGAGGAGCTAGCGTCGATCGATGCTCGCTCGACGCTTGCCCTTTCTTCAACGTTCGCCGGCTCGCCTCGTGCTTGACCGGAACCGGCTCCTCGGCCATTCTCTCATGAGGTCTGTTCAAGTGCAAAGGTGTTTTTGCGATTACGAAGTTTTCTTATATATTATTTTTTTTATCACGGCTTTCTCAAACTTGGACCTTCTCTCGAACAGGATTTGTGGAATCTCGACCCGGCTCTGTAAACGCGGAATTATTCTCTTTCTCTAAGTGATACGCTCTTAACGACCATCGCATAGCGCGAGACGCGCTCTCAATGTCTGTGCCGTACCCTTTGTAAATAAATCGACGAGCATAATGTGCGAATCTCGTGTGTTGAAATTATTCTCTTTGTCTCACTACTACTTCTCCCGCCCACTAGATCCTCGCTCGAACACGTACTTAAAAAATAAAAAACAAAAAGATGAAAATTTCATATTCGATAGGTCATCGATCGTTAATTCGTCTTATCATCTACTTAATTAAAAAAAAAGTTTAAACAAAAATATTCATTTTCGGAGATATTTGTTAAACTCGAGTGACAAAACAGTCCTTAAAATTATATAAAACAACGGATTTTTGAGCAAACAAAATAAAAATTTCCTCGTCGATCCTTCGCTCGATCTATTTTCCAATTTCGTTTTCCGTGACCTTGGCAAGGACGATAACGTCCGTCTTCGTTAAAAAAGATAAAATGGTTTGTCTTTTATAAAAAATAAAATAAAATAAAATAAACTACAAAATAGGAAAATATTTTGTCACGACTCAACGCGGAGTTTTCTTGGCTCTGTCGTTGGTCGATAGATGCTTCCACAGTCCAGTGATGAGTGGCACGTCACGAAAGTTGTCAGCCTTGGGCTACGGATGCTACGAACACATGAGATCGACCGAGTGAGATTCTCCCCAAGCATTTTGCACCTTGAAGCCCGGCGTTGGTCTCGGCACAACGTGATGGCTCGGTGTCGAATTTACATTAGTTTGCCTCATCGTTGTCATCGGTATGCTGTTACCAGCTGACTTTTTCATAGTTCGCCTCGCACCTATCGAGCCAATTCCATTGTCCTCCTCGAAACACACCTACGAAAGGTTTCATTTTTAAAAAATATATAATTTACCTCAAAAAACAAATTCATCGAACAATTTTAGACAAAGAAAATTGAATATTATGTTAAAACAAAGCCAAAAAGATGTTTTTTTCGTACTAACGGAAACAAGAGACTAAAACTCACCCACGGATTTTCGACCTTTTGCGTCTCGTTCGACAGATCGATTAGTAAATTCTTCTGTGTATCATTATCCTCTTTTTTCAATTTCTCCACGACCTTTTTCTCCGCATTATTTAGTTGCTTCGTTGCGTCGACGTTTTTCTCTTGATTCTCCATCGCAAGATCGAAGAAGTGTGATTAAGTGCTAAAATTAATTATCGAGAAATACGCAATTGAGGAATCATTTTGGACTCGTAGATATCAATATATATATTTTATTTATATACACAAGCAAATAAAATTAATATCACAGCTCGAAATAAATATATATATGCGCCCATTTTGCACTCGGTCTATAACGCGTCGATGCAAAATGTTACCTATTGAACACAATACTTTTCATTACGACAACGTCTAAAATATTCATTGGTGCCAAATTTGTTAGTCACGCGCGTGGCAATTACTTCGCTTAATAATTTCGATTATGATTATGAAACTGATGGCGTATTGAAATATTTAATATGGAAGTATAACGATCTAAAGCCGATTAATCGAAGCGTCTTGTTCGAAACTTTGTAATATTTAATTAATTCACGCTTGTCGCGATAAGAAAATTTCGAAATTCGTACTTTGATCCAGACCGTTTTGAACGAGATAAAAAAAATTATGACTCAGCGGTAATGATCGTTAAATCACCCTTAAAAAAACGTTTTCTATAAATATTTTTTTTCGCAAAATCTTACCGATCTCTAATCGTTTTTCAACGAATGACGAGAAACGGTTCGTTCTTCGTAGAGACGGGCATGTGTTCGCGTCTGCCATGCGGAGAGATGACAATGACATTAGACCTAAGGTCGAATCGAAACGATCGTTATCGATTCGGAACCGTTTCTCGTCGTTCGTTGAAAAACGATTAAAGATCAGTAAGATTTTACGAAAGAAAATCTTTATAGAAAACATTTATTGTTTTTAAATATGTTTTATGAACGATATACTGTTATTCTCGAAAGCTCGGGTTCCAGCTGGAAGAGAGTGCCTTTTTTTCTCTACGACAGTCCGGAAACATCGATCACGATAACGATTTTTCGCAAAATCGTGAGCACCGTGTGGGTACAAAAAAAGTTGACAGCTGGTTAATTTTAACGATCGCGCGTCGTAGATAGTTATCGAGCCTCGCTCGATCGAAGTAACGAACCGATCTGATCGGTCAAACGTTTTAGCCAGAATCGTGTCGATCTGTTCGAGATCCGCGAGACCGTAATATTAAAAAGTAGACAATTATTATGGTTGTGAACTATTTATTTATTGTGTCTCTTGGAAAAGGTGCATGTTAACAAACGATAAGTCGTAAGTAAGAGCGAAAGCGCAACCAGTCATTTTCATCCTTCTAACAATAAGAGACACAAAGTGCCGCAACTCCTGGCACTTGGTTATCGCTGTCGGTAAGTTTGTGAATTTTGTTGCAAGCAGCGTCCTCCACGACAAGACTGCAAAGGTCGAACGAAAATTAGAATTCAAAAAAGAGTAAAGCGTCGATAAAATGTTCGATTCTTTTTCATCGCACTGACCCCATAAATGTTGTAATTCGGTATTTTGCAGGGCGTGCCGTCGGGTACGGGACCTTCGGGTCTTAGACACGAATCTCCTCTCTGTCGAATTTGATAATGATGCTCCGGGACGCATTGGCCACGAACGCATATCTAGAAAATCGGCAAAAAAAAGTAAAACGTGAATTTACTTGTCCTCGACAATATTTGGGCGTAAAATATATATATATATACACTTTCATCGAATTCGATCGCGCTCACCTTGATTAGAACGTCATTATCATCACCGCACCGCATACCATCGGGCCTGGGACGTCCATTTTCTACACACTCGTACGATCTTATTTTCGATTGCGGTTTGTGTACGGACAAGCATTTGCTTTGAGCGCAGATCTAAACAATTTTTCAAACAAAGTAGAGCGTCAAACTTTCGTATTTTCGTCAATACTTTAGTACAAAAAATAAAACATCACTCGAACCTTGGGGAGAACATCATTCTCGCCTCCGCATTGCGTCCCATCGAGCGCCGGCCGATTTATTTTCTCGCACGCGGTACCATTATAACACGTTAGGTGTTCGCAGATATCGACACCCTCGATCTGCAACGAGCGCAAGCATTTATTTACAACGATCGAGATCATGCAAAGAAAGACAAAGTAAAACAACAAACATTCAATTTCGTCAGATTTGAAGAAAAAATGTATATATTTTTGTGAAAAAGAAATTTTTTATCAACGAGATAAAACGATCTGATGAAAATTCACGTACTTCGCAAGGCACTCCTTTTTCATGAGATTGGCATTGTTCCTCCTTATTCTGGACTTCACCGGGCAATAGTATCGGTCGAATCTCGTTCCTTGCTGGTGGCTCGTTGTACAAACACGTGAGATTTTGTACGCTAGGAATTCATTTAATTTTTATTTATTGGCAATTTTTCGCCGGCGAAACGATCATAAAAATCAGGGATGTAGCGACTGTTTCAAATTTGTGCCGATACGTACTCGATACTCGCTTGTAACTCGGCCATCGAACAGGGCGAGAAGAACGCCGAGTTGCTCGTGAAAGTCGGAGACGGCGCCATTACGAAGCCGTCGCCCCATTTGCATCCGCTTTTCGACAAGTCGTGCATTAAACCCAGTCTGTCGAATTCAAGATAACGATTTGAGAAACGAGTTCATTTGCCCCGAGAGCATGAGACATACTTTTGTTTAGCCTTAACGAAGAAACAAAACGGTTTTTCTTTCAATTGTCCTGCAATGAACATTGACCGAGATATCGATTGGCAAAGTTTAAAAGTTTAAACAGCGCCATCGAGCTGCTGGCGGTTGAGTGATAAAAACAATATTATTTTAACTTACCGCGTCGACCCGTCGTTCGTTTATTGACAGTTATCTTGTCAAGGTTTACAAAAAAACCGCAATGTGTGAAAAGCAAGTCCTGAACGGGACTCGAACCCGCGATCCCAGCATTTACCGATAGGGCGTCCGATCGCATTTGTTAGGTTATCTTTCGAATTTTTAAACTTTGTGAATTCATATATCGGCCAATTTCCATCGTAGGACAATTTAAAAAAAGCCGTTGTGCTTGTGTCGACCCCAACTATCTGGATACTTTATGTCTCGTCTTAGTTGCCTGACGCTGAATTTCGATGAAATACAAAACTCGATCGACGTCTCGTGCAACGATAGGTAACGTCGATTGAAATCTCTTCCCGGTAAATGTCTCTGAAAAATGTGACTCTTACGTGTGTCCTATTTCGTGGAACGCGACGTTAACGGCGTTAAACGAACCGTCGTCGACGACGAACGAGACGCCATCCACTAACGCCTGTTCCGGCAGAACGAGACACGCTCCCCAAGGATACGAGTTCCCTAAAAATCAATATTAAGCAAACCACAGATCGATACGCGTTCGAATCGAAAGTATTCGTCGATCGACAAAAGTTTATAAACTAAATCGCGCCTTACCCAAAGTTAATTTTTTCCGTCCTATTGAGAGTCTGAAAAGTGTACCGATTTAATTTTTCAATTATGCTTTCATCCTTTTTTTTGGTATGTCGAATATAAATTTACATATTTTGAATTTTTAATTCGCCGTTACTTCGACGTACCTCGTCATCGTGACAGCTACGTCCCAAGTATCGAGCGGAAACGTATCTCGTATATCGAAGAAGAACCTGCGTGCCTTTCCCAGTCCGTTGGCCCCATCGAAAGCTTCCGGGTCGTCCTTAAATATGTATTGCGAGATGTGAGGTAACGCTTCCCGTTGCTGAAAATTATTACGCATTATTTCTATCCGACCGAGCCACCGATATCAATTTTTATAATCGTATTTTTCATTATTTGTTGTCGCTTATTTTCAGACTGACCTTCGCCATAACGATCGCGGAAATCGATATTCTCAATTGAGGGTTCTCGAGAAGACGATACTTGAGATCGACCCCGTTCCAGAAAACCGCGAAATACGCCAGAACTAACTCGATGCAGAATTTATACTCTCTAAAAATGACGATCGAATCGATCAATCGGCGATCGCGGTAATATGGTTAAAATCGTTATCGAAGTCCTGTCGTATCGCGATTATATTACTTACGCGCTACCTAGACGGTAAATGTCACAATGTCCCGTCATGGTGTTATCCGCAACAAGAAGAATTTGCATGTAGAGCGTGTCCGGAACCCAGCCGGTCGATCGAACGAGCCTCTCTCGGAGGGCGGTTTGGTTAATCGCTGTTTAAAGAGCGGATCGAATCGTCAATTTTTCGTCATTCCTTCGATTCGCGTCACCACGAGACGTCCTACGTTATCGTAAGAATTTCTTGAAAATATCGAATTAACTCACCGGCAACGAAATCGTCCTTCGCGGGATCGTCATTGAGCAGGTAACCAACGTGATACGTGGAATTCGCGAGATCTAAATCGGCGGTCGATCGTTTACTTCTCAGGTATTTGCCGACGACGTGCGGCGGCAACGATCTTATGACAATTCTCCTCTTTTCGATTCGTCCGTTCTTCGCGAGGAAAAGAAAATTTTGAAAAAATCGTTTACCGATCGCTCGAAGCGCCAAAGTAGAAAAGTGTGAAAATTTTCGGTTTCTTTCTCTTTTTCTAATTTCGCTGCCGAGCTAAATCCTCGAATTAGAATTTCGGAAAATTGATCGTTTAGAAAACTATCTAAAATATCAAATTGTCGAATTTTCTTTTCGCGTTGTCAAATAAATCATTTGAGAATCGATAAGTTTTTTTTTCGACAGGAAAATATCTCGATCGAAAATTTACGTACGACTACCAGTCTTCCGTGTTTGTCGAAACGAATCCACAACGAGGCGAAATGGTTGTGATCTTCCATAAGCTGTCCTGTTCCATCCAGCCACTGTCAACGACAAATTTAGCGAATAAATTCAACGATATACGGCCGATTTTCTTCAAACGATTTTTTCATTTTTGTTTATCGATGTCCTCGATAATACCAACCCCGGTTTCCTGATCGAATCGAACATTCTTCGTCTCGTTCGGATCGACATTAGCGACCCAAACGGATGTATCGGTATGAATTACTGGCTCTACGGCTGGATAAAGCCAGAGTGAAGTGTCGGTGTCACAAACTCGAATTCTCACGCGGGTTCCGGGCGGAAGTAAACCCCTTTTCTTCCTGTGGGACAGTGCCGGAATGTCGATCTCGAAGATCTCGTGTGTCGGCACTGGGGAAATATATGTTTCGTCGTTTTCAATCTCTCGTGCAAAGATTCTGCGTCTTCGATCGAATTTGAAAGTCTATCGATATTTCTTAGGTCGTAAAAAACACGGACGTCGTACAAAAGCTTGACGAGCAGCGAATTTTGACGATCGCCCGTCGTAGATCGGTAACGCTCGGCAACGAAAATAAGCGTGATGGACCATTCTTAAAATACCTCGCCTGCGCTATATTGAAAAAAATGTTAATAAATCGTTAAAAACGAAAGACATTTACCGGAATCAGCGTCCGATTGGAAGACCTGTCGAATTTCACCCTCGTTCATGAACTCGTGAATCTGTCAATGGCATAAGAATATTGTATTTTACCTGGAGGAGAAATTTAAAAAAAATGAAAATGACGTGGCACGCATCCGTGGCTTACATTGTCATAGCCGAGTACGGACGGCACGAGCGCGAGGCAAAAAATTGCGACACCACGCAGGTACATGATTCGTAATTATTTTTTGTACCCCGCGGTATTCTTTACTGCGATGAGAGAATTCAGCTGTCGCGTCTTACTACCGACGAACAATCAAAGGTCGAGACTAGCTAAGCAACGAGTAGCAACGACTTGCCTATCAGGGCCAGCCTCTTTCTCAATTCAACTTCAAATCACGTGTCTATAATAAAATTTAAACAGTCAAGTTGGGCTAGGTGGGAAATCGATCATAGATCCACCTGAGTAAACTCTCGAATCGAGCGTTGTTTGCCGAACTAGTTGGATCAGCGTTACGCGTAATAGATGGTGATGCAAATTTTTCGTTGCTACACGTGCCACGATAATGAAAATCAATTTATCGTTTCTGCGATGATGTTCGGCATACTTCGATTAGCTCGCGTACATTTTAGTTTCAGGAATTTCTCATCGAAACTTTCTACGTTTTTATTTTTTTTTATTTTCACGGACATTTATCGATTAGAAATATTGGAAATCGGTGAAAATGAAAAAAAGCACGAGAAGCCAGAAAAATTGCTATTCGGCTTTCAGCTAAATTTTATTTCATTATTTACTCGAAGAATTTTCAATTTTTCGTCAAACTCAAAATACCGTAAAAAATTGTCGAAATAAATTAAACCGACTTATAAGCTTATAACAGACTTGGAGTGTGCTTACTGATAGATTTTCAAGGTCTTTAAAGGATAACATTTTTGGATATTCGAACGGTTTTGCCATCATACAAATTTCTGATAGTTTGTAGCACTGATCTGTTAGTCATCTGATAGGATGAATTTTTCGAAAGTCGGTAATAAAATAAAACTTACTCGATCGAGTGGGATGTAGGGAATGTAGTGGATTAAGCAGAATTTTTTCTAGAGACGTTAAAGTTTTATAAACCATAAATAGCGATTTCGACTCATTGCTCCCAGTACTGTAAACAATAACTGTGAACAACAAATAGAATCCCGATGATTTTCGATGTAACTACTTTATTCTTTAATTTTTTTTCATTATATATATACGCACACATATACATATATATATGAGGTATTCCACGGGAGATCGGCCATCAGACTGCCGACCCCTCTTCGATTCTGACAAAAAAATTCCCCTCATAGTACCAAAAAATTCACAATTTTTTAAGTTGTGATCTTTTGAAAATTCCGAAAACAAAAATTCAAATGCAAATAACTCCAGGACAAAACATTTTTAGTAATTTTGTAAGTCCGTTAAATTATGCGTTCTGCACTGCTATTTGAGAAAAGAATCACGAACAAATTATTTACAAATTTGTCGATGCTTTTTTTTATAAAATCAAATAACATCAAGTATGACCGATTTTGTTTATAATTTTTTTCCGATTTCCTCTTGCGATTTCGAACAAAACTAAACTAGTTTCATCGTGGAATCTCGATTTTTACTATGTTTTTCAATACTTTGAAAATTATGGGAACATCAAAATTTCAATGAAAGTCAAATTCATATTGAATTTTAAAAATTCATATATATATAGAGAGAGAGCGAGAGAGAGAGAATTGACGTTGTTAATATTTAAGGAGGTTTATCTGGTCAACGAATTAACAAACAGATATTGATGAAAAAATCAGAATATAGTTATCAGTATCTAAAAAGTCATCTCTTAAAATTTCAACACCTGAGTATACCTTATTCGTGAGAAATAAATAAAAATATATTTCCTAAATTTACATGGGCTTTTATGGGTTTCACTGATTTCTCCGTCTATAAACATTAAATTCATAATCATTGACAAACAGACGAAAATTGCAGAATTAATAAAACAATATTTAAGGAACATTTGTAGAGCTTCATAAAATCGATTGAGTACTCATGAGGTTCATAATAAATTAATTTGTCTCGTATAATGCTGATTTCTGTGAGGCTAAGCTTGACAGTCTCAGATCATGATAAAATTCTCGTTCTGTGACGCTAGTCATAAAACATTTTCTTTTGACTTACTCGGTACCAGATAAGCCTTCTTAACGGAGCGAAAAGAAAAAATTAATACCTTTTTTCAAAATACAATTGGTTACTATTATTTTATTATTATTACTATTTATATTGTACAGAGTTTTATTTTTCTCAGCTCTTGGCCTGGTGTTCGTTGCATTTACGGATCGCAAACAAGTAGATACATGTGATTAAAATTGGCCGAGATATTAATTCTCAAAGTTGAAAAATTTGTAACATAACCTAACAAATGCGATCAAACGGTCCTATGGATGAATGCCGAGTTCGCGGATTCGAGTCTTGTTCAGAACTTTTTTTGTTCACAGATTGCCGTTTTTTTAAAAATCTTGACAAGAAACTGTCAATAAGCGAACGACGAGTCGACGCGGTAAGAGAAAATAATTCTGTTTTGTTACTCAACCGCCAAGGGGCTTGATGGCATTGTTTAAACTTTTAAACTTTGTAAATTAACCTCTCGGCCAATTTTCATCCCAGAACAATAAAAAAAAACTGTTTTACTTGTGCCAACGCCGACTATCTGGATATTTTCTGTATCCGAGTGTTAACAAGAAAATAAACGATGAGTCATTGAGAAGAGGAGTACGAATTTCGACTCAGGGAATCTAAAAATCATTGAAAAAAACTTGAGAACATTCGAGTTCGATCGAGTTTTGCAACGATGTTTATACAATGGAAAATGAAATTCAGATTCCATGGGGCCGTTATACGCTTATCACCGTGAAACAATAGACCATGAGACCGACTCGTGCGTCAAACATTCCATGTGATTGTAACTTATTCGCGATTGCTTTCTGAATATATCTGTGTCCATATTTGAACAGATCGTTGGAACGTAGAGTGAGAAACAATAGTAGGCGAATGGTATCTATCATAGAATGGTATAAATACTTCGAACATTTCGATGATAGTCCATCAGTGGAAATTAAAAACTTCGCCGAGTCACCAGTTTCCCATCATGATTTCACTCCGGGAAAGTCTAGCGACATTCGCTCTGTGCGTTTTGATCGTTCTATCCTCCGTCGAAGCCTCGAGCGTGAGTACAAAATAATCGAGTTGTATTTTGTCGAGATATCAATCATTAAATCATCGATTTTCGCGACATGACGTGAAAAAAAAACATCTCGTTAATTAATAAAGTTTTTGGTTTTTCTTCAAGAAACTTATTTATATCTTCGAATTGAATCGTTAATATTTTTATTGTCGAGTGACAAAATTTCGAATAAACGAGAACGGAGTGAAAAATGTATTTCATTTTTTTACTAAATAAGAGAAGATATTTTGCCGTAACCAAGAGACAAATATTTTTTTTACAGATTCGTAAACGCGAGACGAAAGTGGAGGGCGCCCAGTTTTCTCATAATTACGATGCGAGCGCCCCCTCGAGGCCCTTCCGCGTACGTATCGCGACGTACACCGAAGAAGTGGATGCATTGCTGACTCCAACCGAGGGATTTCTGATCGGTGAAACAACTCCTGTTTTTCGCGCTTACACCAAAGACGGAAAACTCGTCTACGAAAAGCTTAACGCCGACGTAAGTTACGAATGTAGAAACATTCCACAAGTTTTTAATTTCGTGCAGATAACTTTGGTTCGTTCGATCGTTCGATCGTTTCGACGATCAATATTGTCTTTTCTTTTTTCAATTTAAATGAAAATCATCGAAGCGACAATTCGCGTTCGACCGACATCGCAATTGTTTTCCTTCAAATATTTCCATTCTCGATCGTCAAAATTCGCTAAAACAAAAATTGAATTCGATCGATCTTTCGATCAGACCCGAATATATAAATGCATAATCAGTTTTTTCAGAAAAACATCGATCGAACGAATTAATGTTTTTTCTTCCTTTTCTCGTTTATCAGATCCTGAAGGACGCGATCATGTTCTATCAAGATAGTACTAACAATGCCGCTGTGCTGGTACGAGCCGGAGAACGCGGACCTGAATTCGTAAGTTATCGTCCCCGACCATAAATTTAATTATTAATGAAATTTATTATTATTATTATTATTATTATTATCATCATCGTCCCAACGATTGTTGCATTAAGTTCCGAATTAGACGAACAAATTTTTTTTTTATTTATGGCGTTTTTTGTTTGTATAAAGAAGCAATTTTTTCGCTCTTGCGTACGATGACGACAAAATCAATTTGTAGGTCGGTCAAATCGGTAATCTCGCTATCGCGCCGTCGACCGCCTCCGATGCCGCCGCCGGTAAGGAGAAACGCTCGATAATGGACGACGAAATGATCACGGATTCGAATCACGTGGTGTTCAAAGTGAACGAAGGCAACACAAGACGTGAGGATTGAAATTATAGTTGGAACAAAACGACGAGTCGGTCGAAATGTCTTCATGTGGAAAAGAAACAAAAATTAAAACGATAATTTTTACAGAAGCGGACGAAGCAACGAGAGATGAAATTAAAATAATCCAGGAGTCTGTCTCCGACTCGAGAACCAAGCGCGACGCATCTTTGACAAAAAACGTCGTATACCCGACCGTTCTTGCCGTGTCGAGTTACAAGATGACTTCGGAAACGTGAGTAATCATTTTTTTTTTCGGCAAAGCGAACGAAGCGTCAGCTCCGTATCGAACAACGCAAATTAGCGATAAACGATCGATACGTCATTTTTCTTTCAATAATTCTCACGAATAAATCGTTCAAAATCGATCTCGCGATTTTGTCGGGCGAACAGATGAAAATTTTTGTTTTTCAATTTTTTAAAAACTTTCTTTTCGTTTAGCGCGTATCAATGATTTTCTCAACGTAATTTATTTCGTATTTTCAGATTCGACATCACGGAATTTTACAAAGCGCTCGTCTACCAGATGGCGTCGTGGAACGGCGTTGATTTGAGATTCAGACAGTTGAAGGGTCCCGCGATTCGTTTGCGCATGGCCGCATTCGTCATTGCTACCGTAAGTCGTGAGAATAAAAAACAATCGAGCCGAAACGCAATGTCAATTATTCTCGTCGTCGTTATTCGATTTTATTATATTTTCATTTTGATGATTTGTTTTTCTCGACGACAAAGGACGCCGAAGCAACGCCCTATTTCAACGCCTGCTACTCGAAGGATGATTGCGAATGGCTCAATTCAGTGGCGGTAGTGTCCCAAATGCAAAATCATTGGTTCGAACTGAGGACCAACAGCGACTTTCCCCTCGACTCTTATGACATTGCCGTGGCCTCAACATCGTAAGATCGTCGATTATTTATCTCAATATCGATCTTTATACCTTCTATTGCTCGTCGAGTTTAAAATCATTTTTAATTAATTAAGAATATTAATTAATTAATTAATTAATTGAATAATATAAAAATTAAAAAACATTTTATGAAGGAACAAAGGTCGATTTTAAGATTTAATTTAATTTTGAGATTTTATGAATTAATGATTAATCAATATTTGATTATTTCATTTCGCAGGAAATCTTTCACCCCATGGTACGACATTGAGGGCTATCATGACCAGACTTGTAAGTAATTGTTCGAATTAAACACGACGCTTAGCGAATTTTGATCGGGAATATATATTTTTGTTGTTGTTTTTTTAATTTTTTTATTCAACGATTCTTCTATTCCTCGTCGATTCGATATTGTTTTTCTTCAAAAATCGACAATCGACACGATTTCTCAACGTTCTTTCGTCTCTTCCTTTTTTTTAAAAGATTTGAACGCCGGACAAATAAAGTGCGACACGACGAACGGAGAATTGAAACGTCCGGTTGCCGCGATCATGGACGACGGCGCTTTCGGCGGAATTCTACCTGCTGCTGCCGCACTTGGCGCCGCGTAAGTCGAAAACGAACTAAATCCTCTCGTTTTACGCGCAAGATTGCTCGAAAAACGATTCAATCGTGATTCTCTTTTTCTTTCCTCGGTTGTATTATATATATTTTTTTTAATTCGCGATATCCTTCGTCCTCCTTCTCGAAACGTAGATTGGGCGCCAAACAAGATGAGATTAACAATATGGAGTGCAATTATAACTTCGGGCATATCATGGGCAGAAGTTTGATCAGGCTCCGCGGTGTAAGTTGGTCGCCATGCAGCCAGCGGCAGATAAAAGCCTTTTTGAGGTGAGTCCATTGTTTAATTGTTTTTTTCGTAAACATTCAACGTTTCAACCCTAGGACCTCGGACGATCTGTATTAAACGAGTATTTTTCACTGGGATTTCGCACACTCCAGTATTTTTCGTCGTGGACGGTTTTCTTCTTTTCCTCTTTTTTTTTTTTAAATTGGACAAAGTCCGGAAAATTTAATGAAACGATCGAAACAAATCTAACATCAGATTTTTGTTGGTGTTTGAGGGACCCATGTCTAGAGTCCAAGAATTAAGTTTGATTTTTTTAATTGAAAAAAAGCGTCACAAGACGCAAGCATTCGTTTTATTTTCATCGATGAACTCGTCGATTAATCGTCGATTGCTCATTTTGTCGATGTTCAGCAATGCCGAGTGTCTGAAAGCGCCTAAAGAACACATCTCGGCCGGAAATCCATTGCCAAAAATCCTGCCGGGACACCTCACGTCACCGAACCACCAGTGCCAAAAACGAGGCTGGACCTGGGCCTGCGAGGTGAGATGTTATTTTTATACGTATAAATCTGATTGTTTGTTTTTTTTTGTCTTTCTTCGATCAATCGATTTTTCTCGTAATTTTCGTCGATCGAAAACGACCACGAAACATTATATTTTATTAATTTATTGTTATTTCTATTTTGCAGGTTAACGAAGACACGTGTAACGCACTAAAATGCTACAGCACCTCCGGTATAAAGTTTCTGTCGACTGGTAGTACGTGCCAACCGACTGGCACACCAGCAGAGGGCACCCCGTGCGGATTAGGCAAAGTGAGTCGAGAACCTTGTCGTTCGGACGAACGAATGAAAATATCCAAAATTATATTTTTTTGTTTGTTTTCCGATTGTTTTTCTTCAAGAACTTTATCGAACATTTATCGAACGAACGTGAATTTTTCCGATAAAGGACGAATGTTATTTTTATTTTATTTCGCAGGCATGCATCGGCGGAAAATGCGAGAATATGGCCCATCTCGTGCTCTTGTCCGACACTTTGTAAGAAATTATTCATCCGGATTAAGGATGCCTCACGTGGTAAATGATAAATCGCGTCGTTTGGTTCATCGTGGGAATATTCCAGAATTTTGTTTTCAATGAAACTTTGTTCTTATATTGTATCCAAAAATCTTCGACAAGGAAAACAAAGAATTACTATTTAGAATTGTGAAATTTGCGATGTTTTATGGTTATCGGGCGTTTTAAGATGTAATTTGGTCAGCGTTGCAATAAACAAGAGCATTACCAGAATATTAACTCTTTTTTCTAATATTTCCTTATTCTTCCTTATATTTCCTATATTCTTCCATTTCAATATAGTAATTCGGTCGTACAAATATATATATGTGCGAGACTGTTTAATTTTCCCGCTCATAATAGTACAACTTTTCGTTGAAAGATATTTATTCTAGCGGAATAGGTAATATTATTGGAATTAATTATTAATAACTAATTCCAGAAATAAAAATAATATGTTTATTATTTTTTATTTTTAAATGCAATAACTGTTCTCACAATTGCGGACTAAATATATGTATTGTAATAAAAAATTTAAAAAAATCAATAAATAATTATAATAATAATAGTAATAACAGCGAGGAGCGCAGTGGCTCAGTCGATAAGGCTTTGGGTTCGCGCGCAGCGGACCCGGGTTCGATTCCCACAGCCGACAACAATGGAAACAATTTTTTCTACGTTTTTTTTCTGCAATCCTGGCGGTTCCGATCCCACCAAAACAAATGCCCAACACAAAACTCGCTGCGATGGGCGGAAGGGGGGGAGGGTGGTCGGTCCTGGTGCTCCCGCAAGGCGGATTTCATCGCGCGGATGGTAGTCCAGTCACCTTAGGCCATATTTTACGAAGTCCTAATCAAGAGGAGCACCTTCGCCCCAATTTTTGTATAGGTTTTTTAGACCTACAAGAATATATCCTGAAGTTTTCCAACTGTTCCGAGGTATATGTTGGAAATGAAAAATTATTAAAAATTAAAAAATCGATATTTTTGAGATAATTTTTTTGGAACGCGTCCTATCAAAAAAAGTTTCGAATAAAATTTGTTCATCATAACGTCCTCTGTAAAAAAGGTTCTAATAAAAAAAGTGCTAACATTATTAATTAAGCGATAATGGGGCAAATGAAAATGAAAATGTCGATTTCATTGTCGCAACCGCAATCGATTGTTTATCAACATATCGGTTTGAAACTCGTACATGTTGTAAAGGAGCCAAACTCCAAGAGAATCATGCAAGATTGATCGATCTGCGGGATATAGTTTAGCAACAATCAGCGATCATCGAAAAATCTTTCCCCTTTAATAGAATTTCCCGACAAAAGCCCACAGGGTCGAAAAAAATCGAGGAGCTTCGTATCATTATACACAAGCGATTTGGAGAAAAAAATACGTTTTGTTGAAAATGAGTCGTGGTGGGGGACGAGAAAAAATACGGTTTGGTTAAAATGAGTCGAGGTGGGGATATCCCCTCTCGCGCCGCAGCCTGGCTCGCGCCAGGCTGCGGAGTGAGCAGCAGCATCCCCACCACGACGCCCGGCCGAGCGGTCGATACCGCGCGCTCGGCGGCGAGCCGTCGATCGAAATACATCGATAACTTTGATGGCATAATTCCTCGTCTAGGTAATAATTTTATTGAATCCTATGGCTGGAAGCGTAGGGATTGCTAAGGAACTCGAATTTTGCAAAGATCTTGATTACAACAATAGAAAATTGAGCAAACGTAAACACATTCAGATCTCGGGCTGTAATCAAGATATTGCAAATTTTTTTTCTCAATTGTTCGTTTTCTTAAGACGCGTTAGATGGTCCAAGAATATTTGAGATATCTTTGCAACTTTGGTCAGAATTGTTATTTGTTTATAAGGGAAAATCTACAATCGACGAAAAACAGTATTCATTTTCAACAAAACGTATTTTTTTCCCCCAAATCGCTTGTGTATTATGATACGAAGTGGGCTTTTGTCGGGAAATTCTATTGAAGGGGAAAGATTTTTCGATGATCGCTAATTGTTGCTAAACTATATTCCGCAGATCGATTAATCCTGCACGATTCTCTTGGGGTTTGGCTCCTTTACAACATCTACGAGTTTCAAACCGATATGTTGATAAACAATCGATTGCGGTTGCAACAATGAAATTGACATTTTCATTTTCATTTACCCCATTACCGCTTAATTAATAATCTTAGCACTTTTTTTATCAGAACCTTTTTTACAGAGGACGTTATGATGAAAAAATTTTATTCGAAACTTTTTTCGATAGGACGCGTTCCAAAAAAATCATCTAAAAAATATCGATTTTTTAATTTTTAATAATTTTTTTATTGCCAAAATATACCTCGGAACAGTTGGAAAACTTCAGGATATATTCTTGTAGGTCTAACAAGCATATATCTAACAACCTATACAAAAATTGGGGCGAGGGTGCCCCTCTTGAATAGGTCTTATGCTAAGGTGCCTGGACTATGGTGACGCCTTGGTCGGCTACCGGGCGACCCATCGTATCACAGATGAGGAGGTGCCGGCCCTAGGCGACTCTGGTGGACGTGCTTGAGTTTACTCGCATTGACACTGAATGAGGGGGACTAGGTAAGTACCGACCTGTATCGGCGGAGGTTTTCTGCAGTTTCCCTCCGACCGTTGCAAATGCGATACAGGGAGATTAGGGCGAATGCGAAAGCGGCTGCAGCTGTGACAGCATAAGGGGGGGGGGGGGGGGTCGGAATTGTAGTAGAGGAAAGGACGTCGGTATTGGTGGGGATATAAAAGGCGTATGCCGTACATGAGGAATATCGCAGTGCATTTAGTGATAACAGGGGAATTAGAAATTTAAATACCTACAATAATTCGAAAGAGTATACACCGAAATAACAAAGCGATACAAATATTTAAAGTACGCACGTAAACGGGCGATAAATATCCGATCAAGATGATGGATTTCAAGACGGCCTGTGAAAGATAGAGGGCTACCATATCCATTTTATTTTTCCATCTCAAGTCGACCAAAAGATCGCGTAGTGGCAAATATTTCGTAAACCGTCGTGAAATTAATAAATTAAAAAGTAACCGTATCGTTAATTGGTCGCCACGTTTTAAAGACATGAGAATTGGATTGGAATTTGGTTTTTCGAAAGATCTGAATATCTAGACAATTAAAGAAATAATGCAAATAATAATTATCTTTTTTCTTATCATTTAATTGTTAGCTCTCCATTCAATCGGAGTACAATGAAAAACTTTATCTCCCTCGTCGTTATTTCCTCGCGGCAAGCAAGTCAAATAGAAGTCGGTTGATTCAGCTAACTACCAATGAATACTTTAATCAATACGATTGTGATCGAGGCACGATGATAAAATAGTTTTACGAAACAGGCGGTAATTCATCGGTTATTTTTCCATTCTTCATTCGACGTATCGAACATTCTCTTCGTGAAAATCGTTCGAAGTAAAACAAAAAATTTGTTTCAATAAAATAAAGTTCGCACTTTTCTTTCGATCAAATTATAAAATCTCTGGCTCCAGGGTCCGAATCCTTGCGAATCGTCGCGGGCCTACGAAAATTTCGGCCCAATCGGACGATGCGGGAAAACGGCGTTGATTACAATCGATATCGCCCTTATCACTGATTGATAAAAAATACTCGTTACTCGTAAAAAATCTAATTGTCACATAACCCGATTCCTAAGTATACAGCTCTTCTTCCGTGTGTACAGCTGCCGGGACTGAATACACCTAGATTAAAAAAACCTTGATACGCTGATCTCACAAAAAATTAGAAACCCGCACGTGCGACGAATTTTCGGCGATCACATGGTATATAAATCCACCGAACGTAGTAAAAATCCGTGAACTCGTGGTTCGGAGTTCGAAGAGTATTAAGTCGTAACCCATTATGACTTCGCACCGTGGACTTTTCGGGGCCCTGGCTCTGTGTGTTTTTATCACTTTGCCACTCGTCCGATCTCTGACAGTGAGTACAATACCATTGAATTATCGAATACTTTTTGACACTTTTTGATGGATATCGTGCCAATTATTCGATCGATCAACACGATTACTGATAGATCAACTTTTGTTACGTCGCGATGAAGAAACCAAAACCTGAAAAAGAAAAATCATTGAGTAATTCGCATATCGGACAAAAGATTATCACTTTTTTGCCGATTACGACAGATCGTTTGTCTCTTTCGTAACGTCATTTAGTATCCGGGAATTGAATCGAGCATTTTTTCGATCGTAGAACAAGCTCACGCGATCGGCAATCGAACGAACGACTCATCGGCTGAAAAAATGTATTGGATTATAAAAAAAAAAAAAAACCAGTCGTCGCATCTCTATACAACGATGTACGTTAATTTAATCGAGAATAAAATATTGCTTATAGATACCAGGGACGGAAAACGATATCCCAACGACCCAATCTCCTGGTAATTATAGAACCTTAGAAAAAAAAAACTAGTCGTAGGAAGTATGAAAGTTATTCGATGGTGGATCGACGGAGAAATTTTGAAATATTGTTCGTAGGTAATGAACCGGAAGTAGTGCGGATTTCTCATACGGTGCCCGATCTATCGTCGCGTAAGCGATTCCGGCTGAGATTCACGACTTTTCCCCACGATGTAGACGTGACACTGACTCCGACCGAGGGAGTTTTAATGGGTGACAACACACCTGTCTGGCACGCTTCGACGAAAAACGGAAAAGTCGAATACAAGAGACTCAACGTCGACGTAAGTTATTGCTATACAACGACGCTGCGACATTAAAAATATTTAAAATACTTAAAAATATTGTATCTCAACATTTTCGACGATGAACATTCTTCTTTTACATCATTTTCATTTCTCATCCTTCAGATCTTGAAAAAGGCGATCATATTCTATCAAAGCAAACGCAACAATGCCGCGATACTCATACGAGGCGATCAGAAAATAGGCTTCGAATTCGTAAGTATGATCGACGTTCGTAAGTCGATCGGTTTTCTTTGCACTCGTATGTAAAGAATTTGAGGAATTTTGTATATAATTCACATGGTTCATTGTATTAATTGGAAATGGAAACTTTAATAGCTCGGTACGATCGGTGATATCGCGATAAGACCGGCTCGACCCAATCCGAGGCCCACCAACAGGCATCGCCGTTCCGTAACGGACGACGGTATGATTATCTCTGGTGATCATTGGGTGACCAAATTGGATGAGAAATCAATGTCGAAATTTGGTGAGAAATCATTTAGTCCGGAAGTCTGTCTTTCACAGTCTCTATTCGACGTCGAATGAAATGATAGTTTGTGTTGTTTAGATGAGGCGATTGAGGAGGTTGCAAAATCTCTTGCTGTGGAGAGATCGAAGCGCGAAGCCACCCCCGAAATCACCATCGGAACCCCCACCGAATCCACCACTAAAACCATCAGCAGCCTAGACGTCGTATATCCGACGATTCTTGCTACAGCGGATTTCCCGATCAATATAACAACGTGAGTATAATTTGATTCGACGTAGGAAAGAACCTAATATTTCGCTCACGGTCAATCAGCGATAACGATCGGTTTATAAATTTTGTTCAATAATCGATAATAGTTTATGACGATAATTAATAATTCGCAATAATTATAAAACGTCGATACTTTTTTTTATTACGGTATAAAAATCGTAAAAAGCGTTGGAACTTATTTCACAGCCATTTTTGCAATGATTCCGATACAATTATTAATGATAACAATTGATAAATCTGAATTATTATGAAAAGTTGATACTTAGTTTTTTTTTTAAATAGAGCAAAAAAAGAAATGAAACGTTAGAAATGGGCGATTAGATAAGAAGATTAATCGTATCCGTTTGGAATTTTAGCGGCAATGACGAGGAATTTTACGATGCCGCGCTGTATCAGATGGCTTATTGGAACTCGGTCGATTTGAGATTCAGGTCCCTGAAAAATCCGAAAGTTCGTCTGCGCATAAGCGGACAAATTTTTGCAACTGTGAGTCACGAAAAGCATCTTGATTTTGAAAAAAGAATCAATTCTCCTTCCTTGTCGTCGTTACATCATTTTTATTCGCCATATAGGATGTGAACGCAGCGCCGTATATGGTTCATCCTATATACACGAACAATGATAAGGACGTGAACGGTCATAAAGCAGCCGACGATATGCAACAATATTGGTTCGCTATGAGAGACAGCAAAGACTTTCCAATGAACTCTTATCACATCGCCGCGACTACAACATTGTACTATATTCAACTTTTTAATTATCAAGCTTTTATCATTTTTACGGAAGTCATGTCTAATGATATTCATATTCTTCGACTATTCGCAGCCGGTGGTTCAGCGACTGGAATAGGATAAGAGGCTGGAACAGCTACATCGGTAAAAATAATACGATAAATACTATGTATGATCCGATTATTTGATTTTATCCAAATTAGCTGAAATTCAATTCAAGTTCATAACGGCTCTTCTTAACGTTTTCCCTTTTCGATGCAATGAACGCAAGTCATTTGAAGATTGTGACAATGAGAATAATTCTGAATAATTTTTTCATTCCCATTTTAGGTGTCTCACGGCATCGACCGTTATGCAACACCACAACCGGATACACGATGCGACCGGTTACTCTGAGCTATGACGATCAGGCCTTCACCGGTGTCACCACAACTGCTCACGAATTAGGCCATGTGTATGTAGTGTGCGGGCCCCCCACCCCCCATTTTTAGTCCTACCCCCGTTAGCCCGTTTTCCAGGCTGCGAAAAGTTAACAATCACTATTAGATTTATTCGGATCTCTCTATCCGAATTATGAGAGTCGTGCGAATGTCATCCCCCCCGCCCCCCCCCCCCACCTCAAACTAAATACCAACTATGATGGTTTTTTTTAATCAAGGGTGGAATCTGTACCATCGGTATCACAGAGACAAAATTCATCGCTGTCGAGAGACGACGGGGGGAATCGAACCTGGGTGTCCCGCGTGAAAATCCGACACGCTACTCACTGACCCACTGCTTTTCTCCCATATTGAAAGTTTTCTTATTCTACCCATTTATCCATATTGTGTTCTTTTTTTCTAACCATAGACTGGGCGTTATACACGATCGAAGCAGGTCAGACCTCTGTCCCAATGACTTCGGCTACATAATGGACCCGTTTATTGATGCTGCACCCAGATCCCACAATGTACAGTGGTCGACGTGTAGCAAAGATCAACTTTCGCGGGTTTTATTGTACGTTCCGGCAATGAAAAATATTGTCATCGATCGATTCGATTAATTTATCATAATATCCAATGTTTTTGTACACAGACCCGCGACGTGTTTGAAAAATCCGCTAGAGCATATTCCATTGAACGATTCTTTGGGAAAAATTCTTCCGGCAAGTCTCATGAACGCTGAGAAGCAGTGTCAAGCACGCGGTTGGGACTATGCCTGCACGGTAACCCCTCTATTCCTATACTCGTTTTCCCTATTTATTCACTGGTATTGTTTCCGTAACAGACCAATTCGAATGCAAAGAAGCCGGTTCACGATCCAGTGATCTCTTATTTTCCAGCCTACAGCAGAAACTTGTGGAGAGCTGAACTGCTACGCCTCAAGCGGTTATAGGGTTATCACTACTTTCATGGCGTGTCAGGCTACTGGCCCTCCTCTCGATGGCACTCTGTGTGGAAACAATCAGGTTAGCGCAAAGTTTCCATTAAGTTCTCTTGTTCTCCCTACGTCTTATTTTTATTCATTTACGAATAACATTATTTTTACTAACGAGAATCTTCTTTCAGATATGTATCGCCGGAGAATGTAAAACGGGATTCCCCCATCATAAATATGATTAACACGAAAAATATTCACAAGTCACGAATATTACAAAGTCCGATGAACACGTTAGCTGTCACCGGTGACTGACACTGAACTTTCCGTTCTGGCCGCTTCAGTAATCGGTGACTAACCATACCGCAATACACACTTAGGCTCGCTACGTACTGGCGGTTGGCCGCCTACGCCGTTAACCGCTAAAATCGGTATGCGCACAATCTCACGCGGTTGCATATTAATGTACGTAAAATATATCAACGCATCTAACTTTCCATAAATTTGAAATATATGATAGAGTTGATCACGCTGCATCGATTGGAAAAAAGAAAAAGGCCCTTAGCCGATGATTTAAAGAAATATTTCAGAATTAACGCCTCATTTAACTCCGTGTTATTTGCACCGGAAGTTGACAAAATCAAACTAAAACGATAAAAAAGTATATGTATCGAAGTCAATGCACGGACATCAAAAAAATGTTCAGAAACTTCATACATTTTTAATTATATCACAAAAAAAGTGTTACTGTTTCCAATGTCATTATTTGATTGGCTTAAGTTGTCCTCGGCCACAAATATCAAATTGCGTATTAATTTTATAAATAATTGTAAATTATTATACAAAATTACATAATTTTTTTCATAAAAAATTATAAAATACGAACAAAAATGCTTCGGCATTAACATTTCGACATAAAAATAAACCTTAAAAAATAAATAGATATACCGCGGATTTAACCTTACATACATCCTTAAGGTAGTCCTATCGTTACAGCGTTTCCGTTAGATTTTACTGAAAATTTGCAGAAACGTTCTTCAATGTCATATGTCGATGTATGTAACATTTCAGGGGCCTTAATTGACTCAAAAATCAAGCTATTTATTCTTGAAAATCGTAATTTTTCGTAACCTCCCATAAGGTCCCGTATTAAATATCGTAATATTATATAATGAGTATCTCAATTTTTTGGTCGATGGACCCTTTTGAAATGTTGCACACATTTTTATATGACGTCAAAGAAGCTTCAATTAGTTTTTTATAACAATCTTATGGAACAAAATTCATGGTTTTGTTTATTATATAACAAATAAACTTTACGTAGGATCAATTTGAATTTTAAGTATGTTGTTCTTTAGTCGATTTGCAACAACTTTTCTTAATGGACTTAAACGTTCACTCCACTTGAAATGTGAGAAAAAACGGGAACAAAATTTTAATCCCCCCCCCCCCGCCCCCGCGCCCCACCGTGCTGCGCGATAGCACTACATTAATCTGTAAAACCGCAGCCCGCGCGGTTAGCCGCCTCCGCGGTTAATCGCTAGTGCGTAGCGAGCCTAACGAGTAGCGCGTGTGGCCTGACCGCGATTCCCTAATAAATCCGCGTGGCAGCTAACACGTTAAGTTATGTAAATTATGTAAACTATTGCGTTACCAACAAAATAATAAATAGTTTTCTGATTACTGTAATACTGTTAGTTCTGTTCACTCCTGTCGGTCACCTCTCCGCTCGATCCTTCAACCACGAGATGGCAGCAATGCCACGCGGCATGTGGGGGTTCCACCTCACGCCGCTACGCGGCAACAGTTCCAGCGTTTCTCGCAAGTGGTCGTAGGCCCAAGTGTTTTTATATACACAACGTCGCCTAGAGCCAGCGCGTCTAGGGAAGGGTACAGTGAAACAGCCCTACCGATGAGTCCGGCGATGGACCCGAGACGAAACGCACTTCCTTTCTCCGGCCTCACTCTATCTTACCGACCACCGGTCACCTTTAGTTACCCACAGACCAACATTACTTCTTTTCTCCGGTTATACTAAAATGTTCAGCCTCTTTTTCGTAATCCAATTCTGTCGGTTCGCTTGGTTCGCTTCGGCAACGACGCTGTGGCATTCCGTAACATTAAACACAAATGGCGCTTTATCGTTGTTTTCCAAAGATCGGACAATGATATCTTCACAACGACCGTTCGACGGTAACTAAGCTGTACATGTCTCGCCGTAGATAATCTAGGAAATAAAATCGAAATCTAACTTCCACTCGGATGGTAACGAGGTGCGCCGAATGCTCGCGGTGTAAGATTGTAACGCGAGATGGCGCTGGCGGACGGATTACAGCAAGAACAGTAGTAAGAGATGTCTCATCGAACGTTCCTTTATCCGCGAGAATATATACCCGAAGGTATATATTCACATCTTGTGGAGATACATACACGGATGTATAATACATACGACCATTATGTGATGCAGCAGCACTGTAGTTCCAGTTGCGATAGCCGAACGTTCGGTGTGCCTTGTTAATCCAAAATGTCCTCTAGAGATATTTCGAACGATTTGAAAAGTCGAAATCGTCTACCCCCCGACTAAATCTCGTTCCTAACCAAGAGCTCATTCTCAAATTAATCCGAAACAAATAGTATTTCGTCCGAGAAAAACAAGATTTCTCGTCCACGTTTCTTCCGGCAATCTCTCTCTCGTCTGTTTTACCCTTGGGCAGCTCGGTGGGTGCAACGTGCACGCGTGTATGCGAAGCTGGCTGGGCTGGCTCGTTCGGGTCGTGGGCGTGTGTGTCGCGTGTGTACCAGAGAGCCCAGAGAGTCAATGAGGCCTCGTGCGATAAGTAACCGGGCAAACAGTGAACCGGATCGAGACGACGTTTCGTTATGTTCTTGGCTGGACAATCACGTGTATTGAATCGTCACTGGTTCATGGAAAGAGAATTGGGACAAGTGAAAATAAGAGGAAGAACGATTGTCGTAGAAGAATCGAAATGTGATTAACAAAAGCGTTAAATCCGTAAAGGTTTAAGGACAGCTTCGTGCGGGAATGGCGGGATAAAGATTTGCTTCGTCGGGTGAGATGCTCTCCGTCTCTTACGACAAAGTGCGCGGCAGCGGTGGGAAGGTGCGTTGGACTGCGCAACACCGTGATTAATCCGAAGTTGTCTCGCGTCTTATTTTCAAGTGGACGGAATGTCGTTGAATCGTGAAGATCGAGAGGAGGATGAAGAGGTAGAGAGACATTCGTCCGAGATAACGAACAATGACGAGATGACGTGACCTTTCGTCGCTCGAGCCTACGAGACATAATCAAGGAGAGTCGTTTTGGAAAAATCGAGCCAAGTATGAAAAAGGTAAGCGAGAGATCCAACCTTTTCGCGATATTCTTTAAGAAAATTCGTCGAAATAACAATAGCTTTTCGAACATCTTGAACAATTTCCAAATTCTTTCGCCGGATTTGGATGATCCCAGAATTTTTTAGCGCGCGAACTCCACGAAACGAGCGTAGAGGTTATGTACAATCTTCTTTTTTCGTGGCACGTACTCGATCCAAAGTATTCTCTTGTTCGAAGACTTTTTTTTTTAAATAAAAGTTACCGTTTGTGTCGAACGTTTCAGCTCGCTACTCGTCGTACACCGAACAACGGATACCAAAGTTGGGAAAGTGTACGTTGCACTATTTTCTCTGAGAAAACTCGAAACATCTTCCATTCCTTTTATCGACAATTTCATCAACATCCAGATTTGTTCGAGAATCTCGTGAAAACAAGAATGTCGCAAACGCAACGACGCAAAGTCCGATGTGCAAATTTGTTATCTATGAAAACATTGGCCCTTCGCGGCGTGTAACTGACGATCTAGAAGATTCTTGCCTCGATGCAAAGAGTCTTTGCACGAGCCGGCGTGCCACAACGAAATACCTCCACGGGAAAACCTGTTAGGCTCTCCTCTGTGCTCACCGTTTCGCGGGTAATCCCACGGAATCTCGTCGAGTCCAGCGAATTACGTAATATACAATGTATCGCGAAACGAATTCGCGCGGCGCGGGGCAAATTGCAGCGTCGGTGGTTCTGCGGTGACTCGCGGCAGGGGGCGCTCGAGAGAGGAAATACTCGGTCGATAACTAATTTTTCCCTTTGTCAGACGAGGATGGAAACAAAAAATCATGAAAAATTATTTACCATATTTTTACACCCTTGTCCTTATCTTCGATAAGTCGACACGCGTTTCGATTAAAATAACGATAAACAATAAGATCGAATAATAATGAAAAATAATTCGACTGAAAAATCGTAAAGAATTAAACAAAACAAAATGTAACGCGACTATCGTGCATATCGTTCGACCTTGACGCGAAAAAAAGAGAGACGTGACTCGAGGTCGACGTGATACGGAAAAAATTACTTTTACCTCCGAGCTACCTACCGATTTACAGTCAGACTATTCTAAGAAAGTGGATACGCGCGAGATAGTAAATAAGTAGAGGACGACGGGAGTACGTAGGCGAAATGGAGTAAGGACGCGTGTAACCAGGACGACGTGGCTAATTGAGCAATTTTTAGAAAATTATTATTTTTTTTACTTCTGTTCAACTCACGATCGTACACGCGATCGCGAGCGTGGTGGAACGATTATTTATACATCTCGCGTGTGATAATTTTTCTTTTTTTACCGACGTAACACGCGACGCAAATTTTTACTTTTATTTTTTATCATTCCTCAAAATTGCGAATTTATCGTACGACGAATTTATCGTACGACGCGTGTATAATATTCTCGTCTTCGATATTTAAAAAAAGGTTCGCTCTAGCGTTCTGTCGACCAAATAAAGAAACGTACGTGAGAATAAAATTTTGTTTTCCATTACGTAAACGATTCGTTTCATAAAAACTATTTTTTTCCTGCCTTTCTTTCTAATCTTCTTTTGTTTTACGTCATCTCCGGCGACACATAATTGAACGAACATTTATCGACACACAAAAATAAACCCTCGAGCCCGTTTCGACCTCCATACTCAGCGGGACCATCCACGTCCTCAGGGACGAGTTTAGCCACGCTGGGCGCTCCCTCGTGACGATCGACGAAACGATATCGCGAGCGAATAAAAGTAAAGCCACGATTATAAGATAAGTATTCGATACGAATGAGGGGAAAAGTACGAGAGAGAATGAAAAAAAAAAAAAATAAAAGAAATTGAAAAGGGCGACCGAGACGAGACCACGCGACCAGCGACGGGGGAATAATTACGAAATGGGCGATGATGAATAACCGACTCGAGTGAATTTCCAAAGGACAACGAAGAAGCGTGCGACGTTGAAAAAAAAAAAATAAATAAAAAAAGATCAAATGTCCCACGTAGTCGAAATGAAACGAATTATGGGAAAGAGAAAACCATCGGTAAGGTAGGAATTTCGCTACTTCGATGCGCACGATTGTGCTGATTGGACGAAAATAAATAGAAAATAATAATAATAATTATTATTATTATAATATACGTAGAACGTTGCTTTCGTTGCCCAGAACGTTATTATTTCCACTGCACCGTTAATTGGGCCAAACACAAGCGTCTCTTGACGACAACCAGGGCGTGGGGTTTCTTTTTTCTTTTTCTTTGTTTTTTTATTGTACGCAGATATAACGGTGTTAATACCACTGTTTTACAGCACCTATCTATATATATCTATAACGTATAATAACGCGTTGGAGTTACACCCGCGTGACTTTTCACTTGGTCGCGTGTCAAAGCGCTTGTATCGCGAGCCTCGAATCTGTAATCTGATATCCTCGATGCAGTAACCACCGAACGAACAATACATTTACAATTCATGTATATATATTGATCAAAAACTCCACACGTTTTGCATTTAATAATAATAATAATAATAATACCAATCATCGAAAGCAACAAAAATCGTATTATTATTATTATTATTATTATTAAAAAATATCAAGTTTTTTGGAAGCATCGAGAAACCCATAAAAAATAATCGATCCTAGGTTCGAGGTTTTATACCAGGGCCGAGTGGCATCGAAGCGTGAAACGAATTGGGATCGGTGACCGTGAGGAAAAGCCAACGTTGCGCTACAATGATGTACTTAAGCAATTTCGCTAATGAAAACTCTTTCTTGGCTCGAAGGACCTTGCATATATATATATATATATATGACAATGGTTGACCCTATCTAAAGCGTACCTACGGGGTTTATAGTCGATCGTTGCGATATATAACCCTCGTCTCTTGCGATTAAATAAATATATACATACCCCCACTTATATACATACACACATATATAAATATATATAAATATATATATGTGTGTGTGTGTGTATATATAATGTATGTGTGTGTGTAGGGGTACGTAGATATTTTAGAGCAGGAGATGAGGGTTACCCTGCGGACGACGGGAGGACACGCATAATGCGATAGTTTAATCGCGCTTTATCGGGAGTTCGCCCTTTATACGTCGAACCGTGAATTCATCGTGGCCGATTACTTCCGGCTTTGTCGCGCCTCCGTCCCAAATGTCTCTTGTGAGCCATAAATTTTCAACGATTTTTGCATAATAATTAACCGACCGAAAGGCCTCTCGCCCCGCTCACGCTCGGCCCGGCCAATGTTAACGAGATATTTCCCGAGGAAAATGTACCGTGACGCAATAATTAGGAAATAAAAAAAAATAAGAAAACTAAGAAACATGTCGTTTCTACTTTTTTTTTGTTTTACTAGAATTATATGTGCCGTCTAATCTTACTACAACGTGCGAATTAACGATCGACGTAATTGCATAATACCGCCAAAGAGATATACAATAATGATTTTTAACGAAAATATTCATCAACAAATAAAAATAATTATTATTTTTACATTTGTTTCAGAGAAAGTAAACTAGTTTTAAAAGTTGCTTTCGATTATACGAAATATCGTGATGGGGCAAAGATTCTTCCAATTATATCGGGTTTACGATTCGTAAGAAGAAGCGAAGCTTTGAATTTTGTATGTTTTTTATGACTTTTTTCTTCTTCGATGTATTACGAGAAATGCGCTCTAGGCAAGTGTAAAGTAAAATACAATAAAAAGAAGAAATGAAAAAAGTGGGTGGTTAGAACGAGCGACGAGAAAAAAAAGAACGGAAGAAGGAAGCAGGGAGCGGAAGATGTAATTCACCGACTCGTCGGCGGATAACTCGATAAATAGTCCAAGGAAGCGGTGAGGAGAGAGAGAAAGATAACTCAACCGCTGCGGTTCTCGGCTTTCACTGGATGAACTTGCTATCATCAACTGTTCTCAAGCTTTATCGATACCCACTGTAGGTACTGACCAATGTATCTCTCTCTCTCTCTTTCTCTCTCTTTCTCTCTCTCTCTCTCTCTCTCCTTTTATCTTTCTTCGTCCATCTTAACCTTCCGGGAGCGTTTCGATCATGCGAAGCGTATCGCACGAGTGCAAAATTCTGACCCTTGACCTCACGCTACTTTCGGACGTCTCTAAACACTTATATTCGTGCCGCTCGCACTCTATTTTCGTTGTCGCAGTTCATCAGACTCGATTTCGACGCTTCGACAATTCTCATTGACACATAAACTCGACCCGGTCGCTCGGGAAAATCCTGTCGTCAAAATTGTTCATACGAAAAATTATAACAATTCTACGCTTTATCAATTTATTTCATACGATTTTTTAATTATAATATTTCTTTCTCCAATTAATCGACGTTCTAATAAAATAACATTTTTTGTTTTTGAGTTTTCTTTTTTTAGGTGCGTTAGGCAGTCCTGATGGGAGCGAATTTTTTGATGCCACGAACTGCGGGCGCATCGTCACACAGCATGAAGTTAGTTGCGAGCGAGAATTTCTTTTCGTTTCTTTTCAGTTTGAAGTTAACCGAGTAGTGCGCAAGTGGCATATACTATGCGAGCTCTATTGGATAAAGAGTGGCATACTGAAATAGTACGTAGGGTAAGGCCGGGTATTATGGCCTAGGTGGCTAATATGGCCCCCTGCTATTTCTCCGAAACTAACCAACATTAGCGTAAACAGACCTGCCACATTTCTGCAAACCTACTCCTCACCTCCTCAGTGAATTTGTGCCTGACGGCGAGATCGCGAGTGTTTTTTTACAGGCAGTGATCAATAATTGCGTATTTCGATGTCATTTTTTGGAAAGTTTCAACCATTTCTCGAATTGTGAATTTTTTAATATTATTCCTTCACAGTTTTGTAGGCAAACTCTTAATCTATAATCTGGTAAAAATTTTGTATGCAAATTATTCACTGTTTTTTAGTTGAGAATTTCTTTGTCAAAAACATTCCTGCGGCCAATATGGCCTACCAGGTATGCGGCCAATAATGGCCTACTATTCCACATTATAGGAACCCGACAACGCTGTTCTCGTGTGATGAGTAAGAGAGAGAGACACGGAGCGCGCGCGCGTGCAACGAAACAACAAAGACGGGCTCAACCCCATATCAGGTTATATTTCTTTCTTTTGTATTTTATATTTACAATCTTAAATCACATCTCCTGGATATCCGCATTATCCTTCCAATAACCGGAAGATCAGCACCTCGTCCGATTGAGTTATATCGCTACAATGTTTGTATGTTTTTATTATTAGACAATGTCTCCATAAAAACAAATTTCCCAAAGAAAACGCCAAACGTGGTGCAAAATAGCAATGAGAAATGCAATCGAAGATATGCGAAATAAAAAATGGGTTAACGAGCGAGTTATTATTTGCTCTGGCGGCCAATATGGCCCACGTCATTTACGGCCAATATGGCCCTAGGCCATAATACCTTGGCACGTTCAGAATTCACCGATTCTGCACTTTTTCGAAAACATGTATTTTCTATTATTATTTCAAAACATATGGCCTTAAGCTCTTAATTCTGCATTACTAATAAGTTCAACAATTGGTAGGACTAATAAAAATTTCTGGATCTCATATAGTTTGAGTTTTATTGCCAAAAAGGGGTATGGGGGGCCATAATACCCGGACTTACCCTAAGATTTCCGCAGACTCAAGTGGTGTAGTTTGCGCGTGGTGTTTAATTCAATCAGATGTTCAATGGACTTGAGTGGTTATAACGGGTTGTCATTTTTTAAGTTTTTGTGGCAATTATGTGTTAAGATTGAAGGTTATAATAATGTAAGTATTATTGAATTTTTAAAGTTATATTGTTTATTGAATCATCCGATTTAATATTATTCTTGCAAAATTGATATTTACGTATATTTATATTATCGTTATTTTTAACTGCCTTCATTTATAAGATTGGAATATGTGATTTTTATTGTTTTTGTTTTTTAGTTTCCAAGTTGCTTAAAATAAATGCGGGGAACTGTAAAGCTTACAGGAAGAGTACCGAAGCCAAAAAAAAGAAAAAATCAGCAGAACGAGCTCGAGCTTACCGACTACGTCAAAAAGAAATAATTTCCGGTGATATATTAAATTCAGATATGTGTGTTGTGACTCCTGGGCCATGACGTCAGCCTGCTCCGATGAATGTAAATGAAATTATTTCGAATGATATTTTAAATCAAGTTGGTGATAATATGTGGAATTCATCTGTGTCCACTCTAGCACAGGATAACCGCGATATTATTACTATACAAGCTGAGGTGCATGTGCACAATTCTCCTCAGCTTTGTAATCAGCGTATAACCAAAAAAGTTCAATTAGCACCAGTAGAGCGTAAGCGACAATCGCGAGCAAAAGAGCAAGACGTTGTACTGGATGAAGTTATTGAGGAGATTATTTTATCACATCAAGACACCGGCATGTATCACGAACAACTTCAATCAGATGGGCAGAACTTACATTCCAACTCACCAGAAGAATTAATAATATAGGATTTTACTTCTCATCAAGTTGATATAAACCAAGACTCATCTTTGCTGTACAACAATTATCAAAAATTCAAGAGAGCTCATCAACAGTTTATAAACAATTTTATTAATAATTCATTTGGACACCCATGCTCAATATGTGACAGGCTGTGGTATCTAAACGATCTAAGAATTTAATCTCTTGAACATAAGGAAATTCTATCTATTATAATCCCTAATATGTCTGAAGGTGCCTTAAATAGTAGGATTATTCCTTTCGTGTCAACTTATAATGGCATTAAATTTCCAAAAGTGGCGCAACATCTATCGCCTTTGGATCTAATTTCTCAGAGATCAATTTACGCACGCATTCCTTTTATGCAAATACGAAGACTGAGACATGTGAATGGTCAGTACGGAATCTACGGACAAATAATTAATGTGCCTCAGTTAACACTATAGTTCAATCTGTTCCAAGAAATATTGATGACTACTGCATAAATGTGCATATCAAGCGCAAAAAAATTCATAGCTCCAGATATTTACATGGCATTGTTACAAAACGCACTATTAAAGCGTGGCTACAATTTTTCACTCACGCCAAAGAACTATAACTTCCTACCTGCGTACATAAATACATACAGTTTTTTTTAAATTTGTTATTATTTAATCGTCCAAAGAGCGAGTTAAAAAAAATCGACTAGTTTCCCGATATTCGCGACTTGACAAACAAATTATCGAGATGTATAACAAAAAATGCTGCTTCGTACGCGATGATAAACCCTCGACCTAATTTTGACGTTGAAATAAACAACAGTCAATTTATTTTCGATCAACAAAAAGAAATGAAAAAAAGTCGCGCGAGTAATGAAAAAAAAGAACAGAAAAAACGTCACGATTCCCGTTATTAAATTCATGTACCTACGAAAAAAAAAAAAAAAATCCCGATAACAATTTATCAACGACAAATCACAAAGCCGCAGGCCCGCCGCCGTAATGGAGAAAATTGCATCGATAACGCTTGAAGCCACGATGAAATGTGTGTGTTACACTTATTGTCGATGCGAACACGCGAAGGATAAGAAAAACTGTACACAATGTTATACAATGCACATACATATACCACACATATACTACATATATAATAATAATAATGAGTTAAATTATTATTTATTATATTATATTATTATTATTAATTATATTATATTTTTATATCATATATATATATATATATATCATCGAGTCTGACTTCCCCATAGCTTTCCTAATTGGGACTCTCGAAATCCTCGTGCGTCGTCGTTTCACTTAAACACACACGCACACAGGGACACACGAATGTAGACTCGAGCTCTCTTTCCGCTTCCTTGGCAACTTCCTCGCTCTCACCTCATGCCCAGACCCATACCACCGGAAGTCTCTCGACCCCGTTTCCCACCGCGAACGCCCGCATTGATTAAATATCGATTTTACCCCTACCGCTACTCTTACCTCACCCCCTTTAAAACCCCGACCACCCTCGTCGACGACAATACGAAGCATTCGTCGAAACAAACGGACGATCAAATTCGTCAATTTTCGTCATTATTGTTTTCACCTAAAATTCATATCTAAAGATTCTCGAGGGGATGCAAAATAAAAATACAAAGGAAAATGAAATAAAACAAAAATAATAATAATAAGTATATGCGAATTTAATTTTTCGCGACACGTCGTTTGCACTTCTTGCGCTTGACTGTTGCCGGTTGGACGCAAGAACACCCCGAAAGAGAGAGAAAAATGTGGGTAGTATAAAATTCGACCTGCAAGATTTCGTACGGGGTAAAACGAGGAAGAGAGTCGTGTCGTCTCTGTTTTTTTCGTAAATTCGTTTTTTTCTTCTCCTTTTCACTTTGACTTATTCGCGTCCTTCTCTTCGCGTGTATGTTCCTTTTTTTTTACGGTTTTACACAAAGTTATATGCAACCGGAACGAACGAACCGTGTCGTCGGTGCTGCGGCGAGCAGACGAGAACGCAGTCCGTGCTGCCGCGGGCAATTCGCTTTCGAAAAACAATATAAACGCGTATATATATATATATGTGTGTATGTGGGTGTGTTTTTATATGCAAGCATTTTGCTTCCTCGTTTTCTCGGCGATTTATAACGTCCGCGTTTTCGCGATCGGTCACGTATGTATAACAAACATATCGCCGTAGGGCAACGTAATTTTGTATTTTCGTTACAAAATTTCTGGTTCGTTTGGGTGTGGATACGATTTATCGTATGAACGTGTGTGTGACGAGCGTTTCGAGATCGAGGAAAACAAAAGGGTATAACGGAGGAACGGAGAACGCCGTAGGTTTCCGGACCGGATCCGGAAACGACCGGATTCCCAACGTTATCGTGTACAAATGTGGTATATAACGTACTCGCACACCGGTAATTATATCCGCGCATAACGATAAATTGAATTTTTTTGATAATATTGGATTCGAGCGAATTGCACAAAATTTGGGCGAAATTTTGATTCGAAATTTCCAAGGGTTTTAACATATTAACGAGGATGTTGTCATTTTCATAGTTTTGCAGTGTAGAATTGACGTTGTTTACAACATTTCGTTTATGAAAAAATCGTTGAAAAATGAATTTTTCGTTAGCTAATTTTTATTTTTTTCGAAATTTGTATTAATTTGGGATTCGTGATTGTTATACCTTCCTGCTCTAACAAAAAGAAAGACACACTCGTCCTCGTTAGAGCAAAATCATTTGGCAATATTTTTCCAGTGTAAAAAGGCCGGAAGTTGGAAAAGTGGCTGAAACGATGACGACGATAGTGCAGATATCAGGGTGTGTTTGTGTGTGTTTCGTGGACGGAACGTCGTACGTCGTCGTCCCGGATATCATCCTGTTCCTCCCTATTCCTACCTCTATCCCTCTTTCCTTCTCTCTCTCTCTCTCTCTCTCTCTCTCTCTCTCTCTCCCTCTCTGTCTCGAAAGCTGTACATGCCTGCTCTGATAAGAGGCACAATTCAGGAATATTTCGCCCTCGGGACAACCGTTGTTACCTACACACATACACACAGACACGCTACATGCAGATATCTACTGTTTAAGTGCAAAAGAGAATGCCGACTTTAGTCACTGCGAAATGTAGAAGAAACGGTATGTGATAAGTAGAAAGAGTGAAGCAAAAAGACGAAAAAGAAAAGAACAAAAAGAGGATTTTTCTCTTTTTATTCGGTCTTCCTTCAACGAATCGAGACGAACTGTATCGTCGAAGTGAAACAACGAACAAACTCATGATTTATAAATATTCGTTCTCGTTTCGGATATTTTTTACGACATTCTGATTGCTTATTGACGAAATTCGCAGCGTTTCGTATATTTTACCTATTGTGATTTAATATTATTAGTTTTTTTAATAACATTTCATATTATTTATTGTTATATATATATATATATAATGTAATAAAATCTTAACTATATTAGATATAGGACATTGGATATATTACATATTATCTATTAAGAATAACAAACAATATCTAATATAATAAAACACAAAAAATTGTATAAATATAAATGTAAATATAAATGTATAGGTATACCTACAGACATATATTAATAATGGATGAACGATTTTCGAAGTAGGTAGCGATAGAATATGAATGCCCACTTTGTGCCTTGGTACGCGCCATCACTCATATCCAACAATCGCAAGGCAATCATAGTGTTTGCACTTGCCTAGAGAATTAACTATAAGCATCGACCTGGTCGAGGCAAACTTAGAGACCCCACGTAGGTAATAGCGTTTGCTCACTGGTTACAAACCCTTAACGATCGCACGAAGCCAAGCCGGTGCTGGTCACCCGGTGTTTGCTATAATTTATAAATATTTCGCCCTATTACCGCGGGCGCATATATGTCTATATAACGATCATAACGCCCACCAACGATCGTTGATTTCCCGTTTTTAACGATATACGTACAATCATCGTCGTAGACGAGAACTGTATTATCTTAAGAGTTGTCGTTGTTAGTTCGGCCGTTATAACGTCCCGCGCCGATCCTAAAACACACCATGTCCTTTGTTTTCGTGACTTCTTCTCGGCGCTTGCCTCGTTGCCTCAAAAACCTTTTGTTCTCGTCTACGACACCGATGTAATGTTTTATTCGACGTTACGATACTCGTCAGTTCATCTTTTATCTCACTCTCCTATCTTTCTTGATTTTTGTTTTAAGGAGTTAGAGTCACTTGGAACGCCCGAAAAAACGCTTATTCGGAAATTTTATTTTGAAGACTGGTTTTATTATTTTTTGATAAATTGTTTACCATTAACTAATACATATATAAAGAATATAGAATAAAATTTTCAAGGCAAAATAATAATTAATGGCCAAGATATAAGCCAGTCTGCGAGAGGTTGAAATCAAAAAGAGTGTTTGCGGTGATCACTACCCCTTATCACTGGATCATCCGAAAGCAAACAAATTTGCGGGGATCATTAGTAAATCCTCTTACGTGGTATTTGAACGAAGGATTAATAAAAGTTTTTATTTTTGACAAAATGGCGGATGTTTAAAGCCACTTTTTTCTACCACAATTTCACCCGTATATTCAACTATAAAAAGAAATTATTTACCGCAAATAAAAATCCTTCGTCGAAGGACAGCAAAATTATGTTTAGAATAAGTAGTAAACAATTTCAAAGCGATCCGTCGAGTCGTTCTGGAGTTGCAGTAATCACCGACTTTGAAAACGTGCTTTCGAGAAAAACGCGATTAAAGTTTGCGTCGAGCATGCAGCTACCACTATTTACCTATTCGTACCCAGTCGACGGGGATGCGCTGAAAGTTGCATGTCTTCATAAATAATGCCCCGATTTGTCTAAACTTTTCAGGGAATACTTTTGAAATGTTTTGCTTTTAGAAAATGTAAAAAAAATCCATCTTTTGAAAACGTTCAGTGACTCTAAACCCCTAACTATTTGTATGTATTCGATTATCACTCTCGTCACGAGATTAGACTTTAAGGGGGTCCACTAGTGTGACCGCCTGAAAAAAGGTGATTTTTGAGAATTTTTTTAAAGAAACCTACTGCATGGAATGTTTTAATGTTTCAAGAATATATTGGTGGATATATAATAAAGACATAATATTTTTGGACGAAAACATTGAAAATTTAGCGAGTTATTCGTAATCTCCCAAGGCTCAAAAAAAAAGTTCCCCCACTACTGCAGTGATACCGACCGTGCACAGTGCCTGAAATAAAAAGAATAAAGAGTTTATTAAACTAGAAGGTATTTCCCGTACCATGGACCTCGGACGAAAAACAAAATTGAAATTTAACAAAATGGCGGAGTTTTTAATTTCCCGCGAAAATTTGATGATTTTTGGCCTGCCAAAATTACAATTTTTATTCGATCGGAAAACTGGAGGTTCACGGTATATAGAAACACATATAAAAGAATCTGCAACAAGAATCAAATCGATCGGATGATTTGTCTTCGAGTTATAACTGCAGCAAATTTGAAAAATGTAGTTTCAAGAAAAACGCGTTTAAAGTTGAGCGAGCATGCAAAGATCCGATGAGCGGCTGCTCTTCAGATGGCTGTAACTCAAAATTTGAGATATGATGTAACTCAAAATTCTATTTGAGATATGAACTTGAAATTTGAATGTGTTATTTGTAAAGGTATAGGACCCCCAAAAACGTTTGATCTCGAGTCGAATGTTCGTGGGATTGACGAACAAAAATTTTATTTCGCTATCGCCGTCGAACTTTTATGTAAGAGGAAATTTGATTCGCGTACATGTGTTCGTTTATTTACCGTTTCTAGCTCATAAGTTCGCTACATAAGCGAGTTTAAATATGTATTTACATTGTATAGCTTTTAATCTCGCGCTTTTCGCACTGCGATTTGGCGTTCGCTCCATCTCCTCGACTCTCGCGCGGTTCGTAATTTATGGACGCCACCGTACGAGAGCGCTCGTGTCGCTCGCGCCAACGGCGCCGCGCGTCAAGTGTGAACGGCCAACCGCGCGCGAGAGAGCGACAGCGACGCCTCTCGACGATCAACGTATGGCCATGTGTCGCGTGATACACGATAGTTTAATTTCGAAGCGACGTTGAACAACATGCGTAATACGTATACTCTTCATTAAACAATATTACACTATTGCGAATATATATTGATATATAGATGGTACGCGTTGATAAACATGCATGAAGTACAAGTCTAATACCGCTACGTCCCCCTCCCTACCTCTCCGTACGTAATAAACATCTCTCTCTCTCTCTCTCTCCTGCGATAACACTTAATTACTTTTACCTAGTATTATCAAGACCAGTGATTCATCGTCGTAATCATCACTCGTTAAACTGTCGTCATTGCCTCGGATGATCGTATCAGATTCTCGACGAGTTTGCGGAATGCACGCTATTTAGGAATAGAAAGAAATTTATTAATTCTTTTTTTGTTTCTTATGTTAACGATTTCATTTAATTTGTATTCTAAATAACAATGGTTAATATCGTGGTGCGTGTTATAGGGACATTTTTCATTCTCGTCGCGTTTCTCGTTACAATACATGTGGTGAAAAAAAAATGGCGAGACTAACGTAGTGAAGAAAGAGAGAAAGAGGGAGAGAGAGAGGGAAAATGGAATAAGCTCTCGTTACAGCATTCACAATTTCTTTTCTCGTTGTAGAAGAACGTAAGCTCGGCCGCGTGCTCGGAATAAGAAAATTACCAATTTTCGAAAAGCCGTCCGCCAGAGCAACGCGTTATAGTAAATTGCGAGTGGTACGTGCGAGGGAATAATAACGGTAATATATTTTGCTCTCGTATATATTTTGATAATAAATTTTAATAATGTCAGAAAAATGAATGATCTTTTAAACATATCGGAGAAAATAAAATGTCGGTCTTCGGAATCGTGTTAATGACATTTTTTTCATTCCTCGGTCCCCTCCCGAGTCGTAGATAAAAAATAAGTAGAACGGGACGCGAAGAATAGGAAGGACGAACGAAAGTAGAAATTATCGGGAGAACGAGGAATTCGCAGTCTGTTGCAAAAGTGGAAAGTGCCATTCGAGAACAGCCGCGGGTAAAGCAGCTAGCACACGAGAACGTCGTTACGCGTGCCAGCAGCCCAACTCCACGAGAATACCGCTTGATGCGCTGACGCACGATCAGCAGCAGCGGCAGCAGCTGCACTGGACTCAACTCTCACTCTCCCCCCACTTTATACTCCCTCTCGCCGCGCGCGGACGTTCCGTCGACGGCGCTGTTCGCTAGCGCGCCTGGTGTTGATTAGACGAAGTGGGAGAAGGTGCGCGCGCGCGTGAGCGAGCTCGAGAGGGAGAGAGAGTAGGTGACCGGCCGCTAGAGTGGGGGAAGCTCATCGAAATGCGCGGTCACCGGGTCCGGCTGTCAAACGACTAGTCGCCGCTGAGATTCCGTGCGGCACGGAGTCAAAGAGCGATGCTCTGAAACGCGTTTGGGCTCGCCCAAGATACATCGTAGAATATAACTCTCCCGGAACGATAAACGCACACGCGCTCGAACGAGACAGAGTGAGAGTGTTAAGAAATATATTTCGAGTGCTTGTTTATGTAACGCGAATCGTGTGTACAATTTCTTCTTCCCGACTTGTTTGTTTTTCATTCCGACAATTGATTCCATCGCGACGCGCGACTTCGTATTATCCGAACAACAAACTAAAGTTATCGTTAACGACAATAACCGTCGTTCGCCGTTTAAATATTACGTGCTAAAAGAAACAAACAAACAAAACGAAATGAGTAATCACTAAGGATAAAGCAACAAAGACGTATGAAACTTCGTTTTATTGCCTCTCGTTCGCTACTCATCGTCTCGTCGAGCGTGCAAAAATATTCATCTTTCTCGACGCGATAAAAACGTGCTACCAAGAAATATCGACGAAGTCGACGAATTTACGAAACGTTCGTTACCTCGTAGCGAGAGAAAACAACATTGAACACATAATAAAAAAAAAACCGCGTAGAGCCTCGTCCTCGTGAGATCATCGACGGTGTGAAATTTCACGTGGCGCGAGTGTCGTCGAACGAGCGCGGCTGTGACGAGATTCGTGCGGTAACGGGAACTCTCTCTGCACGATCCACACACACATACACCGAACGACCCACGTACGTGTGTAACCAGGCTGTGTATGGGAGACGACAGAGAGAGAGCTTCGTCACTTTTCGAACTTCACGCTCTTCTCTTCGCGTTTACGTTCGCCGTCGGACTTTTTTCACCGGGCCGATAATTTCGAAGGGCCGCAGTGAATCGCGTGTGCGTCGAGGGTGGGGCAGAGGAGTGCGGCAGCAGAGTGGAGGGGGGAGAGCACGGTCGGGAAGAAAGTACGTCCCGCGACGATAAGTGAGACTGGCGACACAGGTGACTGTAAAGTCAAGTGTACGAACGACCCGAGGGGTCGTTACGAGCGGTCCGCAACCGGTTGGGTACACACTCGTCCCACCTTGGCCCAGGTCAGTTCCTCGAATCATTGTTTTTTCGGTAATGCGATAGATTATTATTATTATTAATTAATCATGAAATATCGACGAATATTTATCCCAATTAATAATAATATTAATCATTTATTAATTATATTAAACAGTATTTTAATTACTCGTGTAGTTTTTTTTCACGTTTAATGTACAATTCGGTAATTGACGAGAATGTGCTAAAAGACGATACCTACTTGGCAAAAAATAAAAAAATTGAAATATTCGCTAACGAATATTTCGCAACTTTCGAATCGATCGAGCTCTCTCGATCTTCGTCGTGTTTGAAAATGGTTCGTTCGATTACGTACCCGGTTTTCTTAGACGCGACGAATGACATCATCGAAATCTTTTGATTATCCTTGTTCCTACGGACTCTCTCGCTCTCCTTGTCGCACAACATATAAATATATACAGGGTGGTCCATCAAAACTTGCCCACCGTTATAACTTCCAAACTATGCGATGCACGAAAAAATGTTATATACAAAAGTTACATGATTTAAAAGGGTGGAATTTTTTTTTTTACAGGTCGAGGCGTTTCGAAAATTTTTTATAGAAACGAATTCTGAGTAAAACAAAGTATCGACCTTTATTATCCCTAAACCTAGGCCTAAAAATAGCTAACGAGTAATTTCACTTTATTACTTGAAAATTTCCTTCACATAATATCAAATTGGAAACTCAACCTTATCACAGGTAACGCAAAGTTTACGCGACAGTGAGTGCCTATTAGTGGCTTATCGCAACTAACGTAAATGTTCAAAGTGATATCCATTGACATCAATAGCGTAATTCAATCTATTATCTTCAATTTGATATTATTTGAAGACAATTTTCAAGTAATAAAATGAAATTACTCGTTAGTTATTAGGTTTAGTGCTAATAAAGGTCAATACTTTTTAACTCAGAAGAATTCTATTGTCTACTATATTTTGATATAAAAAAATATACTGCTCTGTTTAAAAATGTGTGTTAAATACAGTGTTCTGTTTAAAAAAAAAAAAAAGTTGTCCTTCGAATGTTCGAAACGCCTCGAACTATAAAAAAAAAAATTTAATGCAGTACGTGGTGCAACCTCTTTTAAACCCTGTAACTTTTGTATATATAACATGTTTTCGCCCATACGTATAACTTTGGAAGTTATAACGGTGCACAAATTGCGTGGACCACCCTGTATAGTGACGAGTTCTCAAGAGCTCGTACGATTTATTCGGGCCTCGTCTCGATTGGGTAAGTGGCGAAAGAGAGAGAGAAAGAGAGAACCGATTCTCGTGGAACTCGTTAAACTTGAGGCCAAGGCCTGACGGTTGGGATGTGCTCGCGATGCGTGTGCGAGGCGTTTGGAAACCTTGCCTCGCGAGAGGTCCGAGGTCGCTATACACACACACACACACACATATATATATATATATATATATATATATGTATATATTTGAAATCCTCGCTCGGTCTCTCGACACTAATACTCTTCTGGACAAGAAAAAGACACGTGGACAGCAAAACAATCGTATACTTTTGCGCATGTCGCACCGGTCTTCGAACACGGTACTGGATTGCTCTCTCTCTCTCTCTCTCTTTCTCTCCTCTCTGTTTATCTCTCTTCGAAATTCTTCTGAAACTGCTGCGAAGCCTCGCAGCTGCGCAACGTGTTTGACGAGACGTAAGGAAGAGAGAACAAAATAAAATAAAAAATCATATTTCCGCTCGCGCGAAACCCAAAGTCGCTGATGACGAATCGATGGATTCTCGAACGTAAATAAAAGAAAAAAAAGAAAAAAATGATTTCTATAAACAGCTCGAAATAGATTTTTTCTCGAGATCGCAACGAATGAACAATTCGATTAACGATTTCTTGTTTTATCGAGGTTTTATGAAAATTGGCGTCGTATTAAAACGCGTAAGTACCTAAAATTCGATCGTCGATGTTTTATTTATTTTTTCGTTTTTTTCGGTGCGTATATTATAAAATTTTACGCCGTAAAATCGTTCGAGAGTTTTGTAATATTATCGTATCATTATCGGATCTGGAATAATTAATTCGCTGGGTGATCACGTTTTTTTCCCCCCTTCTTTTTTTTTCTTTCTTTCGTTATTTACACGCGCCGCGATCAAGTATATTCAGCCTTGAGACGAGAATATTTTTCCATTTGTTCAAATGCTAAAAAGCTAGACGTTTTTTTTTTTTTTTTTGTTATCTTTCTCTTACTTTTTTGTTGTGCTCCGAAGCAACGAAGAATCGACGCTGCGTCACGAGGTTGTTGAATAATTTAGGAGGATAGAGAAATAATTACAAAAAGGAGGATAGAGAAATAATTACGAAAAGGAGGAACGTTTTGTCACAATAAAGACCCCGTTACGCGTTACGAGCCACATGGGCAGTCGTACGTACCGAATACTTACCGATATACGAGTACAATACCGCGCGTGTGGATGCGCGCGCACTCCCACTCACGCAGAGATGCGCGCGCATTCCTAGTCACGCGCCGTTGCGCGCGCACTCCCACGTTCGTCCACGCATGCGCACACACTCTCGCGCGCATATATGTATATTTATGCGGGGAAAAACGTGAGAGAAAAGTGAACACAGATAGAGCTCGGACATTATAGCTTACATTATACTGCTATATCATTTCGCTCTAACTATATACTCGTTTATTTAAGATGACGATCACCAGTCCATTAGACCTTCCACGAACGCCTCAATTATAAATAACTTACATTTATTTGTATAACTATAATCCATGAATAGGAAGAACGTCACTGAATATATATACGAAATTTAATTTTTATTTGCGTATATATATATAGGTATATAGGTAACTTTATGGTCATATATATTATATATGACCATAAAGTTTAATTAAAGAAATTATACCGTCCGGCAGAGCGTAATAACGGGAGGGAACAGACAATCGTTAATGCATATTTCACAATGAAAACGCAATTAGTTTAGTGAAAGGAAACATTTGCTGGTTCGTTGTACGAGAACACTGCCCGCGTCGAATCCGCGTTCCGATACTCGGGACTCGGACTATTGCCTCGAAAATTAAAAGAACTATTTTTTTTTTTTTTTTTTTTTTTTTTTTTTTTTTTTTTTTTTTTTTTATTGCGTGCAGAAATCATCGACGGGAAAAACTCGTTTTTCTCGTCGACGTTTAAAGCTCATTACTACGCGCCAGTACCCCGATAATAATTGAAACGATCCGGAAAAATGATAAGAAAAATCGCGCGTACAAAGGAAAAGATCGACGACGAGGAAAAAATCGTTACTCGCGTATATCGTCGTAAACAGGTGCGAATAGCATTACGAGTTTATGAATAATGTACGTGCGGATAGGAAAATTTTTTTTTTTTTAATGAAAACTTGGACGCGATAATTTAAAACCGTTCGCGATGATAATTCGCGTCGCTTTGTGTCGTGCCCGAGCGCTTATAACGTAAAGAGACCCGAGCTATCCAAGCATCGCCGTAGAATTTGTAACGGGCGTTAAAAGCCTGCGCCGCGACTGAGATTTTTCTCTTTGTACAATTTACTCTCTGGCCTTGATTTTTCTCAATCGTTGAAATTGTTTATGTTTTATTTTTCTTTATATTTTTATCTATAGGAGCGTCGACGTCGATAACGCTACGTTGTACGTGCGCTTAAAGCGACGATTAAAAAAAATGTTGATAGCTTTTTTTTATTTTCAAAAAATAAAAACGTTTGTTTTTGTCTTCGTTATAAAACTCTATAATCTTTGATAAATTTGATATGACGGAGTTAACGAAAAAAGAAAATCGTCATCTGCTGTAAAAAGAAAACGGGAAATAATTTGGATTTTTTGTAAAATCGTCTTTTATCGTTATCGGTGCAAGTTCGACGCGAATGTTCGGTTAAAAAATCTTTCGTTATCAGTGAGGCCGCGATGCGTCGCGATGCATGTTTGACCACCTCCACTTTAGTCTTATCGAATATTTATCTTCCGCTCTCTTACCAGGAGTTTCGCGTATCTTAACGAATCTTTTTTTTTCTTCTTCTTTTTTTTAGCATTTTATCTTTTAGCGTTGAAAAATGAGTATTTATCATTATTATTGTTTATTCATCATCGCGCAAAAGTCGATAACATTTTTATCAATTTTTTTTTAAATATAATCGACAGATTATTACTTTTTATTTATTTTTTTATTTTTTTCATATTTTTCATATTTTTCCTTCGTGCATTTATCGATTCACGTAATCGAGGAATCTCCTTCGATTGAATTTTCTTCACGTGCGACGTTACGACGTATCGATGATAATTATTTCGCGCGAGACAAAGACAGAGGAAAAGAGGGAAAAAAAGAACCGATTATTATTATTTGTTTTTCTTCTTATTTCAGGAAATCTTCGACGTATAGAAATTCGATACATCGATATATCGACTCGAGCCTCGTAATAACGGGGTAATTAATGAGTCGGCCGACTCGGGGCCCTGGGGTACAACGTTCGAACAGATGGCGCGAACTTGTTGAGTCGTTAACGATAAGAATGATCCGGGGCACCCCGAGGGTCGTCGTGCGCTACGTAAATTATAAAAATGTACACGGGAGACGACAGTGCGCAAACATTGCTTATCCCTCCTTTTCATATTTTCGTAATAACCGACGTCTACACTCTCGCGTCTCGTTCTATGCATTAATGGATGAAAAAAAATACAAACAACGAAGAAAAGGATGAGAAAAAAAACATTGCTCATGGTCGAGTCATTTTTCATTGAATTAAAACAAAATTGTTTTTTCTTTCTTACAGACACGAGAAAAAATAAATAATAAAAAAATAATATACGTCGTATACTCGCGACGATAAATTCTCGAATAAACGACGACTGTGTTCTTATTGCTTTTTTACCGCATTCGCCACGTCAGCGTTTCTCGTTCTTAACACGATCGAACAATGGAAAATGTGTCTCGGGGGATAATTTGTTGTTGCGTTAACGGCTCGTCGCAGCTTCGATACAATGAAAGTAGGACGATAAGTTTTTGTTCTAGGAGCTTTGCTGTTGGTAATTCTGCGAGAAGTATGGAGGAAATGTGACGAGACAAAAAAATTAATTGATAAACAAAGAACGAGTAACTTTTATGACGATTAATTTTATTTTCGCGTGCGATAAATCCTGCATTCGATTGCTTGTATCGATAGACACGATTTTATCTTCGATGTACGACCGAGAAATTATAAATCACGAATACGACGCGAAGATACTTCCGGTTTTTATTTTAGGTATTTATTGTCGTTTTATCGAAAAACGAAAAAGAAATTCTGTGAAGGATGTTTTGGAAAGGTCGTGGAAAAGATAACGAGGAGATAAGAAAACCGTTGAATTTCCGTCGCGATTGTGATGTATGATATTGGTTTACAGCTTGATCGAACGCGTCGAAAAAAAAAAACAAGAAAAAAAAACACTATTCGATGATCGCTAAAGTCGATGAAAATATTGATTGAAATTAACCAAGGTTACTCGAAAATTAAGAAAAACACGAAATCTCGCCCTCTAAACTATTTTCTGTCGCATCTCGTTTTTTTCCCTTCAAAATATGAAAATTGAAAAATTAACAAAAAAAAAACTTTTAAAATCGATCTAAAAAAAAATTTCGACAAATTTTCATAAAACAAATTAATTAAATTAGTAAAAGATAGTAATTAAGAAAATGACGAAATGTTAGAAAAATTGAAGATACGTTACGAAAGAAAGAGGGATCGAGTTTGCACAGAACGGACCGTACAGTCGAAAGGCTAATTGCTAGATCAACCTCGAGCGTGCCAGACGGCCCCTCGACGTATAGGTGTGCTGACGCATTATAATTTTCACGATCGCTAACTCGACGGCCACTTCTCCGGCTTACCGTCAACATCGAGCCATGTTCTTGACAGAAGTCTTTCCTATACGAAGCCCAGAACCTACGTAACGCCGACCCCGTGATCGTAAATACCGTACGAATAGCAGCAATAATTATTCACTCATCTATTTCTATACCGAGACTGGCATTCGTTGATGGATCGCGATACGCAAGCCGCATTATAATTTCGAGCTAAAGAATTCGAATTTTTGCCTTTTTTTTTTTTTACGTAGATAATTCCAGGGTAGATGGCCATAGTTTTTTCAAAGTCGTGTGAAAATAAAAATAAAAACAATTCTAAACTTCTTTTAGTATATAATGAAAGTTTAAACATTTATTTTTAAGGTAATTAACAAAAATATAGCAAATTATTGCGAGATCGACCTTAAAACTACGTTTAAAAAAATATTGCTGTTGGCCATCTTTCCCGGGGGAGTAAAAAAGAGATGGACACACTTTACTTATATTTTTGGCTTCATATTTTGGTCTATGCGCTCGTTTGCAATCCCCTTTTCTTCGCCTGACCGTATTTAGAACACGTATAATCAAATTCAGAACAATTTTCGTGTACCCAGAGCTGACAAACAATTAATTAAAACCAGTTTTCGATGAGACTGGCCATTTAATAATTTTCTCCACAACCAACGCAGATATCTTCTTTGGTCACATCCTCATCTGATAAATCACACAATACAGGTTCTCCGTCTTCGCTACTCAAGATGGCCATCTCTCCTAATCTTCCTGGTGAGATGGCCACGCATAAAAAACAAACAAATAAATACAGCGTATGTAAAGTTTTGAGGTTATAAAAAAGCCCTGTTCGTGAACCGTTGAAAAATGCAGTAATAGGATTTTTTTTCTTCAAAATTGTATCACCACGACATAGAATATCAGCCCTCAAGAAAATATTAACGGTAGACAAAACAATTAGTTAAGATTTTAATTACTTTTTTATTTATTTTCGGTGGAATTTTTAACGTGCACTCGCACTTACACACAACGTGAAGCAAACTAAGCCAAAACAACCCATATTTATTGAGTATTCTCTGAAATATTGTACTTGGCCATCTCTCCTGGACTTACCCCAATTACTTTGTTTATGTTTCTACTTATTTATTTATTTATTATGTAACTCGTGGACGAAACAAATTAATATTATACGGAATGTAAATTATACCTTGTCTCGGTACGTAGAATTTTATATTTTCGATATTTGACATTTCTTTCTCAAAATTTTTATGAAAAATACTTTTTTTTCAAATTCATTGTCCAATTCAATTTTTTCATATTTGAAAAAGAATTGCGGATAAATTAAACTATATTATCCGCACTGTAAATTATACCTTGTATATTCGATTTTTGAAAATATTTCATCCAAATTTATTTTTACTCAAAATTATTATTCGACTCATTTTTTCACACGAAAAATTAATCGTGCTTAAATCGAAAAATATTTTCTCGACGTTAAATCCGTACGAAAAATTTGCCCGTTCCAGCTTAGACGCAGTTGGCTCGTTCCCGGGATTTTATCTCGTGTTCCGGTAGGAAAGATATAAAATATGTGAAACGATGAGAAAAGGAGAAAACGTGAACCGCATAGTGGAAAAAGGGGGCTGGGGGGGAGAAAACGTTTTCTCGCTAGAACGAGAGAGAGAGAGAGAGAAAAAAACGAAGAAAATGGAGCGAGGTGGAGCCTCCTGGTGGCTAGGGTTTTGCACGTGTTATGTGCAGTTACCTGCGGTAACACCGGTAATTTTCCAGAAGGCTGCCCGGAAGCTCTTCCCCATCAGTTGCCTACGTTGTCGCCTTCTTCTTTTTCTCTCTTGCATCTCTTCGTCCCCTTTTCTATCCTTGTTGAACGCTTTTTTTATTATTTAATTTTTAATATATTAAACGTGTGTTTGTTTTCAACGATCGAACGACGATTGTCCTACCGTTTTTCGCGGTACATTATTTTTTTTTTAATTGATTATTTATCTCGTCTCGTAACCATCGTTTTGATGGTTACGAGAAGCTCGAATTTATATTGGCGATTAACGAGAATTTTTTCGACGGGGTTAAAGGCCCTTGTTAAGTACATTTTCCACGAAACGAAAATTGTTCAATCCCTAGGGTGCCCGACTCCTCGTGACTTCCGGGTCTTGGGGGTGATACGGGACTCGTAAAATTTTTCTTCCCAAATTATTTTCGCGAGAGGATTATAAAAATCAGAAATTTTCTCGTAGAACACGAATATTAAATGCTCGTTCTTAATTTTTGTTATTGCAATTTATCGGCCTAAAATCGAAAAAACTAAATTTTCATATTTTTCCAAATCTTTTTTTTATCGTAAAATTGTCAACGGTCTAAATTACTCCCAAAATAATTTTTGTTTCAACCCTAAACATCACTAATTAATAGTGTTTAAGCATTATAGTTAAAATTCTCAAAAGAAAAATTTCTTCTTGTAACAATTAACGTCTCGAACATTTTCATTTACCCTTCGTAAACGCACGCGTGTAAAACGGGAAGCGGAAGCTTGCTTCTCTAAACCCTGGAACGGCCTACATAGGTACACACCCACACACACCAATATATATATACATATAAGTATATATACAAGTACTTACGTGGAATGTTGTCGGATTCGCGTTTCTCGTAAATCAGCCGAAGATACCGAAGCGCGAGTGATAATTTATGATAGCGAAATTCTGAAATTCTGGGGGCGTTGCATATATATTAGAGGAAGTATGAGACGCTCTCTCTCTCTCTCTCTCTCTCTCTCTCTCTCTCTCTCTCTCTCTCTCTCTCTCTCTCTCTCTCTCTCTCTCTCTCTCTCTCTCTCTCTCTCTCTCTCTCTCTCTCTCTCTCTCTCTCTCTCTCTCTCTCTCTCTCTCTTCTCTCTGCCGGTGATACGAGCGAGAGAAGCTCCCGTGAGTTTGGAGAGAAACGAGCTTACACTAGAGTCTCGACCTTCGTCTCGCAAATGACGTTGCGGATTCGCGCACTCTCTA